>OZ012717.1:29345130-30545130 GCA_963942605.1 Poecilus cupreus | reverse complement strand
TGAAATATTTATGCGTATACATGCGTTTATATACATTTTGTTATGTTATATGAATATAGCAATAAATTTCAATACAAAATGTTATTTTATTCTGGCAGGTAAATATTTTATTTGAATTAAAATAATATTAAAAGTGCGCATAAATATATTTCTCTCAATTTATATTTGAATAAATATTATAAAAGTGAAAAGGTATTGTCTGTCTTAAAAATATTTTTATGTAAATATATATTTAATAATTCAAAAGTATTTCGTAAGCCTCTGTTTTATTTTTAATATAAAATGTAAATAGCAAACAAAAAATATATTCCAGCATAACAATGATTTTTATTAAAATATGTTCCACAGCATGTATTTTTAAAATTTGAACAACTTTTGTTTTAAAGTGAATAGGTACAAATTTGCAGCAATATATAAAAAATAGCATTACACCTGCTACATTGGATTTCAATTTCAAGTTAAACGTAAAATGTGATTAGGAAATAACAGACAAAGAAATCATATTATTTACGCCTGGTTCTACAAATTTGGAAGGGAACTGTCTCCTCTTACCCCTCCCCCTCTTCCCAACATTGTAAACATTCATAACTGTATTCACTAAAATCACCAAATAATAGCACAAGAATTCGTAGAACGATTTTGACAGTGTTAAAATATCGTTAGAAAATAAGTTTAAAATATACGCAGTTGTAACAATTTGAATGTAGTCCCTTTGTATTGCAAAGCTGTATTTACTTTAACAATAGAAACCGCTTCCAGTTTAGAGGTGTTGCAATCTAATCTGACAGTAATTTAGCGTTTGGTTAAACACAAATGGTAATCGTAAGTCTAAGCTGAGAGATTACTATTTGAGTTCTGGATCTGGACCACTCCAGACTTTGTGTGGGTTTCGCGTCTAAACACTGATACTAATTTTAGAAATGTAAAACATTGACCTCAATAAGAATTTATCATATACTTTTCAGCACTTAACGTTTCTATTTATAGCGGTAATGTAATTATTCAACGTTGTATTACTTATAAATAAGTTGAGTGATATATGAATTGCGTGTACGAATGGTTTGGGAATGTTATACACTTTAATCAAAAGATTTTACTGTGATAATGGATTAAAACTTAATGGAAACAAATTTCCTAAAGCTACTTTGTATATAATTTATCAATATGAAACTTGTTATTTCCCTGTATTCAATTATTTAAAGTACTTGAAATTTCTATTAAATTTAAATTAATTTCAATTTTACATCATTGCGAGCAATGTAATTAATTTATTATAGTTTAATATTTAAATTCACGCTGACAATAATAAACAAAAATATCAATACTATACCCTACCCAGGATTTGAACCCAAAACCCTTGACATACAAAAACCAAAGGTAGTAATATTAAATCAATATTCAGAAGCATATTAATAATTATGTTGTCTTGGGCGACTCCACCAATTTTTGTCGCAATTCATTTCATTAATTTCTTCGTGTTGTTAAATAAATAAATAAATCTAAAACTGTTTTATGAAATATCAAATATTTATCGTTAGAATTAAATTAAAAAATAGTTATTTATGTATCAAGGCACTGAAGTTCAATTTTTTATCACGAAAATAAACCATGTGAGTGATAAAAAGGAACTTCAGTGTCGAGGTACATATATTAAGTTTATTTTTGAAATCTAAAATTCGAAAAAACTGTAAAAAATTACAATATAGGTTAAGTTTATACATCTGTCAGTTGTCAATTGAAACTGATAGTCAGTATTGCCAACCTCGAGAAGTGAAAACGTAAATAACACTCAAAATTATGTGTTTGGTCCTCAATTTCGTCATCGGAATTAATTAGTTAATTCTTCTTGCAAATTTTGTTTCATGTTACGTCCAAATTTACTACAGTATGTCAATATATCTGCCAAAATTATCCTAATTGTACAATAATTATTTAACGGTTGCCAACACTGGGATGCTCAAAATCGTCGTATAACAGGTTACTTTAGTGACGATTTCTGAGATTTAAATGACGATTTTTGAGCATTTTAGTGCCGATTCCAAATAAACATATTTATCTGCGTGGACTGTCAAACTATTGAAATTTGTTTTGCATATGTTTCCATTAATGTTTAAATTCCATAATTCTATTAATGAGCATTTTTATAAAATTTTAAACATGATTTCACATGTTACAAAAGATGTAAAATAAAATATGATTAATGATTTAGATGTTGAATTCAAATATCTACAATATTTGTTTGAAGTATTTTGCTCTAAAATCAATAGAGAACGACATATTGTTATATAAAAAATTTAACATATTATTTCCTTTATTGCATAAATCAATTCACCGCCCGGTTTATTAGGTGTATGTTGTTTAAAATAAATCAATGAAAGTATGTTTAAAAGAAAGGAAATTAATTTGATTTTCTGCTCGTTCATTTCTATAAAAGAGTTCAGCAAAATTAATTTATTCATAATATTTGTTCTCGGCACCTCAATTTTAATCACCTTAATTAAAATTTTTAACAATTACCAAACTTTTAATCCCACCAGGCTTTTACATCGTTATTGATTGAATTCAAACAATATTATTGGATTATAATCCCTTTTAATTTCATTCATTACGCTTACATTTTGATTCGAAGACTCAAGAACCCTTTACCGACATGTTTCCATAAAATTTCAGTTCTCTGTTATCATTTCCAAGAACTGTACAGTTCTGCAGGATGAAATGAAAACAATGGGAATATACCTGATGAAATATTTTCAGCGGGTAGCTTAATACAAGTTCAGGTAGGCTTGTATTATGACTGGAGCTATATTAGCTTTTTAGACAGAGTATACTGTAACCGAAAGTTTAATGTGTACTGCGTAAAGTAATTAAAGCTTGTACCTGACTTTTAATTAGCAAAGAGTGTAATTTTTTTTGTCAAGATAACACAGACTTTATTATATTAAGCAATTCAAACATGAAGTTAATTATGGAGTATGATTAACTACTGGTATTAAATTAAAATTTACAAGCTAAATTTAAAATGTCAGTACATGTTTGAGAAGGGGAACTTCTGCAAACCTTAAGGGTGAGAAGTATTAAATTGTTTTTCTTTAAAATGATTTAGTATGTTTAAAGAACGGAGCTAAATTTAGAATAAAGTTTGAATGGTAGCAAATGAGTTAAAGAAATCTAGTTTGTATAAAGTTGTTTCCATTTGTGGAGCGTTTAAGAAACTGGTGCAAGAAATTTGTGATAATTCTTTTACACTAGTATATAACAAATTTAAAAGTTTGTTATCTCGCGAAACTTTTTGTATAACCCAATTGTCAAGTTTTCAAAAGAAGCAGAACGGATATTTTTCTCGCAATTCTGCTTGGAATTGGTTGTAATTTTATAAAATTCATTTTGTTAACTCTTTCAAAATAACTTATAATTGAGTGTTAGAAAAAGGTTTCGTTATTATAGAAGAATAATACGAAAACTTCTCGAGTAGATATTAGTGGTATAGAAATACATTTAAGCTGCTCTTTAGAAAATATTTCAAGACTGAAAAATAATCTTTCATTAAAGAGAGAACAGCATGCAAAAACATTATATTAAAATTAAAATTTGTAGGCTAATAATCATATTTAATTAATTTAATATTAATGGTTATGTTCTGTCAACTAAAATCGTTGTTCAATTTGTTCAGTTCATTGGGTTTAAATTTTATTCAAATTATCGCTCATAAATTTAATTAAATAGGAAATGCTGACAGATAAATAATAAGCCATTATTAATAAATTAATGCTTTAAAATTCGATTATACAAAATCAACAACCGTTTAATTGGAAATGAAATTACCCTGCAGAAAAAATAAAAACATAATTTTATTAACCGACAGGAAGAAGAAAAATTAAATTAGACTACAAAATGTAATAATGCTCCATCATATTATCTCATAAAATATTACCATACCTAGACATTCTTACAAAAGAGTAGAATCCACGTTCAGAATTTAATCTCGTAAAATGTTTTTTATTTTTATATCCCGTGATATGCAACTGTTTATCACACGCCTACTACAATTACCGTCACCAGGAAACACCCCACCAAATTCATTAATTATTTCACTAATAAAAATTTCAGTACTTTCAGCCCATAAAAATTACCATTTTAAAAATTCACGATCTTGGTAGACAATTATTTCTTTAATTAAAGATTTTACCGCTCGCAAATATAAAATGAAAGAAATTAAACTCAAACAACCTTAAAAGTACTCGACTACAATTTTGATTTTTTGAGTAGAATATCTTTCGAAGTTTATTGCGAAGTCCGCGAGAGGGCAAAGCGAAAACATCCACCGCCAACCACGACCGAAAATAAACTGAAGCGCTGCACGTTTTCCTGCTGATATCGCACTTCGAGGGAGGATCTGCGCATGTGCAGATGTACCTGAACTGATGCTATGCGCGACCCGAGCTTAAAGCTTAGGGTCTAAATAAAAGTTAGTAGAGGCAAAAACTGCAGCAGGATTTGGAGGTAAATGAATTGTATAGCGGAGAGCTAGGATTACAGCTGCATACGGTGCAACTGAAATTTGTTCAGGGAATTAAAAATGTTAAATAGAAAATGGTAACTACGTCTCGATGTTAATCTTCTGGAGCAGAACTAAAAATATATCTTTTTGTGTTCCCGTTCAAAAACACTAGTTTTACACATCTCCAAATCGCCCAGAAACTGGTTGCTTTCTGGCCTAGGTCAGCAAAAACTAGAGACTTTTGTAAGATTAGGGTTAGCATCAGGTTGGAGGTTAGAGATCAAATTTCGAAATAAATATTTTGTTGAGTTGCTGTGCACAACCAATAAATAAATGTCAACTAAATAAATGTCACCGAATTTTTTAAAGAAAACAAATGAATTATTTATATTAATAAAACCCTCGTTTTCTTGTTTTCGAATAATCTGATGCATAGATGTTTGTACATAATCTAGATACCTAACTCGATGAACAAAGTGAAGCCTTAGCGGCCATTTGCTAAAAATGCAGAAAGTGACATTTGTGTTAATTTAAAGGTATTTGTTACAATATATATAGTTCAGTTTTGATTGTACAGTTAAAAAAATTCTATGACCACTTAGAAATCTGCTCGTTGTATGTTTGTTGTTGCTAGAGATATGAGATACATTGCAAGCATCGTGCGAAATGAATTTGTTTTGTGAGTATTTGAATACAGGTCATTTCATTTCACTACAAGTGCCATTGCTAGGATACTTATTTAGAATTGTGAAATATTGGAGTAAAAAAAGTAAAAATCAATTCTTTTGTAACTGTAACTAAATTTTAAGTATATTCATACGTTGTTGTCATTTGTAAATGAATTTTATTCAATATTCAGTCTTATATCATCATCGAATTTGTTTTGAGTTTTCCATATTTTGTCCATCTTCCATTGCGGTTCATCGGTCATCTTGTCTATGTTTATTTAAGAGCTACATTTCCTAATAAAAAGCAATTACTCGTTGTCAAATCCTGGCCTCCAAACACGTTACTGGGGAAGGAGTCACAACTTGTCAAAAAAAAATTAAATTCCTCGAGTTTAACGATATTATTAATAATAAGAAAGAAAATTTTTTAAATTCAATAATTTTCAATTTGAAACCGATAAGCAGATGAGAAACAAGGAATCCATTTTAATTGAAGTTATTTAAAGTTGTCGAATATTGTAAAATATATCCCCGAATTTTATACAAATTATTTTGGGGTAAGCGAGCAGGAAAAACGCATGAATAAACATTAAATGAAGGTGAGAATTTTCTCAAGTGTAAAAACTGAAGCGTGCGCATGAAAAGATTTATAGATTCAGAATACAAAAAGAGACGAAATAAAACTGCAAGGGGTGGTTTTTAAAATATGGTAATGTATGCGCGATTTAAAGAAAACAGAATGAATTTTCACACATTGAAGGGTTTCAAAAGCAATGCTTAACTTGCGATTATACCGCACTTCCATACTTTGACGTAAGATGGCAGGTTTTAGTTTTGAAGAAATACAAAGAAAAAGTTTTCACACAGCTCCTTGCTTCTTAGAAAGATACGATTAAAAACTAAAGTGGTTCGTTTACCTGAAGACCTATCAAGTTACTTTGGAATATCTCAGCAAATAAATAAGTTAGAGTTAATTTTGTTATATTAAAAAATATGAAGAATAATATTGACTAGAATATGTTTCTATATTTTGTACAGTTTAAATTAAAATTTTTGCGGAAAGATTATATTGTTTCAATGATATTGTTGTTCTCTTTATTTCCCGACACATACCTGTAAGAGAGGTATGGGAATCAAGTTGAATATTCGGTAGTGAGTTTTCCGTAAATGAGCACGTTTTAGGGTTCCTAGAATAAGATTTAAATTGTTTCGCGATGATGTCTGTCTGGAGTTACGGTTTCTCAAAAACTACTAAACAGAATATTTATTTATTTTGTATATAACAATTGTATCTTCTTGGGAAGAGCTGATTAGTTATTGGTGATAATTCAATAAATAAAGTAGTAGTTTACTTGAAGCCCTATCAAGTTATTTTGAAATATCTCAGTAAATTTTGTTTTATTTACAATTTTTGTTATTAGAATAATGTTATGGGGTGAATAGCTCCGTGGTAACGCATCGGACTGTGGATCGTGAGATCATCAGTTCGAATCCCACTGCCGACTGTTACCAATTTAAACTTACCCCTGTGGTTTCCCCTCCACTAACAACTGTGGGGCCTATGATTTGCCGGCAGGTAACCGCACTTCATACGAAAAAATATATCACTTACCGAGATCTGCGTAAGCAGAGTGCCACACCCATGATGGATAAAAGGCGTGATGATTTTAGTATAATGTTTCAAATATAATTATCTACAATTGTTGTTCGAAACATTTTTCCCTTATTGTCATTATTAACGAATAACACGTTAAAGAAAAATTATATTTCGACGTTTCCATTTAAATCTGCTAACCTGTTCATTTTGAAAATAACAAAACAACGCTTAAAAATGTTTTTGACATGTAGCACAATTGAATTTTTTTTAAAGAGATGAGCTTTTCTTTATAGTGGTGGCCTCTATTCCTGCATTGTTTGATAAGAAATAAATGACAGGAAGTATTGTTATGTTTAATTGTTATAAACAAAAGTAACAATGTAACAATTATTTTTTGACAGTTTTGACAACATGCATCTGTTTGGGTGAAGTGAATAAAGAATATAATATTATAAATATTTGAGTGCAAGTAGATTTAGAGCAAAGTATAGGTTATTGCTAAATAATAGATTTGAGAATTTCTACATATTACTGAAATAGAAAAAATTAAACCGGCTGTAAGTGAAAGTTTAAAACAACAAAATAAATAATTTCATTATGTGCTTGCAGTCACACTACTGCGTTTATAGAAATGCATGTGCATTTATGCACATAATACATAAAAACTATAAATTCTTCCACACTACATAATTAGAGTATGTTACCTTATCGTTTCATCGACAATGCATTTACTTCATTAAATTATGACGAAATATGTTCCTAAGATATGCGAGTAATTTTATTTAGTATTCAGGAAAATTATGAACTGATGAAAAACTTATCAGAGTGTAAAAATGTATAAGCTGCATTGACGCAAGGAAAGCAGACGTTATATAATCCCGTCCCCGGATTTGAGTTAAATGGATTTTGATTTCGATGCACTTTTACAGCACCGGTTACAGCTTTCTGTACTTACATTAGCTGAAGATTTCAGCAGATTTCCGACTCGGCTAATTTCCTGCGAACTAAAATCGATATTAACCAATCCTCTTTTTAAGCGTCTGCCAGACACCTACTGAATTGCAAATAGAACGTATTTTTATTTCAAAGGTTGAGGCGGTAATCTATATACCTTTTGTTCATTATATTTAATAACTTGCTCGAAACGTGAATATATCTAGAGATGCTCTATTGAATGGGTGTAATGATGTGTTAAGCCATTTTCAACACATAGACTAATAGAAGATTATTTGATGCAACAAATGAAGACTCAAACGACCCAAATTTCATTTGACACATACATATTTTTATTGGTTCCAATTTTTAACAGGCCTTTAAAAATTAACAGTTAAGTTACAGAATAGGCCCCATAATGTGAAATTTTCAGCATTTCGTTTCTTCAATTAAACCATTTTTTTACCCAAAATCTTATTATTTTAGTTCTATCTACCTCCTCTTCAATTTCATCACTTGTGTCATCTATTATGAAAACATGATAAGCACTAAAATAATTATTTGTCAAACTAGAGAAGAAAGAGCTTCTTTTTCCCACTCGAGATCGAAGTTTGCCTCATAAGAGAATGAGGCAATTCGAGCGAGATCGGAAGAAGCGTTTTCTTCACGTGTAAGACAATATTTTTTCACGACATGTTTCTAAAAACGATTTAAGGTTCTTAAGTACACTTTAACAACACAACACACAACTGTCATTTCAAAAGTTAGGTTATTATATACAAGGCGGTGTAACAGTGTTGTCAATGAACCAATTTTAAATATAAATTAAAATTGTCAAATTGTTATTTAACCTTGAAAAAGAAAAAAATAAAAAACATAATTTTAAGATAATTTAAATTATGTATATCACTAAAATAAGGATTTTCAATAAAGTTAGGAATTCTTCTTCTATATTTTCCTCTCTAGAGAGGAAAAACACATTTTCCTCACTATTTCAGGAGAAGAAAGGTATTTTCTTCTCTACTCACTATGAATGTGGACGAGGCAAAAGTGATGGTTGTATAAGTATAAGAGTATAAGACTAACAAAAGTGTAATTGTTAATTTAAGAAGTAATTATAACTGCATTATATCTTGACACTTATAAGCAATAAAGTACAAAATGCCAAGTATATCTAGCTGACAGAATGTTGTTAAAATAAATATATATGTGAGCAATGTCATTATAACGTTAATACTCTCATACGAAATAAAAACATAAAAGTACCAGGTACATTTCAGAAATAAGAGTTAATTCGCAGGATGTACTGTTCTCGCCTGCGGCTTCGCAGTTATTTTAATTATGTGGTAACATGAATAAAGAGAGAAAAATATTTTTAACTAAACCTGAAAATGAAGTTATGTTTGATTAAAATTATAATTGAATTTTAATATAAATAGAACTTTCTAATATTTAGTACGAATGCAAACATATTACTGGTGGTTTCACATTACAATATTTCAATAAATGAATATTTGTACGTGCACAATTTCAGTAATTTATAAATACATATTTGGATTTAATTACAATTATTTCATGTTGAAATTATTAAAACATGTCTAGTTGATTTGTTCATGCAGTTTCAATGTTCATTGATTTATTGGTATTCTTTAATTATCTATTCTGTGAAATTGCTACATCAATCAAAATGTTAAGTCTAACATATGTTAATGATATTAATCATCACGTTGCAGCAAAGTAATTTGCCAAATGAGATGTATGTAATTAATTACCTCAGAATTTTTATAAAATTATTTCTGACTGTATAGGAATGTAGGTATAATCTGAGCTGAACAATTTAACTTAGCAGGTGGAAAGAATGTAGTTCAGATCACTATTTCTACGATGCGTTTTGCTAAATATATACATTTTTTACATTTTATAACCTTTTATTACTTAACACAATACAAAAAACTTCCGAACCGGAGTCTTCAATAGACTTCTATTCAACCAGTTCTGTTTGCATAAATTTTCTTACTGACAATAAGAAAACTACAAAAGATTCAAATTTTTTAAAATTATTTAACATGTTACTAAAATAAACACATAAATAAACATTTACATTTTGTAGCTCAGTAGTAAACTGTTATTCTAATTTTAATAACTCTCTCCAGACGATGATTTAAATACGATATTAAAAGAAAAACCCGGAAGTAAATTATTTAATGCGATCATTATATAAACATAATATTTATATCTCTCATTTAGTTTAGTAACTAGATGAAGTTTAAAACTTTAACCATTAATGAGACAATAACTAGATTAAAGATTAGGATTAAATTGTTTTTTTCCAACCCCTAGTCTTGGTTAATTTTTATTATTATTGTTTGTAAATTTATTAGACTGAATTTTTTACCATATCGTAAAGAAATTCTAAATCACTTCAACTCGCCAAGTTAAATTGTCCGGACTATATACCAGGTGCAGAATTGAAATGTGGTGTAGAGGGATTTAAATGCTATTCTTTTGAAACTACTATGTTTTATCTATTCAAATCTATTCAAAAGAGTAAATGCAAAATTTAATCAAAATTTAAAAATGCATATACTTAATAAGGCACATTTGTTTACATAAATGTTTGTATTTCACGGTATAATAATCAAATTTATATTAATATTTATTAGGAAAATTGTAACACGGTCATGGAAAATTAAACAAAAAAAATATATGATATTTCAGAACAGATTTAGGTTTATTTATTACAGTTTTTGAGAGGTTAATTTCTCTCAATTTCTGCTTTGTTCAATAATTAAATCTATCTAAAGCGATTTTATGAAATGTTAAATACTTTTCGTTTTTCTTCTAATAAATAGTGATTTAAATTTGATTAAAATATCGTGATATACTAATATTTAGGTAAACAGTGGACCTTATTGCATGCATTATTAAATTCTCAACAACTTTTATATTTACACTTTTGCTGTAAAATGAGTAGGTAAAAATTTACAGCAATATCAAAAAAATAACATTGAAATTCCTAAACATCACATTTCAATTCCACATCCTATGTAACCAAGACATCAAGAGACGCATATTTACCCAATTTTTGATTTTTGTACTGCCTTTATTTCCAGTGTTGATTAGTTTGAAGTTTCTATTTTGTTTCTAGACACCCAATAACTTTCACACTTTATATTTCGTAAGTTTAAGTTGAAATACATTTTGTAAAATAAATGCATTGAAACCTAGCTGAGAAGTATATCAAGATATAATTTCCCGTCCTCATTCTGAAATTGTGAAAAAGCGCAGCAGCAGTACATCTACAGAAGTAGCTTCTAACATCTTGCAGCAGTGCTAAGTTGAAGAATGAAGATTATTAATGGCACGGCGCTCTCCAGAAAACTGCTGAGTGCAGACACATGCACTAGACACGAACTGGTAGAAAGTGCTCGGACTTTTCTCTCCGAAGCTACGCGACTCAACCAACAAGTGTTACGTAAACAAAGCGGAAATGAAGTTTTCTCATATGACATTTTTGTTTTTTGCCATTAGCGCTTATGACTACAAAGGTGAGATCATGCTTTAGTACTTTAAGATACTAAAGAAACGTGTGTTTACTAAACGTTTTCAATGATTATGTTCCTAGAAAATTGGACACAATTTCGATTTCCCACAAGTCCAAATTGTATATTCTTCAATATCTGCTGTAAATATATTCCTAGTTTGTAATTATTTTCTTTCAAAGACAGTAATGACTTTCTGAAATAATTTGACGGGAATTTGCTGCATCTCTTTCAGAATATAATTGCATATTTTTGTGTTTGCTTTTAAACCACAAAGGAATTCTCTACGATTCAACTTGCTTCAAAAAACATATCTCGTTCTCTAAGAGTCTGCTTTACTATAGATGCAGTTTAAACTAAAGAAAATATTACTTCACAAGCTTTATCAGAGAGAGGATTTAAACTTTAAAACTAAGTTGGAACTTTTTAATAATTCAATATTTTTATAGCGCAACTGTTGTAGTGTCATAACATACCAACATGGAGAAGTTTTTAGTACTGTTTCTTTATTTTACTAAACACAATTTAAACTTGTACTCAGTTGTTCACCACCGACTGTTCTGTACAAATGTTTATGTCTTAAAAATAAATTTGTTTTTATATTTTCTACGATATGAGACTATAAAAAATGTTTAGATATTTTTCCGCCCTACAATATGAAATCCACATTACTTTAATTTTATGCATAATAAACTAGAGCCTCGCTGAAAGATGGATATCCGAATAAATTCGGAATAAGCGGATATTTTTGTAGTTAAATTTTTGAAGCTGTATTGTAATTATAATAAAGTATTGCATTACTGGAATGGCCTTCTAACAGCCTCGATTTGTCCTCAATCGAAACTATAAAATCAAATAAATATAAAAATAATTGCAAAATCATTCTGCATGGATAATCGAAGAATTGTGACACAGACTGTCCGAAATTTGCATTCTTTCTCCAGAGAAGACTGTTAAAGACTTGAATATATTAAGCAGTTATAAAAAGTAAAGATATAATTAAAAATCTGTTATGGGCACCACAATACCTCCCGCCATAGCTTTCTTATCGAACAATGCAGGAAAACGTACCGAAACTATCAAGAAACGCTCATCCTTTCAAAAAATTATGACTCATGTCAAAAAATTACATTTTTCAGCTGTTGGTTTGTTTTTTACAAAAAAACATACACATTATTTTTGGTGTCGACTTTGTCATACATTTAATGAAATTCATTAGATCATTCTTAAATAGGGATTCGAGGTATTTATAACTATACACAATTCATTTGTTTTCTTTGAAGAATTCGGTGACATTTATTTATGTGATATTTATTCATTGGTTGTGCATTGCAACTGAAATTTTAATTATAATTACTTACATTTGAGCTTACAATTAACAATTTAGCTCTGAAATTGAAAAAATCTCTAACTTCTAAACACTCAAACACTGAAAAAATCCAACGCATAAAATTGACAGCCAGTTGATGCAAACCCTAACTTTATAAAAGTTCCTAGTTTTTGCTGGCATAGGCCAGAAACAAACAGTTCCTGGACGATTTTGAGATGTGAAAAACTAGTATTTTTGGAAGGAGGTATGAAAAATATTAGAAATTAGTTGTACAATTTAGTAAACATAAGATACGCTGCATTTATATTTGTCTTTGTTTAAATTAGAAACGGGCTAACTTATGTGTATTTGGGCTAGTATATTGTATGTGCTCTGAAAGGAAACGTTTGGCAATGGTTGTTCTTTTCTAACCTGAAGACCAGATTTTACAAAGGTCCATTCTTCGAAAAAAGTATTACCCACGGGTTCCAAGTATACACCATATTTATTACTGAGGTAATTATAATATTTATTCTTTCTAATCTGCTCTATACTGGGTGTAATACTACGACTAATAATGTTCCTATTAATACCTCATTTTTAAAAATTCTACAAAAATTTTAGAACAGAAATTGCGGATGCGGATCAGTTTAAGTATATGGTAAGCTGCGGATGTGGGTCGGTTGAGGATATGATAGTTACGGAAGAGGGTTAAATTAAAGTAGATCCGGATATAAAGATTATGAGTGCTACTCAGATGCGGATACCAAAAATATATGTAACAAAAATTATATGAAAGTATATACCGCGAAACTAACTTTTTCCATTTTGCAATTCGGTTAAGAAGAAAATGTTACATCAAAATTAAAACGGATAAACGGGCAATGTACTGAAACACAATACTGAAGTCTGAATGTTTTCACTGCTACAGGTACTGTATCCTGTTTGAGGAGTTGCATCAATCCTAAAATTTGAAAGAATAAACTCAACTCCAGTATCTCTTGGCTGATGTCGGCCACGCAAGCTTTAATATTATTTATTAGAATGCGTTAGTGTGAATTAAAGTTGATAATTTCCAGCAAGCTACACTTATCAGGTTCATTGCAACACCGTTGCACCTTTCGCTACGGACATAACGGACATGCACGACCAAAGTGAAATTGCATCGCACTGCATGTTCACTGCAACTCAGTCTCTCAAAGAAATTGAAAGTTAGTGGTCGACATCGAAAGTGGTAACCGAAGAATAAAACAATGCACGTATCATTCGAAATGTCTAATTAACATTAGTGTATTTAAAAATGGTGTTCAGAGCAATCCTAGTGTTACTGATCGTAATTCGAATTTCGCGGGCCAGTGCAACTTTTAATAACATTTCCGCTATTGAAGCATCAATTCTGGAGAAGGATTCAACGTCATCTGAGGATTTGCCCCAGCAGGAATGGCTGTCCAGACTGTTTGACCATCACGCTTGGGGGAGCGAACATTTTACGAATGTCAGTCACGTCTGCAAGGAACACATCGAGCTGTATCTACAGGAATTGAAATGGGACACTTCTTGGGCCGCCAAAAGTAAGTACGCGCGACGATCGGCGCATTGCGGATACGGAAATAAATTATTTCTGAGCGAATCATAGCTCACTTACTAGATCAAATACACATAATACATACGCAGGCTGATTCATACCGTACGAAAAATATTGAAAAGGATAAAAATTTAATAACCAAAAAGTTTTAGGAAATTAAAGATCTTTTAAATTAACGTCCACCTATTGAATATCACTGAAAATAATTGGAAAGAATCATTATTTTTTTCTCAACATGCCAGGAACCCAACTGTTCTTCTGTGTTTATCCTGTCTAGAGAGGAAAATATAGAAGTGTTACCAATATGAATGTTATTACAAAAAATATTAATAAATTTATAATTTTATTGAAAACCTTATTTTAGTGATATACATACTTTAAATTATCTTACAATTATGACTTATATTTTCCTTTTTCTAGATTAAATCCCAATTTGACAATTTTAATTTAGATTTATTTTGGTTCGTAGGTAACACCGCTATGCCATCTTGTGTCTGTTAACCTAACTTTTAACGTGTCAGTTGTGTTATCAAAGTGTACTTTAGGTCCGAGCAAATCGTTTTTAGGAACATTACTCTCGCTCGATTTAAATTGCGAGCTCGAGTGGGAAAAAGAAGCGCTTTCCTCCCTAGTTTGACAAATAACTATTTTCGTTTCCATAGGAATATGTTTGTTTCAAATATGATAATTTGCTATTATTTGTTAAATACCCAACAAAAGTAATGGCAAAAGCAGTGAATTTTAGAATGCTTTTCAATTAATGAAACTTATTCCATAAACCATAATTATCTTTACATATTACTCGTTACTGAAAGTATTAACAATTATGAACTAAACTGTATTTTATTGTACTATGACGTTTAATGAATTGATATGTAAATGAATTTCAACGCAACTCAATCATGTGGGAAGCAATTTTGAACAATAAACAAATTTAAATTGCCTTATCTTTCATGATAATACAATACTATTATTATTTTTTAACTAAACATTGTTCGACTAACTTTAATGTATTCCCAATTTCTATTCTCTGCCGCAGTTTGTAACGACTGCTTATTAGATTCAACTTTAATTTGCTGTAACTTTTTTGAAATTGAATTTATCATTTTTATATAACTGGTAAAATTGTGGTCTTATAACTATGATCAAAATCATTTCAGTTGCTCATTATAATGATACTTATGATAATTATGTAGTTTTCTAAATTTTTCGTTACACGTTCGTTAGTTGAACTTATGCCCTGGGCATTTATCCAAATATCTTTTCATCTAAGAATTGTTTCATAGGATATAAAATCCTCCTTAAAACAGTACCAGATTTATTTTTAATTAGCGCCGAGTTATTTTGTCTTATAGAGAAAATATTTAAATATGTACTCTGATAAAATGCTACTGAAATTTGACGAGAATTTAATAATGAAAATAACGATATGATATAATTAATTTTGCTGAATTCTGGGAACTTGAAAGATTAAATGTCTTGAGATATTTCGAATTTCGCAACAATTATTACAATACCTTATCAAAGTGATCCTCCTTCGGTAAATATTTACAAATTCCTGTAGCAAAAACTTTTAATGAGGAAGAATTAGTCGGAAGTTCAATATAACTTTCTTCGTTAAGAAACAAGAGAGACTTTTATATTTAATTGGAATCTAATAAGAAACTCTTAGGAGAAAAAAATTATTTGTATTATTCACAAATTTTCTTTCCGTGTTTTATGCCTCGTAAGGATTTATCAATGTTAGCTTTGTAATAAATTTTGCTTCACTTGGTTCATTATTACACATGATGAAGTATTAAACCGAATCGGGAAAAGGTCAGTAGTTCGACTTTTCGAAATATAAAGGGCGTTTTGTCTTTGTTGTAATTAATAGAGTTCTGAATGCCTCACGTAATCCTTTGTTCTAGTGTCACGAGCTTTTTAACGTTAATTGGAGCTTTCAAGTTTCTTTCAAATTCCCTCTGCAATGAAACAAAAATAGGAAATTCATCAATTATTTTTATTTTAGTTCGGAAATTTAAATGAATCTGCTGGCAAAGTTTTGTATGTTTGTTTACACACAAAATCAAAATCGCAATATTTCATTCGCTGAAAGCTTGGCCAAAACATTGACATTAATATTTAAAAAAACACAAGTTTAGAGCAACAAAATTTACGAATGAACAATTCTGTTAAATATTATTTCGGAGGAAGGGCTTTGTTCACAGTGAAACAATGACTTTTGTGAGCTCTACATCAAGGTGAAACAAGATATAAGATCTTCCCTCGTTTCGGAGATTTGTGTGACAGCCCGCAGAATAAAAAGGATTTGACTGTCGACACTTATTTGTGTGTCTCTTACATGTTTCCAGATTAGTTTTTGCTCAGAAGGGGTTGTTTGTTATTTCGACAAAACAACAGACATACAACAAAGGGTAAATATGTTATACACACTCAAACAAGTCTTGATTGAGGAAGATTATATTTAAAGTACTTTCAGGGAAGTTTGGATAAACATTAAAGTTTGTAAAGTGTGTGAAACTACAAACTTGTTTCGTATGTTTTTAACATTTAAAGTTTCTTAAATTTACGATTGGGTAATGTGTGTTTACTACTTAATTATAATGATGTAAACAATTTTAATTAAGGAACTTCAATTAAAAGTATCAAGTTTCGCAAGCTCAGAGAAAATCAAAAATGTTTACGCCCTAATTTCGATCAGTTCCTGAAGATATGATGACCTAGCTTAAAGCAGAACCATCACTTCAAATACTATGAATCTGCTTACTAACTTTCAGTTTTCTCTCATCGTTAAAATAAACTAACGTATGTAATTAGTTTTGTATATTCTGATTATATTTAGAGTGCCTTACTCAAAGTCATCAACAAACTACTAGAAGGAATTAATTCTTCAGTGGGCACAAATGATAGCAAAACAAAGTTAATGTTACTCTTTAAGTCAATCGGTTTTTACTTTATTATGAATATTGTAATTTGTAACTTCTAGTAATGTTATTATCATTTCTACGCTAAAAGCAGAGCATCTTTAAAATACTGGATTTCTCCGAGATGGTCAAAATATCCACGAGTTTTCAATTTGTGGAAAGCTCGTATATTTTAAAATTTATTACGAACTCGTGTACGTAGTCGTATAATATGTAACGTATGATAAAATATTGACATAACACAAATATCCTTTCTATAATAACTTCTTCGTATGTTCAGGCTCATTGTGCTGAAAACATACTTTCCTACTGCGTCGATGTCACCTGATAGTGCATTACGTAAACTGCAACTTTATGATGCATAAACTTTCCTCTTAGACGAGGAGGAGGGGAAGTAAATCAGCTAAGACGGAAAGAGCACAACTTTCTTTCTAGCGGTCTGCAGTACTGGATTTTTCACATTGACGTAGAGGATATAACACTGGCAAAATATACCAAAGAAATTTCAAAGTACTTCTACATTGCACGCTGGGCCGATTTGTCATATGAGCCCAGTGGACCATAACTCAAAGCCCACAACAATTAATTTATTATTATTTTTTTTGCGTGTCCTTTTAATGGGTTAAATAAAAGGTGCATGTGCAAGTAAAACAAAACAAAAAATCATTGTACAATTTAGGGGGACCCTCACACTCTTTCGGTATTCGTTCATCTTCACATTCCGATTTAGAATTACATTTTTGAACACTAATTTGTGATAAAAGCTCTTTAGTATTTATTAGAAAAAATTTTAGAGGAGCGTTTCTTAAGTCAAGGAATTTTATGTTGTCGTGTTTCGGTGTTTTTTAATTATTAAATTTTCATGAAAACATAAACTTTTAATTTTAATATAATTTTACATATAATAACAAAATAATACATATAAAATATCTGTACCTATAGCTTTTTTTTCTAATATGTTTAAGAGCCCTTGATGTGACAGCAGATAACCGTATTTCAAGCACAAGTTACCGCATTTAGCGTACCACGTTTGGAAAAGGGTAAATGATTTGATGATTTAAACTGAGAAAAAAATAATTGCACCGTTCCGTCAATTTAACTGAGTAAGCTAAAGAATTCAGTTAAAACAACTGAATACTTCAGTAATTTTTACTGAATATGGTAGTTAAATCGTTTTTTGCTTTATTAAGACAAAATGATATCTGGGTTATGTTTTTGAAGAAAAATAATTTATTATATTTTAGTACATATTTGCAAATTTATAAAAAAATAATTAAACAATTATAAATCTGTAGAAGACGAAAATTTGCGAATAGTTTTATGTTACGGCATCTTATCGCAAAACGTGATTGATATGTAATTTTCTGCGTAACTAACTCTTAGTTGATTGAACTGAGACCGTCAGTCAATTGTACTGAATTTTCAGTTATTTCAACTGAGAAATGTTTGTAGCGCTCTGCTTAATTGATAAATTCACTTATTTTTTGAATAACTGAAATATTCAGCAAATACAACTGAGATTCTCATTTATACATAGTACATAACTGAATTTTTCAGTCAATTAATTGAATAATATAGTAAGAATAAATTAACTATTTTACTGAATTTTTCGTGTCATTTTTACCAATTCGATTTCTCTGGATGTATTTATTTAAAATTATTTTATTAAACTTATTTCATTAAGTATCTAAATAATATTCTTTGCCCTTGCAAAATTTCTTTCTTACGCCACTGTCAGCGCTTATCCAGGTTCAAGCAGTGCAACATTAATGCCAACATTCGGAAATGCAGTTTCTTGCAGTAGTATTGTGCAATAAGTAAAAACGAAGTATGTGGTTTTCTTATAAAAGGGAAATAAAACAAGTCACTGTTATAAATAATGAAACAAGTGACGATATTAAAAGTGGAAGGAAGTTGCATATAGACTTTCAAATTATGCTTTTCATGAAATTTGCTGAAGAGGGAACGGATTTGATTTGCGAGGAAACATTTTTATTTTCCGTGACATTTAAAAATGGCGATTCAATTATTAACTCGACATTTGATTTACCTTTTTGTTTTGAAACTTGAAATTAACACAGACTTTTTAAATACCAAACATTAAAAATTTAATTAAAAATGGTGTGCTAAAGTAAAATAAATAAATATATCATCAAACCATTCGTGATGTGAGATTCGAACTGAAGATTTCATGACCCACAGTCCGATGCGTTACCACGGAGCAATTTATAAATCTGCTTTTAAATTAGAATAAAGTTTGTCACCATGTTGATTTTGACAACCGTAATGGATCTTGTACCGGAAATGATGGAATTTGCAAACTAAGAATTGTTAATTTCAAAGATTTCTCAACTTCACAAAACTTTTTAAGGACTGAAATAAATTTCCAGTTTAAATTTACATTTTTTTGACGCAGGGCATTCAGAATGGAATAAATCCTGTGTTATATTATACTCTTTTTTGGCTACACACTTGAACTAGGTTTTCAAAACTTTTTCTTTAGATACACAACTAATTTTTATAGCAGTTACAAAGTCATTCGTCAAGTAATGCTTCAACAACAAAAAATCAGTTTTGACACAGGCTTTGACTTTTTGAGTATTGTGTTTGTAAAATTAATAGAAAAAAAAAAAAAATTATTAAAATATATGAAATATAAACGTCAAACAAAATCGGATAGCAAATAAGATTGCGGTTAGGTTGGTAAACATGGAATCAGTGCACAGATCTAGCATGAAACTTGAATCCAAATTGAATTCAGATATAGTTTTTAAAGACGTTTCTAATTGACTTTTCTTGTCAAAGTTTCTAGCCAAAATAGTACACAGTAAAAAATTTGATTTGCGATTTGTTAATTTTGCGCTTGTTAAGTATTTTTAGTTAATATTGACAAATATATTGTGTTAAATTAACAATTTGAACAAATATAACAATTCGATAAATTAAAATTTTGTTAATTCTGAATTTTTAACAAGAAAAATTGTTGTTTTTATTAATTTGCTGGATTTATATAATTTAACAAATAAACTCGTCAATAATTACAAGTAAATTTAGCTAACTTATCAATTTGAAAATGTTAAGGAAAGTTTGTACCCTTTGTAACAACTTAATTTGTTATAATGATTTATTGTTCTGCTTCCATATAATTACTAAAATATTTATTCAAAAGCACATAAAAATAAATGTTAATAATTACTATATTCATTAATATATTTAGTTACGAAATACCCAAAAATAATTTGTTACTTGCTAACATATTTGAAACTTCTTAAATTAGCAAAAATTAACGGTGGATCTTCTGGAACTAAAAATTTTGTCAAATTTGACTATAAATTTTTTACTGTTTGTAATGTAAAATAGACTTAACGTGTAAGTAGATTCCTCTCTGCTAGTACTACAATAATTAAGACATTGTTGTATTTGAAGAAGAAGAACAGGAAATGATAGCAACAAATAAAATATTTATCCATTAACACTTACAGAGATATATTATTTACACTGGAATGTGTGTCATGTTAGCATGACCGCATACCGGAACTGAGTGCAAATGTCTGTATGTTCATGTTTGATTCCGGCTTCGCACGTATCTATTTAAAGTCTCATACGTATGCAGGTCCCTTTTCAACCTTTTCATAAACATAGATGAATCCTTTGCCGCTGGGAAATGAGCGCTATTTTATATTTACGACTTGTCTAAATTTCTATAAAACCAGGTCATACCCAAGATCCCACTCCCGCTCTGCTTATGATGAGCAGGCAGAGATATTCCTTTTTGTATTGCATATTTCCTTTAATATTAAATATAATAGCGACGCAAATGTCTCGTTAATATGAAAACGTAAGGAAATACCTCTTTATTTGTTGTGGATTATAAATGCGGATGAGAATTAAAAGGATGCAAAATTGATTTGCATGTTGTTATCGCTTGAAAATTATTTGAAAGTTTCCTTCATTTATTATCCAGTAATTTTTGTCATTCAATGTTTATAAATATTCATAGAAATAATTTAAATATCCAAGGGTATTTTAAAGTTCATGGTCGATGCCATCAAACAAAAGGCTGGGATGATAATACAACAAACTTTGAAATTTTAGGGAAATTCATTTTAACAAACCTCATAGTTTGAATTGACTTTGAAATGGTGAACTTTTCATTGTTTATAAAAACTCTTGAATTTATTCTTATGAATTGTGTGAAAAATATCTTTCCTTCAAGAATCTACTCACCAAAAATTGAAATATTAATATTTTCAACGAAGATTTCAGCCGCATGTTTCAGTCATTATTATAATGAGGCTTACGAAAAAATATACAGATCGAAGCTGATTAACCTTGTCTCTTCGTCTTTCTTTCGTACTCTTAACGAAGCTCTTTAGAAAAATACGTGAAATAAACCAACATAATATCTGTTTTATACGTCGCAATTTATTCGTCAATAAATTGGTGAAGCGTTTTTGTCAATTTATTCTTGATGTAATACGACACTGCGTCAATTTTTTCTTCACCAATAAATTGGTCTATTTATTAGTGAATTAGAATATGATCTATTTTTCGATATTTTTTTAGTGAATTCTAGAGGATTTTAGTCATTGTCAACCACTCAAACATTTTAATGAAGGTTTCTTGTGAGTTTTGTGTAGATAGCTTGAATCAAAAATATTTTCCTATTTCACGTACACAAAGGAAATTTTGTACAACTATTTTTGGGGAATTTATGTTTTGTAAATTTGTCTGTCACACTTGGAGCTGTCATTGTCACGTAAAATTATTACGATTACTTTTTAATTGAATTAATAACACAAACAATCAAACTGTAAAGCACTTAGCTTAATATTACAGGGAATAGTATATTATTATATTAGGGATTATTATAGTCATTATTCACGAAGATGAATATTGATTATAATCCCGAATATAATACTATACTTTTTCTAAAATGATCGAAATTCATTGAAAACACAACATAAAAATACACAATGACAATTGACTACATGTCAACTGTCAGATGGGCGTTGCTTGGTGATCCACATCAAGGCTTTAAAATAACCGTGAATTATAGATTTCTGGCTCTGTGATTGGTCGAGAAGAGTGAATTATGGGTACTGCAATTCATCGAAAAATTTAAATAATAGGGATCTATTTATACAGGAGTAGGAAAAGATAAATTTTTAATTTTTATTTTAATTGACTTTGTGAAAGTGAAATAGGAAAAATAGCATGAAAAACACGTGTTACAATGCCTAATTGTGATACTAGTTGTTCAATATACTATATTAGCATAGGTGATAGCTGTTATCGTGTTGGTACTACTGAAATTGTCACAATAATATGATAGAAAACTTGATGTGTAAAACGAACTTCAAAATTATTGTTCTTGGCAATTTCTTGACAATAAAACTTGGCCAATTTTTCGACGTGTAAAACAGGTATAAGAAATTACAAATTCCCAAACATACTCTTAGTTAGAGACTTGTGAGTTTTGAATGAATATTGTTAAAATTGAAAACCCATCTTCTTCCCGGAGGGTTTTGCATTCGTTTCCAACATACGAGTAAAATAAAATTCCTCCTAGTGTAACAATTCCCAATTCTCGAAGTGTCCCTTGACACCGCAATCACTAATTCACAAAATCAATTCCCGTTGCAGTGAACGACGCTTCTGGGCGGTACAATGGGCAGTTCTTTTTCGGAAACGACTTCTGGCTGGGGTCCAGCACACTGTGCTGGGAACTGGGCAATCCTAGGACCAACAGTCACATCCCGCCGTTTCCTGTGCACTTCAGCGTGGCAAAGGTGCAGATTGCTCTGGGCAAACCCAAGGAAGGATCGGTAAGCGATGGGGTACTTGGCGATATGTGTTTGACTTGAAACTAAACTGATGGAATATTTATTTGGAGTACACTGACAACAACTGTCCTGGTATATGCTTTAATCTGTAATTATTATTGGACAAAAATGTCTAACTCTACTTTAATTATAATAATAGAAGCTTATTTGTATCATATATCGATGCAAATATTCCATTTTAATAGTAATTTATTGTTTATTTTATTTATTTGTTTTATTTGAGAATCCGAAAGATTGTGAGATTAAAAATCGGGTGTCTGCAGGCTGAAAGGTATTGGGGTGCTCTGGGAATATTTCCTTGAAATGTGAATGTATCTAGAGACGCTTGATTAAATTTTAATTGCTTATAATGGTGGGTTAGCACCTATATTGATGTATGGTTCCGAATGTTGAGTATGGATGAAGATGCATATAACTGCTGTGGAAATGAGGTTTTGAAAGGAGTGTGTAAGTATACTGTACAGTGAGTGTGAAATTGAAAAAGATTGACGGTGAACGACTACGTGGACTTCAGAGGAATAAATGGTTAGGTATGATTGATGGTAAAGAATAGAGAAGCATGTATGAATAGTATTATGAATATGCAAGAGGCGAAAGTGGTGTGCCAGGACAAGAATGTTTGTAGGAAATTGATTGTTCGATGATTCGATTATTGTATTTCTGGGTTCGAACAATCTTACTGAATAGAATATAGGGTTGTGTTATGAATGTATGTATGTATGTGTATAAATACTATTTCAGTAATTAATTTATTAAAAATTTATAGTAGTAAATTAGAAATGATGTTTACTCGAATAAACATATTTTTTCCGACGACCACTTTCAAAAGCACAAAAATTCACACCCTAAACTATTACTGAAAGTTGGTTATTGAATATCACTAGCAATGATGTGTGATATGAAAGCTCGTTAGTTAATCAGTTCCGTCCAAAACTTTGTGATATGATTTTAACACACGCTGCGGTACCTGAGCGAACTAACCTAAAAATTTGTATTTAAAAGTTTTACAGTTGCAGATAATTTGCTGAATTTATACGAATTAAAAAGGTTGGACCCTGATTTATCAGATTTTAAGATAATTTGTGGTGAATTTTTATAGCAATGATGCATAATCTGTTATATATATTTTTTTATATATATATTTTTTACTTTACGGAAAAGTATCGTGTACAACATTTGCTGAAAGGGTATTTCATACGAGTGTGGAGTATAAGCCACGAGCCGAAGTCGAAGGGTTAAATTACACGAATAACTTTTCGCACTAGTTATACTATATACATACTATTTATTTATTGTGCTATTTACAAAGTTAACTCTGCCCAAGTAAATAGACAACACACTAATAATTATAACCAAGGAGAAAAAAGTAAACATAGCAGCGAAAACTAGATAAAATATATTATTGTATTAAATGTATTCTGTATCTGAACTTGGATGAGCTACCAAAAATTAATTAAAAGTGCATTTTCTGGTTATAAATACTTTGTAGTTTTTTCCGAACTTTAATTCTATTAGTTTCAAATAAATGTGCGAAAAAATTTACATTCGATAAGCTCTCTCCTAATGTTCGGCTAAGTACAATTTTACATAAACGGAAATCATAAAAATGAACGATTTCAATAATAAGGTTTGTTATTACTTTCTCCATTTCTTTGTAGGTTATTTATGATACATCATATGGGATGGTACAACAATAGTTAAATAATTTATGTTGCAGTTGAATAAGGCAATAAAATCCTTGCGCAACTTATTACTTTTCTGTGATTATTATTGGTTCTTCGTGAATGAATTAAGGATGTAAAGATGTCAAGTAATTAAATGTTAGAAGGCTGTAATTGTATGCGAATGTTAATTACAAATTACAGACAATTAAATTTATCAGATGTTGGATCTTGTGAATTCGATATTGTTATTAGCACTTCTAATATATAATTATTGATATTTGTAATGTTGTACCTTTCTATTACGAAGTACTTTTGTAACATTTCATATCTTTAGTTACATTGCCACAAATAGATCATATTATCTGTAAATTCTTTTGCATTCTTAACCTAACTTTCCCTTTTAAACAGCAATAAGTATTTTACAGCAAATATCTCATGGCTAGAATGTATAGAGTCTGAAATGTTCGTCGTATTGAATTGTATTTTACGCTAATTACAAATATCCTTTATTGCTGGAACAATTTCTCCAAATCCTTGAGACCCGACTCTCTGCTTCATCATTCATTCACCCATTGTCATCAACCAAATCGCATTGTTAACAAAGCTTTCAACCAGCGCTGAATCTTCCTAATGTAGGTTCACATTCACAAATGACATCTGTACAGTCGTTCTTCGTCTGTTTCAGTCGGAGCAACCTCGTCAACTGATGATCAGTTTTTGTTTGCCTGCGTCCTGCAGCCCACTTGATGTGAAAGCCGTCCTAGTGATGGACGCAGGGAAAGCAGTCGAGAAATTGAGGAATGCGACCCTGGATGTCCTGGATGTCAGGCCTGTACCAGGGGACTATGACGTGCTCAAGGATGTGAAGTTTTATATTATTGGGTAATTATTCAAATGATTGACACCTCAATCTCAAAAAGTTCTTGATTAATTACTGCGAAGTTTTAATTATTCTGTACTCTAATATTTTAAATATTACCGAAATTTCTTTTTGCGAAGATGGTAAGCGGATTAACTACTTTCGTCATATTCCGCCTCATGAGTTTATTCCTCTTTAAAATAGCTCTTATTCATTATAATCTTAAAATTGCCAAATGGCGACAAGTTTGAGAAAGATACTGGAGAATTATTTTCTAATTTATCGAACTCTCGAGTTATATTTAATCAGATTATTTTTTTATTTCATCATCAGGCACGTCACTAAATCTATCTTTTTTGCTCATTTTTACTTGTGTTGATGATAAATATCTGACATCTGTCAACAAAAATAAAAAAGCTACAGAGAATATTACCGGGAATAATCACAAGAGCATTATTCTCAGTATAACAATGAAGGGATTGGTTAAAACGCAGACACGTGACATACAATAAAACATTTCATTGGTCAAAAAATAATCTAAAAAAAAAAATGCTGATGGGATCACCAGTGAAAAATGTCAGTATAATTCTTTTCAAGTGGAGGGAAATTTTAAATCCACAAAATCTATTGGACCATTTTAAAAAGATGATATATGATTTGAATTGTCAGTAATATTTAAAATAATCGCATAAAGTAAAGCCGTTAGACCACCCGGAATAAATGAAAAATTATGCCCTTGAATGAGTTAGTAAAACATAATAAATAAAGCAATACATATTACAGAAACTCGTTATAATATAAAAAAGTGTGTAAAATATTCTTAAAGTAATAATAATAAATTTAGCAGGAAAGAAGAGCCACTATATTTAATGATAATTAGTGTAATAAAAATTGCAATAACCATAAAATGGAGCAAAGAATGGCCTGAAAAAATTATGTAAAGAAATGTGATATTTTGAGCTAAGATATCAAAGTTTAACGAGAAATTACTCAGTTGCAAGTGACCTAATTCCATTTTAATTTTTACATTTTGCGTTTAGAATGTTGTTTCATAATGTTCCTATGGCTATCTAGACCTAGGTCGTTCACATGCAAACGCAATTACGATCACTGATTTATATGTACTTTTCCTGATTTTATTTATTCGTTTTTACCTCCTTCCTTACATAACGGAAATATAAAATTTACCAATAAACACGTTTTGGTTTTCACTATTTTCACGGTGACGTCTGTGTGTGTTTGTATGACGATTTTTTGTCCACGATAACTCAAAATGTGGACGAGGCGAAAATGAGTGAAAAATAGTGTGCTGCTTTTATCTATGATAAATCAAAATTTAATGAAACTAGTCAAATTTCAAATTTAGATTTTACTGATTAGAATTACAATTTTTGTTTGAAATTTTTAAATTTTTGTTCCGTTTAAAAGTTGTTTTTTTTTATTAATTAAAGTTCATTAGTCATCATTATTTTAATTTTGACTTTGAGAATAATCAGAGTAGGATACAAATATGTTTCATATTAAATTCAATAAATATTTTAAAGAATGCCAGTAAATATTCCAGTTCATAGTTGGTGTTTTTCACAAGAAATACTTGAGAACTTTTTTCAAATATTTAATGGCTCCCCTTAAAAGTTTGTGTTGGCAACAAAACAGCTAATTGAATCCACGGCTTGCAAATAACTTTTTTACCCCATGATTACATTCTAAGTCCCCACATTAAGATAATTGTCTCCACGGCATTTTAAATCGGAATTAATTTAAGAAGAAATATTCTGTTTGGTCTGGTGAAAAATGACGCAATTCCGTGGAAAATTTCAGGCGATATTTTCAGGAAATCGCGAACCTGATACAGAAGGTTATGCTTAGTTGCCTGTAAATAGAACAAGTGTTAATTTATCACGTTCGCTTCATATATTCTGTAATATAGCGCTGCTGAAGAAGAAGAAGGTATAACGCTGTATTTATGGCGAAGTGTTAGGTTACGAAAGCTCTATAAAATATAGGGTTTGACCTTTTAAAGCTCTTGAAACGAAAAAGATAAGTCTTGAAATCGTATTTTATATAAAGCCGCTTAAACATAACTCAAATAGGATAGTTAACAAAACAAAAACCTACTAAGATTTATTAAACCGTTACAGATAATGATTTTTACTATTTTTAGTTCGGCATTGAAGAACCCAACATGAGACATTTTACTAGAAAATTACCTTCGGAAAATTAAAAAAATATTTGACAAGGGTAGGGTTATATTAATATAGACACAACTGGGATTGAACCGGGGTCGAAATTTATGCTCTAGATAAATATTTGCATTGATGATGAAACAATAAGGGATGTAATTCTATCTCACAGTAAATGATTCAACTCATTAGCGCTTTGGAATATGTATTCAAGTTGGATTCGCTTCGAATTTTGTTAATAAAAATTATAACTCAAATTATTTAGTAAAACCCAAATTGACAATTTGACTTCCTGCATAGATATTAAATAGATTTGCGATATATAGGTACTTAAATCTTTTCGTAAATGGTATCTTTAACACTTTTGGTGATTATAACTTACCACCAGGTAAATTCCACATAAACATACCTAGTATATCATAGTTTTCGATCACTGAAAAAAAAAAACACACACACACACACATTTGAATAGTGCCAACCCGATTTCGTTTTCATTTTAAATTTTGGTAGGTTTAATAAATATTCTTGCATGAAAATTAATTTAGTTTTGAAGGAACATATCAAAGTATTTAACTGAGACTCATTATGGGGACGAAGTTCGAATAGAAGCAGTTTTAATTCAAAACGATATCGTTTTAAATTAAAACATTTTGTTTAAAATTAAAGCGATTCCATTCTTATTTAAAAAATAAAATTTAAAATATATTCATTTTCTTTCAAAGCAGAAAAAGGAGATAAATAAAATTTATATTTTAAATTAATATATTTTTTTAATTGAACATAATCATTTTGCAAGAAATAAAATTTTCTTCAATGAATAACGAAGAAATTATTTTTATGACTGTATAAATAATCTTTAATTTTACATAGGGTGTCATATTTTTGTGATTATTTGGTTTTGTGAAAATCGAGCCCCACACCCAATATGGGTAAAAAGCATGATGATTTATTAAAGTAAAGTAAAAAGTATTTGAGGTGCAAAATTTGAACGATTCTGTTTTTTATAATGTTAACAATATTAATAATAAATAAATGAATAGTTTAAAAATAGGTTCACAAAATATTCGTTAAATATTAATAGCTGCTCAGTCCAGCGTACGCGAATTTCAATTAGCAGCAGTTAGTTGTGGTTATTCATAATTAACTCAATTTGCGTCGCATTTCAGGGGTGTTGCAGCAGCAATAGCAGTCCTTGTTGTCATAGCAACGTTATTCGAACTCTGGCTCAACTCGCGAGTGAGTTCTGAAACAGACGACGAGCTGCAGACGCAAACAAACAACAACAATGAATTGAAAAACGCTGAAATTACGTCGAACGGATCTGCCAAGCGTGATAAATTGAAACAAAAGAAAAGGGATTGCAAGAGGAAAGGTGAGTGAGCGAAGGGAAATTTTAATTTTAGGAATGTTAATCCTACAAAATTAGTTTACTTTTCTAATTAAAATACCGAGAACACAAACATTTTTTAATATATGATTTTTTCGCACATTTTTATGCTTTAATGAATTTTGTGGATTAAAATTTTAATCCGCGAAACAAGCTTACTATTATTTAATTAAATACTTAGGCCTTAATTAAAAACAAAACTTTCACGTGATTTTTTTAGCTTTACCTTTTATATTTACATTAAATATATTTACGTGATTTTCAAACAAATTTAAAAGGGATTTAAATCATTTACCATACATAATTTTCAAGCATTAATCAGCATGAAAATATATTTTAACTTATATCTTTTCATACATTATTCCATTTCGATTTATACTTGTATTTAAAAATTGTGATAGTTCTTTAATGAACAACTCTAAAAAAAAAAAAAATATATCATCACGCCTTTTACCCATTATGGGTGTGGCACTCTGCTTACGCAGATCTCGGTAAGTGATATATTTGTACGTATGAAGTGCGGTTACCAGCCGTCAAATCATAGCCCCCAAAGATGTTAGTGGAGGGGGAACCACAGGGGTAAATTTAAATTTGTAACTGTCGGCAGTGGGATTCGAACTGAGGATCTCGCGATCCACAGTCCGACACGTTACCACGGAGCTATTTACTTCAATTTCAAAAGAAATTTTAAATCTTTTCAAAAGTAAAAGAAATTTGTACATGTTCTGCTTTTCTCTTTCAAAGATTAGAAAAAGAATTATCTATGGCAGATTATATTAATAGACTTAACTAAGTGTGGAGAAAAATAGAAACAGAACTATAATAATATACTTGAAATGAATGGAGTAATTATTTAGAATCTTTGTTCGTAATATTTAAAAAAAAAAAACACGGCTGTCACTGTTACTAGATATTAATTATTTAATATAATAGTTTCTTTTACAAAATTTATGTAAACCGTCAGCAGCAGCAATGTATCTCAATTTATAACTTTATTCCCGTTTGGCAAAATAAAAATTTATACTTCGACGTTTACTGCAACATACATCATCGATAATAAAAAGTTGAAAACCTCCCTTCGTTGCAAAGCCATTCAACCGGAATCAAAAACAAAAATAAAATAAATAGCCAATTCTTTCAGGACTTGCTTCTCGACTTCTACTGAGTTTTTCCGCGCTGAGTAACGGCAAAAAAATCTTAGAAGTGGACAAATTGCCCGAGGATTCGATCACATGTATCCATGGGCTTCGGTTTCTGTCAGTTTTGTGGGTGATATTGGTTCACACGTACCTGCAAGTGTTTTCAGTGGCCGAAAATAAAACTCTACGCATCATAATCGAGAGGTTTTTCATGTACCAGACCATCTCCAACGCTACTTTCTCAGTGGATAGCTTCTTCTTCATAAGGTAAAAAGCGGCGTATCTATCGTCATATTTCAATCATTTTTAGAAGACAGAAATACTGTTGAAATAGTGATAATCATTTTGAACACAGCTCGTTTGGAATAGAGTTAAAATTTATTGGTTATTCATTTAATCATGTACGTAAGTTGCCTTTTGGTATCAAGTGTCAGATTTTAATGAAAGTATGAAATTTGGCTAGTTGTTCTTCAAATAATTATGACGAACAATTGAGTCACTTATATGTTTGTTCTAAAATGTCTTATGGTATTTAAAACCTAACTGCTGATATACTCTTAATAATGACCTAGTATTTTGAGCTCTGTTCTTGGGTATATAAAGATAATTATTTCAATTTTGTCCAACGTTCAAAAAATATTTTTTTTTTTTATTGAAATGAGCTTTAAATAAAAGATAAAGAGAAATTGCTCGTAATTTCTGCCAACGACTTTATAATATCGGTAGATATCACTGAATAAATTATTCTATGATAAATAGATTAAAGAACATATTTAAAGATAAAAGCACGTACGACGAGTTTAAGAGCACGATGCGAAGCGGAGTGCTTTTAACGTCGTTAGTTGCAAGCACTAATAAACGTGTGTCATGCGCTATTTTTTATTATACCTGTCTCATACTCTGGAAAAAACTGAAAAGCTAAATTTTTATGTTGATAATTTTACGCGTGTGACGTTTGACGTATATCGTTTACATGGAGTTTGGTTAGTATTTATTGTTTACGTTTATAGTTTTGACAGGTATTAACAGTAATTATTTGTGTTGTTGCTTAGCAACCTTTAAAGTACGGCGTGTTAATCTTGCGTTTGTGAACGCTGTAGCGTGTTTTAAACACGGATTATGATGCAGGTATAATAAAAAAGTCTTAATTGTTATTCATTTAACCGCAATGTTTTTTTTTTTTAAATTAGTTATGACACCAGCGTTGTCCTGTGTTGCAGATCTCAAACACTAATTGTAAATAATTGTAGTCACATAAATGTTCTATTTTATTGTTTAGATTGTTTAGAACATTATTTAAATGGAATTAAAATAACTTTTCGTGGTAAATAATTAAAATATACGTGAATACCAGTTATTCCAGGAAGAAACATAAATCAACTGTAAGATTATTTTATTCAAATGCTTAGTTACTGCTGATAAATTTTGCTAACCTATGGTTAGAATAGAGAGAGAAACTTAAACGGAGGAACATAATACTATGACTCCAGAATTGATATCTTTAAAACTCAAATATCTTAATAATTAATAATATTTTTAAATTTCTATTACATCCAGTATGATGTTTTTGGATCTAGTTATAATATAAATGACTTATTTGCAATTTTTGTTACTCTAGTGAAGACCCCATTGTTCCAGTAGTGAGCAAGTGAATTAGATGAGTTAAAAAATGTTGCAGTTTATTTTTTGTTGAAGCGCTCAGGTACGTTACCGAAATAGAATCGCATGGCTTTGTTTTTCACACAATGCTCGCTGATGATGGTGGCGAAGGATAATTAGTTTTCGCGTGAAATTTATTGTGTCAAAGCGTTTAAAAGATCCCTGCTGACGACTGCTGAATAATTCATAAGGAGGGTTAAAGAGGATATCAGCCTGACCGTTGCGACCGTTTCTTTTACTTGCTACTTTGTATGGAGATAACGCTGTTCACCCTTCGTTATATATTGTGTTTAGTTTCGTGGAAACGTGGAATATGTGCTCATAATTAACTATTGAATTTGATATTCATCAGCGTCGGATATTTTGAGCACAATAATTAATTTACTGAAATAGAAATGCACCAGCAAGGATTTTAATTATGCTTCGTATGTTCATATCGTTATTTCACAAAAAAACTTCCAAATGATGGAATCAATGCTGTATTAATTTTAAACAGACAAAAACAAAATATATGCTTCGACTTGTATGTTGTAACTTTTTATAGAGTAGTCTGATTTTGATGTTTCTTTTTTTATTGGGTAGGGTATACCATGAAGAAATTGATAGCATTTACATTTGAATTCTACCTCGAAGGATAGGAAAATAGGGGATGATTTATTGTTCACCCATTAAATTTTTACCTGTTAATCGATTTTACCACGCATAACTTTGTACTGGGTTATACGATTTCGATTATTATTTTTTTATATAATAGGGTTTACCTCGAAATTGACTCCATTGAATTTGAAAAGAATTCCACCCCTAAGGATAAAAACAAATTTAGCCACACCAAATAGATAAAATAAATATTTTTTAACAAAAAAATGAAACCGATGAACAAACAAAATGAAAAGCGTCAAATTAAATAAACTTTTTTAGTTTTAATAACTAAGCTCCTAAACTAATGTAAGTAACTAATTTTGAGTCGGCACCCAACAAACAATCAACAAACGCCGACTCAAAATTAGTTACTTACATTAGTTTAGGAGCTTAATTATTAAGACTCAAAAGATTTATTTTTTCTTCAAACGTCATAAAAATACATTGTTACGTATTTGTTCAATATTGTCACGGCCTGCGTAAAAGTTTGTCCTTGGCAACACTTCTACTCCGGCGGCGGACAAAATAAAATATTATGAAAATAGTCAGGTTATAATAATTCAATAATTTGACATTTAAAAATGAAACAAAAATAAAAATAACACAATATCATATTCTATGGCAACTGGAAATATTGGATAAGACAGAATATTTTTTATATATTTTTTAATGATTTATAATTCTATTTTGTATGTTTGAATAAAACATAGCGTATGATATTCGGAGTAAATGTGACTTTGGGTGCTTCGCATGTAATTGTCCAACTTGCTTCGCTCGTCATTCAAATTTACATGCTCAGCACACAATGTATTACATTTACTCCTAATATACTATTATTTTTTGCTCTTCAGTTTCTTTTTGTCGGTTTAATTTTTTCTTAAAAAGTTTTTATTTATGACGGAAATCAATTCTTAACTGTCAATTTCGGAATTATGAAATATATTTTTGATGTTTGAAATGCATTTTGTGTATTATTTCGCGAATTTTTCCCATTAATCATGTTACAGTCGACAGATAATTTCGATAAAATATTGTCTATGCATCATTAAACAATGCTACATCGTTCAAGTATGACTGAACGTTGTCAACTACTACAGCTATATAAAGTTAAATCATAATTTAACCTCCAAACTTCTGAGACAGATTAAAATAGTTTTAACTGCGTTCGTTGTTTTATTATGATTGAATTTGTGTTTATCTACAAACAGGTCACCAAACAAAACTAAAAAAAACCCTATGATGTTATCTGAAACTTAGTTGAATGTCTAATAATGCTTTATAACTTTTCAAAAGTAAATAATTCCAAAGTTTTCTAGAACTTTCTTAAGATTTAACAACCACTGGAAGACGAAAGGCGAAACTAATGATGGTTAAAAAGTAACTTGATTTCCCAAAAAAACTCTTGAATTTCCTGAATATAATTCTTATATGAATAAAACGTCGATAGCTGTGGGAGATTCTCTGAATGTTCACCTCACGTACCTAAGAAGTTGTTGGCAAAGTTTATTTCTTGTTTACCTGCGTTTGTTGCCAACGACTTGGAGGCCTATGCTGTTTCTTTTGCCGTGTTTCGAATTAATTTGTTACAAAACTTTTTAGGGAATGGAAGCTTATTAGGAAGGGCTACAAACGAAATATTTCTTGAGGGGCTTAAGTAACTTAGTAGTAGATATGCAACGCTATTTTTAATGGTTAAAGATATTTAAGTAATATGCAAGTGTTAAATTAAATAATTAGAATAAGAGAGAAATATACAGGATGACTTATAACTTATATACGATTTATAGTGTAGTTAAGAAGGCTCAAAATAATGTCTTTTTCTTTTAGCAAAAACTCAATAACAACAAAATTACAGCACATTAAAGTTGAATCAATTTATGAGCAGTCGCTACAAACTACGACACTTAAATAAATTATATAGAGATTGGGAATACTTTTAAGCTAGTTGAACAATGTTTAGTTAAAAAATTAATAGTATTGTATTGTTATAAAAGTTAGGGCTATTTTAATTTTTCTTTTATTGTTTAAAAATTGCTGTCCACATGGTGTTCAGAGACATTTAAAAACAAAAACATAACTGGAAAACAAGTTTCCGTTGAAATTCATTTAAATGTCAATTCTTTAAACGTCAAAGAGTCCTATTCTGTAACTTGCCTGTTAATTTTTAACAGCCTGTTAAAAATGCAACCAATGAGAACAAAAGGCACTGGATAAAAATATAAAATTTCATTTCACACATATATTTTTATTGGTCAAAATTTTTAACAGGTCGTTAAAAATTAACAGGTAACTATACAGAATAGGCCCCAAAGTATAATAAAATATAGTTGTAATTTATGAATGCTGAGAAATTGTGATATTTTAATAAAGGAATTTCAATTATTTCAACGTTATTCAAAGCTCTAATTTGATCATTTCAAGAAAATTTAATTGAACAACCAGAAAATTTTAAATGATAAAAATGGAGTCTTAATTATTAAAAGTTAATTTAAGTCTTGCTCAAGTTAAAGTTATCAATTATATTTCATTTGCATAAAAGCAAAAGAATAAATTATCTATGTTTTATTTTCATTTCCAGAGAAGAATAAAAATATAATTATTCTTTTCTCACGATGCCAAACTAATTATATTTATGTTAACAGACGCCTGAAATATAAAAAATGACCTACTTCAATATTATTTAAAGTCCATTTATCACTATAATTCACACTCCATTAACATCCGCAGATATCATGGAGTATTGCACTGATAAGCGCACATTGTGCAGAAATTTATCATTGGGTGCGATCAAATAGGATTTACGGCTAAGCTGCAAATGGAAGAGTTTTCAGTCAAATTTCGGATTCTGTTTTGGCAAAACATATATTACACTAAGTTGAAATAGCTTTCAGAACTCAAAGTAATAAAAAAAAAGAATTTTGGTTTATTTTATTAAAACTCAACGTTTCGATTTTCGAATTACTATGCGTAATGCTTCCCCAGGAAAACAAGTGAAAAAAATAAACAACTAAATAGAAACAGTAACTAAGGAATAACATTCAAAATATGTTCATACAATATCTACTTGAATAAAATTAAACATTTACACGAAATAAGGAAATGGGGTCTTTCACCATTTTTATTTATTTTATTTTATGAAACTTTATCTAAATTGAAGACTATCTACACTTTTAAAAAGTCTTAATTGTTATTCATTAAGCCACAATGATTTTTTTTAAAATGTTGTAACGTCATAGTAGAGGTGTTGTTGGATCTAAAACAGTAGAGATTTAAATTATTTTTGTTACATAAATATTCTATTTTATTGTAATAATAATAATAAAATACGTAAAAAAATACAATTATTTACAATCTGTACTGTTTTAGATCCAGCAACACTTCTACTATGACGTCACAACATTTAAAAAAAAATAACAATTAAGACTTTTTAAAAGTGTAGATAGTCTTCAATTTAGATAAAGTTTCATATAATAAAATAAAAAAAAAATGGTGATAGACCCCATTGTGATTCAATAAACATTTCCCATGTCAGTAAGTACATTATAATATTATCCCTTTTGTGCTATACTATGAACTTTTGGTTCGGAATGTACAATCCTGCCAGGGACCCATATCGATTCATCCACATAGGTATATATTATTTTCTTTCAAAATTTAATGCGAGTTTACAGTTCAATAAACAATGTACTTCGTTTTTCAGTGGTCTGCTAGTAACAATTCTCTACTTCCGTACCTCATCCCACAAGCCCACATCAGCCTCCATCGTCACCATATCCAACATCACCATCGTCTCCGAAAGCGTGAAGAAATTCTTCCTGCTGCTCTTCTACCGCCTTGCGCGACTGACTCCCGCGTACCTCTTTGTCCTGGGTATGCATGAAGTTCTCTTGAGATATCTTCACAACACGTCGGTGTTCGAGCCCAACTTCTACGACCACGTGACGTGTGATCACTACTGGTGGAGGAATGCATTGTATATTAACACCTGGTATCCGCAGAGGGAGATCTGTATGTTGTGGAGTTGGTATATGAGCAATGATACGCAGTTTTATATATTGGCGGTGTTTCTGCTCCTCATCGCTGTTAGGTAAGTTATGGTAATTCTTTTACAGCCGCATTCTCGAAAGGGTGTTAGCTTAATACCAAAATGTGTGTTACCCAGACGAATTCTCAAAATATAGCTTAGCACAACATATGTATTACAAACACTTACTCGAGGTAATTTTATTCTAACGTGAACAAAAATACTTAATCAAAATAATACCATATCATAGCTAAAACTTTTTTGGTGACCATTCCCGAATCGTTTTAAATCTCTCATACTTATTAATTTTCATCTAAAACTAAGAAGAAATAACTTTATTTGTCCATGTGTAGTCAGTTTCTATTGATATTTAACATATTCACATTTAACAGGTCTTGGTCTACTTTACAAAGCACTTGCAAAAACTGATATGGATGATACAATTGATAATGATTTCGGCTTTTTCGATAGGTTAGACCTTAATCTTTTTAGATCTCACGTTGAAGACGAATTTTTCAGTAATAACGGCGAGATATGAGGTGTCAGAGGTCAAAACTTCTTTTTATTTTCAAAAATTCATTTCTCAAATACTTAATCTCAGATCTGGCTTGAATTTAGGTAAATTGCAAATTTTACTGTCACTTAAATTTACTTTTACATTAAATTCATTTGTTTTTTGCGAGGTTATTTGGATACTTTGATGTAAATTTAGTATGGAAGTAAATTTAACTGGAGTTTAATTTCTTTTTCTACTCTTGTATAAATATATCTCCATTATTGCTCCGTGGTAACGCATCGAACTCTGGATCGAGATCTTCAGTTCGAATCCCACAGCCGACAGTTGCCAATTTAAATTTACCTCTGTGGTTCCCCGTCCACTTACAACTTTGGGAACTATGACTTGACGGCTCTTAACCGCACTTCATACGCAAAAATATATTATCTGCGTACGCAGAGTGCCACACCCATAATGGGTAAAATACGTGATGATACATTTATTTTATCCACGACAATGAATTATGACTCATAATTCACTCTTTTCAACCAATCACAGAGCCAGAAGTTCATAATTCACGGTTATTTTAAAGACGAGGATCACCAAGCAACGGCCGTCTGACAGTTGACATGTATTCAATTGTCATTGCGTATTTTTATGTTGACGTTTTTCAACCTGTGTTCCAAGGAATTTCGATCATTTCAAAACTGATTTTCAAATTTACAGGAGTAGATAAAGTATAGTTCACCTTCGTGAATAATGACTATTATAATCCCTCATATAATAATATACAATTATATTACCGGGCATTTAACAAGTGCAAATCATTTGAAATTATTTCATGACTTACTTAATATTTCTGTTAAAAATTTGATAACTTGATGTAAATTTAGTATGAAAGTAAATTTAACTGGAGTTTAATTTTCTTTATAATACCTGGCATTAAACACGAAAAATAAATTTGCTCTGAAAAGTCTAACACATCATCCATCACCTCCTTTCATCCATCGCGACTTCTCACATTTCACCTCCCCAACATCATTCACTTATTCTCTGTTTCTTTCTTAGAGGCGACAACCACTTAAAGCTCTCAGGCTTCCTCCTGTTGGGCCTCCTCTTCAGCTCGTGGATAACCACGTTCGTCATCGCCTGGCAGAATAATTACCACGCCAGGATCGAGGACCCCTTCGCGCTATTCGACCAGCTTTACGACAAGCCCTGGATGCGCGTGGGGCCCTACCTGGTGGGCATGGCAACAGGGTGGCTTCTGCATAAGGTCAGAGGGAAGTGCAGGATACACTGGGCCGTGACGATCGTGGGGTGGGTGATGGCAGCGGCCACCATGTTGAGTGTGGTGTACGGCGTCGGAAAGGATGGGATAGTGGTTCCCTTGAGCGCTGTTTATGTAAGTATGACTCTATAAATACATTTAGTTATGAATTAATAAATGTTTTTGTATGTGGAAGCTTCGCATTTTGGTAAATCATAGATTTTTCTCGACAAACTATGGCGCTTAAAAGTCTGAAGAATAATATTTCCAATTCGTAGACGACTTATTAATATTGATAATGAGGATGATTTTTCAACGTTTAGGAGCATGTTGGTGTAGTTCTCCTAGACCTAGAGAATGAAATTTCATTTATGCTCTATATGGTTTCTTTTCATAGGTTTGCGCTATAAAAATGTGTGAAAGTAATATGACTTTTATGTAGGAAACCCTAAATAATATCAGTTCTTTACTATATAAAATATACATACATACCCAGCCAAGCACTGGTTTTGAAAATTTCTCATACACATTAGCATGTTAGGCTCAAAATAGATGTGTCATTGTAGTACCTGCATACATGCCTATGTTGTTTTTTTTTGTACATTATAACTTTACTACAGTGATCCATCTATTTTAAGCTCGAATGTTTGTCTAAAATATTCAAATAAAACTCTTGACTGGGTATCAGGAAACAAACCCTTAGTTTCTTTGAAAAGAAATCACGACCTTAAAGTAATTTAAAAGTCAACTTTCATACTCTAGCTAAGCTATATCAAAATTTCTCTATCAATTTTCATAAAAATTATATATGTGGAGCAAAATAATCTCAATTCTAGAAACGAAACGAATTTGTCAAACTGAAATCAGTACTTACGATATTTAATACCCCAAATTAACATCAAATAAACTACTAGACAAAAAGAATGGAACGATTTATTTCATCACTTTGTTTCAGTTTTGACTTTAGTTTATTAATTAAAATATTATGGTTCCCTGATTATAACTTTTTCATCTTTCACTTAATTGTCGTTAAACTTTCACAATTATAATTCGTACAAGAATGTTGCTTAAAAAAAAACTCAATTGTCAATTTCTTTGGGATATCATAGCTGATAATATTTAACATCCTTAGAAGATATCATATATGACGAATACAATGTCTGAAAACGTTGTCTTAGGTATACCAATATAACCATGATTTATACATTTAATACTTGAATTAAATGCATTTAGCTGTTTTCCAAATTTTTAAATAAATGTGATATGTATAATTTCGTTGAAATACTTGGACAATTTGTCTTATTTCCCAGATAATATGATAAATCTAAACTAAATATTTATTGATCAACAAACCGTCAGGCAATTTACAAACTAATATAATAACAGGATTATGATAAACGCTGTGGAGTATATAGGGTAAACCTCTTGCCGGTAATCAGATTACGAAGCCGATCAATATTGCTGCAATAAATTAGTTTGACGTCTAGTCGTGCTGGATACCAGGTCCACACTCTAGTGCTGCTAGAACAGTTATCTCCACATGCTTGTAATTGTTAGTTCGCACCTTTGACCGCGCAGCGTGCGCAAACTCTGGAAAGTGCGAAACAATTTATGTTCTATACCCACCAAAACCGTTTGACCCTCCAGAACTTGGCCCTGCTAGACTACACTACATTAAACGTTGGTAAACTACCCCTAAATCATTTAGGGAGAATATTCCTCGGAATGGTTTATAGAGAGATAAAATTTTTATGTGAAAAGCAATATGCAAAATGAAGTAGGTAATTTTCTAATTGATGGCTGTTTTATACTCTGAAGCCCATTTCGAAATTACCAATTTATTAACGCTTTAATTAAAACTCGTAATAACAACAGGTATACCTTACTCAGAGATCATACGGTCATACTTGAATTGCCCATGAGGCGGTTACCACTTTTGTCGCTGTTGAAATCGAAATGAGGATGGTATACTTTATATTAGGGTGGGTCGAAAATTTTAGATTGGAGACTTGTGAAAAAATGATAGTTTTTGTGATTCTATGTAAGGGAGCGGCCGTGGTTTCGATCATGGGTTCACCTCCAGCTCGCACAAATGCTTCAAAAATGGCCATTTATGTAGTTTTTTCATATTTCACCCAATAGCTCATACTGTACATGTTACAGGTGCGACTTTTTGATCACAAATTACTCCGGGGTCCTCAACCTTTAGATAAAGTCCATTGGGACCATCTTTCGATGGTAAACCGGTAGAGTTATTGCTCTCTGAAAATATTGATTGTTGAGGGTAAAAATACGAGGTGCTAGTTACGATGATAAATAGGTAACAATTATCTTCAAAACCACTTCCTGTACTAATTGTGAACAAAAATACAATAGCAATCAATATTTTGTTGCACATAATAGTCATAGTTCATAGATTTGTAACGTGCATTTTGTCACTTGCCTCTTTTTTTAATTTTACCGCAGTAAAAAGTGACGAAATTGAACAAAATGATTGGTTTATTTTATATGTGGAAAATAGTCAAAAATACAATTATGTTTGAGAATTTCAGATTTCTCTATAACTTATACGCCCTTTGTACTGTAATTGGAAGTAACAGTATAATAGCATTGCAAAGTGTTGGAAGTGAAGTTTCGAGGAAAATTTAGGGAATTTCAGATTCGTATTCGTGAGAGATTCTAGGGGATTTGGCACACTCGTCACGCAGACTGAGCAATGACGGATGAATGGCAGAATGATACGAACTGGATTGTTGGTGAAACTTTTATTAGCCGTGATTTGACGCTTGAGATTTGACATCCGGGGCCAACCTCTTCTTCATGCTTTCCCCTTCAATTTACAATCCAACACTTTGCAGATTTCGTACTGATAATTTGTTGTACATTGCATCAAGTTATAGCAAAAAATAAACATTGAATTATTTTCATATAACTATTTTCCACATATAAAATAAACCAATCATTTGGGTTAATCTCGTCATTATTGACCAATTACGTACGTATTAAAGCGGCAAAATGCCTATGACTACTATGTGTGATTAAATATTGATTTCTTACTACATTTTTTGTATTAGTTTATTGGAGAAATAGTCTAATAATAGTATATTATACATTAAGATAAGTGTATGATTTTTTCCGCGGACAAATTGAAGCACGAACTGTAGGCGAAGGCTACAAATACGATACGGGAAAAAAATACACTTCTCTCCTGCAGTATATATACTATTTATTTCACGACCCCAATATTTATGATGGTTTTTATGTATTTCAAAATTATTGGAATTATAATATAATTTATGATAGTTACCTTTAATTTGTTTAATTGGGTTCATTTTTCACATTCACGTCGGGAAAGTGCACAAATCTCCCTTTGATATGAAATTGGTTGTTTCTGTCTGGATTTTGATATCATAGAAATCAAGTTTCTCTCCCAGTCGTGAAAAAATATATTTTGGTTCTATTATTTTGCAGGTAAGATTGTTGCTTTTAGATAACATTCTTCTGCAAATGAAATGTCTCAAAATGTTGCCAAGCAATATTTTTTTGGCATACTTATAATATATTATTACAGATTATATCCCTTATTAAATTATAAGTTAATCAGAACCTTTTTTTTGCACAATTTTCTAGGCAATGGTTTGCTGTAAATATACATGTTGACATTTAAACAATTAGTTCCTTTATTTTTATTTAAATTCAGGAAATAATCAACTGAACAGCAACTCATGTCCAAAATAACACTTAAATCGTGTCATCTATCCTGTCGAGATCTAATTATATTATTTTTGACACTTGACTGACCGTTTCTACTATTCTAAATTTTATGAATAACTTCTTGACTCTCGGTATAGTACCTATGAAATAATTTAAATGTCCGTAAAAATTGAAAAAGTACGTCTCGTTGACAATTCACGGAAGAGATTCAAAGGAAAATTATGCAAATCAAGCAGAAATATTTTCATTTCCCAGGAGGCAGGTCTAAAAGTTTTTAGGTCGTCTCCGATATTTCCAACACGAAAATAGAATATTTAAAAAAGAGATATCATATTTCTTCACTGTACAAATTCACGCGATATCAACAAAACTTTATTCGTAGTTATGTCGAGATACATTTGCTGATTTTCGGTTTGAGAAGTTATTTCTAGAAAATCCTTAAAGATGGGCTATATGTCGCCATTACACTAAACCGCGAACTTCAAGCAATATTTTTGCTGAAGCTTCTATTTTTAGATTTTATGTTAGGCCGTGAAAAGTTCTGAAGTCTATTTCCTGCAGCCTGTTTATCTAAAATCAATTTTTTGTGGCCAGTGGAAATGGGGTTGGTATGTTTTGCGTTGCTGAGTGTTATTGTGTACAATCCCACACAAAACTCATACGATACGCCGATAACCGATATGCTTGATGCCGCTGGAAGTAATGTGAAAAATAAATACAGGTTTTGTATCACATTCTCTTTGATTCGCCGAGATATTCAAATAAATACGAACACATTTGTGCAAACAATGTATTCAAAATTGATATCAGAGCTTTTTGTTTATTGCCATTATAGGAGTTACATTTCGAAACATGCATTTGTGGATGGAAAATAGAATTGGAAATAAATATTTAAATTGTGGACATTTTAATGCCCAACATTCTTAATGTGTGGAAGGAACATCAATTAACTAACACACTCAGTTTATAGCTAATAGGCTCTAATCATACTCTAACTAAATCCGCAGATGTCGTGTTTACTGTTTACTGCGAATGGACAATCCGATCCGAGTCAGGATTCATTACAAATGAAAAGCTCGATTTACGTTGCAGTTTGTTTGGGATTATTTCCATAAGTTGAAAAAACTTTCAGAATTCATTTTTATATATAAAACACCTGTGTGCGTATGTTCGTAATTCTTCTCCTCCTAAACGGGGATTAATAAGAACAACAAAAGAATTCATAAAAATCGGTGAAGCCATTTAGGATAGATAGAGGAAGAATTTTACAGTCTGGAGAAATATATTTTGCTAGCGAGGTTTGCTGCAGGACAACGTGGAGAGTTACGGATCTGCTAGTAAAATTATAATAGTATATTATTATATGAGGGATTATGATAGTCATTATTTAACCGAGAAAATAATGACCATAATCCAGAATATAATACTGTACTTTTTCTACTCCTGTAAATTCGAATATATCTTTTGAAAATGATCGAAATCGGTTGAAAACACACGTTGAAAAAAGATAATATCAAAATATACAATGATATCTAACTAAACTGTCAAATGTTAGACGGCCGTTGCTCAGTGATCCACATCACGGCTTTAAAATAAACATCAGGAACTTCTGATAATTGAATACAAATACATAACAACATACTTTTATGAGATTTGAAGATAAAACTTTTGGATTTATTCTCATTCGTTGTATTTTCCTACTTATGGGTGTCTAAAAGGAATTTTTGTTTCTTCTAAATTTATTTTGTGCAAAAATCCAATGGCATTAGTATCCACATGGCTCGTTTCTGTTCTATAATCTTGTTATTGTTCTGCTGGTCTGCCCAATGTTGTAAATTTAAATTGCGAATAAAAGATACGATGTTATTTTTTGATATTCTTTAATCTTTTTGGACGAAAAGCTTTCAAAATCTTGTTTTCTTCATAGCCATTTATTTTAAACATATCTATAAGCCTTTTCCGTTCTTCTTCAAATTTCTCTTTATGACAAATGATGGTAGCTCTGCTTAAAAAACACTTCATGATATCAAATTTTAAAGAAAGCTGATGTGAAAGACAATGAATATATTTGTTGGTATTTACAGATTTTCTATAAACTTAGTAAATCAAGGTTTCGTCAGTTTTTCTTTCCAAAAATATATCAAGAGAACAGATAGTATTATTTTCTTGTATCTTCCTAGTAAACTTGATATTATTATGCCCGGTATTATAAAGAAATTTAAATTCCAGTTAATTTTACTTCTGTACTTAATTTACACCAAGTTATGAAAATGGCAATGTTTTTACAGCAATTTTAAGTAGATCATAAAATAAGTTCAAATGATGCACTTATTAAAAACAAATAAACTTACTTTAAAAATAAATTATGTGACAGTAATATATTTTTATAATACCAGAAATAGTGCCATTTTTTTATATTACCACAGTAAACTTGATTTTATTGTCTACTATTACGATGGTTAAAAAATGTTTTCAAGCTATCTTGCTCAAGAGGTCAAACAGCAAAAATATCATCCACATAACATAGCTTTTTCTTCAAATATTCCGTAGAGAAATTGGGATTATTTCCTGTAGTGCATCGAAATAAATAAAATAAGAATCTGAAAGTTTCATTCCCGCGCCGGAAACTGGAAAGTGTTTTCTCTGGCAACATTGTACCGAGTGGCCGCATGTTGAGGTTGTGGGCAGGAACCCGGAACTGTACCGGTGTTGTAGGGTAAATTGCTGCGGGAATACTTAATCACGCCATGATTGCAGGCCGCCCTGGGCCACTCTGCGTGGGGTCTCGCCTTGGCCTGGATCACATTTGCCTGCTGCACTGGACACGGAGGACCCGTGGACACGCTCCTCTCCTTCAGGTGGGAAATCATTCGTTTATAGCTAGTGCAACATTTTATTTATGTATGTTTCAGAGGATTCCTGCCATTTAGTCGTTTGACTTACTGTGCTTATTTGGTGCACCCAATGTTGATGTGTATTACTAGTTTTCAAATGGATGGACCGATTCATATGCACAATGGATTCGTAGTAAGTATAATTATTTATCTTTTTTATCAACTTACCACGCCTGTTTCCAAGGCGGTATATTGTTTTAGACGGTTGCTATGTTGAACAGAACGATAAATTTATTGTTTATTGTCTTGAAAATAGTATTTTACATTTTTGAAACAATCAGAAGTGAGAATTTCTGACGTATCTACCAATCAAATTTCTAGTATAATCGCAATTTGATTGATTATGCACGGTGCATAATTTCCAGTATAAATAAAATTTAATTGGTAGATGCGTAAAAAATCTCACTTTTGATTGGTGCCTAATTTTTGGAAATCACTTTGACTAGATATAGGTAATGAATAAAAATAATGTCGAGAAATTTAATTAATAATGGAATAACAATTAAATACACAATTCTGATCTCTCCTTCATAAGATGACAGCTCTGCTAAATAAATAAAATAAATATATCATCACGCCTTTCACCCATTATGGGTGTGGCACTCTGCTTACGCAGATCTCGGTAAGTGATATATTTTTTACATATGAAGTGCGGTTACCAGCCGTCAAGTCATAGCCCCCAAAGATGTTAGTGGAGGGGGAACCACAGGGGTAAATTTAAATTTGTAACTGTCGGCAGTGGGATTCGAACTGAGGATCTCACGATCCACAGTCCGACACGTTACCACGGAGCTATTTAATATTTGATAAATATGGATTCTTATATAATTCAAACCTGAAATTCACGAAATTGTTTCCACACGTATGCTTTCGAGTATTTTGGGGAGTAGAAAACGAGAGTTAATATTATTTGTTGTCCTTTCGTTTTAAATTTGCTACCTTTCCAAATTTTTCCTATCATTGTTTATATAAATTCTATTTTGTTGCCATAGTTACTAATGAATAAATTAAATTTTTCAAATTAGTGGGCGTATATTTCTATCTACGAATAAACTTCCAAATAAGTTATTCTTCGAATAAATAAAAAATACGCATCAAAAAATGACAGTTAGAGCAATAAGTACTATCATTTGAGCTATGATTTTAATGCGAAATTCTTCATTTATTCTGTACTTTATTCATAGATGTAAATATCGGCCCTAAATAATTCTGTCAAATAAAACATATAATACGATTTTCTAGCTGAATCTATTTCGTGTCAGATTTGATTTCCTATGGAAATATACCTTCTGAAATATTTCGTTTTTATTGGTAATAATATTTTACTATCACTTAATAAATATGAAAATTTTGTTAGTTTTTATATCATGTTGAAATTTGAGTTTTTCGGGTATTATTGCTGAACATCCAATACTAGTCTAATTTTTTCACTATCTGAATCGTTCAATGGAATTAGTTTTCTTGCGTTTCAAAATGAATAGCTTAAATAACACCATGATACTAAATTAGAACTTGTCATTTAAATGCATACGAAAATTTGCTTACATTTCTCATAAACAATAGCAACTACAGCAAAACTACCTAATATATTTTGTTCAGCATTACTAATAACGATGAAATTTATATCTGCGCAGTTTTAAATAAATTTTGCATACCCCAATCGTGCAAGCATTACGAATGTTAGAACGTTAATAAATTACCGATGTCAGACAAATTTTCTTCTATTGGTAAACTGTCCTTCATTTGTAATACTTAGTTGAATTATTAAATTTTCCCGAATGAACAGCGAAAAAAGCGTACGATAATATGAATAAATTTCCTCAAGAGTAAAAACTCCCTCTATTAATCAATTACCCTCTTCATTTAACGCGAACATCGGTCAGCAGAATTACGAGCTCGTTACGTAGATCAGGATAACTGAAGGGGTACACGAGTCTTCCATTATTAAATTTGATGCTGTACCAAAGTGCGTGCCTCGATAGCATTCCAGGAGGGGGTTGAAATAGTTCATTACTACGGACTGAAAAAATTGAACATTTCACTAAGAATAAAAGGTGAAAGTAAAAATGATAATTATTTTTAGATTATTTTATTTTTGTCAGTATTGACTTTTAATCTACTGTTCTAAATTATTAAGATATTGTAGGCTCTTTTATTCTGTAATTTTTCATCATATTCCTTGGTAATCGGATTCATCTCTTTGTTCTGTCTCCATTTCTCTACAGTACAATCTCAGATAAATCAGAGTTTCAGCTTTTTTCACGCATAATCTACAGTTTTTCTCGTCTGTTGTTAATTAGTATTTGAATGAATATTTATTTCTGAATATGGATATCATTTTATAAAGTAAACATATCATGTTCCTTTTACCCATTATGGGTGTGGCACTCTGCTTACACAGATCTCGGTAAGTGATATATTTTTGCGTATGACGTGCAGTTACCAGCCGTCAAATCATAGCCCCCAACTATTTACCCCATTGGATATCAGTTTTATTCTCTTATTTCCTTTATAATTCGTATTTGTAATGTATTTAGCTGTTTTATTTTGAATTTTATATTGAATTATTCGTATTTCGGTATTTCGTATCACATTGGACTAGATTTAGACCTCCGCAATAGGCTTCACTTTTTCATACCCTAATGCCTATCCAGAGGTATATAATAGAGATCAGCGATGTATATGCTTGTGTAAAATATTTGACATCTGCATATCCTTGTATTTATTTTTATTTTTTTACTATTGTAAACACTTTCACAAGGATCTATTTTTATGTGCATTATTATTTTTAATATCTTACAGGCAGATTCATAAAAGGGCTAACTCCATTTTTATTATTATTCGTAACTTCATTTTTCATTCTCAGAACATAATTGCTTTAATTAAGGTTGTAATCCAGATTGGTTAGCATAATTTGACACATTTTGATAATATAATTAATTTACAAATGAAGCTACAGACGTTGAAAAAAATTGAGTTAACGCTAATCCCTTTTACGAATCTGCCTATAAATGTCGTCAGTGTTTGAAAAAGGAGTATCAATTAAAAAAAAATATATATTGAGTAACGTTTCGAGTATAATATACTCATTTCAGAATCATTAATTGGAAGAGTTGTTCAATTCTTCAAGTTGTAAACAAGTAATTTAATTTTCTAAATTTTTCTGTTCGCTTTATACATTAATATATTCATATTTATATACTTCAGATTATGAAGATGAATATATTATACTAGATAATCAATAAAGTGATTTTGAATTGATACTCCTTTTCTAAAACTGTTTAATAGAATTTTATCCACAAAATTGATCAACAAATATATATTAACCTCGAATTACGGTCGTCATGAAATACTGTTTGAAGGAAAGACGAAATTTTACTTTTTAGGCGGGGGAGATATGGGTACGCCATTGATAAATCACTCATAACATGCAGTGTATCAGATGCGCTGAAACCGGACACGGGTCTTGGCCAATATCCACGCGCGTCATTAATTATACACTGCTCTTTGACCTCAGCGGACATAGGGGTTCGTGGCGGAATACAGACATTACAATATAGATTTGTGTGGAGCTGTGGTGTAATATAAATAACGAATAATGGAGCGTATAATGGACAAAATAAGTACACGATGATTTGTGATGTAAAGCAGGAGATGACACAAGCTTAGTTTCTATTTATGAACGAAATGAATTGTGGGTAATAGGGATAATAATAAAAACCAGAGAATTTTAATTGAAACTGATATTTTGGTAGGAAATTTATGTTTGAAGCTTTGTTTACATTTAATTAATTACCAATTTGAATTTATATTTTATGTATAAATAAATATAAAATAGCGCACGACTAATAAATAAAATAGAATTGTATATTTGGTTACTCGTTAAATTGAAAAAAAAAATAATGTATTTCAATAGCCACAGGCAAAGTAGAAAATTAAGTTGTTTTTTTCTTAATTTGAAATAGTAGCTCAAAACATGAAGAGAAACAACAATTAGATAAAAATTAAGACAACAAGAATCTAAAATTAATCATTCTTTAAACTTTGGTCGTTTCTGTCATAAAATTTTAAGATCTGGCTTTAATATGGGATAAATAATTGCGTGGTACATTTCTTTTAAGTAGCTCGCGAGGGTGGTTTTACTAAGGGCCGTACAAATTTTTAGCATTAGAATTATCGATTCAGAATTAATCAAAGAATCGTTCTACCTCTTTTCCGAACATACACTGATAAAAATGTTTTCTTGGAACAAACAGAATCCTCTTAAATAAAAAAAATTGACTTGAATAGTGCCAATCCGATTTCCGTTTTTATTGAAAACTTTAGTTTTAAATAAAAACGTTTCGTTTAAAATAAAACGACTTTTTTTCTTCATTTTTAAAAACAAAATTTAAAATATATTCTTTTTCTTTAAAAGCATGAAAAAGATAAATAAAATTTATATTCAAAATTAATATATTTTTGAATTGAACCTAATAATATTGTAAGAAATAAAATTTTCTTCAACGAATGCATGGAAAACTGAAAATTTTCTTGAAACGAGAAGTTATTTTTATGAGTGTATTTTTATAGAGATCTTCGAAGCCAGAGTACCGCACTCAAAATAGGTATAAGTGGTATTTATTTATTATATTTCATCTATTTCATATAATTGACTAATTTACTAAGTATTGTTTATCGCTTGAATGTTCATTGTACATCAGACACCATATCAAAATACAAACAAAAATTTTATCAGTAAATTGTGTATAATATAAATAATTTGCATTCTAAAATAGTAACCAATAAAATACCCCAGGGTATACTCGTATATGCCTAGCAAATATTAATTCCATATAAAATAATTCCCCCCGAGTTAATTACATTTGTCTACAGCAAATAAAACAGCCAGTTAAGTTGCGAAATCTATATTCCAAGCACGTTTCGTCTATGAAAAATATAATTCCATTTCGCTCTAATATTCAAATTATTTTCGTCACATGGAAAATCAGTTGACTGGTGAACAAACGCCTTCGCAATCTCCGGGCGCGTTTCCACGCCATGGCTGCAGTGTTGGCTGCTCACGTTTCATACGATAAATTTTACATGTTCCGACGATGAAATGGATTGAATTTTATAATATTTTACCCTATGGACACATTGTTACTTTCTTAGACGTTTTATAAGAAAGTATAGCAATCGATTATGAGAGGAAGGGATGAAGAAATACATGTTTTCAGGTTCCTTGAATTTGTTTTGACCATTTTCTCAATGTCGTCTATGTCAAATTAAAAATTTTATAAAAATGTTCAATTGTAGAGATAGCCACGAATTAAAAAAAAATTACAAACGTATGCAAAACAATTTTCAACAGTCTTACAATTCGCGCAAGTATTATTGTTTTGTATGCAATTAGTTTGGTTTCAAATTAAGGTGAACACTTATAACAAAAATTAATTTTGTACTATTGTCAGTTGTTTTTATAATAGTTAATTTATTTTGGCCAGTTTAAATTATCAAAAATTACTTTGGAGCGATCGTCAATTGTTTTTACAATAGGTAATATAATTTTTTCGAGTTTCTTATGATATTCAAGATTTCTGAAGCGGAAAAATATATTTTCAGGATATTTTGCTCACTTTGGAATTGGCAGGCTGCTTACAGGAAATCACAATTTAGCGGGTGTAGAATTGAAATGTGGTATATAGGGGCTTAAATGCTTTTTTTTTAGACATTGCTGTATCTTTTTACCTATTTACTTTACAAGTAAACTCCAAGTACGAAAGTTGTTCAGAATTTAAAAGTGCATGTAATGGAGTCTTTCACCATTTAAAATGAAACTTTATTTAAATTGAAGACTATCTACACTTTTTAAAAGTCTTATTTGTTATTTATTAAGCCACAATGATTTATTTTTAATGTTGTGACGTTATTGTAGAGGTGTTGCTGGATCTCAAACAGTACAGATTGTAAATAATTGTAGTCATATATTTTTTTACTTATTTTATTATTATTATTACAATAAAATAGAACATTTATGTGAGAAAAATTATTTAAATCTCTACTGTTTGAGATTCACCAACACCACTATAATGACGTTCAACAAAAAATCATTGTGGCTTCATGAATAACAATTAAGACTTTTTAAAACTGTAGATAGTCTTCAATGGTGAACGACCCCATTAATACAATTGTAACAAATAAATCTAAATCTGTTTTATGAAATGTCAATTATTTTTAGTTTTTAATTTTCCTGATTGTGTTTTTCTAATAAATATTAATTTTAAATTCATTGATATATCATGAAGTACTAATATTTAGGTAACCATTAGAGTCTTATTGTATGTATTTTTAAATTCCACACAACATTTTTATTTACACTTTTGCTGTAAAGTGAATTGGTAATAAATATACAGCAATATAAATAAATAGCAATGAAAACCCTATACCCTACCATATTTTAATTCTACACATAAATTTTTTGAGATTATTATATTTAAATAATAAAAGTTGCTGTAATAATCATCTACATATTTTAATTAGTTAAATCAATATATTATGACGATAATTTTGCACTAGTGCAAATTATCGATAAATTGCCCTAGTGTAAATTACAAAGGTGATTCTGACTTGCTATCAAATGAAGTTTTTAATTTTTGCTTTATTTTTTATGAGAGAAACAGCGTTTGGCTAAATTTTAATCGGGAAATAGTCCTTCGAATATCCCTCGTGCATGTAATTGTCGATAATTTATTAATGAGTACAGAATGAAATTAATATTTGAAATTCCAAACTCATTGAAATGTATATACATGTATAATTGGTTGTATTTAATACGGATATTACATTGTTTTTGTTTTATATTTCCATGATATTTTTCTCGGAATTTCAAACAATGTACGTTAAAAATATTAATTGAAATTTATGCTTGATTGAAACGAATTGAATTTTTTATAGAATAGAACAGTTTATTTATAATTAAATAAATCCGGTGCATCGATTCAATTAATGGGTATTCATGTTAGTGACGTCCAACAAAATTGTTTGAAACAAATTACATTATTGATAAGTTAGCTAATTACGTAAATACTGTTTGAAATTTGCAATTATGTTTCAAATGCAATTGGTAACTGGTAATTTTAACATTGAATTGATTGACAATGCGCATTGTAATTTCCATTTGTTAGAACAACAGTAATGAATTGAAATAACAATCAACGACCAATATTATCTCGATAACACCCTAGGCTTTCAACAGCGAGGAGTTACCACTGGTTGCACCAATAGTAACAGCCTTCATTTAACCATTCAATTCCGCAGATAACCATTCGATACTGTCTATATACCAGGACCAATCTAGCTCAGTGTTCCTCTACAGATAAGCTAAAATCCGATACAGTTCTCCAATACTGATTTAACTTTCAAACTAGGGTAAATAGGTTAATAAAAATACGAAATGTGTGAGCCGCGACGGTTCGAACTTCTTCCTCAAAAAATCAAACAAAGTGGGAAAAGTAAATCTAAGCGCTGTTGTTGAACGTAGCATAAGCACTTTGTATTGTACGACCTATGAATACATTCTTTTGTTAATGTTGCCGTGGTTTTTGTTGACTTTTATTGCATTATTTCTACCGGGATACATGGAGAAAAAATGAAAGATTGTTGATAAAAACACGTTATTGAATTTTGTAAAATATGGAGAAGTTTTGAAGGAAATATATCATACAAACTGACAGCATCAATTTATGCGCGTATATAATTTTTTTTTTGAATATTTTGAAATCGCATTACTGCTAAATAATACCACATTCATCACGAAAAATATTCATGCCAATCTTGCTAATTGAAAATCGCAATTTATTTCAGATTCTGTTGGGTAGTAACTTTTTTATTCAATTACGGATTTAATACAGCTACAAAGCAAATTTTAAGTTACAGATTATTGAATTACTTGTGTGAAGTACCGCACTGGAATTGAAATTTTAATCTGTCAGGCTTTAGCGTACCGAATAATTAGCAGTAAGGTACCGTTTACAACGCAGCATCGTTTTAAGAAAGTAATTACTCTTCAGATGACATTACGGTATATTCTTTACTAAGTATCTTTCATCTTCCTACTGTGCGCAAACCAGAAGCAACTAAGTGTGAAGTTTATATTTGATTCCATTTTGCAAAGTTTATTATAACTTAATATTTAATTATGAATTTCATAATTTATTGATTCGAACTTCCTCTCTCTACCAAGCACAAAATTAATATTAACGTTGAAGAAATATTAGGTTAGAACAGTAATAATTTAATAGCATATTATTATATGAGGGATTATGATAGTCTCTCGGATCCACCTTTGTGAATAATGACCATAATCCCAAATATAATACTGTAATGTTTCTACTCCTGTAAATTCGCTGTTAACTTTTGAAAATGATCGAAATTCGTTAAAAACACACGTTGAAAAACGTCAACATAAAAATACACAATGACAACTGACCACTTTGTCAACAGTCAGACGGCCGTAGCTTGTTGATCTACATCTCGGTTTTAAAATAAACAGGAATAATTGATTTTTAATTCTGTGATTGGCCGAGAAGAGTGAATTATGAGTCCATAATTCACTGCCATGCATTATGACTACTATAATTAATCGAAATTAGAAAATTAGAATAGAAAACATTATTATATGCGTGTATCTGCAAAGTACAAGGTGTTAAATTCTCTAGAGATACTCGATTGAGTGTTTATAATGATGTGTTAGTGCCTACATTGATGTATGTTTCTGAATGTTGGGTGTGGATGAAGAAGCATGAACGACGTATAACTGCTGTGGAAATGAGGAAATTGAACCGATGTTGTTGGTGTAGTGGCTATATTACTGGTCTAGCACACCAAAAGTCATGGGTTCGAATCCCGCTGAAGAGCATGGCCGTTTATTATCCACTCATGAGGTGAACCTAACAACCTAAGTAGTTTGTCCGCTTCCCATTTTAGTATAAAAAATAAGGTATGAGGAAGAATTATTGTCCTGAATACATTGGTGTACGATGAGTGTGAGATTAAGAAAAAAGTGGGAGTGAGTCAATTAAGGTGGTTTAGTCATCTCGAAAGGTTGGTGAAACTGATATATGCGGGCGAGATAGAAGGTGAACGATTGCGTGGGCGTCCGAGGAATAAGTGATTAGGAATGATTGATGGTTTGTTGCGTGCATGAATGGTTCTGAGTGTGAAGAATAGACGAGCATGTATGAATCGCACCATGAATGTGGATGAGGCGAAAGTGGTGTGTTAGTATAAGAATTTTTAGAGGAAATTGACTGTGTTTCAGAGTTCGTTATATAGTATGAGGCATGTAGAGTGATGTTATGTACATATGTACATTCCACTTTATTCAAATTAATACACTGATACAAAATAAACAATTTTATTTCTACAAAAATATGTACGGCGTTAGTAATGCACTAAAATATTATTTTTTGGGTATTATAATAGTGATTTTTTGTTTAAGAATGTACAATTTATGCATGTACAAGAAAAAATATCTGTTTGTTAATCTACATAATTTGATTTTAAGCTGTTTCATTTCATAACAATATTATGAATGTAACCCTACTTTTAAGGACAAGTGCATGTGGACAAAGAAATTATTATTTTGTTAAAATATGAATATAATAATTGTATAGTTTAGTATGAGTATCAATTTTAGATTATAACAGTAAGAATGGTTAATAATTCATATATTCTCCACACTTTAGCCAACTGTTTATCAATCATTATTCCTGTCGATATAGTTCAGTGGGTCCCAAGTAAATATTGTTAGAAGATTAGTCGAAAAGTTTTGCCATGAACCGAGAATTTTAAATCGCTTTTGTTTTGTTTTCAGCTGGTCATATACTTCGGGAACGTGGTGGTGGCGTTTTTGTTTTCCTTTCTGATCTCCTTGGGATTCGAAGCCCCTGTTGTGCGACTCCTTAAAATAATAATGGGAGGACGGAGCAAGGACGACTAGATTCCACAGGGTTTTGTTTAGTGTTGTATATTTGTAGTTCTAGAACTAGATTACGAAAGACTATTTTAAATCAGTGCCTTTATGAATAAGATCAAATGTAATTAAATAATTAAATGTAAGGTTAGAAATTATATTAAAAATAGTGTTGTAATTAATCTAATAATTTGGAGAGTGTAATAAATTTGAAAAAACAATAAATGTTTGTAAAATTTACGAACCCTTCTCAAAGTACTTTACATATTCAGATCGAATCTGTGGTAAAATATGTTTCGGTTCAGTATCCACTTTCGAACTTAATCGCTTTTTTCAGTCGAGGGAATTAGATCGAACCAATCCAGGGAATCCAGGCTATCTGATTGTGGAATGCGTCCCCACATACATTGTCCAGATTATACTGGGTCGTCTGATCCGATTTCAGCCAGAAAACTTGTGAACACGTACGTGTTTTCAATACTCTACATTTAGAACGACTTGAAGCTGGCAAGAAAATCAATTTTTCGATAATTTTGCACATTGAAAGAAATGAAGGTGAACTTTTGATTCGTATTCTGTCTTACTGTCTATTAAAGGGAAAATAGTTTTAAGTGGCCATCAGACTCAGATGGTCTTAAAAACACAGTTTAATGGGGCAGTTTAATTGTTCAACGTGGAACGTGGAAGCGAGCTTATCTTCAGATAAGTTCCATTACAAATTTGTACTGTGATACGAGTTTGTCGAGAGTGAGTTGTGTAGGCGTAGGGTTTGTTTGTGAAAAGTGCAAGCGAAGCGAGCTAACATGGATAAAAATGTTTTCTTGGAACAAACAGATTCCTCTTTAAAGAAATAATTAATTTGAATAGTGCCGATCCGATTTCCTTTTTATTGAATACGTAGGTTTGATAAATATTCTTGTATGAACATTAATTTAGTTTGGAAGGAACATATCAAAGTATTCAAATGATGCTCATTATAGGGACGAAATAGTTTGAATAGGAGTAGTTTTAATTCAAAATGATATCATTTTTAATAAAAATGTTTTGTTTAAAATTTAAACGACTTCATTTTCATTATTTTTTAAAACAAATTTTAAAATATAATCATTTTCTTTCAATGCAGAAAAAAGGAGATAAATATAATTTATATTCAAAATTTAATATTTTTTTCAATTGAACTTAATCATCGAAGGTGAAGTAGCTCATGGCAAAATTGACCGAAGTTAATCCCGACGTTTCGCCGGCTGTGGGAATCGAACTGAGGATCTATTGTTCCGCAGCTAGTTGTATAAAATATAATAGCATATTTCACAATTTGCGCAAAGGGTGTTATTAAATGTACGCTGGTTTCACGTAAAACTATTTTAAACTGTATGAAGCAAGGAATTTTCATCATGACAGTAACAAGCAAATTCCAGTGCTGGTAACATAGCAACCAATTAATCAGCGTAGTATTGTAAATTGCATACCTCAGTGCTATATTTGCCTACGTCGGACGCCACTGTAAAATAAAACAAGCAAACATCGACGTCACAGAATAAATTAATATTCCAGACATCAAAGCTGATCGGCAAACGTTTTTAAGGATCCCATACGTTTCATAAATATTTCAATGACGATCCAAGACAAACACGAAACAAACGACGACGGGAAACAGAACACTCTCGCTGAATTACAAAGTGGATCGCGAGTTTGACGTTTCGCGCCGACGCCCGCTGATCTGCTTGGAAACTTTGTGCGGTGAATAACTTATTGAGTTGTTGGGAGATATTGCGTAGAACGGAGCAATCTTACGCATTACGGTAACTTACTCGCTAAATTTATCTCTATTTACACATTTTCAGAACACATTCTAAATTATTGACGCATGCTGTCAATTACAATGACGTCGACATGAACGTGTCAAATATTTGACTTTTAACTTAAATAATTCTGGAACCAATTTCGAATAGAGGCAATAAGGCTGATAGTGTGTGCTGCGAACCCTCATCAATCAATTTATTCACGATTTAACCCGCAATCAATCTCCTACAAACACACTTATCCTGGAACATCACTTTCGCCTCATCTATATTCATAATACCTTTTTGCCCTCTTCCTTTGATCATCGAAATTTGGTAGGTAACACCTAATCCCTGAATGCTATTTGCAGTTCTTTTGCAGTAATAAATATACATATAATCAAAATACGATTTATTGTTTTACTGTCGAGACGATTTTAATAGATCAAGTTTCAAAATGTGTTTGTACTTAAATGTATCGAAAGTCGACTTGACAGGGGTTCTTGGGTTAAATTTATGATCGTCTTGAGGCATCATCTGTGTTGACATATTTATAAATCTGAGTGAGGTTTCGCTAAACCCTAGTTTAAGAGTTTCCTATCCCCGCACCTCCCCGCGTAAGGGATAGTTGGGTGTGTTTGGCCAACTCAAAGAAGGGTGCTGTTAAAGATGTATAGCTTGTACAAAAATCCGTGGCGATTGACTTGACTTGCTAATGGGATAAGCCAGCCCTAGCCAGTGGGGTGCAAGTTTGTCTGATGTTCAGGAGTGGATTATTATAATTTTTGGCTTAGATGCTTCAATCTCCGAAATTTTTAATACGATTATCTTTTCAATTGTTTCCCCGAAAACTGTTAAGTAAGATAATTTTATACAAATATACCTTCAGAAAACGACATTTAAAATTCATTTTATTAAAATTTTTCATATTTTGATATTACTTGTGTCTGTTTGTGTAAAACTCATTTGAAAATATTATCCAGTACAACCCTGTAAAGTAGTCCCTCATAAATTTCTTTAATCCTCTTATGGAATACCTGCTGAGAAACACTAATGGAATCAATCGCCACGGATTTTTGTACAAGCTATAGCAACTAAGTAAATTCGGTTGTTTGGTAATTGTAACTATAAAACATATTCCTATTTTCGTGTCTATTGTAATATTTGTATTTGATTTATCATTTTGTTTGTTTAATATTAGTCTCCTAATATTTTAATAAATACTAAATTTTTTTATGATCTTTCAAGTTTTTCTAATTAGTATGTCCCTAATCCACCCATATTTTATTCATCTTCCTACAATTTAATGGGGTCTTTCCCCATTTAAAAAAAAAAATTTATGGAAGACTATCTACACTTTTAAAAAGTCTTGATTGTTATTCATTGAGCCACAATGATTTTTTTTAAATGTTGTGACGTCATTGTAGAGGTGTTGCTGGATCTCAAACAGTACAGATTGTAAATAATTGTAGTCATATATTTTTTACTTATTTTATTATTATTATTACAATAAAATAGAACATTTATGTGACAAAAATTATTTGAATTTCTACTGTTTGAGATCCACCAACACCTCTACAATGACGTCACAATATTTTTAAAAAATCATTGTGGTTTATTGAATAACAATTAAAGACATTCTAAAAGTGCAAATTCAATTTAGGTAGTTTCATAAAAAAAAATTTTTTTTAAATGTTGATATTTGCTTTAGTGCTGGGCTCTACTTCGTCTCGTGCTAAAACTCTTAACTCGCATGAAATAGATAACTTTCTGTACTTTTTGCATAATATACTACTTTCAATTTACATTTTGTTCTATTCATTTTACAATCCACAACATTCAAACCTCGGACAAAACAGTTTTTTGTTATTGAATTTGCAGCAATACTTGATGAAAACCTTGTAAGTACAAAAGGTAGTTGTGACCCTAGATAAAAAGTCTTACATTCTAGTATTTCTACCCAAAAAAAGTATTATGTATAATAGGCTTTATAGTGGTCTGTGATTCACTTAAACCTTTATCAGAGCTACGAATTATAATTGGTTTTTAAATTCGACATGTATCGTGCGGGCCGCGAATCCCGTCTGTCAGATTAAATTATTTTATAATTTTAAAAATCATTGAAAAGGAGTCAATATTTAGTTATTAATTCCCTGTCCCGCATTAAAAATCTGTTTATATACAATTTTAGTAGAGATTTAGATAACTTTGTGTAAAGTAGTCGCGATTAAAAGAGAAAATGTTGAATAGTCTTCATATAAATAACAGACTTAAACCTACTGAAATTTTGCCTAGATTCTTTTTCCATTCATATCTCACAATAAAAAATGTCCATCCAACAATACATCACAGTATTTTCAGGTCAACTTCACAACTTCTAACCCTTATTCACTTCCGTCCACCTTTATTATTCATACTCCTGTAAAATCTCCATACAGATCACATGTCAACGCCAACAGCGAAGAAGACGCGGATGTCGAAAGCCAGCGGCGGGGTCGAGACGAGCCCGGAACGCAGGCCATCTGTTCCACAACCGCCGCCAGTCTGGCCCGAATGGTCCGACGCCGACGTCAACGCCGAAAAATGGGGAACTGCGAGAGCTGGACCGGTAAGAACATTCGGGGGTGTAATCTTGAAATGCCGTTCGGGATGAAGGAAAGGAGATGTTAAGATGTTTCGAGAGGATTTTACTTTATTGGTTTCTTTGGGTTGAAGTGCGAAATAAATTTATCATGACTTCTTTCCTCATTCTGGATGAGGCAACAAAATAAGCACCTGGTCTATATGACAAATATGTGTATTTGCTGACAGGAAACTATATTATTCACACAAATATTAAAATAAATAAAAATGAACGTATGTGCTAATGCAGGTCAGGTATTATGTCTGTATATGTAAACCTTAAATATTAGAATAACAAATAGTTAGGTCATATATGCTTTACAAGCATGGGTTTTTTTAGTAATGCCCATGATGATATACATATGCTTCTGTTTTCTATTATATCATTCTGTTCTTTAAAAAAAAAAAAATTGCCGTTTGTCCTATGAACAGATTCCCAAGGAAAAAATGTTTCTTCAATAAACTATTGAAGTCTATGTTAATACATCATGATCATGAGAGCTTCTTTATTTTTAAGTGAAATTTCTTTTTAATCATATAGATTCAGTATTATTTGATCAGTTCTACTAAAGTCGAATCATTAAAATCATTCATATTTTAGCAAAAACTTACATTCTGAATATTTTAAAATATAACGAAACGTCAAAATTTATCATTTTCATAAAAAAAGATAAAAGTTTGTTATCTAAAATAAATAAATTATATGAAAATGAAAATGAGAACATAAATTAAATAAGTACCTACATGGATGCTTACATTTGATAATACGTATTTATTTTTTAAATTAGAATAAATTTAAATTAAATGTAAATGAAAATGCCTGCACGAAATCGGCATAAGAGATTTTTAAACTTAGTGTAATACTTTAATGTCATAGCCACTGAAATTTAATAATATACTGGAACGCCAACTGATGTTAAAACTGCGTGTCGACAGAGACAGCCAGTCGTTGGATCCATCTGTCTGTTTTTCGCTTATAAAGTTGATAAGAAAATACAAGAAATTAACATTCAATGATTTTAAAATAAAACGTTTAATATAAAAATAAATAACACATTAATAGAAATAAGTTCCATTAACTGTTGTGGATGAATTTAAAATCATTTTTAAATAATTGAACAATACAGTGTGAAAAGACTCCACTAGATGCAAAAGTGAGTATATGACATTCAGTTGATTCTGAGATAATTACAAAAAAACTTTTTACGACTAAACTACGTTGAGCTCAGTCATGAATTTTTCACTGAAGATGATGCTAATCTTCTTTAACAAATTAGTATTGTCTAAACGATGTAGCTTCGCGAACAAAAATAATGTGATTTCGTCCACTATTCCCATGATGCGTTTTGTTAAAAATATGCAACTGGCGGTCTCAAATATTATTTATTTCTTTTGGACAAGACTGTGCAACAAGTTTTACATAGCAACCGCTCAACTATCTGTCTCAGGTTTGCTTTTCGCTTTCGCAAAGGTCAGAAGTTAGCGTTCCAGTATTATTATATTTCAGTGGTTGTAGCGTGCTGCAGTGAAACTTGGAAGTCTAGCACAGGTTTCAGTTTTTAGAGACTGTAAAAAGTAAGGAAAACTGCAGGAGCAGGAAGGAGGTCTGTTGTGTTTAGAGCAGGATTAAGACGACAATAAATTTCGTAACAAAAAACAACAAAAACATTAACACATTTATAAACGAGAAATCTCATGGCCTCTAACCTGGAGAGCAATTTTTCACTTTTGAGCGCAGTGTTCTTGTATAAAGAGGACATAAATTTAAAATACGGAATTTTTTCCACCTAAAACGCCATAAAAATGTACGTAACCAGTCGTCTGTGTAATAAGTTACACTGTTTTTAAATAATAAAATTCAATGTCCTGCGACAGTAAAATAATACTTCATTTATATTCAACCTACATACATCTGCTTGGCGAATCCGGAACAATAAAATGACATCTGCTTCCGAGATACAAGATGAGAACCATTTTATTTTTAGATAACAAAATGTTTACTGTTACCTTACGCGAAATATTGGATACTGATTTTCTTTTGAATATTGATAATAAAAGTAAATACGTATTGAGTCTATTGAAAACAGAAGGAAATAAACCTTATATCCGTACATCAGAAAAGGCTAAATTTACTCGACATTATTCGAGTGGTTGTAGAAAAAAAGAATCTACAATCAGTTGATAAAACTTTCAGAACTCATAATTTAAAAAATTAATAATTACTGTTTCTGTTTACTTGTTTGTCATTCTTTTGTTTCCTGACGAAGAATTATGTTTAATAATTTGAACCGTTGAGTTTAAATAAATCTACGGAAGTATTGACTGTTTTACACGACGCAATTTATTGGTTAATAAATTGGCCATGTTTTCTTGTCAATTTATTGTTGTGTACTAGAATAATACGACGCTTGGAGTCGATATTTTCTTCACTAATAAATTATTCTATTTATTTTTTATTTGTGTTCTATTTTATGACAATTTTTTTTAAAGGAATTCTAAAGGATTTTAGTCATTGTCAACCACTCAAACTCGTTTATGTTTTGGTTAGTTTGTCATTTTACTAAGTATAGTTTGAACCAAAAATATTAGTAGGTGACAGCAGATATCGTGTTGGTACTACTGATGTTGTCACAATAAATTGATGGAAAACTCGATGTGTGGAAAACGTACTACAATATTTTTGTTCTTGGTATTTTATTGACAAGAAAACTTGACCAATTTATTGACCAATAAATTACGTCGTGTAAAACAGGCATTAATCTACACAACTATATCAAAAATCTAGTATGCACAAAAATTTCAGCAAATATGACTTAAAATTTACATATATTTTTTATTGCGTTTCTATATAAAATACACTCTAAGGAACACATTGCCGTTGAAAGCATCGAAATATCTCTTAGAATTTAAAAGTTATGACGATTTTTGATGTTTTATGAAGTGCAACTTTAAAGGGTTACATCTCAAAAAGAATGCAAGATATCGAAAAATACTTGCCAGTTATGTGATTTTCGTGCATTTTACGACAAATTAGCAAATTTTGAAAATTTTGAAAATTTTGGATTTTTTTTTTTAAATTTTGATCGGCTAAATCTCGACAAATATAAAAGATACAGACTTACGGTGTACACCAATCGATTCATCTCGTCGAAATACATAAGTATGCAAAATTTCATAGAAATTGATCCACGGGTTCAGATTTTAGAGCAAAAAGTCTGAAAATGGCAAGATTCAGGCCAAAACTGAAGGGTAACCCCTTGACGTTTGACACGAAAAAGGGCATTTTCAGACTTTTTGCTATAACTTTTCAACCCGTTGTCCGATTATTTTGAAATTTTGCACACTTATGTATTTCTATGAGCTGAATCGATTGGTGTACACCGCAAGTTTGTATCTTTTATATTTGTCGGGTTATCAACGATCAAAATTTTGAAAAAAAAATCAAAAATTTTCAAAATTTTCAAAATTTGCTAATTTGTTATAAAATGCACGGAAAACACAAAACTGGAGAGTATTTTTCGATATCTTGTATTGTTTATAAGTTACCGCCACTCAAAGTTTTACTTCGAAAAATAACAAAAATCGTCATATGTTTTAAAATATAAACGATATGACGATGCTCTCAACGGTAATGAGCTCCTCGCAGGTTCATTTATATAGAAACGTAATAAAAAATAATCCAAATTTTAAACGATTTATTCCTAGTTCGATTCGAACCCCATCATATTTTATGTAAATTTTGCTAATTTCTCATCAGTAGCATACAATGAGATACACAAATGAATAAATCACTCAAATTCCGATTTGTCTGGAAATAGACAAGCTATCGAATGTCCAACATACACTAGCGGCTATATCGGTAACCACGTAACTCGACTAGTAACAGCCCATGCTAGCGGTTACATTCACTGCATCCCACACCCAGAGTAACCGTGTTTACCATCCAATTAACCAATGACCGATGTCACACAACTGACGCAACTTGGTCCAGGCCTCCGGGGACTGACCTAGTATAACGTCAGCGGCACTAAACAGGTTTACCATCGATCGACAATTCGGGAAAAAAGGGTTTTTATTATTCTGCTGACAACAACGTAAGGAAGAGTAATTATCTGAAGAAAACTATGAAAAAACACACTTCAGTGATGACGAAGAGGGCTTTGATGAATATTTCCCTGTGAATATGAACCTCGTAATTAATTTAGAATTCTCATATTTGTGGAATGGTATCCTCTACCTCTATACAGACGTCAGCAAACAAGAAAGCTGAAAGCTTGACATTAAAACATAAAGCACATATGTGCTTGCATAAATTAAATAAGAGATGTACTGTCAACAGACCCTCAGGGAAACTTTCAACAGTGTCACTTTTTCATATGAATAGCTTTGTACTTTTCCAAGCTTTTTATAACTGATATATGTACGAGTAGGTGGAGTTCATTAATAATTACTCGGAAAATTTATTTGTTTGTAGGTGACAGACAAAAAAGGTAAAGGAAAAGGATCGGATAAAGCTGCCAAGTCAACAAAATCTGCAAAATCTGATAAAACTGCTGCAACGAAAAGCACTGCTGGTACAAAACCTGAAGAGGAACAATTTGAAGATCCTTTCCCAATTTATTTGCCCTGGAGTTTGAAGACTCAGTTCACCTGGACCCGGCCTCAAATTTTAGTAGAACCCAAAGTAATTCGTATTATATTTACATTATAAGATACAGGCAAATGAAAAGAGAAATATATCATCACGCCTTTTATCCAATGAACCACAGGGATAAATTTAAAATGGCAATTTTCGGCTGTGAGATTATAAGTGAACTATTTAATTTGATGTGATTAATCCCAGCAATATTCTCTGTACATTTTTTGTTTTTGTCGACAGATGTCAGATGTCAGATAGTTATCATCAACACAAGTAAAAAAGAGGAAAAGATATAAATTTAGTGACGTGCCTGATGATGAAATAAAAAAATAATCTAAATCAATATAACCCGAGAGTTCGATAAATTAGAAAATAATTCTGCATAGTATCTTTCTCAAATTGGTCGCCATTTGGCAATAGCCACGAAAGCCCGTAGTTTTCGATCTGTCAAATTATTTTCAATTTATTCTCACTCTCTTGTTATATTATTACTGAAAATAATTGAGAATAATGATTATTTTCTTATTTCCATAGAAATATATTTCTTTCAAATCTGACAGTTTGCTGTTATTTCAATTTTAAATCATGCACCCAACAAAAAATAATGGCAAAAGCGGTGAATTGTAGAAATCTTTCTAATTAATGAAACTTATTCTATAAACCATAATCTTATCTATATATTCCTCGTTACTGAAAGTGTGTAGCATTTTGCACATACTTTTATGATATATTATTATTTTTTTAACTAAATATTGTTCAATTAACTTTAAAGTATTTCCAATATATATTTAAAAAACAATTCACTGCCGCAATTTGTGACGACTGCTCATTAATTGATCCAACTTTAATTTACTGTAACTTCTTTGTTATTGTGTTTTTGCCAAAAGACATTGTTTTGGGCATCCTGTATTATGTTTTGAGTTTTTAAATCTTTGTTAATTTATAATTTTATTATGTACGAACTAAATCTACAAAAGTGATAATGCATTCGTGTCCTCTGTATTGTTGTAGAAACAACAAACCAACTGCAATTTACAGTTTTGCATTTATGGTGGAATTCTGCAAATTTAGTTTCAAAACAAAATTTTATACCTGTAATTTTCTAAATTAGTTATGAATTATTTATTTTGCATTACTTTTCTTTTTATCTTGAACAACATATTTTTAAAAATTTAAGTTTTTTTGTTTAAAATACAACGTTTCGATTTACTGTACGTAATTCTACACCGGAAATACAAGTACTTCGAAAGTTATTTAATAAAAATATTACAGAAGTTAAACCAAAAATCTTTACTTCTTTACGATGAATTCTGAAAGTTTTCCTACATATTGACATATTTTTATTACAGGTAAAGCTAGTGGTGTTCTCCCCAACTTCCCCTCTTGTCGCAGATTTGGTGACTAACAACCGAGAAATATTTCATAGTTCATTAATTCGCTCAATAGTATCAGCAGTACACATGCTGGGCTACATAGGACAAACTAGACCCTTTACTGTAGAATGGCAGACTTCTCAATACCAAGCGAATACTGAAGGTCAGCCCTGGAAACCCTGGCATCACATTTACTCCCTTTGTAGGGCTGGGAAAGGGCAGAGCCACAACCCGATCGCCAACACGATGGGTAGGTATAAGCAAAAGGATTTAACTAAAATGATGTAACAATTTGATAAGGTATCTACTTTAGATTTATGTTAAAAGTAAAACTATGTATTTTACAGTCTTTTCAATGTAGGTAGTGATTACGGGTTTTATTGCTCAATTAAATTTTACTACTTTTATTGTTTCCAGTTTCATATCAAACAATAAACTATTAACCTACAAAATGCCGCAAATTTTACAGCAGGCTTTACTTTGCCATTTTTCTAGCTGGACTGATGACATAGATATTATTTGAGCTACCGGGAGTTTTTTTATCAGAATACACAGAGTATGTGTACCAAAACCACACATACAACTAACGTGATTAACAGCAATATAGTAAAGCGGTTTTTTTTAAGTAAACAGAAATAATTTACATCGATTAAATAATAATAATATATAAGTAGTAGTAACTGATTCTGTCGATCATATGCGTTGTACATGTTAAATAATATTTATGAAATTTCCTGCTTCTCTAATCATCTTAGAGAAAAATATTTCTAATAAAAGTTGAAGATATTTAGTATATTATGAATCAGTGACCACATTTATTTTACTTATTTAATAAATGCTAAAAAGACGTTCAGAAATATCATAACTTCGGTTTTTATAATGCGTAACTATGGCATCAAATAAGCGGAAAAATTTTTAAGAAAGATTTGGGTTTTGCATTTCGTCTAATGGAGTTGTTTGAGTATTTGATCAAGACTGAGACTAGATTTACTTTTAGTGTTTCTTACAACAATATTAATTATAACACAACACCTTGGTAACTACTTCAATAGACATTTTAATTTAGAAAATTTTAAGCATATGTCACTGTCAACAAATATTTCTTTAATAAATTTGCATTTATTAAGAGATATTGGATAAAACGTTATACTTTACACGAGGACAAAGTGGAATTAGGTACCCACTTGTAAAGTAAATAACTAGTACCTACTATTACTTGATTATGAATAACGTTAAATATTTACTCGAATTCAATTCCATTTCCATGGTTACCTACTCAGTAAAAAAACTAATTTACTAAATAATATGAAATTTGTAGAGATGTTTGATTAGAATTATATCAACTGAATAGTAAATCTGAAAGTGTGTGGATCTTGTAAATGGGTCACCCTGAGCTCTAGCGTGTAATAATTTAAATTCTTGAATCCGTATACAATTAAAATATATAATTCTAAAGCGAGATGAACTTGCAAGCATTTCCGGCTAAATAATTCTTCTTACAATGCTCCATTAAAAGTAACGGTTATAGCTTCATCTGCGTATACAATTCATAGAAATTACCAACGACAAAGTAACAGTAACGCACCGAATATAAACACACTTCCAGTGAGTGTTGCTGAGTTCGTTCCAAGCTGAAGCTGAAGGCGTGACGATTCTGACAACCGTCAGGTGTCTGCCAACAGCACCGTATTAATAACACCCGTAATAAAAGATCAGATTCGCCAACAATATAAAAATAACGGTGGCACGTACACGCAGAGATATTTCACGCGTTTATTTTATTACCAGTTTTATCATTTCACTCAGGGAAGTGAACACCAGAGAAAGGAAGAAATAATTGTCATAACGATGCCTTATTAATCTTAAGATTACAGTATGCCGACCCTTTGTTACACTGGCACACACAAAATTGTCATTCGCTGTCTGGAAATTAATAAAAGATCCGATGCTTGTTTTGTTTCTTTCATAATTCCCTCAGGGTTTCTTATCCAGCCGGGATAAATTGTTCTTTATTTATATAAGTACCTGTCAAAAGAGTGAATATAATATATTGTCTTTTATTGATGCGATACATTCCATTTTTCTTACAAATGAAATATCCCTCATTTTATTTGAAGCCGTCTTCAAATCTGCTCATAAAACCATTCTATTATAACAAGATGATTAGTCAGAATATGATTTATTGTTTAACTGCCAAAATGGCTTCAAAAATATAAGTTTTAAAATGTGGTTTGTTCTTAAATATTAAGAGTTCAATTTGTTGCACATATTTTTGAGTTAATTTTGCTAGATTTTCAGTTGTAACAGAATTGAAAATATTTAAAACTAACGAGATAAATACTCTGCAATTTTGTGTTCAGGTATCATCCGTATTTCCTTGCTTATATTTCCTTATTTCAACATAAATAATTTTAGGTATAAAATAGTTATCTACATCTAAATTACTGTCGTATATTTTCTATAAATTTCTCGATCAAAATAACTTATTTTCTAGATCCTTTAAGAATAGGATAAAAGCCATGTTGACGTATTTCATTATCTTTCACTCAGGAAAGTACGTAGTGCGGTTATACTGGCTGGGATGCTGGAGGAAATTCATCGTGGATGACAGATACCCAGTGGACGCCTCTGGAAGATTGTTACTTCCTGTGAGTTGTATCAGTAATGACAAGGAGTTTGAGCTGTGGCCAATGCTGCTGACGAAAGCACTGTTGAAGATAGCTAGTCTCACTTGGACAGACAAACAGGAAATTGCTGATTTTGATGTGGTCACGTGTCTCACTGGGTGGGCTGTGCAGAAAATTTTTACTAAAGGTATTTTTAATCATTTATACAGCGCGACCAAGGGGAATATCACACAAGTTATGTTATCAAATATTTACGTTTTTTGCAATTCAAGAGCACTGACACAAAATTGGGCAAATAGCATAATAAAAGATATGATATAATATAATAATAATAATCACTTTTAATTCAGGAGACGTTGGCTTGTACCACGAGCTCTGTTTTTGGGTGTTTTAAGAAAAGTTCAGCTCTGTAAAATGTTCTAAAATTATTTTATAAAAAAATACTTCAAATGAGAGTAGCAGTTAGCATATTTCTCTATAATTTCTATTAGAATATTTTTTTATACCATAAATTTGGAACAATAAACGTTAAAACTTAGGCTAAAACATTTCTCTTAAAACACCCAAAAACTGAACTTGTGGTAAAAATAATAGAATTAACGATATAAATAGGGTAAATTAAACAATTTTCCTTGGCATCATTTTAACTGGACCAAATGATATGATTCTAGGCTCGTTTTGCAGTAATTGTTATTCAGTTAAGAAACATTTTAATTGTCTAATTTACTATGAGTTTTCCTATAAAAATGTTCATCCATATTTAAACCTAATATTTAAGTTCTTTGAGATCTATGTAATCTATAATCATAAACAGAAATATTCAAGGAATATTCTCTTTTAATAACTATGATAGTGAAACATAAAGTTATCATTGCACCATAGAAGTACACAATTATTACATTTTTATTAAAGTTTATCATTATCTTTTAAATATAATACAGCGATTCTGCTTTGTTATTCATTAATTTGATTGTAAATGTAAAGGCATGGACATGGTGGACATATGGGAGGTATGCTGCGGTTACAGCGACCACTACACCTGGGACCAGAAACTAATCCTGGGGCCGTTCGAGGAAGAAGCGACTAAAGCTGGCACGAGCGTCAAGACTGCTTCCAGTAAATCTGGGGGTAAGAGCAGTAAGAAAGACCAGAGTTCAAAAACCAAGAGCACAAAAAGCAGCAAAGGAGCTGCGGACGCAAAACCTGCGCGTAGTTTTCACTTAACTGCTTCCTGCACTGATTTAAGGTTATGTATTGTTGCATTTGTAATTACGAGATATTTTTAGAGCTTCCATTTGTGTACTCAAATATTCTATAAATATTTAACAACGTATCATGTGCCAACGCCGGGAAAATGCTATCTGTATGATAACTTTTAAGTTTAATAGACCTATGACGTTTATTTCGCTTGAGATTCTCAGAATTATAAAACAGTTCTAAATTTGGAGTAAATTATGTGAACAAAATTTAAATTATAATAGCGTATTCCGGTATAATTGAATTTATTTGAAGTAATCACTTTTTTGATAATTTAACCCATTAACGACCAAATTATTTTTCTTAAAAAAAAATATTTTTTTTTACATATATTTGTTCTTAATGTCCGCCTAAATACAATATAATCGATTAATTGCAAAAAAGTCCTTTAGGGGCCGTATAAAGGACCGTCCTCATTTGAGGACGCTGGGCTATGAGATGTGTAATAATTTACAAAACACTTAATTTTAAACTTTTATTCATACATTTATTATTTGCAAATGATCTTGCACTAAAATAGTAATGTTAATTTTAAATTCACAAAAATACGTCAACTAGAACAATTTATGAACAACAGACTAACGCAAAGAAATGAACGCACACTATGTTATTTGTTGAATAGTAGTGTCATCTAGCGATATATCAACTAAATTCTTAATAAAAATTTATACTTAAATAACGAGATGGCAATAGTGTTACTGTCCTCAAACGATGACGCTGGACGCTAATGGGTTAATAGGAGCAATTTTTACGCGACTGTATACGACTTTAAAAATTATGACGTCACAACACAACACGTCATTCTTATATGTTTGGATTGAAAAAAACGAATAACATTTTGATATTTTGATTCCAGGTATCTGTTTACTTTACAGCCTACGCAAAAAGTGACACTTTACATACTGTTAGCAGTCCGTAAAGTGTCACCTTTAATGTTGATCGGAAAAAATAGTACATTATGTTACTAGGAGTTAAAACAAAAGAATGTTCAACTCCGATTGACATATACTATTTTTTCTTCAATCATTACAAAGTTAACTACAAAATATAAAATATGAGAGAACCACGCAACACAATTGACACTATTCACAGTTGTCCTTGTAGGTGCTGCAACCAGTGATATTGGAAACAACTCACATATTTTTGTACGCTGTAAAATAATATCTATATTATTGTACGCCGTCCAATTATATTTATATGATTGTATTAGTATTAGTAACAAAATGATTAACTTCTATATCGTGTATGTAGTAGCAAAATACGAACATTATAATACGCTTAAAAAAAAAACTCAATTAATATTTTTCTTTTATTTAAAATTTCATATTTGTATTTTTAGTGACTAATAATATTAATAATTAACGGAATATGTCGGAATTCTCCATTGGTATTTTCATATGTACCTAATTACTAAAACGATACAATTATTTCGTGATTCTTTTAGGAGTTTCGGAGAAAATTTAATAGAAGACATAACACCTTGCTACCAGCACGACTTTCTCATAGAAGACACTCGCAACATCCCTATAATACCCCAAATTCCCGAGTACGACAGAAGTTAGAACAATTCCATCCAACTAGTTTGAGTTCCACGCTAAGCTTAGCATTGTTGCAGATATCGCTGCGTGGAAAGAATACCGTTGGGTGGACTGGGCCGTGGAGCATGGCCTGTGGGACCGCGTCTACGACTGGGAGATATTTAAATGCATGCGCATGGTCAGCAGCATGAGAAAAGTCGATGATAATCTTATATATGAAAAGGAAACCACTGACCAGGAGAAGTCTATCAAGCATAGCGTTACGATTATTGATGAGTTTGTGGCAAGAAAGGCGCAGGAGAAATTAGCAGCAGCTGCGGGTGGCAAGAAGGGTAAAGGGAAGGATAAGAAAGAAAAAAAGGAGAAAGGTAAATATAGAAGATAATCGATAACAGACTGACAAATTTGTAAGCGTATAAATATACCGGGAGTTTTTTTTATCAATATACGTAGGGATGTGTCATTACCATAGTTACAGTTTACAGTATAAGAATTCACACAGTAGCGACACTTCCAACATTTCATGATCCCAATATTTCAGTGATGCGCAACCGGGAAGATGGCTGCTCAATGTCCGCTGATATGCTCATATCTTAGTAACTAAGGAAAAGAGAGTTTAGTATGGCAGTGTCAGTTATATCTGTCAAATATCATGCCGCAGTATTTCTTTCATGTTGAGTTCATTAAATAAGTGCAAAACAGAGATGTAAATTTATTTGTACCATGAAAAATTGTAGGAACTTTTATAGTGTAGGTGAAATAAGTTTTTTAAATTTTATCTCACTGCAACTGTCAACTATTCAAATTTACCATCGTATACTGCTACTGCCAATATGGCCGCTCGACTCAAAGCAATCGGTCGATTCGACATAAAAAATCAAAAGTGCCTACAGCAAGTGTCGCTTCTGTGTGAATTCTTATTCAGTGGTTATACCATCGATCTTTTATTATATGCAGGATGTTCAGAAAAGAGGTGAGTCGATAATCCTACCTAATGCAAAAAAAATAGCACTACCCTTTAGTAAAGCCACATAAACTACTTAAAATAAATGTAGATTTGGCTACATCGAATCAAACAATTGTTAGAGCTGTCATCAGGTAACTAGACAAATCAGGAAGAATGTTAAAATGTGAAATGTTGCCATATGTAATAAAATTTAAAGTACTGATATTAAACGGTTAATTACATCAACACAATTATACACAATCCTTCTTGGAAGTAACTATTAATGATATTTCATAAAAAAAATTCGTTTGGATATTTATCTACTAGTTTGATGGCTGCATTTACAAAGGACCGTACAATTTTTTTGCATTAGGATTGTCGATTTAGAATTAATATAAAAGTTGGAATCAATGGTTATACTAGAAGTGATTGACAGCAATATAATAAAGTTTTTTTTTTTTTATATAAATAAACATAGAGATAAATGAAAAGATATTCGGTTTAAGTTTTGTAAAATATTTTCATTTATTACTATGAGTTCTGAAAGCTTTTTCAATGTATTGAAACAAGGATAATAAGCAATAATTAAAAATAATAATTTTAACCAATTTAGTGTACTTTATTCAGTTACTCTCTAACAATTAATACAAAAATTTAATTATGCAGCATCATCGAAAGGCTCAGCAAAAGGAACTCCAAAGTCAAAGAAGGAAGTATTCATCAATCCCAGCATCTGGAGTAACTTTGCAAAACTAGCTCCATATATAACATGCATCTCAGTGTACTTAAAGCCGTCATGCTTCAAAATAAATTACGTGATATCTGACATACGCTTCAGTGGAGCATCGGGTGCCAATCCTAAAAAATCAGCTAAGAAAGAGGATAAGAAAGGTAAAGGCGGTGGTGACGAAAATTCAATAAGATACATTTATTTGGAGGATGTTTTAATGAAATCCAGAAATGAAGCAATTTATTTATTTATGGACAGCGTTGATTTCAAACTAACCATGTTTAACCTCGCCCATCTGGGGAACGAGCTTCCAAAACCAAATGTAAGAAAACTTGATGAAAAAGCTCCGATTGAATGTAAAAAGTTAGTTTGCAAATGGAACAAGTGCGACGAGGGATGCATCTGTCAGAAAGTTCCATCGGTTGAGGAAGTTTCCGAAGAAATATTTGTGGATACAAGAAAGTATGCATATGCAATTGTAGAAGATTATCAATGGAAAAATCATAGAATTGGGGACATGCCAATATTCCTTAAAACATGTGGATGTAATTCCGTGCTACTGGATTTTGAAAAAGGAAGACATGTAAAAAGAATTTGGGTAGAAGCTAACTCACCTTATGTTCTGCAAATATTTTGTGACACAGAAACTCAAGTAGGCAAAATTGATGAAATTTTAGACAGCATGGTGGAGGAATCCGAACAGGTCATGCAAAGCTGTTATAATATTTGTTCCGGTTTTGGAAATTTAGTTAGATATTTTGGTTTCCCCGAATACAAATTAGCGTTGAAACAGTACTATAAGTCGTACATGCCTACAGTTAATTTGGGCAAAAAACAAATGAGTCTAATTCATGACAGTTTTCAAGAAGAGTTTATAAAAGTGTTAGGAAATATATTTCCAGTAGATAAGCACTACGAAGTTTCTCGTGCATGTCGAATACTTTTGTTAAATCCATATTTTAGAATACCTTATACTGCTGAGGTAAAACCGTACGAACCAACAGAGGATACCAGTTGTGGTGAATGTCCTTGTATAGACATTGATGGAATGAAATTGAGAGAATATTCCGCGGTAAAAATACAATCCTTTTTTAAAATGATCTATATGAAAAAACTAAAATCCCTGCATGATCCGTACAACAAAAAATTCCAGCCTGTTGTAGATGTATTAAAATTAATCTACCAGAATGTATTTTCTAGCAAAGTACGCCCCGTAAATATCGATTTATTACGTAGCTTGGCGATTAATAAAAACCTGCAAAGCCTCATTCAATATTTCCCGTTTTACAGGGATTTACATTCAGTGATAGTTATAAAACAATTTTCTGGGGAAGTCTCCGATATTCCGGAATACTCGTGGGTACCTTTAGTCCGCAGACTGTTTTTCTGTAATACATATGATGCCATTTTTATAAGAGCTTATATATTCTGCTCGCTGTCAGAATACGTGTTGAGAATTTTCAATAACGACACCGGGAAAGAGATCGACAGGTATACAAATAACGCACTCGTTTGTAAATACGAGAAAAATGAAAAGGGTTATACGATATTGGTATACGGCTGGACCAATGGAAATCCAATAAAAAATATAACTTGGAAGCTTTACGTTGTTATTGATAAAATATTAAATATTTGTCCAGTTGAGATTGAAAACATAAAAAATATCACATCTAAAATTATCGGAAATTACGTGCCTAATTTAGACGGCCTAATTACAAAATGCATTGTTAAAATTCAAGAATCTTGTTTGGGAACTTTTTATTTCGAAGTTAGTTGCCCTTTTGCTAAAATTAAAATACAAATACAAAATAAAAATGGAGAAACTATATTTGAAGCTACAGGCACAAAAGTTGTTTTAATTCCTGTAATTAATTTAGTAAAAATAGAAGAAGAACAATCAATATTACAAGATTCAAAAATTGAATTCAAATTTAGTACATCATCTGCACTTTTAAGAACAAGTTCTGACATAAAGTCGGCGTCAAGAATAAAAATTGCAAAGACCAGATCATTTACTAAGAAAAAAAGTCATTCGAGAAGTATTGAAAGAAGAAGTCATGGATCGTCACCTTCTAAAAGAAAAATTAAATTTTCATCTCTTCAGGAACAAGATCCATACACAGAATACATCCTGCAAGCTTTTGTGTTGGAGAACTCGTGGCCTCTATCAACTACAGAATGGGAATTAGCAGAAAAATTACGCAGTCGAGGAATGATTGAACCAGAACTTAATCTTAGTTCGGTATCTGTCACTCAGGAGACTCTAAGGAAATCGTAAATTTATTAACATGCTCCAAATGATTTTATACTAATCATATATTTTGTTAGATTGACAAGTTCAAGAAAATCTGTTACATCCAGCAAAAGACTGAAAGAAAAATCCAGTTTAATTCTGAAACCTGAATCCGAAAAACCATTCTGGGCTTTAACGAGCTTTAACGATACTGATAATTATAGTATAGTCACTATTGATGATCGCAGACAAGAACAAATAAAGAATATTAAAAGAAATATATTTGAAAATGATCCAAAACGTTTCATACATGCTCAAGAACTTCGGTAAGCTTTAGAGGAATATTTATTGTAATGAGTTACTTTTTTTGCTCAATTGCTCATTTTTTATCAACTTATCATGTCTGTTTCCAAGGCAGTATATTGCTAAATTAAAAAGAACAGTAAGTTAATTGTCTTGACTATACAATTTATAGTAAAACAAACCATTCAGATAGCTCAATAATTAGTGATTATTTTTTGACGTTTCTTAAAACCTATGAAATGCTTCATCGAGTATCCCACAGCTGACAGTTGCCAATTTAAATTTACCCCTAGGGTCCCCACTTGACTGTAGTACGCATCGTAATATGTCTTATATTTATCGAAATATGGCGATTCGTAATATTTTTCAAAATACGGAAATTTCCCCAAATATGACTTAAAATTGTAATTTTTTTTATTACATTACTTTATAATATTCTTGCCAGGAAACCCATTACAGCAGAGCGCATCGTCATATCTCTAATATTTTTCGAGATATGATGATTTTTTATATTTTCCGAAGTGCAACTTTGTAGGGCTGTAACTCGAAAACTATACAAGATATCGAAAAATAACTCCAGTTTTGTGTTTTTCGTGCCATTTATAATAAATTGGTAAATTTTGAAAATTTTGAAATTTTTTGAATTTTTTTTCAAAATTTCGATTGGGGATATCTCGACAAATATGAAATATACAGATTTAGAATGTTCACCAATTGATTCAGCTCGACGAAATACATAAACCCTGAAAATTTCGAAAAATTCGGACAACCGGTTGAAATGTTAGAGTAAAAAGACTGAAAATGGCCAAATTCAGGCCAAACGTCAAGGGGGTACACTTGACTTTTGGGACAAAAAACGCCATTTTCAGGCTTTTTGCTCTAACTTTCCATCCCGTAAAGCGATTTTTATGAAACTTTGCATACTTATGTATTTCGACGAGCTGAATCGATTGGTGAACACTGCAAATCTGTATCTTTGATATTTGTCGAGTTATCGCCGATCGAAATTTTGAACAAAAATACAAAAAAATTTGAAAATTTTAAAAATTTGCTAATTTGTTATATAAGGCATCAGAAACGCTAAACTGAAGAGAATTTTTAGATATCTCATGTAGTTTTTGAATTACAGGCCCTTAAATTTGCACTTCGAAAAATACCAAAAATCGACGTATCTCGAAAAATATTAGAGATCTGACGATGCGCTCTGCTACAATGGGTTTCTTAGCGCTTATATTATAAAGAAATGTAATAAAAAATATTACAATTTTAAGTGAGAATATTCCGTGAATTTTTCTATCGGTATGTTAATCAGTATTGAATGATTAATAATTATAGTTTCTGTTATTTGTTTGTTCCCATAGCAACTAAAATTAGTTTATTAAACATATAATTCAGTTTTGTCAAACGAAGCAAACAAAATCTGGTGTGGGTATCACACTACTTTCTTATACAAATAAAACCAACTGAACACGTAAGACTTGTTCCTTGCGTATGACTTTATTTTGACAATTATTAGATATATAGATGTTAAACCTGTTTAATTTTTGTTCTCATTGTAAACTATGAATTTATTTTAAAATAGAAATTAATTAATATCTAGTCTTCAAAACTTTCTAACTAATAATACAAATATTACTTTTATAATATTTCACACGACACATATTTCTGACACTTCACAATTATTTGACACGTTTAACACATGGATATTAAAAATGTTTTAGTTTTTGTTCCCATTGTAACTTAGATTATAGAAATATATAATTTAGTTTTTCTTAAAATTAGAAGCCTTATAAAACCTTAAAGAATTACTGATGTCAGACAAAATTGGAGCCTTCGCTTTGCCCAGTTTCTAAACATTGTCTTCTATCAGTAAACTGTCCTTACCGTTTTTGATACTTAATATACTATCTGCGTAAGCAGAGTGCCACACCCGTAATGGGTAAAAGGCGTGATGATATATTTATTTTTATTTATTTATATACTAATGTTTACAGGAGAGAATTTCTGGAGAAGAATTACATAAAATGGTCTCCGGAAAAATCTTTAGAAAATTTTGAAGTAAAAGATTTCTGTTCTCAGTATAACACGCTATCAGAAAGCCTTTTAAGTAAATCTATAGAAATGCAAGTGTCTTCTAAAATATCAATGAAATCTAAATCTGTAATGTCACAAGTAAATAACAACAGTGTAGAAGACAAAAACAGTATCTGTCCAGAGTGTAATAAACTTCAGTCTCCGGAAGATTTTCTATACCTTAAACATCCAGAATCAATCCATAAAATGTTGCCGCCGTTTGAAATTAATAAATATGACGAGAAAACGGATAAATTCCGGTATTTATCGATAGTTATTCAAACATCCTGTGATTTACTGCGCTTTAATTTTTAGATGGTTGGTACTGCCGGAGGACGAAGAAAAAATATTTAATAACATCGTTGAAAAGGTAAATATTTGGGAGGAAGAATATAATGAATATTTAGCGGAGATGAATGAGTATCTGGAAAAAAATAGGAGCAGGCATGAGTTTTTGTTGAAGTGGTATGAAGGTAAGCAAAATACATAATCAGCATAAGGTTTAGTTCATTTGTTTTTGTTCATTATTGCTTCACATAGATATTCGTCAAGATTCGCTCGATATGATGGAAGACAATAAAATGCAGAGAGAAAACTTGATAAAGAAAATGAAAGAGGCAGCTCAAGGACCGAAAGGGGACAAGGGTGCTAAGGGCAAAAAGGGCAAGAAATAAATTATTCATCAAATATATTTACGTGATTGATACTTGTAGTTATGTTATAAATATTTTTAATTCTACTGATAGATTTTCGCACTGGGTACATTATTATATTTTTCTTGCTTTAATAAGAAATTCTTCTTAAAATAATTTCAAGGTGGATAATAACATAAATACACAGTAACAAACATCAATGACTTTGCTCCCGCATTAACATACATTTTGGTATTACTTTGCGTGTGTAGTCGACTCAGAAATAATATACCTTTAAAATATTGTGATGTACTTCGTACTTGTATTTATACGTGAAGACAAATAAAAAACATTTTAATTCTAGAATTTTATGCTTTAGATTTTTTGTAATTTATTTATTTATACGAACTAGCAATCTCTTTGTTTTTGGATTCAACAGAAAGGCTATTCAGTAGATCGGGTTAGGAGGTTGGGACGACATGAATACAATATTGTTCTGAATAAGTTTTTCTGCTACCCTTATAGAAACAGCATGTGTTCCGTTATATTGGATTTTTATTCGCATTCACTGTTTTCGTCACCAGATTCAGATTCAGATCTCGGCAGACGACTTATTTTAATAGTGTTATTTGCAATCAGATATATTTTCAAATATTTGTTACGTAGATCATTTTATATTGTCCGAAATTTGATTGTTCGGATAAAGAGAATCAATTAGTTTTGGAAATTGAATTGCCAACTCTGAATATAAGATTAAGAGGTTCAATTTTATATTTCTACTTATTTATTAATTTTTATATCGAGTTGTATTCATTTTCAACACCTAAAACAATTTATTGTTAATCTGCTGTACAAAATCAAAAGGTTTTGATTTCAGTTCTGTAAAATTTTATTAAAATTCAACCTTTCGAAGTATTATACGTAATTCTTCGTCCATGTTGGTTAACTGTAAACTGAAATCATGGTTTCGTCAATTTATCATTACCAAAAATACATAAAGAAGATGGATAGTGCCATTTTTTTCTATCTCCATAGTAAACTTGATATTATAAGTCCACTATTGAGATGGTTTAAAAGAGTTTTCAATCTATCTTGTCCATAAGGCCAAACAGTAAAGCTATCGTCCACATAAAGTAGCTCAGAGAGATGATTTCATTGAAAAAGATTCCAGAGCTTTTTCTTCAAAATATTCCATGTAGTAATTAGCTTTTCATGGAGAATTTGACGAACCCATAGCTATGCTATTAACTTGCGTTGAAAGTTTTTCAACTTGCAAAATTTTAGGTTTATAACCAAATGTTGTATTAATGTAAATTGTTTTGCTGTTCGGAGTCAAACAATTCTAAATATCAGGTGTCTACTTTTTATAGGTTGTAGGAAATATAATATTAAAATTTTCGTTAGGCGATAGTTCGTTCCCTATGAATTTTAGAATAACAATTCACACAGTCTTGTTAAAGTCGTATTGTATGAGTATGACAGAAAATCGGGTATATTCTCTAAAAAGTTGCTAATTGTGACAAAAATGAATTGTTTTTTAAAAGCTAATAAAATATTTCCCATTAAACTTTAAGTTTAAATGCGATTTTGTCACTTTTAGTAATTTGCTACGTAACAACAACGTTAGAGAATTGGTCCGATTGTTTATGATATTTTACATAGCACTCTGGTAAATAGCTAAAAATTTTATTTTACGTCTATCTCATGAAAGAAATGTATTACGAGTATATCAATAAATTTAGTCCTATTTAATGAAGTTTATTTTCTGAACAATCTTTTGTTCTAAAATTCATAGGGAACGAACTATCGTCTAATGAAACACTGTATTTCCTACATCCTATCGAAAAGTATACGAGCCCAGAATCATATTATTTGGTTTTGGGTTTTTGGGCTTATCTTAATAAATAAATGAGATAGAGAAAATTTCACTGGAATCAAAAAGATGTAGAATAATATTACTTACAATTTTTATTTGAAACAATTTTCTGTATTTTGTTGTCATCAGATTTAAAAACAGTGTTTGTGATACCAGCCAATACCTTTGGGATAAATTGTAAATTTGATATTATTGCAGTTGTTATTATTTCTTAAAATATTCTTTAATATAACAGAATTTATGTTATAAATAAATTTAGTACAATAAATTTTCCCTCTGTTCGATCAGAACTATTTTTTTAAAGCTATTCTAAAAGTCTTAACTAGGCCCACTAATATGACTTTGGGCTCGTAGACACGCGGTATGTATTTCAAAATGTGGACAGAAGCAAGTTTTTGGTTTGAATTGCTATAGAACTGTTATTGTGCATACAATGACTATCAAATTGATCAGTGTATATTCAACATGTCAACATCTTTATAAAGTTGAATAGAGTTTTGTAGCACTATACCGTTGCGGAGGATGCATGGTTTCTGATTTGCGGATTAATGAACAACAATTTTAGCAAGCGAGAATTCCTAATCATGAAGAATACAATTACACTATGCCGTAAACGATTCCAAATTATATATTAAGAAGTAAAAATAATCTTGCATGTCCAATTGGTTGTATATTAATTTAAACTACAGACCAACCATTTTCTGGTTGTTACAGCCGTTGTAAGTGGTAGCCTCGAGAAATTGTTGGCCATTACTTAATGGTGTATGAGCATTGAACATTGAGTGATCATCATTTTGATACTTTCCGTCAATGTCAGAGGTAATTCATACCTGTTATTTATGTATTTTTAATACTGATTACTTGATTTGTTAAGTGTTTGTGTGAGCCTTTTCAATGAAGAGTAATGAAGAAAAATCGTTTAGCTCTAAGCAGTTTTTAATCTTAACAACAGAGCGGTGTGATAAAGACCTCTACTTATGTTTACGTTAAGTTTGTAGGTTAATACATTGTCATTAAGGGAATGTTATTATGCCACGTTCGTTCACAAATTTTTTAAATTCTTAAATGTTGCATGTATGAGAATAAAAATATTTGTCACCCTTTGAAATACCAGCAAGAAAATTCGATAAATTCTACAAATTTGCAGCATTCTGTTGAATGTTTTGTTGTAGGCGAATGTAATGTATTCCTTTAAAAAAGCGTTTGAATTATCTGCCGAAAGAAAAATATCGAATCTCAGTGGAACTAAATAAAATATTTGTTCTTTCAAAGATGAAAGAATACTGCGTACGAAATATATCTGGAAGATAACAAATTACACACTCGTATCTGAAAATCACACACATCTAAAATAAAACGGTTTTTATGTTACCGAAGAGTTCACTTTCCTTTAAAAACAAAATTCGCTGAAAGCGTTGTTCTCGTAAAATGCTTCTTCTGTTAAAAAGCACCGAGTACAGGAAAAAATCATTGTTTAACCAACGTGGTAACGATGTAAACATTTGTCAAATGTCTTCACACAAGTACTCTCATTTAGTTAAGTAAACATTCGAGAAAGCAGTACATACAGTACCTTAACGGGTACTGCTTCTTCACCTGCCAGTTTGGTCAGTGCTGATGCGGCTATGTTCTACTACTTTTCAAATGTTAATTGATTGCAGATTAGACTTTTTTGCCTAGATTCAAGTTTGAGTTTCATTCCTACCTACTTTTAGTATAATTCGTTAGATTTTCATACTAGTTTATATTTTTCTGTTCCCGTTTCATGCTAGATTTGGCTACACTTTCGCACTACTATGCGAAAACAGGTATACCAACCTATTTATTTTGACGCGCACAAACTGTTGACATTTTGTCATAAAGTCGTTAGTTTATAATGTGGTTTATAATTATCCTTTCTTTTTTGGCTAAACTGCAGTTGCGGAACTGTGGTGTTTTTGATGGTTTCTTGTCTGTTTAGGCCGTAAGATGTGTAATGATAATATTATGTTTCATGTAGATGGACATATGAGAAACCTCGTAGCTAGCGCAGCGACCTTGATCCCAGAAAATATAGGGTTGTTAGAATAAATGAAGAGCAACAAGTTGTGCGTTCGGTAATGCGGAACGCATCTCCGGCGCACGTCTTGGGCAAACTAATCTAAAGACTAGTAAATGTGTATGAAAAATTTCTATTAAAAATGAGAACTGTGAGTAGATATTTTGCAGCCAGCCTCAGAGATGTCCCGAAAAGATAGGGTTGTTAGAATAAAGGGTAAGCTCGGAGGGGCGCCCATATTTAGGCGAACTAACCTAAAAACGAGTAAATGTGTATGAAATATTTAAAAGGTACAATTAAAAATGAGTAATGTGATTATATTTTTTTTCAGCCAACTTCAAAGGTATTCGTCAACAGTAGTTTTACTAAATGCTTTTCTATACTATTCATTATTTAAATGGAGGGTTATGATTTTGACGTCACAGACAAGAAAGAGAAAGAAGAGGTAAAAGTTGAGATGGAAGTATGTTATTTAGGAAACTTAATAAATTTAACACTGGTCATATATTTTTTATAGTAATATAGGTGTCATTATAGCACAAACCATTCACACACTTCATTTTTTCACATTTAGCATCATTTTAAGAACTGTCATCTTGACAGCGCTCGTGACAGCGTTTTGTTTGTATTTCGCACACGTGAATTTCATCGTAGTTCAATAAAAACATCATTAGATGGCAGCACGAAAATTTGCTTCTGTATAACCCTCCATTGAAGAAAACTCGAATTAACATCGAATCAGAAATACGAGTATAGGATAAATCTAGACAAAATAAGTATAATATAAATCAAGCTTTAAAATAGTGGAAGATCGATTAGTAAGAGCTAGTAGTAGTTGTGTAGGAAAAATAGAGCGTACGTTCCCGGCTGGTACTGAGCGTAAACTCTTCCCATTGGCGAATACAATGAATGGCGATAACGTCTCCTTGTACTAGTGAAAAGTTATAAACATTATTGACCTTATGAATACAAGTGAAGAATTTTTGACAATTATGATATTCAAATTTAATATTGTTCTAATTTGAATAAAACAGTACAACAGCCAGCCGTTAACCCAAAAAGATCCTATCTACCTCGCGCATCGGAAGCGGCAGAATCAGCCAGTGACGTTTCTTGTGCATATCGCGCTCTCAAGCACAAGTGGTGGAGACCTTGTCCACAACTGTGTTCCGCTACAATAGCACAAACACCGCGCAACCTGCTGGTACAATGACCTCAAGGTGATGTCATAGCCGCAGGCAAGCATTACCGAGTACCGAGACCTAGAAAGCACCGTGGAATGCGAATACAGAATGCACTCCAAACTGTAGAATTCGCACACCCCTCGAACGGAGATATTGCAGAGCTGAAAGCCTTTGAAGATGGCCTGCCTTTGTGGAGATGCATGAATTGTGGTAATGCAAGCTATAGAAGAGTTGAGGATGAAGTACGCTATAACCATATGCACGCTTCCACATTTTTCAAGCTTTGCTATTTTCATTATTATTGAAGTACAATATCGAAGAAGTTAGTACCTACAATTTATCTAGGGGTAACAACAGCAAAGGATAATAATGAAGACAAAGAGGTCGAAACAAATCAAAACGTACAAATCTGTAATTTGACCAACAGTGACATAAGGAAGTTAAATAAAATGAATCAAGGACTAGAGGTGTGCAAAATAAAAATATTAAGAACAATATATAGCGACAATAAAGTAGTCGATTAGGTATTTCGTAGGAACAACAAGAAATTTGGGGAATTATTATAAGTGTAATAAAGTTAGTAAAATAACAAAGACTAAAGTGGTTAGGACATATAGTGCAAATACCAGACAATGAATTGGTAAAAATGATTTTTGAAGGAGGTATAGAATAAAAAAAAAGGATTGGGCGTCCGAAAGAAGGATGATTAAGTGTGGTTTAAAAGGTCATTCAACAACTAGGATTCAAATGATGGTGAGAAAAATCTGATAACTGAGTGGAATGAGGAAAGAGTGGTTCAACATGCCATGAGAGTGAAAATAGATAAATCGCTAATCGTTAATAAGCTTTAGAACAATTTATTTTGGAATCATATCAGCGTTTTCCACTCTATAAGGTATAAGGATAAGTATAAGCATAAACATAATTTGGAAGTGGAAACAAAATTTACAATTACATCTACAGATTTTCTATGCCTTAAAATATAAAGGGCACCAATTGGTTTCTATCAGATACCTACTTAAATTTTTACAAGGTTCTCTGAGCAGAAAAATTCGATCATGCTCTGGCAAATTGTATGATGCAGCATTATATCTGCCTAAAAAATCAACAGTAACATCTGTTACTTCAGTTACATAAATAGTATCAAATGAAAGACTCGGCAGAGGAATGCGAAAATACAGCATCAGTAGCAAAATGGGAAGAAAATAAATAAGATGAAATTAATTATTTCCATAAGTGAAAACTGATTGAATATTGATGGATCTTCGATGCTGAATACCGTTAAGAACGCTAGATTGCAATATCATATTGGATAGTAATCGTCCGAGATAAAACATTTTTCATTTTTATAGAAGCATTATCCTAACAACCTCGTTTACAAAAATATAGATCATGCCTAAACCGTCCGTTTCATCTTTGCCTTTACCCTACTATCCCCTAAAAAAATATCGTAATAACGAACCTTTTCCTAAAGAGAAAAGCTTTAGTCTCGAAGGCATTAATATTCTGTTTTGTACATTCAGATCTTCCGATAGCAGCTAATGATTTCATTTACCCGTTTAAGTCCAACGCAATCGCATTCTCTCCATCCATTTCTGTTACAAATTGACAGGCATGGGCTGATTGCAGGCAGACAAGACATTGCTACTTGTAACTGCTGCATCGAACGTTCATTTACACGGCAGCGCGATAGTGGCGCCTGTACATCCGGCGCTATCTCGAATCGATGCTGACCACTGCTGGCCTGCTGCTGAGAACGCAGTAGAGGATCGGTTGGACAGTGATTGGATGTTTGTATGCAGTGCGATCAGAGATGGACTTGGTATATTCACACACCTTTCTTAGTTTTGTTTCCATTTCGTGAACTTAATTTGAAATGAACTTTAAGATTTGTGACAATTTGCTTTGATGCCATCAATAGTCTGAAAACGACATTTTTCAGCATTGATATTAATTTTATAAATAAGAAAAAATCCAAGGATCCAGTTCTGGCTAGTAATGAGGCTTAGGCAGAACAGTTATCTGATTTTTGAAACAAAACTGACGAACTGCCAAAGCTGAGTGTACGGGCAATTGTCTTGGTACAAGAACCATGAGGTCTCGCCACAACTCTGGTCTTTTTGCGTTTCTGTGAAAGTTTTGCCCAGTTTGACGCAAAATTTTATGTTGCATCGTTACTCCAGAATATCGCACATTTCAACATCGCTACTAACACTTGAACACGTTTCACTCAAATAATATCACGAAAACTAAACGACACATCTGCAATTCAGGAACATGTGGTTACAGAGAATGTTATATGCAAGGCATTGCTGTTAACCGCATATTACTAAATATATTCGTTGGTTCGTAATTCAAAATGTAATTTAAGCGAAATGCAAGCTTATAACCAATAAGTCCCAGTCTAAGAAGTTTCCGGTGTATATTTTAAGGCCAGTTCGTATCTGATTGCGTTTGTATGTCATTATTATATGAAGAAGATGGAGATTGTGGTATTTACTGAGCAATTGTAAGGATTATTTTTAAAAGTTGTTAATGCGTAAAATAGGGTAATAAATATTATAAGACCGCAGGGAATCAATATAAAATTATTTTCATTTGTGAATCATGTCAGAACTAAATTATAACTGCATTGTTGATAATGATATACATATGCAAATATTATATTTATGGCTTTGTATTACAGTAATTTACAACCATTATTCATTTGCGTTTTAGGTTATTTTATACAATTAATATATATACTTGCATTAAAGGATAACATTTTAATATACAACTGGTATGCTATTCATTTGTAATCCCGGTTATTCGTTTAATGAAACATATTATATTACATACTTTCAAGTTATATTATTTACATAAATATTTGGAATATTTAATAACATTTTTGGCATATTACTCACTGAATGCAAATGTATAACTGTATAAATGAATACATCTCTAAAAATAGATATTCCAATTTAACTTTACCAATTAAATTTTGCAGGATTTGTAGTTGGGATTTCGAACAATTCATTATCAAATTTCAGATAAGATAAAGATAGAATGAATAAGTGATTTAGTTTGCCCTGTAAATACGAGGGTTGCCTTTTATATTTCGGGATTAGAGAAAACAAATGAATACTAATCATCAAAAATGGCTTTATTGCTTTCAAAAATATTCACTATGTAGATCAATACACTTTTGCAACGTGTGAACCAATTTTCGAAGCACTTTTTCCTTTCCGATTGAGGTACCTCCAAAACATGCATTTTGAGCACATCGACCGCTTCATCAAGTGTCGAAAAACGTTGACCTCGCAATTTATTTTTAATATTCGGGAATAAAAAGAAGTCATTGGGTGCCAAGTATGGACTATACGGCGAATGACTCATCAAATCGACGTTTTGAGGGCTCAAAAATTTCCTTGTCTCAGCCGATGCGTGCGAGCTCGCATTGTCGTAGTGGAGAATGATCCGTTTTCAGCGGTTGGTTTTTCTTATTTTTCCGAAGACTTCTGGCAAACAAATGGTTGTGTACCATTCAGAATGGACCGTTCTACGTTACCCCAATGGTACGATTGAGACAGGTCCAGTTTTTCCGAAAAAACAGGCGACCATTTGCTTCGAAGTGCTTCGTGCCCGAACGACTTTTGTTGGGTTTGGCTCGCCTTAGAAGACCCATACAGTCGACTGCTGTTTACTTTCGGACTCATACGCATAGATCCACGATTCGTCACCTGTCTCGATGGCAAATACATGTTTGGAAGCACCGCGATCGTATTTTTTGAGCATTTCTTGCGACCCATTGACACGAGCCTTTTTTTGAGTGATTGTCAAATTATGTGGGATCCAACATGAAAAAATTTTTTTTACAGCCTAATGTTTATGCAATATTGTATGTATGCTGGTCCCACTAATGTCCAAGGTTGCTTCAATCTCACGATAAGTTACATGACGATCTTGCAATATCAGTTCGCGCACAGAATCAATGTTTTTCGGAACAACAACCGATTTTGGACCACCTTCACGAAACTCGACGTTGAGCGAATTACCGCCGCGATTGAATGCAGTAAATCATCAATAAACACTGGTCCCTGATGGTGCTTCATCGACAAAAATCGAAGTAAGTTCATCGATGTACTGTTGTTAACTAAATCCACGTCTAAAGTTGTAAAAAATAATCGCTCGAAAATGTTCACGATTTAAATCCATTTTTTGGCCGACATGAATTTTTCAAATTACTGTTAACTACACAAAAAGTGTTCGTACGTCAAAACTTTATGAGTACATATATTGTCAAAAATGCCAAACTTTACTATAGGAACGTCAGTTGCCAGATAGCAGCACTAGGATTGCCGAATCCCGAAATATAAAAGGCAACCCTCGTAATTGCTGTTTCAAATTAGATTAAATATTGAACACAGTTTCAATTCGCAAATCTGATATCTCCATTCGAATTTCCTTTTCTTTTTTGCAGTCATGTAGGTAGATATCCTTGACTTTGGTGTCTAAATAAATCTGTGCATATCCATATATTTTAATAAAACAATCGTTTTTTTGCTACTTCTTGAACTAAAAGTGTTCTTTGTTCATGGAGTGTATTTTGAAAGTTTGTAAAAATGCATAAACCTGCAGAACATTATCTCCCATCTTGGGTCACGATTCGAAAACAAAAACAAGAGCAATGTGTTATTGTTTCGGTCCTCCAAGATCCAAGACACCATAAAATCTATTCTTGGCATAGCTTTATACATCGTGCCGCAGCGGAACGTAAATATCATGGCTTCGTGCTGAGCCACGTATAAGCGCACCAACAATGAAATTACTAATTACGGATATTCTTTCGGAAATAATTGCATCTATTTATTTGCCATCACACATCAATAAATCACTTATTATGTGAAGTATTATTCACTACTGCAATTGCAGGCTCGTTAAAATATTATTATTCTAATTAATACGCGGAAGAAAGTTTTGCAATTAATATTTAACCAAATATCATTTAAAATTAGAAAACTTTTTTATTGCTCTATTATATAATTTAAACTCTAAGAAACACACCACAGAGCGATAGAGCGCATCTTAAAGCAATCCATGACATCGAAAATACTATTCCAGCAAATTTCGTAAATTTAAAAATTTACGGTTATTTAGTTCAAAATATTGATCAGCGAGAACTTAACAAATTTCAACTAGTCGAAATGCATAAGTACGCAAAATTTAAAAATATTTGATCAACTTGTTACTAAAGTTGTGCAAAAAGTCTGAGAATGACCTAAAGTCACAAAAAAAACTACGTCTGTTGAATAATGCGTTCATTTCTTGTGCGTTTCTTGATAAATAATGATATACTTTACCCGCTATTACACTTTATCCTCTAGAAGAGAGACGTATCTTAAATCGACCAATTGGATCACTCATCTGTCAAGTCTTTAATCACTCAGCATCTCTCAATTTTTATCATTTTTTAGATGATAAAATTAAGAATTTAGTTACTTTGTCGAGAATATATTACAATATTTGATGTAAATAAGAAGCAAACAGAATTTTATGATGTGCAGTTATGACTTTTCTAGTCAGAGCACAATATTAAAATGTATAATAGGTGCTATAAAATAATTTAACATTACTAAAATTTTGACTGCGCTCCAATGAGGAAAGAAATATTCAAATATGTCACGTGAACACAATATCCAAGGTTACAGTATTTGTATTAGAATGATTCTTTGCAAATTTTAAATTATATCAATAAGTACTTGAAAAAGTATATTATTCTATTCGCGTGTAATGGCTTTTACTCATTCGGAAGAATTTCAATACAAGCCCTTATGAATAAAAGCTATCATCAGGATTTTTGAACCCGTTACCAATTTTCCATAACAATGTATTTCCACGAGCTGAATGCTAGACGATCTAAATTCAAAATTTTTAATATTTATTTATAATTTATTAAAAGAACACAACAAAATAGAAAACTGTAGTCCATTTTTCGACACCTTGCAAGTTAATTACTGGGTACCGAGTTATCCGATTAAATTAAAAAAGTTAAAAATAAATTAAACCTTTCTAGCCTTAATAACTAAGCTCATAAACTAATGTATGTAACCAATTTTGAGTCGGTGCCAAATGAACAATCAACGAACGCAGACTTTTATTTCATTTGTTTATTTCTTTTGAGTTTTTTTTGTCGTTTTAATTTTTTTTTAAGTGTTTATGGAAAGTTAATTTGACGCCTGGTAAGCATGTTTCACATACACCAAATATATTATCGAGATTTGTAAATGCCATTCCGGGATGTGTAAATGACGTAATGCTAATTATAATTATTTAATAATTTGTTTAGGTAAAAGTTTTTAATAAATTTAATAATTGAGATAATTTTATTAAAAATAACAGTGTTTGTTATTACTCCGAAGCTAACTTCATATAAAACCGCCTGAAGCGAAACCTGTATTTAAAATATAAACGAAGAAATGAAGGAAATGTTGAGTTATAAAAGTTTAATAACTTCTACGGTGTAGTTTAGTATTTTCAGAAAACATAAAATAATGCATTATCTAATTAACCAAAGGTTGAAAAGTCAAAATATATGCACTACATTATCACAGCATCCATAAAACCCTAATAAATAAGTAAGATTTCAAAGTCACCGCGATGTTACTAATTATAAAACCGGGTAATTAACTCTGCAGTGCACCAGCACTAACCACCACTAGCACCAAGCTACAAAGCAGCTAATCTATACATGAAGCGTACATTATTCAGCAGCAAAGTCATTGATAGTTCATCAAGCGACAATTCCCGGCCAATTCGTCCCCAATAGTAAATAACAATCTCCGTAACAATCCCGCGAGGCTTCGCGTCATTACCTCAGCAAGCGTTACGTCGTCGCCGCACATTCTGAGGCCCTGGGAGGCGGACTCTCAGCGGTGGGTACCACAGCGGTAATCGAATCTGTTCCCGACGGAAACCGTAATTTATCTCCTCCTCAGCGTCCGGTTAGCGGATAACCGTGAACCGGAACCGGTAAAAACAAACCGCGGATGGTTTCGATTTGACGTTTTACAGATTTGCGAATTATTCAAATGAAAGATACTTCAGACAGATTATAATATTTGCAAGATAAAAATTTCAATTTCAATTCATGACAACTGGTAGCAAAATGAAAATATACAAGAAAACAATAAAACTAATAATGACTCATGGATCTGAATCCCTTGCTGATAACACCAAAACAAAATAAATTGTGAGAGGAGCAGACATGGGCACTCTAAGAACCACATCGGGAAAACAAGAATGGATAGAGTAAGAAACCAGGAAGTAAGAGTACAATGTCAAACTACTGACATTGTTAAATATACAAAGAAAAGAATGGAATAAGGATGAGCATATAGACGATGGAAGAAAGGACAGATTAATAAAAATAAGAAGGAATTTCAAATCGTCCACTTAGTGATCCCCAGGGCGACTACCAAAACAGTAGAGAGAAACTGCATCCGAAGACACGTCAAAATAACATGAAAAAGAAAAATTTAAATGTAAAAATAATTAATTTTATTTATACCAGAGAGTGTACAAGAGACAAGAACGCCATTTCAACTATGGTATCTTACACTCATAAAAATAACTTGTATTTCTTACAAAATGATTAGGTTCAATTCAAATAGAATATTAATTTTTAATATAAATTTTATTTATCTTCTATTTCTGTATTGAAAGAATATGAAAATATTTTAAATTTTATCTTTAAATAATGAAAATGGAGTTGTTTTATTTTAAACAAATTGTTTTTATTTAAAACGGTATCATTTTGAATTAATACTGTTCCTATTCAAACTACTTCGTCCACATAATATGTCTCAGTTGAATACTTTGATATGTTCCTTCAAAACTAAATTAATTTTCATACAAGAATATTTATTAAACCTACAAAAATATCAATGAAAACGAAATCGGATTGGCACAATTCAAATATCAATTTTTCTCTTTATTTGAGAGTAATCTGTTTTTTTTTTTAATCAGTGTAGAGATCCTGCTGTATTTTTAGTAAAGAATGATACATGTTTAATTTTATCAGGGCCATTTGTTTTTACTTCAAAATAAAAATAATTAAAAGCACAGCGCAAACAAATATGATATCTATCTACTTCAATAAAATTTTACTGTGCAAATAACCAATTGCACTGTTTTTTGTAGGATATAACAGTACAGTAACAAATATTCATGAATGCGAGAGCAGGACAACCGATTGGCACACTGTGCCGTTGTATTCATTCTATCTAATTAGTAATTACACGAATGTTGATGCTCACGGTTCAGCGTTCAACGATGTGTTTTGCCAGATCTCATTCGCAAATTAAATGCTGGTGTACACGGTTCAAAACATTGTATATACAACACGTTGTATAATAGACAGAGAAGTACAGAAATAACAACGAATGCAGTTCGCAAGATCGCACCTTAGGCATAAATGTAAATGAATATTTCTGAAGAGCAAATTAAATTTACATTTAGTTTTGTTTGTAATTAAATATAAATTAATATTTTTATAAAATTTATTCCCCTTAGCTATCTATAAGCGTAACAGTTTCTTCCATCAAAGAAAAATGCAATAAAGTCGGTGTAATATCTGGAAGAATATAATTTGCTTATATTCCAATATAAGCTTTTAAAAAATTACAAATGCTAACTCTATTGGTCGCACCTAATAAATAAATATAAATATGTCATCAGGTCATTTACTTATTGAGGGTTGATATTTTGCTTTCGCAGATTTCGGTAAGTGATGTATTTTCTTAAGTATGAATTAATATAATCAATGAAACAAAACGAAACAAAAGAGGGGCATAGGATCGAACATTCTCAGCCAATGCAGTAACGAGAAAATCAGGAACGTAGTGCAGACCTTATTACGTCAATGCAATGACATGAAAGGGACAAACGTAGAGCAGTTAATGTAATGATTGCAATGACGTTAAAAGGAGAAACGTGGTAACGACTTTTCTGCTTCAATAGTATAATATGAAAGCGATGAGCATACTGATGACACCATTTGTGAAATTTCCGAATTACATGCAATTGTATTGCTAAAAGCATTAGGATAGTCTTGATATGAATGTCTAGCAAACATATTTATAAGACACCTATAGTCCGTTTGGAAATGAGCTGAACTAATAAATCAATTACTCAAAAAGACTTCAGTGGGGCGACAATAATGTGTCCTTCACTATTTACTTTTTATTGAACTATATCTAAATTAAAGACTATTTGCAGTTTTTAAAAATTGTAAATAAGTATTCATTAAATGTACAATTATTAAAACTGCAATTTTCATACACAAAACTGTTTGAACTATCGCCAAATTGATTTGTTTGTCTTCACGGTATTTTTTGGAGTACTTTTAATCACTGCAGATTTTATTGTTTGTGCTGATGCACAAAACGAAGTTTTATATTCATATTTGATCTTTGACATTAAAAATTGCAAAAATTTCGTTTGTTTCACTGGTTTGTTTACAAATTTTGTCGTTACCATAATGACAGTTAATGTTTAATAATACCTCTCAATAAATGCTCTATTACTATGGCGATTTTAAACAAGTAACAGATTACCCATTGGGTATAATTTTGAGGAAAGTCACTAGTGAGATTTTTTTATTTATAACAATAATAATAACATACAACACCTTGGTAACTACTTCGATTGACATTTTAATTTAAAATTTTAAAGCATATGTCACAGTCAAATAATATTTTTTAATAAATTTTTCATTTGTTGGATAAAACGTTATACTTCCCACGTGGGCAAAGTAATTCTTTACTTTGCCCACTTGTAAAGTAAATAACTATTTTTCACTTGTAAACAGTTCTCTTTCTTGTATAGCCGATGTCAAACTGACAATTTGTCGTTTCTATGTGGAGTGTTCATATATGAAGTGAATTATCACTGATAAATAAAGAAAATAGAAAATTCGAGTAAAGAATGTGAATTAAAAGGCGAGAAATTCAATACCGTGTATGTTAAATATTTCCAATATTGCATACAAATATATGTATTTAGTGGGTCATAGTTTCTTCCGTACAACGTGCAGTGAAACGGGAAAACTATTAATCATCTATGCGCAATTCCTCTTCAAATTATTGACGCTAACATTAAGCATTATTTAACACTTAAGACCACACGTTGCGATAGAAAACGGGAAATTTTCCGTTAAATTCTACTGCCCTAAATAGAGTAAGGAGTGCAGAGGTCCAAATATTTTTCATAAATTTCCTCGTTCGTTAAGTTAATTAAAAGCGCATTAACAAAGTCAATGGGTGTGAAGGGTACGAAACAAGAACAGCGTCTAATGACTTTTGCGTAAATTATGCCGACACTGAATTTTCTCGGCTTACGTGATGGAAGCCGGACAGTAATGAAGTCAACCACGAGAAGAAGAAGACGATGGAGAACACTAGCAGTGTCTTCGTGTAGAACTTGCTTTTCAACTTTTAACGAATGTATATTTTTATTATTTTAAACTATTCCTGGTAATTATTTTACTTTTTAAATCAGGCTGCTTCTTTTGAATCGCCTTGTACTTATAGCTTACAATGTTCTATACTTAGACGAAACATGCACGCGGCCTTGTCAAGGCCACTCGCCTCAAATATAATTACAAAGGCTACATAAAAACTTGACGGACTGAATACAGTTTTTTAATGTATTTGCGTGTACTCTTCAACGATGATGCTAAAGCTACACGTCATATCGCCAGAACGAAAGGGAATTTAGCTATAAATTATAATTTGACATGTAATTTGAAGTCAGGTTGTATTAAAAATAAATTAGACATTGTCAGCTGCAATACTTTTGCTCATTTTACGTCCACGTTAATTAGTTCCAATGAATGGCAAAATTCAACATCGGGAATTTATAAATTATGTATCATACTTCGTTATAGTTTATTTACATGAGCTGTGCTAGGGTGAAATTAAAAATTAAATGTTTCGCCATGATAAATTTACTCGTGAAAAGTTCCATTTAACAACGTGATCATCTGGATAACAGTTTCATCAATCATGCGAACAGCTTGCTAAGAAGGAAAGTAAAAAGGTGTCAGAAAATGGAGTTTGCGTTGTGGAAAATATGCGAAACTGATTATACTAAAACGAATGGAAAAATCTAGAAATATATTAATTCTCTTCCGACAAGATCACGAAGTGGAGTCAACACCTATTGCTGGCGAAGAGATTATGTTGCTTCGTAAGCTAACTGTTCCGGATTCGAACCCGATACATAATGATTTCGGTATACAGAGAGAGAGAGGAAAATAGTATATTATACATTAAGGGAGAGAAGTGTATGATTTTTTCCCGCAGAGTAAATTGAGTCATAGGGAAAAAATATACTTCTCTCCTGCAGTGTAATTATCATTGTTTCTACTCCTGCACAAATATATCCCCATTATTTAAATTTTTCGATGAATTATAGTACACATAATTCATGACAGAGTATTATTATACATAATTCACTCTCCTCGACCAATCACAGAGCCAGAAATCCTTCATTCACGGTTGTTTTAAAGACGTCACGTGTGGATCACCAAGTAACGGCCGCCTGATAGTTGACATATGTATTTTTATGTTGGCATTTTTCAACGTGTGTTTTTAACGAATTTGGATCATTTTCAAAAGTAATTTCTAAATTTAAAAGAGTAGAAAAAGTATAGTATTATTTTCGGGATTATGGTCATTATTCACTCGGATAATTTGTTGTGAGACAAACTTCATCTTCGTGAATAATGACTATTATAATCCCTCATATAATAATATACTATTTTTTCACGACTTCATTATTTACGATGGTTTTTATGTATTTCAAAATTATTTGAATTGTAATATAATTTATGATAGTTACCTTTGATTTGTTTAATTTTGTTTATTTTTAACATTATTTGAGCACTTTCCCTCACGGCGGGAGAGAAAGTATACAAGTCTCCAGTAGATATGAAATTGGCAGTTTCTGTAATAATTTTGGTATCTTTCCCGGCCGTGAAAGAAGTTTATTTTTGATCTGATAAAAAATAATACAACATAAATAGTTTTGTTTCTATTAAAATAAAAACATATATCAATCATGAAATCATATTTATCACATACAGACTGTTCAAAAATAGCATTTATTGAAACAGCTGATAATAGTAAAGTATGCTAATTATTAGATATCAGATAGACAAGGACTCTATTTGAAGAAAATGTTAAATTAAATTTTTAAATATGAAAGTGGTATCTCAAGATTTTTTTTTAATATTGAAATCTGTCATGCAGTGTTAAAACAAACAGTATTTGGTAATAGTTACCTGCCAGTTATAGTTTTATAGTTATTATGACTATTATGAGTGAAACTAACTATATCTTGTTAATTTTAAGATGATTAGATAAAGTTAACACTGTTCATCATAGTAAAATGTTATTTATGGAGATCTAGAGCGTAGAGTTAACCACCCTAAACTACAGGTAAAAATGCGTAATTATACTTTATTTGATTTATAAGAAATTGTGTTAAGGTTTACTGGTCTTCATATTTAGCTTTTATAAAACATTAAGTTAGGTTCAACTTCTAATAAAATTCATTAATAAACCACAGTTTCCGCCAAGAGAAGCATCAGAATAAAACCAAAACCATAATAGACTCATATCCTCTTCAGCACAAGTGAAAAATAGTACATGATATCAAACATCCTGCCTTCAACATCTCAACAATCTCCCCGCTTTGCAAATAACCGATAAAATAAATTTAAGAAATAAATAACTTAATTCTACTGCAGTTCACATGTTTGAGTGTTGATGGGTATTCAGAAAGTTGTCGTTAGAAATAAACGATGGCGGATTTAGTGGCAAGTAAATGAACAGTAAACGCGTACGTGGTTAATACTGCATAACCGTTCCTTGAACCGAATAGCTGCGCAAGGCCGCGGCTTCGACCGTGGCTTTGAACGCGAGCGACAAGCCTAGCACGAGTGCGTCTTCGGCGGAGAATAGAAGAATGCGCAAGATTGCAGATGCAGCAGCGAGGTGGGCACAATATAATTTCCCAGCCTCAGATCTCGACAGATAATATTTTGTACTATGAAATTATTCCGGACATATGAATGACAGTTTGAGAAATAGCGCGGAATTTCTAAACCCACGTCCACCAATTTTACACGATCGACTATTTCAACTTGTATACTTGTAGATGTAGTTTATACTATGTAAATTATTGGAATTAACACATAAATAATGTTTAGAGATAAAGTTTTCATGTTTTATTTAGCGAAATTCTTTAATATAGGCAAATAACTTTTAAATTATTTAAAGCTTGAAACCTACTAAACCGTTGATGATGTTTTGATATATCGATTAATTTTCTAGTTATTATAGCTTTGGGAATTAGTGATTTTTGATTATTTCTTTCACTAAAAATATGATTCGAATCATGAATTCATTTGGTCTAATTGTAATTTTTGACACTTGGTTGTCCGTTTCTTCGCAACAACTATTCAAAATTTTATCGATAAATTTTTGCCTTCGGTATATTACCTATGCTAATTTTTATAGATATTATTCAATTTCTTTTATCGATAAAATTAATGAGCTAAAAATTGGTACATTTACAACTGAATAATTGGACAACCTGGGAAAATTATAAAAAGTTATTAATTTTACATATTATAGGGGTTAAATTTTGTGGGTGTAAAATGTATTTGTCATTTGAATGAGCTGAAAATTGGTTCATTTATTCTAAAGAACTACTCTACCTAGAAAAATTCTTTAATTTTTTTTATGTTTAGAGATTTCTATGAAGTTCCCAATATGTCAGGTGTAACACGAAAAGTGAGCCATATACGTTTAACATGGAAAAACAGTTTTTTTTAAACAAATGTTTAATAAATATTTGACAGGAAAACATGACACATTTGTTTATCATTTTGTTTTATTCCATGGCGTACACTATTATAAATATTAATTTTGTAAATTTGTATTTCTAATTCCTGCATTTGAAACCCATAGCAAATGAATTTTGTTTTCTGATTTACATGTAGAATTTTAAGGTATACAACATTTATTTGAATCATTTTTTCTAAAATAATTTGGGCAGTAATGCACACGGAAAAACTTTTTTTCCATATTAAGGTCAACCATACGGGCTGAATATGAACATGAATTTTTTGAAACAATATATAATATATCATTATTATAATAAAAAAATGTTTTATACCTACATTTGTAGATAAAAGTCCAAAGTTTTGTAATAAAATTTAAAAAGCTAATTTTGTTTACAAATTATACATGAACATAATTTTCAAAGTAATAAATTATGTGCCACACATTCCCATGAACAACTACGGTAGAAATATACCAAAAAGTGTGTTTTTTAGTATATTTTTATTTGTTTCTCAAAAACTGTAAATTCAAATTGAACATAAACTTGATATGTTATAGATGATCATATTTATAAATATACGAATTATTTTCATTACTGTAGTCGTTTATGGGAATGAGAAATACAGTATCAAAATTCTGAATTTTTGATCAACTAGACTTCAACGAAAATTTTTTTATAGCTTAATGTTTTAGCTATCCTTTTCACTCACATATATAAATAATAGAATGTACAAAGACCTTACTGTAATAATAGTTTTGTTGGCTAAATTTAAGGTGTCCTAAAATATGTAATTTTTACATTTGTACAAAAATTGTAAATTACACCCTGGTGACCAGAAACCTATGAATTAGCAAATCTTAAATTTACAAACTAAAAATAATAGATAGATGTCTTCACACACAGGGTTAAAGTTAATATCTTCCGAGAGACAAATACTCAAGAAATAAAATATCACACTGTCTGTCTTCAAGTATAGTTTGCAAGTTCGCTTTCCGACTTCTCGATAGAACATTGACTTTTCCCGTTTGCAACTTCAGGTCGACATTGCAACTCGCCGAGAATGGAGAACTACAAGCCGGACTTCTACTATAGAGAACAACCCGTATCTTTGCCGTCCACTCGCCCGGCAAATATGTACCCAGCGTCCAAGAGTGCTCTGCACAATGTTGGTAAACAACACAAGTGCTTCAGCGATCGTCGTTAGTCGAGGATCACTGGAACCTTTGCTACTACACGCTGAACCATCCCAGGAAGATTTGGAATCGTCCAGAAAGAGAAAAATGTTAGGAATTTTTGAGCAAAAAATTTATGTTGAAGTTGCGTTATTAATTTCAATTGGCAATTAGTTGGAGCATCTTAAAACCACCGATTTATATTTTGTTCAAATATGTGAGGGTTGTCCAGAAAGTAAAAAAAAAAAACGATTTAGCATATCTAAATAATTAAAAACTGAAGATATCAACACAAAACTTTATTCACAAATTTACAGTACATTTATTTTTCATTGTAATCGCCATAAGTGGTATCAGTTTTTCAATACCGATATTATACTCTTCTACCGCCAAAAATCTGAGCCAGGATGTTACTGCTTCTTTGAGGTCTTCATCAATTGTGAACTGTTTTCACTCAAAAAATCCTTTAGTTTTGGAAACAAGTGAAAATCGCTTGATGCCAGGTCAATGGAAAATTTGTGGACATCCTCCTTATAATCCTGACCTGGCGCCAAATGATTCTCACTTGTTTCTAAAACCAAAGGAATTTTTGGGTGGAAAACAATTCACAAACGATCTTTTGTTTTTATTTAGTTATGTCAGCCAAATCGTTTATTTCTTTCTGAACGACTCTCGTACTTACTGTATGAACTATATAATTCATGATAATAAAGTCTTTATCGACTGGTTTGGATATATGAAAAGTAGAAAAAGCTTTCTTAATTCATAGTAAACGAATAAAAAATATGTGGAAAATGTTACATATTGGATAGAATAACAGAACGATTCCAAAAAGAATTATATAATATAAACGAGCCATTCGTCTTAACGAACCAGATAAATCTATTATGGCTATTCGTCGCACTAAATTTGCACAAAATACATTTTGAAAAAACGAAAATTTTACCTTATACCCATAAAATAAACTGTAGAAATTTATAAGCAGTGAATCAAAACGAAGACTTTGCGAGTTAAACAAGACATATGGCTTCCTTTATAAATCATAATTTATTGTTACTTAGTTACTGTTTTTATTTACTTAATTATGTTCACATGTTTCCCTCATTAATAATTAAGTACAGTACTTATAGAATTTATTTCTAAAACTTATTTTAAATAAATTTCAAGTAATGCTAATTTCTATTTTAAAAAAATACGTTAGGTGCTATGTTGTTAGACATATTAGTTATTTTACAAACGTATAGCAACCGTTCTGCAAATAAGTGTTAGACAGAGAAGAGTGGCCCAAGACATATATCTTTCTCAAAAGACTATACAAGTGCGCGTTCCAGTATTACTATATTTCAGCTTATTTGACAGAGAAGAGCATCTCTCTACTCCAGTAATTATAAGCTTCTAAATTAGTACTTACAATTAACTCCTTGATTTAGTTGTTGTTTACCATATATCAAAGTGCAACTGTTAATTTTAATTACTAATTGTAGTTGATATTTAGGCGGCTTTGAACCGAGTTTTGTTGACTGCATGCTGAAGATTAAGGGTGAATTTGTCTAAAAACTGAACGAGGCGAATTAAAATTATGATAAATGTTGATGTAATTAAAAAAGGCAATAATGTTTTTTCTTTGGGTGGGGCTTGGAAGATTGTGTCAAAGTGGAACCATTAGTTAACCATTTTTTGTTGATGGTTTGTTTGTTGGCATTAAACGCAGTTTAATTGGACATAATTGCTACGAATGAAAAACACGCAACTGCAGTGCGTTTTGTTTTTTCATCCTAAGGAAATTTGTATAATTAATTGATGTTTTAATTAAGGGTTTAGGCATATTCAATTATCCTCAAATGCAAATGAGTAATATCATAGTTTTATTAAAGTTAATGAAACTAAATAGTCCTCAATTGGTCTATTTGTATCCGGTAATTATTTAAAGTTAAACTATTTGTCTGTCCGTTTCACTGCGAAGCCAAACAATCCGGTTTCGAATTCCAACAACAAAACATTCTGTTCGTGAACAAGAGTAACAAGCGTCCGACATTAAAACCTAGATAGTTTGCACTTTAAATCATCCGCGTAAAATAAAAATACGTCAGCGTAGAATGAAACAATGACGTCAGCGTAACTGTTTTTTCAGTAGACGAGCGGAACCGACCGAATGTTCCACCGGAAACAGTAGAAACCAGTGAAATTACCAAGTTTTAAAGGTATTTACCTCGGGAAGCCGTTACTCAACAATTACGAGTAATTATCTCTGGGTTACTGCGCTACTCGCATGCTGCAGTCTCTGCTGATAACATTATATGTTTTTGAGAGAAACTAACTCGTTTATAATGAAACAAAGCCTTTTGTAACTGTTGGATGAGAATTCATCATGAGTGTAAATAAATTAGGCAATTATTATATCTACATTAAGCGAGCAGAAGATAATAGAAGTTTTAACGGATTTTTGCACATTGTAGATTACGCATATTCACCTACTCCGCTTTCATAATTCCTTTCATACATCATCGCACGTAATTCAAAGTACAGCATGTAAAAGTTTTTCTAATTATTCTGCTTCGGATTTTTCTTCACACCTATCATTAATCATACAGCTAATTTTATGATTTTTCCTGCGTGACTACTTCAGTTAGGTTTTTTAAACTATGTAATTTTGTACAAATACACTTGCATAATACTTACAAGAACATAATTTCCAATAAATAATTTAAAAATTAGGTAAAATGCCAATAATGGTCTCAACGCCAAAGTGAATAAAAAGTTTGTGGTACTGTTGTAGTTTCACACCATATAATGACCTAAGAATTTTGAGTCAAATATGTTAAAGTGTTTGTGGAATTTTCAAGTTCAAGGCTTGGCTAGGTATTTATATGTATATCATACTTAGGAAAGAACAGATATTATTTAATGTTTCTTAGAATTGTAGTTCTTCATAGCAAAATAAATAAAGGTCATATTATTTTCAAACTTATTTCATAGTTCAAACCTACGAATAGAACTTTCATGCTCTAGTTGAACCATACTAATGTTTTACTAAAAGAACAAAATAGTTTTAATGAAATATTTTTTAGGTTAAAAGCGCACTTAGTGTGCTGAACTATTCTACATATTATTAAGTCATTTTGGTGTGTAGACCATTATTGCCAGTTTTACCAAAAATGATAATATATATACTAACCTTAGAGGTGAAGAAATATCGTTCGTGTTTCGTAAGTTGAAGGTTCCGGATTAGACCATTTTCCGAGTACAATAGCCTTAGTCTTAGAGTAGCTTCCTGGCCTCAGAAGTTTAAAGAAACGAGTGTAAAAACACCGGTTATTTACTCTTTTATAAAGCTATTTGAAAACGAAAGTAATTTTTTGAGTACCCCTGTAAAAATGTCTAAAGAATGTAGAAGTTAACGGCCAATTCATTTATATTAAGACATTAGAAGCAATAATAAAACACACGTTTTTACGAATCTAACAACCTACGCATTTTTGGAACCATAATAACGTCATTTAGAAGTTATAGCTCCCACAATTCTCGAATTCTCATTGCTGTATATACTCGTTATATACCGGGTGCCTACTTTTGTTTTTACAGGATATAGCAAATAAAATATTAATATTTTCATTAATCGATAGCTCGTTACCTATGAATTTTAGAATAAAAGTGTTAATACAAAAAATGTTCAGAAACAAAAACTGCACCAAATTCTTTAATGTAATACTTTTCTGTCATGAGATAGACCTAAAAAAAATTTATAATTTTTAGCTGTTTATAAAATGTCATGAAATCATGATAAACAAAACATACAGTCATATTGCTTTAGTTTAACAGATAACATTTCACATATTTTCAATGAATATTGACTTGTTTAAATTATTTCTCAGCAATCATGGACGCATTTAGCATTTAATACAACAGAATACTATTTAATAATATGACTGGTTGTATATTTTGTTTACCATGGCACTCTGGAAACAGATAAATGACAGAAATGTGTTACATTTAGTGCAGTTTCTGTTTCTGAACATTTTTTATAATTACAGTTTTGTTATAAAATCATAAGGCACGAACTATGGCCTAATGAAAATTTTAACATTGTATTTCCTATGCCCTATAAAAAAGTAGGCCTTTGGTATATTAGTTCTTTACGTACCATAAACGTTTCGATTTCAGTTCTGTAAGCAATGTAACTAAAATGGTTTCCAATTATCGAACAAATTTTTGTATAATTCTCTGGAAGAAAAGTGTTATACGTGTTAAATACTTACGTCAATTAAAAAGTTATAAAACGTTAATTTAAATTCCTCACCACTTAATCACAACCAATTTCCAATTTGCGTAAAGGCAGTGCACCGTGTTATGTACCCAACAGTTAATTAATACCGTAGTAAGTAAACTTTGCATATTCTCCCGAGTAAGTAGAGGTTAAGAATGCGTGAATTTTGGTCATTAGTGTAAACGGTACACATCGAAAGCTCTTAAACTGTTGAGTCGCGTTATCCATCGTTATCCAGTTAGTGTAGATGTCCCGCCAATGAGGCGTTTAGCAATTTGCAATGCTCTAGCCAGCTAATGTGTATTGTGTAAAATGTTGTTTAGGACGTGTTTATCTAAGTGCTGCATAATAAGTGTGAGTACGTGAGTCGAGAACAAATCGTTTAGCAGCGTTACATGCCAATGATTTGTCTAGATACAGCCAAGAATTTAACGCGAATAATATGCAATGATAGCCGCACAAATCGTATTAGATTTTACTACATTTTGATGAAGTTAAAGCAGTAGATGTTTCCAATATTAGTTTACGCATAATAACTGGCGCCAAGTTAATTATAACAGTTTTTCGCTGTACAGTTGAAAGTGCGTAAAGTTTTAAATATGGATATTACTGTACAATTAATTGAAAATTTAATGATGATTGCAATAAGCGCCAGCATGAAAATAAAGTTTTAAAATTATGCTCACTTACTTTTCATGTGACTGTCTCATTTGTCTGGCAGCCTGAAACCATAAAAACATTATTAATTAATAATTTCATACGCAATATAAATATGGTAATTAACAATACATCGGATTATGAATTATGAAATCTTTTCAGTTCAATTTACACCACATACGCGCAAAAAACACATGTTCCAAGATCTGCTCTGAGAATAGAAATGGCCAAATGGCGCAAATATTACTGTATTTTTATAATAATTATTAAAAATAAATTTGAAAAGGCATACAAGGGGCGCAATAAATGCAGAATAAACGTTATAGCTATTAAAGTGACATTTTATGAGTAAGTGGGGAAGTTTTGCGAAACAAGATGAAACCAAGTTAAACAACCCCATGAACGAAATAAATTACTTTAAATAAGAACATTATACAAATTTTTATCTACAATCTTCCTCGTATTTTAGAAAATACTAAAAAATGTAGAATGATATTTTAACAGGTAGTGTTATATTTGTTGATTTATTGATACAAATCGTTAGCAACGTGTTAAAAGTAAAAATAAAATCCCTTTTAACATGTTGCTACGCTACTTTTAACACTAGTGTCAGAAAGTGATATTTTAACTTGATAAGCAACCGTTAAAAGAGCTACTTTTAACAATGGTCGTAGATAAAAGGATTTTTTACTTATAATTCTTATATATAGTCAATCAATTGTAAGATTTTAACTGAAATACATTGTTCGAGATTTCCTGTTATCGTTTTGACTATTTTCCCAATGACCACTGTGTTGCGGATGAATGGATGTGTGTCCATAAGTTCTATAATTGAGTTGATTTGAAAAATGACTTGTAATATATTTAAACTTTAAGTTTAATATCAAGGCATTAGAAAGAAATTTAATCTCAAATGTCAAAAATGAAGTTTTTGAAGTTCATCAAATGTTTAACTGAATCCTACCAAGTTTGGTATCAAATTAAAAGTCCATGCCTGGTATTATAAAGAAATTTAACTGTCGCTTAAAGATACTTCTGAAATAAATTTATTTGTTATTAATAAATGCATCTCATTTCACATTATGTTATGACTTACTTAACATTACCGTCAAATTTTGGACGGTTTGTTCTTTGGATAACTTGTTGCAAATTTAGCATGGAAGTAAATTTAACTGGAGTTTAAATTTATTTATAATACCGGACATTAGGGAGCAGACTTGACCTCAGATGTCAAGAAATACATTTTGAGCTATCGTCAATTGTTTAAAAATTTTTTTTTGCGAAAATGGGAAGCGGACTAACTGCTCTGGTCATATGCTGCTTCATGAATGTATGTGTGAATTTATGTAAATATAACGATCATCCTCTTTAGTGGGATTCGATCCCGCGACCTGTGGTGTGCTAGGCTAGTAACATAGTCAACTGCAGTGCCGAAATCGACAAGTTATTTGAAGTTTAGGTATCAAATTAAAAGTCTCCTGGAGGAGAATTAAATTAAAATGATAAAAATTAATTTTGAACGATCGTCAGTTGATTTTATAATAATTTTTAGAATTATTTCAAGTTTATATCAGATTCAAGCTTCTTGAATGAGGAATTGACTCATATAATATTTGTTAAAATATATGTTAATCCATTAATAAAAATAAATATTAAAATATTCAGTTTAGTTCAAGGTTTTTTCTACGTATTAATAAGTGTATGATATTAGTAAATTATGGTACAAAAAGATATGATAATTTTCTTACAATAATTATACGTGTACAGGTTAACTAGGTACTAATTATTTTGCAGTAATTAGCTATAATCTCATGGGTAGATGAGTAGTAATAAAATGTTATCTATATTAAATATAATAAATACTGTTCATTAATTAATAAATATGTAGGAAGGCAGAAAAGGTGGATAATTTTCAAACAGATTAGTCTATGGGTACCGAAATATTGTATCGTATTTTATCATGCTCATGATAGGAGCTAGCAGTAATATTATTTTATGAGAATCGTAATAATGTAAAACGAGCAAAAAATATGTTTTACAAGCTACTAAAACGTAGCATTCGTGAAATAGTTTCAGATTCCAAATTGCAGCACATACAAATGGGAGGATGAAAGTTTAACGACGTGAAATATTTTAGAATATCCGAACCAACGATGGTGTTACTGCTCGGCAGTTTGCGATTGTAGCACTTTGTAGCAAACTGCGAACACAGATCTGCGGTTTATCACTGCATGGAGTTACGACCCTCATTACAAAGAGGCAAGATGAGGAAAAAGAGGAAGTTGACGAACTGAGTACCCCTTATAGCACTCGTAACACCCTTAACTAGTTTTATACTTTGTACGTTCTTTGTGCTTGCTGCTAAATTACAGCTTGTTTCATGCAATTCTTTAAGATTTCTTACTTTGTTTTTCATCAACACGCCATTCACTCATGTATGGGTATGCCACTCTACTTATAGCAGATCTTCATAATTTTCCTCTGTAAAATTTTTGCCCTCAAAGTTGTAATATATTTGCAATAAATTGAAACGTAATGGATATTACTCACTATACTTGTTTTAATCATTCTGTATCTCTTCTTCCAAAATCAGAAATTATTGAGTTGCCTTATTTGAAATAGTTAAATGTAACTATTAAAATTACAAAAGACTTTTGAATTAAGTTCCATAAAAATAATTAATTTAAATACGTTTCAAATTATTGTAAATTAAATAAATTGTATTAACTATTTTCTGATAATAAATTTAATTCTAATTCTAAAGGTTCTGTCATTATTGTAGATAATTCTTCATCATGAAAACAAATGAATAACGTAAACAAAAAACAAATAACAATAATTCGAAACGTCGTATTTAAATAAAATATTGTTTGAGAGCTTAATCCAAAAGTTTTTCATATTTTTAATTAATTATTAATTAATATACTCAAAGGCAAGAAAAGACGAAGAACTAAGAATAATAAAGAGGAAAATATTAGGAACAATATTAAAACCAGTTCAAATCATAGAAAATGAATACAAAATAAGGATGAAACATGAAACAAAGCAAAAATTAGGAGAGGAAGGCATAGTCAAGAAAATAAATCAACAGAGAGTGAAATAGAGAGCAGATGAAAGATACAATAATGTCAATGCTAAAGTGGAAACCAGGCGGAAGGAGAAAACGAGACAAACTCCAGTCGAAATGGCTGAAAGAAGTAGAAGAGAACCTAAGAATAGCAGGAATGTAAAATAACAGAAAAATCTGATCTGTTCAACAGGGCCACTTCCACTTAAGTAACTTTTAACCGATACAAAAAAGAGAAAATGGTTTCAAATTATAGCCATACTTATTCTTATCTCTTTGAATATGACATAATTTACTCATATACATGATTTACTGAAATATACTTAAAATTCGTGATAGGTTCCCATGTATACTACCATTTTCATTTAATAGATTGCTACCATAATTTAAGTTCGCACTTTAAACATTCAAATTATAAATATAAAATTTCAAGATATTTTCATTAAATGTTGAGTTATCGTGGACGAAAAAGTCGTCACATACACACACTCACACGCCCATACACATACAAACGTTACTGTGAAAATAGTGCAATAATATTCTATGGACCCCAAAGAGTTAGCTGTTGTATATTCACCATCGAAAACTTTGACCTATCACAATTACCTTCCTTATATATATATATATATATATATATATATATATATATATATATATATATATATATATATATATTATAAGTTAAAAACAGACAAAACTATATGAAGAGAGATTTACGAGAAAATCTGACATAAGATACAAGGGAATACAACCCAAGAAGATGATCTACATTGCTTCATAAAGAAGTGGTGCCAATACTCGGGTTAATTAAGCTGAGAGTTGTCCTGATTTGACGTCAACCGCTTATCATGCGCAAAAATGTATCAGTAACCGAGACCTGCAAAAGCAGTTAAAATAAGTACGTGGCGTGATATATTTATTTTATATTTAATGTGTGAAAGAAAACAATTTAATATGTAAATCGAATGATAAAGAAGAGTATGAAATAAAATATGTCGTCTTTCATATTACCAAAGTGTTTCTTCTTCTTTGAAACTGATGCTAATAATACATTATAGATCTAAGCGCATAGTTTCCCAATTAATAAATTATAATAAAACGGGAATTGTGTTCATTTAAAAATTCATTTTGACATTAAATATATATCCTGAGTTGAACACGCGATAAAATTTTTGTTCGATGCGTGGGAGGAAATCCACGAGCATTGAACATCTCGAGAGTAATTTATTAGTAGGAAGTGCGGATTGGTTCAGAAACTTACCAACACCAACGCTCGCACAAAGAAGAAGCAAAAATTAATTATCTCGTTTTCTTATAAATATTAATTAGTGGAAACGGAGCCCGTTAAACAATGTTTATTTTATAATTAATAATTAAGGTTTTATAATAAAACTTGGTTTCAGGTGTGAAGCTTCTATGCATTACAAGCAGGAAGGTTGTTGACATTGAATTAACTAAGTAATCTGTAATTATACCTCACGTCATAATTAAGACATACATATGTTGTTGAAATTTAAACTTTACTTCAACAACTGCATGTAAGTTTTTATAAAACTTTTGACATAATACACAATATTTAAAAACTTGCTTGTTGATATTTTTAAAATTCATTTATTACCATATACAAAAAAATTATTTGACAAATCATTCCATTCGAAGATTAATATCTAAACTTTACACAAGTGACAGAAAGAAACTAATTCAAGTAGGAGTGGACAAACAACCGAGTGCTTGAATTCACTTCTAGCACAAGTGTTTGATACTATTTTCTTGCACTTTGCTTTAGTTTGTATTGTTATTTACAAAATAAGATGAGTTTTTTTGTTTTGTGTTTGACCCGGACAGTTCCGCGCAAGAATGAAGCTCTTCTCTTCTAATATAAAAATCGAGAAAATAGTTATTTATATTTTCACACCAAGTGCTGAAACATTTTCGTAAGAGTTTTGTACAATATTTTTAGTACGAAAAGTATAAATAATTAACACACATTCATAAAAACAAAGTTGTTGCAGGATTTATTATATCTATTTGCCAAAGTTGTACTATAAATATAAACATGTGTAATTGTTCTAATATTTCAAAAACCAATTCATTTATTTTATTATCAAATTCATTATCTAAACTACAACTTAATTACTTTTGTTGGTGCCGTGTTTCGCTGCAGCCGAGAACTGTCATCCCGGGCAGAATTGTTGCCAACATTATAAACACAATGCACACTAAACTTATTATGTATTTTAAAATTAAATTTCATGTATGTACCATTATCATTTACTTTTATTATTATTATTATTATGCAAACGTTGAGGTAAATATCTCCGTGGTAACACATTGGACTGTGTATCATGAGATCTTCAGTTCGAATCCCACAACCGACAGTTGCCATTTTCAATTTATCCCTGTGGTTTCCTCTCCACTAACATCTTTGGGGGCTATGGCTTGACGACTGGTAACCATACTTCATACACAAAAAAATATATATCACACAGTAAAAAATTTGATTTGCGATTGGTTAATTTTGCGGTTGTTAAGTATTTTTTGTTAATATTGACAAATACATTGCGTTAAAATAATAATTTAAACAAATAAGACAATTTGTTAAATTAATATTTTGTTAATTCTAGATTTTGACCTGGAAAAATTGTACTTCACCATTTTATGTTAATGTGACGCAGCCGTCAATCCACAGTCCCCAAAGATGATAGTGAAGTGGAAAATTCCATTTGGAATAAATCTTACAGCTCTTTAGTGAATATATAAAATTATTCTTGCATCTTTAGGTACTTTACCGCCATGTAACAAATGTTCATAATTTTTAATTTGAAATTTTAAAACTTGTAATTAACAATAACAATATAATTAGTGTAACTCTTTATTTTAATTACATATGTATAAATAAAAACAAAACAATTATTTGTAAAAGTCACGCTAAACACTTTTGACAGCTAAATCTTCAAATTATAATAATTACGTTGTTGAATACGTAGGTAATATGTTTACACATCAAAACTGCGGCATTTAAAAAAAGAATAATGCAAAATACGCACATGCAAGTAGCTTCGGTTTCCAGTACAATAGACACCAGTAATTTAAAAGTACTTATCCACATATACAAATCACTGGTCGTTATGTATTTTAAAGAAATTATACAGACGCCGAGACAGCAGTAAAAACTTCACAAATTACTTCGAGAAACTGGGACGCGTTTTTCTTGCCATCCCAAACAAGTGATTTGAGGGATTTCTTCGTATTCGTTTAATTTTTAACGCAATCTTGAAATTCACGCTTGATCTTTATAAGCTATGGGTTTCAAAATCACCTTGAAAACTCATAACTTAAAATTTATTGCGTATCTACTTTAAATATAATAATTGCAAAAGGATAGTAATTACAGAAACTCATTTTATACATTTTTATAAAACATTTCCAACCACAGATAAAAAACTTAAAATTCACACCTCTTCATTGTTCTAACCTTGGAGGAAAGAAGATAAAGGAGAGAACACAAGCTTATAGGCTAAGAGAATGTAACCTAGTGAGGGCGGACGAATGCAAGCTATGGTTCTGGTTGGAGTGGGGATTTGCCCAATACATACATTCAGAAAAAACAGTACTACTGCCAAATGCTGATGATTGCTATAAAACGCGATAACAGCGGTTCTAAATGCAGTGGGAGAAGCGGCTTCACTATCGCTTGCTAACGCTCTCTCTTTTATATTCATTTCTCCAAGGTTCAAACTCTTCAAAGGTTTGTGCGAGTTGCAATATTAGTGATTGATCTAAATAATAATCCTCTTATTGTAAAGGCTTCAAGGAATGGTGATCATTTGAATTTTTCATCCACAACATTATGATTATAAAATAACTTTTTCTACATTGTTAATCCTGCACATTCACTTTTTCTAGCTATTCCTTTTATAATTTATAGCAAAACCATTTATGGTAAGCACAAATCCTTAATAGTGATTTGATTTCAGCAAAATGTCAGAGGACGAAAAGCCTCCCAAGGACTACTTTTCATTTCACTTAACAGTCCTGCGTTTAATCGGCATAAACATATTCGACATTGAAAATCCAATCCAGAAAATTTTGTACAACGTATATGCGATAGGTTTTGTATTGTTTTCATTTGTCTTATTTACGATTTGTGAATTTTTGGCTGTCTTGCAAAATAGATCAGACTTGAATAACATGTCTTTTGTATTATGTTATTGGCTAACTCACTTTATGGGTATAGTATTTTTATAAGAATTATTAAAATGAATTCGTGTTATGATGTATTTGTTTAAGGGTGTGTGAAAATGATTCTATTTTTGGTAAATAAAAATAATATTAAGAGGTATTTGAGATCGTTTGAGGAAGGGTTCTTTGTACCAGATGTCAATCGGGGCGGCCAAGAAGAAATAAAGATTATTAAGAAAGCTATTTCTGTCGCCAATACACAGGTAAATAATAGCACCAAAAGTTTTCTGCACCCAATTTATATGGGGACAGCCGAAACTACATACGGAAAATTGATATTTCCCGCACTAGTTTCTAAATCTACTTTTCTACATATTCTCAATTCTCAAATAAGGAAAATGTCAGTTCTTTTCTCTTAAAGTATATAAAGTATATGAGCACTCCTTCCGTAAACAAGTTTTTTGTCAATTGACATTAAATGTTACATTTAATAGCTAATAATCTGTAAAATGTCACTTTTACTACATAGGCAGTAATAGTATATTCTACAACAAATAATAAAAGGTACATATTCCAAGCGAACAAAAATTTGTAGTCCGAGCCGAAGGCGAGGGCTACGGTTTGCGAGTATATGGTGCTAATAGGCGGCTCTGATTCATCGAAAATATTCCCTACGCTGCGTATGGAATGTTAGTGATTCCATAACAATTTTTAGTTGTAGAGTGCGTAGTTTCCAAGACAGTGTTATAGAAAATATTTTGCATGGCAACCGAAGAGCAATCGTTCAACAAACGCATAGCAATTTAATATAAGTTTGGTTACTGTCTTTATTTCTTTTCTGAAAATAATTAAGTCATTTTGGGCTTAATAAAAAAAAAATAAGGATAGCAACCATTTTGTTTCCTTGATATTTCTAATATTTAAAAAAAAATTAAGAAAATAATATTGTGGATTAAATCGTATTATAATATTGCTTATCAACAATAACGTACCGTATAGAATAACAATACTGTAAAGTCTCATTTACTGGACAGAAGTCAGTCCAGTAAACATGCAAAAGTGATACAGTATAAAATAAATAATTATTGCCGATCTCGGTGGCGTAATGGCCATGTCTCTAGCATAGCACACCAGAGGTCGTGAGTTCGAATCCCACTGAAAAGCATGGTAGTTTATACTGTTAATAAAATTCACAATCATTCACTTATTAGGCGGCATATTACCATAGCAGTTAGTTCGCTTTTCATCTTCATAACAATAATGATAAATAATTATTGTGAACTGTCTAAAATGTACTCTCTAATTTGTATTATACATAGATTGTATAAAGAATTTTTTTACAGGCAAACGTGTTCTACCTAATAGCAGCATTCCTTATCATCAACAGAGTGGTGTACGCCTGTCGAGAAGACCCTCTAAGCTACGATATCTACAACCCCATAACCAACACCACTGCTGTGGTTGTAGAACGCACCCTTCCATGGAGCTTATGGCTCTGGTTCGACCCTAATCCTACCCCTAATTATCAGCTCGCATTTTTCTGGCAAGTGTGGTGTGTATCTCTCTTCGGTGTACAAATCGGGATTACGGATACTTTAATTTCTGCAATGTTGGTGCACCTGAATGCTCAGTTTAGTATTCTGCATAATGCGGTGGAGACTGTTTTGGAACGCGCTAAGAGAATGCAGGTATTCAAATTGAGTAAAAATGTATGGTTTTATTTATTATTTTCATATCCTGTGTGTATTGATGAGTATTATAGGATACAGAGAGAGATTTAGAGCCTTCTGACAATAATCAAATGATAGACAACAACGTGGAAGTAATAAGTGAAGAAGGCTGGGAGGTAATTCCAAATCACGACGCCATCTTGAACAGAAATTTAGAAATATGTGTGAAGAATTGCATAGAGCACCACGTCAAAATTATAGCTCTCTCCGATAACGTGGAAGAGCAGTTTAACTTAATGGTCTTGGTTCAAATCTTGGGAAGCACTTTGATATTCTGCATGCAACTTCTTCAACTATCTTTCGTAAGTACAATAATAATTATATTAACTGATGAGATGAGATTCATAGCTCCATAACATTGGCATTGCGATGATATTTCAAACATGAGCAACAAAGCAAAAACTAATTGGAAAACTAGCTTTTATCTATTGTAGATTGGAATCTATTTTAAGACTGGCAAATATAATAATCCATCAAATGAAATTGGTTTAATATATATGCAAATATGATATATTGTTGTTCGTTGTGCCGTTAAAATTTGAATATCCAATAAGGGATTACACAAATATAATTCGTATTTTGCCAAAAATAATCGTAGGATCTATTACATTCGATTAGCGTAATTGCATTAATTTTCGAATCTATATCCTAGTACATTAGGCGATCGATTATGAAAAGAGAATTTAAATTCGACTACCTCTTGAAAAAATCTTTCTACACATGAAAAATTAATTAAGAACTTTCTTTTTTTACACATTAAAAAAATTGGTTTGCGGTTTGTTAATTTTGCGATTGTTAAGTATTTTTAGTTAATATTGACAAATATATTGTGATAAATTAACAAATTGAGCAAAATGGCAATTTGTTAAATACAAATTTTGTCAATTCTGAATTTTGTACAAGAAAAATTGTTGTTTAATTTTATTTGCTGGATTTATAAAATTCAACAAATAGACTCGTCAATAATAACTATTAAATTTAGCTATCTTATTAATTTGAAATTGTTAAAGGATGTTTGTGTGCTTTGTAAGAACTTAATAATAACTATGAATAGTTCTGCTTCCATACAATTACTACAATATTTAGGCAAAAACACATAAAAATAAATGTTAATAATTTCAATAATCACAAATATATTTAGTTACGAAATACACAAATATAATTTGTTACTTGCTAACAAATTTGAAATTTAAATTAACACAAATTAACGGTAGTTCTTCTGGGACTAAAAATTTGGTTAAAATTGGTTCAATTTTGACCTTCTGTGAAAGTTTTCCCCAGTTTCACATATAATTTTATGTTGCATCGTTACTCCACAAAATTGTACATTTCAAAAATCGCTAGTAACACTTAAACGAGATATCAACAATCTAATAAAATGTGGCTATAGAAGAAGTTATGCGTAACTCAATGCTGCCAACCGCAAATCACTACACATATCTCCGCTGGCGCGTAATTCAAAATGTTCGGTTATTTTTTGAATATATTTATAAATTTACAGAACTTAATAAAAAGTTTTTAATAAGTTTGATTCTAATTTAACTGTTTCTGAGTTGCAATAGATCATATAAAAATTGATTGAGTAAAGCTCAAGTCGTAAATTGTTTTCTGAGCATCCTTGACCATTCTAAGAAATATGTGACGATATTGGTTATAGGTATATTCAAAACAAACCTTGGTTACTCTTTCAATAATTAGTAACACTAGCATCATGAGCTCTTCGCTATTTTATCTATCTTGGAGGATAGTGTCTACGTCTAGGAATAGGCAAATGCGCGAAGATATTTATTGATTTGATTTTCTCGTAGATGCCGCTGTTCAGCATAAGATTCCTCAGCATGTGTATGTATTTGATGTTGATGGTGTTCCAACTTGGAATTTGCTGTTACAACGGAAATGAAATCACAATACAAAGCGAAGGAATCGCCAGAGCAGCCTATAACTGCGACTGGTTTGCGGCGGAAAACAGAGTGAAAAAGTACTTTATCCTGATGATGGCGCGAGCACAAAGGCCTATCAGAATGTCGGCTGGAAAATTTGCTTTCCTCTCGTTGGCCACCTACATAACTGTAAGTAATGTGTTTTATTCCCAGACACATATTCCTTAGAGCCGGCTTATTGGAATTTTTAAGTGTTAAGGGATGGTGCTGATCAGCATCTCTTGGATTTCACTGCTGTCAGTTGTTTTAGTTTTTAACCTATACTTATTTTTCTATTCTTGTATAAATGTAATGCTAGTGATAATTAGATTAATTTAGTAGAAATTATTAGTATTAATTATTGTAAATTATTCTTTAAAAAATGCTATAATACATACTACGTTCTTAATTATTTTAACTAATGAATTACACAATGAAGTTTTTCTTTTCATGTGACTTTAAAAGTGTCTCTATAAGTGAACTTATCAGTCTATTTACTCGATCAAGATAAATGAATGAATTAAAATATCTAAGTGTCAAAACTCTGTTATACAAATATACATTGTGTTTATTCAACTCAAATTATGTTCATATTTGGTTACTGGAATGCTTATGAATTTTTTTTTCTGTATTTTGTACTGTTTAAAACTTTATGCACAAAGTTATGTGCTACACAAATCTGAATTGTTTTTTTTTTTTTTAGTATTATTATTAGAAATGTAAAATTGAAAATAGCTCAAAATTTATGTGGATATAAATCACCATCGCATAAATAATTTTTAATACTAGAAACAGTTGAATTTTAAAAATATGTGCAATACCTATAATAACGACATTTGTTGTCAGATAAATTTTGACCGTAAACTTCTACATAGCGTTTGAAATGAACGTTTATGTCAGGGCGTAGATAAATAATTTTATATTGCATTTGCAGACGTATATGAATATTTAACAAACACATGAGTTAATTTTACATACTAGTACAATAGCATTTCTCATTAAAATTCAGAATCTTAAACATAATATTACAGTAGGAATCTCGTATACAGGGTATTAAATCATAGCTTACGATCTTCATAGCTCTCTAAGATAGCTTTAAAGTATTGTTAGAAAGCAAAACTGAGAATACGTTAGGTATTATAGAGCTATATTAGTTAAATGCTAAAATTCTCGGGAATAGAGTGCCGTGACCACCTATAAGATGCAATTTGTTAAGAAAGAAGTCAAGGCTGAGCAAGTTGCTTCGCTCTCATTTTATTTACTTCACTTTTTGCATAGCTACTGCGATGTAGGTAAACGTAAAGAAAAGAGATTCTTCCTTTTTTATTTATTTTAATACTCCGCGACAAAATGTATAGGTGTCGCTACATGAAAAAGGAAGCTCAGTCGATAAATTGTTGGCAAAATTACCTGTTTGGTTGTTTGAAGATTTATGAAGGAAAACATTAAACTGTAGCATCTAATTTCAGACTTCTATCAATTTTATAAATAAACGGCTTAGGAGAAAACTCTAATAAGTGTGAATAAATTGAGGTTGAGTATGAACATCCCGTGTTTGCTTTAATTATATGTAATTTTTGAAATATAATAATGAAAAATTCAGTTAATAGTTCGTTTTCTTTTTGCAGATACTACGGGGTTCAGTATCATATTTCATGGTGCTTCATAGGCAAAACGCAGAAGTTACAAAATAAATATTCATCGTTTGACGTTTAGATCTTCTGAACTGAAAGTATTCTATTGGTTCTGGTCTGTATGCGCAGCGCTGCCAACGTATGCAAAATGCAGTTACATGCCAACTTGATGCAAGTTAAATACATTGTAGAGAAGTGTTTGCACAGTAAAATACATAATTCTAACGACTTGCTAAGTGAACATACGAGAGCTTTCAATCAAAATGTAAATTTGCCTCTTTTTCGGTTTCCTACTCAAATTTCCAGTTGATTGTTTGGCAATGTTTTGTGTCCTACCATACATTCTTATATAAATGTACTAGATGTTGAAGAATGTGTCGTGTTGTCGTCGATCAGAAAATACATTGAGTGCACAAATACAATAATAAAACCTTTGGGAATGTAAACGGAATACGGAAATGAATTAAATGTGTTTTGTCCGTAAATCGTCTTCAAGATACGCCTACTTCGATTCGCATGTTCAATGGGAGGAAAACAAACAGAAGAAATAATGGAAATAAAATGTTTTGCACATTCAGTCTAATTTGCATTTACAATCTGTATTTATTTTATTGTTTTGTTCAGATAAAACTGAACATCATTGACTGTGATTATAAACAAAATAAAATGTATCGTCGAATCCTAGGTTACGTAAATTTTATCTTACAAGTTGCTAAGTGTGTCATTCGGTTAAACATGAAAAATGTCTGAATACATCTTTACATGTATTGATTCTATTTTTGTTTATTCTCCTTATTTGCATTTACAACTCGATTTATTTTTATCTCCTGATTTAAATTCAGAAAGAACTGATGTGGGTTATAAACAAGCATAACGGTCTGCAAAATAATGTCAAATAAAAAATTCAATTTTAATCCAACAATCGAAGAGTTTATTAAAATGGCTGTCTTAATAAAAACGTCTACAATACACAAACGTCATTAAAATTTTTGCTGTTCATTGTCGCCCACATTGTAAAACATCCGTTAAAAATTTGAAGGTCACCGTTTGCCAATTGTTAGTTTTTGAGTGGAGAGACAGATGACAAACAAACGAATCGTTTCCGGGCTCCGTTATGCTCCATATATTTCAGAATTCCAAGCAATACAAATCGAAATTTCTGTTAAAATAGAATACAATTGCGCGGTACCGTTGTGTGCCTCATAAAAGGCAATCGGGCGCTCTGTGTCAATAGGTCGAATGGTAAAGACCCACTCTTTTAACTTGCGGTTTGTGCCGCTTGGAACTTTATGGAGGCACTGTGAGATATTAACTCGAAAGGTCAGAACTAGCGTAAGATTCTATTAGTTTCGCAGACGACTTGCAGTGGTACTCTCTACTACGAACATCGATTAAGGATAATTAACTTTTTTGTTCTCTGGGTTCCCTAAATTATTTTAGTGAAAGTTCTTTGTATAATTGTTATCTATATCTAATGTACTTAATATTAACGTGTACGGAATATGAAGTCAAAAACTAGATCTCTACTTTGTCAAAAAGTATATTTTATTATCGTACCACACCTAATATGTATAAAAGGCGTGTTGATATATTTAATTAATTTTATTTAACAATAACAATATGAATCTGATTCTTCTTGGCTGGATGGATGTTTGTAAAATAATTAAACAATTGGATAGCAGTCAATAAATTTTATTAAAAATCGGTCTCTACCGGTTTCGGCAACATTTGCCTTCTTCAAGAGATGATTGTGCTAAAAAATTAGGTTTTTATATATTTTTTTGAAATAGAAAGACTACTATCCAATAGTTTAATAACAATATAATTCTATAATTATATTTGCTTTAAGAACAAACAAATATCTGTAACATCACAGTATAAGAATTCATACAGTAACGATACTCGCTGTCGCACTGAACGATGATCTTGAACCGAGCGGCCATATTGGCAGTAGCTGTCAGTTATAATTGAGATAAAATCTAAGAATATTATTTCACTTGCACTATAAAAGTTCATTTGATATGTATCTGGATGCCCGGATACGGATATCCAAATCCGGATTTTACTAACATTCTTGCATCAAAATCGTCAATCAATTAACTAAATTGAATTATAAATATTATGTATTACGTCGATATTCAAAGGAATATTACTATTTGTATTTAAAAAGTTCACGAAAATCTTACATGCACTCCCTTCAAAAATATTTAAAAATCGAAATCCGGATCTTACAATTATACGGATACCTAAATGAACGGATCTGCGATCCGGATATCTCGGATTTTCGGATACTAGGATAATTGGCAGCTCTAGTATAAATAAGTTTACTCTCTGTTTTGCACTTATTTGATAGATTCTTTCACATGAAAGAAATACTGTGGCTTGATATTTCACAGATATAACTCACAATGAAACTAACATACTATAATCTCTTTTCCATGGTTATTAATATATCAGCCGATCAGCGGACATTGAGCGTCATCTTTTTGGTAGCTGCACTACTGAAATATTGAGATCATGAAATATTTGAAGTGTCATTACTGTATGAATTCTTATGATGTGATGTTCCTACAAACTGCTATCCATAGTAATTCATAAATAACACACGAAAAAAAATGTATTGTTACAATAGCAAAAATTTATCTTACGTATAGTGACAGCAATTTTGATATTTAAAATAACAATATTTATATTTCTAGTAGTAATATTGTTATTGTAAATACCTAAACTGCTGTCACTATACGTAAGAAAAATTTTTGGTATTGTAGCAGTCCATTTTTTACGTGCAGAAAAGTGCATGTTGCATTTTAATTACTCATGGTATATGTAAAACTTGTGTAAAGTGTTAATTACTGAGCAATCAAATTCTGATTATTTCAAAACAACTAAAATGTTTTTAGCATCATAATCTCTTAACTGCATCGGTCCAGTTCTGCTCAAAAATGAGTCTGTTGCTGATAAAAAATATGATTTCCCTATAAATTCTGTTTATCGCTTTCCACAGGCCACAGGGTACATTCGGGTGATAATTACCGCGTATCTGGTAGTTCGCATAAATTGAATTGGGCCATGTGAGCGTTATCAAGTTTCCATTGAATCGAACGAATACGAAACTGATAACTACGTTTATTCGCAGCAAATGAACAGACACCGTTCCCCAGATGCCGATGTAAAGTACGGACTGTGAAGTGTAATATACAGTTTGATAACCTATATAACTAACTGTATGTGTACTCACATTCAGAACATATGTACCTGTACGTGGGCGCGTTGATATGCAAACAGCGCCGGCTCTATACTTCAGTTGATCAAAATCCTAAGGTTCGTAGTAAAACGATTAAATATCCCTCATATTAGAAGTATAAAAGAATTTTTCAACTCTTATACCGCAAAATGCTGTATATTTTTTGGAATACTTCCAATGTCCAGTGATGGATTGATGCCCGGCTGCACCAACATCAGTTAAATTTTAAACTTGATTTTAATAAATAAAAGCAAATCGAGGTTATATGTCATATAGAGTAATTGACATTCATGTCAAAAATAAGATGGCTTTTATTTATTTAAACCAAGTTTAAAATTTAACTAACGTTGGTGCAACCGGGCATATAAGAAAAGTAATTCTTGTTTTTACATTAAATTTTTAATAATAAAATGATAAATCAGTCGGAAATGCAGTCATTAGTTTATTAATTTATAAAAATTCAATGTTTCTGTCATACAAGTTCTTTAGAAATTAACTCCCGGGTTTTGAAAAATTATTTTTAAAAAATTTACTGCAAATCCGAAGAATTTATCATTTAATCTTCATGTCACAGTCGATCACCGGTTCAAATATTGGTTACCCTAACCATTGTACACAAATATTTATAATTTTACTCTACCTGGAAAAATAACGAAAATTTTTATTAGTAATTTTCTTAAAATCATCAGTACCATGAAATAACAAAATAAATATGATTTTAATTAAGAGTTTATTGTATTTAGTGTCAATATTTCCATCTACGAATAAACTTTCGAATAAGTTATTCGTCGAATAAATAAAAAAATACGCATCAAATAATGACAGCTAGAACAATAAGTATCATTTGAGCTATGATTTCGATGCGACTTTTTTCATTTATTCAGCAAATAATTTATTCGGTACTTTATTCGTAGATGGAAATATCGACCCATAATACATTTTTGCTGTGCCCTATTTTGAACATAAAACCATTTCACTATATATATTTTTTCTTCCAAATTAAACATTTTTAATTAGAAACTTGAAATCAAACACTGATGACAGCAAATGATAAATAAAACCAATATCTTTCATGGCATATTTGTTTTGATATTTCATGACACTGATGATTTTAAGAAAATTGCCATTTAACATTTGAGTCATTATTCCAGCAAAATTATAAATATTAGTAGCAAAAATTAAAAAAAATATTCCTCTATAATAATCTATTTAATTTTTTTTAATAATTAGGGAAACCAATAATTCAACTTTTCAAAAATAATATTGAAAACGTTATAGTGCGTTTTTCGATTCTGGTGATCCCTGTACAAGCACAAATTAAGTAAATGTTTTGATTAAAAATATAATGATACATACTTATATCCTTGTATTATCAAATTATCATTGTTCGAATAGATTAAAATTTTCAATTTAAAATATAATTGTGTGTAAATAAAACAATAGTTTAAACAACTAACTATAATATTTATAGCACTGCAAAAAATAATGGTGTAAAAATTGTAATATAAATTTAATTTAATATTGTTCTCTATTTATTTCCTATTATTTTTGTCCAATTTTGTGATAAACTTGAGAAACCAGCGAGAATAACCACATTATTATTTAAAAAGAAACTATTATCCGTTGTGCGCATGAAATTTGGTTATCTGTCGTCTAGCCATAGTCCTCAAAGATTTTAATGGAGGACAAACTGCAGGGGTAAAGATAAGACAGAAACTGACGGCAATGAGTTCGAACTGAGGATCTTCCAATCCACAGTCTGATGCGTTACCACGCAGCAATTTTTAAATAATTAAGCGATCTCAACTGCTGAGGTTATATGCAGCCTCGGAACCTCGTTTTCAATGGTGTAGAAACGCAGTGTTCGCTGGTATGTGTTTGCTATTTTATTTATAACAGTTATATTTAAGGTTTCTTTGTAAACATATTTAATAGTTTTATTAAAATCCTTTGAGTTTTGGAAGGTTGAAGTGTACTTGCAGCGTTACTTAGTAACTTTTGTGAGAAATAAGATGATGTAAACGAGATACGATAAAATGTAAATCGCACTGTGCGGTCAGAAGGCCAGTGGGAATCTAAATTCTTGCAAGAACTCAACTTCCGCAGCTCCGAAATAACATAAATAAGCGTGGTGTAAAGATACAATCATACATCTTTGAGCAGTGGAGTTAGTCTCTTCACTTGCAGTGAGACGTTTGACCCACATTCCCCTAAACACCACCTTGTTGCTGTAACAACCGAGAGAAGAACAAACAATATGTCTGACGCTGTAATCAGCGAACTGCAGCGATTCCCAACGTTCGCCCCAGGAGATTTCTCAGGAGTAGATGGAGAACATCTTTGCCTGGTTTTACAATTTTTGATGCATGAAATATATATAATCTGCGAAATGCTATCTACGCGGAAAAATGTTGACATTCTTACTGTTTTCTTTACAAAGCCGTACAAAGTAATGGCTATCGTCTTGTTCAAGAAGAATGCCAACAATGAATTATTAATGAAAATGAAAATAATGGATTGATTGCGGATTACAAAGGAAAGAAAATGTTTGCTTTTAGAAGCAGCTTTAATTGGAAGGAATGTCTGCAAGATGTATCCATTACACTGTATCGTATTATAATTATAATAATTATACTTGCGTGGAGGAAACATGATATCACGAATTTATCTACGTAAATAAATTGTGAACTATGAATTGTAAATTGCAACGCAAGTTTATTTCATATTCAAGCGTATAAGCTGAAAGGTTGTTTCATATTATTTATCTAAGCTATATCTGCGTCAATTAATATATTATTATTTTATAAAATTAATCTGATAAATTCAAATGAATACTAACTAAAAAATATTTTCATGATTTCTGCCAGCATCCTAAACAAAATTATAAAATATTAAACACCGTACGAATAATTAAAAACAATTCCTCGACAAAATAAATTTGAAGTTGGCGTTGGATTTCGCGCCACTCCTGTACTGTTCAATTGTTTTGTATCTGTCAGTGAGCTTGGCAACAAAGTGTTTATGTGCGTAGAAAAATCGACTTTTCACCTAAAACGTTATCGATTACATATTTCATACTTATATCAATCGAATCAGACTTCCTTCGTTATTATTTTAGTGTATAAATTATTGTTTTATTTTCGTTCAGTGCAAAACATTCAACAACACTTTAAATGTAAGTATAGGTTATTGTGTTATTATTATTTATTAACTAAAAAATGTTCTTCTAATTTCGACCAGCATCCTACCTAAAAGTATAAAATATTAAAAATATTGTATGAAATAAAAACAATTTTTTGGATAAGATTTTTAAGTTGGTAGCGCTTCGCGCCAGTTTGTTCAAATGTTTTTGTGAACTGTCAGTGCGCTGAGCTGAGAAGTGTTTCTGTGCGTGGAAAAATCAAACTTTCACACAAATTATTTTCGATTACATATTTAAAATCTATATCAATCGATTCAGAATTCTTTTGTGATCATTTTAGTGTAAATTATTGTTGAAATAAAAAAGTTTAGTTTTGCTTAGTGAAAAACATTCAACACTACTTGGGTACTTCAAAAGTAAAGTAAGCATAGTTTATTGTTATTATTACTGCTATAACAGTTGTCGATAATGGCAACAATATTTAGTTCTAAATTTAATATTACTGGAATAAGTATATTTGAATAAAATTAAATACGTTTGAATGTAAAAAAAATAGTTGTAATATTTGGTTGCTGAGATTTTTATTCAGCATTGTGTAGTATGTGTTTGTAGTGGCTTTGTGTTATGGATTTAGATGAAAATTAACTGATAGTGTGTATTTTGTTTCATTTCAGGAACCAAAACCATGGTAATTCCAGATCATTGTTACGAAGTGAGATTCATTGCAGAATAATCTTGGGCTCTCGTGTTGTGAAAACAAAATATACAGATAAGTTTTCAATTTATTTATATTCCTTTTTCAAATTATAACGATTAAATGATTGTAATAAATGTTGTAAAAACAAACAATTATATTTAAACTTTGAATAATTGAACTGTTTCGTAAGTTCAATAGTTATACCACGACATTTTACTACATACTTGCGGTTAAGAAAGACGGGTCAAATATTCGTAAAATAATTTAAAAATAAATGCTTCAAGTAATATACGGTATATACTTACAATGTCAATAATTTAATTATAATTTATATAATCGCTTTCTAGGTTAAGTTAGTTATAAGTAGCTACCCCTTCGTTGCGAAATATACACAATACATATATTAGTTATAAGTCAAGCGATTATGTAAATTGTTGAACGATGATCTTAAAAATTAATTTAACAACAAAAATTAATATAATAATACTGTTCATTTTATTTGAAGCATTTTTTCGGTTGATAAATAAAAGTTAGTATTAATCAAAGTTCATGCTGACTGTCATTGTGGGTAGATCTCTCGCTATATAACTATTGAGTTCAGAAGCCAGCCAAATTAAAATATAAATAAAGTATAAATTTAAAACTTTACAATTATTTAAACGTTATAATATTGTTGCTTTTTGAAAAAAGCTTGAATGTCTGAAGAGCAACTGGACAGTGTGACTGATGCCAGAAAAATGTTTCAGAATTAGAGTTCACGCAGTTCTCATGCATTTTCATCCAGAAAAGATGATGGTTGTCAAGAAATCGTGGAGGTTTCTACCTGGAAAAGTGACCATCGAGGAAGACCACAGCAACAACTTCCGGATATGTGTTCATGGATTTTGATGACAAATAATTGATATTAATATGTATTTTGTTGCATTTCAGGATTCAATAACCATTTTTGCAAGGTAAGATTCACATCCGAGTGATGAGTTTCGCTACAGAATATGCTCATGCTCTCGTGTTGTCCAGACGCAATGAAGACATAACCGAAGATAAGTTTCTTTTTATTTATTTGCCTCTTCCAAATTATAACGATTAACTGTTTGGAACATTCAATATTTATACCATGATATTTTATTACATACTGCAGGTCAGAAAGACTTGGGTCAAATATTCCTAAATTATTTTAACAATAAATGCTTCAAGTAAATTTTCTCTATTTTTACAATGTCAATAATTGAATTATTATTTATATAGTCGCTATTTAGGTTAAGTTAGATATAAGTAGCTACTCCTCCATTCCGAAATATACACATATTAGTTTTAAGCCAGGCGGCTATATAAATGTTCTTTAACAATTAGTTTAACACAAAAATAGCCAGAAATATTCAAAGTGTAATAACACGGCACATTTTATTTGAAGCATTGTTCAAACACAATATAAATTCAGTATATATTTCGAACGTTACAATTGTTTAAACGTTATAATTTTGCTAATTATTGAAACAAGCTTGAATGTCTGAAGAGCAACTGGACAGTGTGACTGATACCACAGAAATGTTTCAGATTTAGAGATCGCGAAGCTCTCAAATAGTTTCATGATAGTTGTCAGGAGGTTGTGGACGTTTTACCTGGAAAAGTGATCATCGAGAACGACGACAGCAACAACGTTCAAGGAAAGTAGATGTTTCCGGTAATTATGCTCCAATTATATTTATTCAACACTTGAACACCTATAGTTTGAATTTCGATTTAGTAGATTTAATTACTTAAAATTTATGAAACATTTTGTTTAGTTTGATTCCACGTTTTTCAACGCGACACACAACCATTCGTCACATACAGTGCGTAAGAACTCCCGGTGAACCACGTCCATCACCAGGAGTAGAATTTGGCTCTCGAACATGAACGTCTTCAGCAGCCAAAACGAAGTAGAAAATTTACACAATAAAATGTTTTATATTAGCTTATATTTATTGTAATATTACTTTGTAAAAATTGTTCTATTGTACGACGGATCGATCCAAAGAACGGATCTGATCCGATATTCGATAATTCCTAAAAAAAAAGAAAAAAATATTCTGGGGGTGTTGGGATTTGTGTTTTATTGATTAGCCTGTGAGCAAATATGCATGAATTAATTAACTTTTTCGGAATTAACTTTGCGCTTCACGCAAACATTTTTTAACTAGTAAATTCATAAAAAAAAATTTTTTTTGGAAAATCAGCTAACGTCCCACGCAATTTTTTTTTGAAATTTCATTTTTTGTAAATTTGAACAAAACCAAAATTTCGGAAAATAGGCCACCGTCCCACGCAAATTTTTTTAAAATTAATTTTCGCTTGTAAATGCTTGAGCAAAACCAAATTTTCGGAAAATAAGTCACTGTCGCACGCAATTTTTTTTTTAAATTAATTTTCACTGGTAATCATAGATAAAATCATACATAGGTTTACTTCTTTTATTGCATATTCAAGCGTATTAGCTGAAATGCAGATTTGTGATGAAAGTTCAAAGTATGTACGTCGTGATACAACATGATAAAAGTAGATATGGCCTTAGGTAGGTGCACGGTGCACTATTTTCATTTTATTTAATTTATCTAAGCTACATTTGCGTTAATTAAAAAAATAATATAGTTTTTGGTCAACGTCCCACGCAAAATTTTTCGAAATTAATTTGATGAATTCAAATTAAAATATTTTTTATTTCGGCCAGCATCCTAAGCAAAATTATAAAATATTAAAAACATCGTATGAGTTAAGAACAATTTTATCAGAAAATGACGAATTTATAAATTGACAATATTACATTTAAAACATTGAATTTTCACATCTATTCCAACTAAAATAAAAGAACTATTTTCATAATTATCACTTTGAATCAATTTTGAAACTCGTTCTGCAATATACAATTTTGCTATATTCAGAAATAAATTACATATTAAAGCATTCTACAAAATTCTTCATCAGGAAAATAAAAAGAATGTTTTCTTGATGAATTATGTAGAACAATTAGAAACGTTATTTAAATAAAAAAATATACACAAAACTTAATCCAAATGTCTTTAATTAATTTACATTTTGCTAAAATACATTAGCATTTGAATGTGGCTAATGATTAATTAGTTATCCGCAAATTGCATTAGTGTATCCACGTCTGTAGTCAATATGTCAATGTTGACCAATATTAAATAAACACGCAAGACGTACAGTCAACTCTTGTGTAAAGTTTGAAAACCGCTGATCTCAAACATAACCTTTCATAACATCTCAGCTGCCCCCATCTCATGCGGGGCGTGCACGTACAGTTATAATGAGATCAGTGTCACGCGCGGGGGTGGCGGCGGCGGCGGTCATAGGTCGCGGAGAGGATTCCAACCCAGGATCGATAATAGGCTAAATAATTACCAGTAAATGCAGCGGGGCGTGCCACAGTGCAGGGGAGACGGGGTGGTGTCTACGGTGACCCCGCGGTCACTGTGACCCTTGAACTTCAGATGCAACCACACTGCCAGGACTGTGGCACGCGACTAATTAAAGTAATTAAATCTAGTTAGTAAGGCACGAGGTGGTAGGTGCGGTAAGTACGCCTTCAATCGAATTGTGCATGTGTGGAATTTTGAATCTTTCCCTGCCGAGAAGATTCTAATTCGGGTCACTTTAATTTAGATAATTGCTGGTTCACTTGAAAGGAAATCGTATTTAACATTCCTTTAAGAAATGAAAAATCTACCTTAGAACATAGCCTTTAACAAAATGGTTCGCTTTTCAAATTGAATAATTGTTTGACAGATATTTTTATGTGAGAGTTTTCTGTTACACCAAGATTATTTTTTAATAAGGTCTGGTAGTTGAATAATAACAAGAAATTGATGATAGGATCGACTGTCTTATGGAGATTAAATAATTAATTAATAATAAACAAACATGCGAACTTTCAAAATATTTGCATTAGTCTTATAGTCTGAAAAGAAAACACTAAATACTTAACAAAAGTAACATTGAAACCTACAGGGAAAAATCTGGTGTGGGTACCACAAAACTTTCTTATACATATAAAACCAACTGAACATACTTGTTTCTTGCGTATGACTTTATTTTGCAATTATTAGACATTAACAAGTAGATTCACAAAACGGATTAGCGCTAACTCCATTTTTATTATTAGTCGTAACTTCATTTTCCATTCTCAAAACATAATTATTTTAACTAAGATTGTAATCAAGATTGGTTAGCATAAAATTTGAGACATTTTGATAATGTAATTAATTTAGAAACAAAGTTACAGATGTAAATAAAATTTAAAAAATAAAAAGGAGTTTTTTTTACAAATTTTTAGCGTACCTTAAATTTGCTTCATAATCATGTAAAATAATTCATATGTTATATTATTAAAAAAAAAATTAAATAGCGCGTTCTTTAATTATCCAACGATATGGATATTCTTGTCGATAAAGATCTGCAACTATGTGATTATTTGTTAAACTCCGAAAATACATATATCTAGCATATCAACTTTTTTCTGAGGAGATAAATTAATTTTTTAATTTGGTTAGTAATTTATTAAGCATTATACACTGAAACTTGCTGATAAAAAAAGGTAAATACAATTAATAATGTTTGTTGACAGACGACATTTACCGTGTTACCATTGTTTTAGTTAATTGTTTTCTTTAAATTAAATATTTTATTATTTCAAGCAAGCGTCATGGCTTACTATTCTTTTTACAATTAAGGGTAATTAATGAGCTCGCCATTTTATTTTTTAATAATGTACCATATGGATTATTTTACCTGACTTTGATAAAATACATTTGACGTACTTTTCAATTTTGTAAAAAAATATAATATGGTTCATATGAAATTTCAATGTTGGTATTAATTACTAGTAAACCGGAAATGATATCATGAAAGTACATCCGTTATCAATTAGCTTGTATGTTGTTGTAAAAAATAATGTTATGTGAAATAAATTGCTAGGTTGACAAATAAGCCAGATATTTGCTAAATCCATTTGAAAATAACTGCATAAATAAATCAGAATTTGATTACAAATCCCATTCTTAAACGCTTGAAGATCGCAAATAAAGTTTTAAGTAAACTTTGTGTGTAGTAGACTTTCAAGTAAATCAATTTTTCCAATCGTTTCAATAATAAATTCGTTATGTATCATATCGTAGGGATGAGGTTCAGCGGTAATAAGTAATTGAATAAATAGCTTTTCAACAAGTTTAAAATACTTAATAAATCCAAAAACAAAACTTGTAACTCAATTATATTTGCCAGCTCCGTAACTTTCCGTGAGAGCGAAAAACGCACCCCAATAATGGTTTAAGTTTCATTTAACGCTAAGAAGTTTAAAAACTTGCTGCTCACTTTGCGGTTAAAATCTCTGTTCCACGTCTACGGTTTTGCTTGGTTGTTTTACGCCAGTTCATCTTCTCGCTCTTGTCTTCTAGGCGTCACTCAGCTGTTTTCTCCCTGACGAAGTGTATTGCGTCGATCTCGCACAATGATTTATCGATTTTTGTGCAAACAAAATCAACGCCATTCAGTCATTTTCAAATTGTGTTGTGTATAAACCCATGCAAACAAATCCTCTTTCTAATATTAATGTAATTCGTTTTTGTTTTTAATAACTTCAAATCAGAACTGTTTTACATGTACACTTACATACATACCATTACACTATATCCCACTTAGTGGAGTAGTACGAACCCTGAATCACAACTACACAACAATCAATCTCCTCCAAACATTTCTACCCAGGTATACCACTTCTGCCACATCCACATTCATACATGCTCGTCTATTCTTCACACTAGAAATCATTCGTTCACTCAACAAACCATCAATCATTACTAATAGCTTGCTGCTACAACAATCTAAATAATATGATATTACTACTATAAATATAAATATTGTTGTTGCAAATATTTAAATTGCTGTCACTATACGTAAGATATATTTTCGTTATTCTAACAATTCATTTTTTCCGTGTAGCAACAACGTCAAATTTATAACGCCCTAGGGCGTTATCTGGAATATAACAGGACCGATAATCGGGTTGTTCTGATAATAATAACGTCATTAATAAATTTTATGTTCGGCTGTATCATAATCACTTGTTTATAATATTGTTTACAGACCATAAAGTGGCTCGTTATGGACTGACTAGCCCGATAAAGTAAAAACAATAAACAACTTTGTAACCAAATAACAGAAAAAATATGTTGTGGGCACCACAATACCTCCCGCTACAGATTTCTTATCACTATTTACTATCAATACACGCTCACCCCTTCAAAAAATTATGACACGACACATGTCAAAAAATTACATTTTTCAACCGATGTTTTGTTTTTTCAAAAAACACAGGTTAGCAGATATAAACGAAATTACCAAAATACATATTTTTTTTAACGTGTAATTCGTAAATAGAGACAGTAGTAGAAAAATATTTCAAACAATAATTGTAGATAATAACATTTGAAACATTATTCTAATAATAAAATTTTAATTAAACCATAATTTACTGAGATATTCTAAAATAACTTGATAGTGCCTCAAGTAAACTACTACTTCCGGTTATTGGATTATCACCAAAAACTAATCAGCTCTTCCAAAGGGTATACAATTGATATATACAAAATATCAAAATTCTCAGTTTAGTACTTCTTGAGAAACCGTAACTCCAGAGATCCACACAGACTGACAGACAAGCAGACAGACACACACAGACATCATAGATAAACTATTAAATTTGTATTCTAGAGTCCCTAAAACGTGCTCATCCACTGAAAACTCACTACCCAATTTTTTGCATGATTCCAATACCTCCCTTACAGAATGTGGCGGGAGGTAAAAAGCACTCTTCGAAATGATCAAATTTTTTCATGTCAGTGTCATGTGTCAAATATAATTGTTCTTCTATGCTGAGATGAATAATATGCAATGCAGTCAACCATAATAGTGTATTATGATACAAGTGTATAAGTAAGCTTTTAAAGCACGTACGACGAGTTTAAGAGCACGACACGAAGCTGAGTGCTTTTAACGTCGCTAGTGCTTTAAAAGTACTTATATACGTATGTCATACGCTATTTTCTATTATACCTTCATCATACTCTGGAAAAAAATTGGAAAGCAACATTTTGATTTTGATTCATTTCATAATTTTGCGCGTGCTTTAAAAACACAATTTTCTCGTCCATAAAATCCTAAATTATGTACTAGTTACATAAATATCTATAATATAAATATAATTCAATTATATTAATTAGTTCTGTCGTCCAGGTGTAAGGTCCATTAAATCCTGTGAGAAATTATTTCTGCAAATCATACTTGAAATGAAACAAATCAGATTTCTAGAATTGCTGGAGTAATCGAATTAGCATGGGAACTATAGAAACTTCTTTATAGATATAAGGAAGTAAATCACTACTTTGCCAGTTACACGTGTAATTTAATATTATAAATGATATAAATTTTATATTATTAAAGAAATATTTGTTCTTGAAGAAAAGTAAAACTTTCAAGAATCAATTTAAAATAAATTATCTAAAGTTCTATTCGCTTTCCTCGTGTTTACCCTGATGGTGTAGCAACAAGTGAATGTAATTTAATTTCAAATAAGAAACAACAAAAATGCTTCACAAGTAAACCCGTTTCCGGTTATCCGCAATCGGAACCACGGTACATAAACATTACCAGGTGCGAAGGTATTTTTGCCTAAGGTGAGAAACCAGTTATTGACTGTAAAATACAATCAAATTAAATTTTATTATTTATTACTGCTGTAAATTAGGCTGCACTTGTTTTCTAATAAGTGCCTTGGGTACATTTACATATTTTAACGGAATTGCAATTTATTTTTAGACGAGATCTTTGAGAAATATTTTTGTAACATTGCTGGAACTGCTCTTAAAAACTGCAATATATGTAGGCATTATTGTCGTCATACTACGATAGTTTAACCACTATATTATAATTTTATGTTTACATGTTAAGTAAACAATAACAATTTCAAGGAAAATAGTAAATAAATCACTATGTGTTATGGGATAACTTGGCTTTAAGTAAATTTATTTTAATGTATATTGTTACAGCCATCTTAGGGTCTAAATTTAAATTACAAAATATATTTATAATGTAGTCATATTACATGTTGAAGCTAAGTTAAGTTTATAAAAAATTTTGAACACTAAATAATTGCATAATAATAATAATAATTACACTTTGTAATAAAACTTAGTTGGAAGTGTACACCAAGTTATCCAATAACACATAGTGATTTATTTACTAATTTCCTCAACAATTTTTCGGCTTAATAACTTTCTCCATAACAATTTTAAGGTAATACAGAATATCTCAGATTTTTCATAGGTTTGTAATTTTAAATTGATACCTGCCATAACTATCTTTTAACCTATAAGGAACTGATAGATCTTTTATGAAAATGGCTATAGATTAGATTTTATGATTTTATGAACAGATATTTCACGAAATTTTCTCACTGAATATCCCTCGACCATTGATAAATACTCATGATTTGATCACAACTACCTCAATAACGTTGCTTGAAGGTAACAGTACTCCGCCCAGAGACAAGACAGAGGAGACGTGTCAGCTACAGCAAAATTGAAAAGGATAGAAGTTCTGCGCCTCTACCGTCGGGACCACAAACTAATGGAGTATATAGGCGGGAAAGTATGAAATTTCAAATTTGAACAGGAATAAAAATTAATTGAAAACAATAATTATGTATTAATAAAAATGTTATATTTCAAATTAACGAAATGCACATCAAATAACCGAAAATATATACATAATATATATGTAAGATACATGTTCTGCGTCCATTCTTCACACAGACGGAATCTTTGGTAAACAAAAATATGTAAATGCAAGATTCTCTTTATTGAAACTCCTGCAGCCAGGAAGAATACATTTGTAACCACGTATGAACTGAAAATAAATTAATGACATTTATAATCATGTAATAAAAACAAATTTGAAGAAATAAAGATGTAAAATTAATTGCAAACCCTTTAAACATTCAAATACAGTTTCAAATAATGAAAATATGTGAAATCGGCTTACCTTTCAAATAAGATGCACTAGTCAAAATAATCACTCACACAAAATCAACTAAATCAGAATATTATCGATCAAAACGAAACGAAATCAGAGAGAAGTGAATGTTTCAAATGTCAATTGGAAACTTCAAAATAAAACGATTGTGCTGCCACGTAGCGTGAAGACCATGGAACTAATTTCGCATTTCTATCACAAGTCGCACGTATAGCTGAGAGGGCCCTGACTCCGCCTACGGCGTCGGGCGGTTACCAAGCAATGTTCTTTCGGTAACTGTGATAAAATTATTTTGAATTATCAATGGCCTAGGGATATTATAGCAGAAAAAAATGTTGTTAAAGAGTGGAAGTGAGTCAGTTAACCCTCTATTCTATTGCATGAATTATGAACAAATTCAACTTACAATAGAACTTTGGTCTATTGGGTCGTGTTTGCGTACTAAACAAAATTGTTTAATAAACAACCTCTTATAGTAAAACATCAGATAAATAAAAATATTGGAAATTTTGTAAAGGTGTATTTGGCTGTAATATATCAGCAGGTAATAAGCTGCTTCCTTCAAATTATACATTTTCTATCTCAGTTTCTGTAATTATCCTTTTCCACTTCAATTTTTTTTTTGTGTTGGTCAAATTAAGATGAATGACCTAATTGGCAATTGACAAAGTTTATATAATGTTCCCAAATGGTTACAAAATGATTGCATGAAAGTAAACTGCATAAGAAAAGAAAAATTTTAAATTTTATGTTCCCGATCGGGAACAGTATGCAAAAGAGGGTTAAGGTGGTTGATTGCGTGGGCGTCTAAGTTAATAAATTAACATGAATGTGGACGAGGCGAAAGTGCTGTGCCAGGATTGAAATGTTTGGAGGAGATTGATTGAATTTTAGGGTTCGTGCTACTCTACTGTATGAGATATAGCGTGATGCTATGTGTGTATTTACTGAAAGTCTCAGGTTAGGTTTGTTAGAATACACATAAATGGAAGTATATTTGTGTTTCAATATTTGGATTCTGCAAATTCCTAATTCCAGAAATCGCATTACCATTGCTGCGATTATTACACAGAATTCAATACGTTCCTGAGGCATTATGCTGCATTCGCGCCGCATATATAAAATGTTAGTTACATTAGCTAAATGACAGGAAAGCTTTACTGAATGTGTTGCGAATCGATTGTAAGAAACTTAGTGGTTGAATGGGCTCACGGTGGTGCTGCACCACGTGCATTTGAATTGCTTCGTAATTGCGCCAAGTTCAGGGAACGACCCGGAGTTAGATTAGGTAATGGAGTTACGTCACTTTATAGCGAACGATTCTATTCATCTAAAACTAAATCACGCTGAAATTGCAAAAATAATCGTATAATAAATGTATCATTGCCGATGATGATTACAAAAAGTAAAAACGTGACTGGAAAAAAATCCTTATGAAAACAAAAACTTATGACCAATACAGAATAAAACGAAGTAATTTATATAAACAACAAAAGTGATAAATTAAATTTTCTAAGACAAATCGTTTCATTTCAAGACGGGCAATCACTAAAAGTACAAATCAAGAAACACAAAAAGCAAATTCCCGTAGAATTTACTAAACTATAGAGTAAACTGATGACATATAATGCCTCTCCTGAAAATTTCATAACAATTCAGAAATTTATCACGATTATTTACTAAGCAATTAGAAGTATTTAACAAAAAGTTTGGTAATTTTTTAGAATATTTTGATAAATTCTACTGAACTTTATTATTCCGTGTAGTTAAAAAATAAATAGCGACATTATACTCCATTAAAAATGTTCAGTTCTAAATAAGGCTATTATCTATCTTGACCTATTAAGGATAATTGAAATGCTCGCCATTTTTAAAATTTTTAAACAATGTAACACATGGATTAATTTTACATGACTACAAAGCATATTTGACGTACTTTTCAAATTTGTAGAAAAATATAGTGTATTCCGTATTAAATTTCAAAGATGATATTAATTACTAGTAAACCGGAAATGATATCATGAATGTACATCTGCCATCAATTAGCTTATATCTTGTTGTATAAATCATGTTATGTGAAGTAAGTTACTAAGTGGATAAAGAAGCGAAATATTTGCTGGATCTATTTGAAAATAACACTCTGAATATTAGCAATATTATCATTCGATTTATAAAAAGTGCTTTAGCTTTTGACCTAAAATTGAATAAATTGTATATATAGCTTAATTAATAATTTAGTTCTTTCTGTGGTTCTTTCATCTCGCTTGGCGGGGGAAAATAAAATTCAATTTACGTTTAAAATACTTCACAAAGGCAAATGTAAAATTAGTTCACACAGTAAAATAACACAAAATTGCAAACACGTCTTTTAATTAGAGCAGAGAGGAAATGAAGCTCTGAAATGCGTGCGTTAACGTTAACGTTGCGTTATGTTTAAGTCCTCGAAGCCTAATGAACCAGAAAGAGATGCATACATTAACATTACAACAGAAATGACTATAAAATTTTATTTGATCATATAAATTAATATTTTTAAGACACTGACATATTGGGAGCTGCGATAAATTCTTAAAATGGAAAACTGTTATAAAATGTAACTGTTATTTAATAGTGTCGAGTGCGATTCTTGTGATTTTTCTCACAGTGGGATCGTAAAATACAAACTACTTATTATGAAACATCTGCTGCGTGCATTAAAAGCTTAATTATTTACAACGCATCATGAATGAAAAGAGTGGAAGAAGAATGAGTGGATCATAACAATAAAGCTTGTAGTAAATTATAATTAATGCAAATTACGAATTTGTAAGTTATTAAAAAGTTTTATGAAACGCGAGTATTTTTTCTTTTGTGTTTTTTACACGCTACGAGGAAAAGAAAAATACCTTCAGTAATTTTATTCTCAAATGAGTTTGCATACAAAATATTACAATGTATCATTTGATTATGGTTTTATAAATAAATACAAGAAGTTGAGAGTTAATTCCAAAGTGAAGAATTATTAAAATTAATACGTTAAAATTGGTTAAAAAACAAAAAAAATGGTGTTCATCCACTAAAAAAACTCGCCAAATATCAATAAAAATTTGCAATTTTTTTTTATTGCATTTCTATATAATATAAACCATAAGAAACTCATTGCCGTAGAGCGCAGCTTCATATCTCTTATATTTTCTGAGAAACAGCGATTTTTAAATATTTTTCGAATTGAATTTTGAGAGGCTGTAACTTAAAAACTATACAAGATATCAAGAAACAATTCCAAATTTGCATTTTTCGTGTGTTTTATAACAAATAAGCAAATTTTAAAAATTTGGAAAATTTTTGATATTTTTTTCAAAATTTGGATCGGCGATATCTCAAAAAATATAAAAGATACAGACTTGCGATGTTAACCAATCGATTCAGCTCGTCGAAATACATAAACCCTGAATTTTAGGCAATTTCAATAACCAGTTGAAGGATTAGAGCAAAAAGTCTGAAAATGGCCTTTTTCGTATCACACGTCAAGGGGTACCCCTTGACTGCTGGCCCAAATTTGGCCATTTTCCAACTTTTTGCTCTAACTTATCAACCCGTTATCCGATTATTCCGAAATTTTCTGAAGTTATGTATTTTAACAAGCTAAATTCAATGGTGTATGTTTTGATTCAATATCTTTTACATTTTTTGATATTTTACAAAATCAAAATTTTGAAAAAAAATTCAAAAAATATTGAAATTTTAAAAATTTGCTAATTTGTCATAAATTGCACAAAAACCCCCAATCTGAGTCCATTCTTCCATATCTTTCATAGTTTTTGAGTTAATGCACTTCAAAGTTGCGCTTCGAAAAAATTAAAAATCGTCATATCTCAACAAATATTAGAGATATGACAATGCGCTCAACAGCTTTAAATTTCTTAGGACTTAATTTATATAGATTTGCAATAAAATAAAATTGAAATTTTAAGTGATTTTTTGTGAAATGTTCTATGTATAAGTAAAAATGGGTCACAGCTAGAGCTGGCAATACTTAAGTATTTATGCACTTAAGTATAAATGTTTGGCACAATGTAGTACTTAATACTTGTGCTGAAATATATTTTATTTTTTGTGAAGTTGTTTGTACATATTTTAGAAATTGTACTATTTTAAAATATATTATAGCAAATATAGTAACATTTATTCTTCCTAAAAAATAAAGTACTGATACTTAAAAAAAATATTTATTTTGAAGTACCTATTTTCGACGAAATAAAAAATGATACTTTATACAAGTATGTTCAAGCCAAACTTAAGAAAGTACTTGATAATAAGTAATAACCATTGTTAGTACTGATTATTCATACTTAAGTATTTTGATTGTAATATTTGTAAAGCTCTGGTCACAGCTGCTGTAAAACTTAATTTATTTTATTTGTTTTATATTAATTTAATGGATAAATGGCGTAGTGGTCTGGGTATAAATGAGAAATCGAACTCTATTATTCGATTATTGAAATTTCATCAGCTTAGCTGCCATGTTCAGGAGTTGGTATTATAATGGATAATAATTTAATCATCCGTCTTAAACAATTCAAAATAAGTCCAAAAACATAATACCGTTTTGATTACCTCCACGTACGAAGTTAGAATATGACCTCATGAACCTGTAATCTAATTTAATCTTAATTTTAAGTAACAAGCACACAGAAATCAATGTTTAGAGGAGAAATATCCCGCAAGCAAATTCAGAGCAGAGCTTAGCATGTGCGAGGGCGCGTATATTGCGTACGTGTGCGTATGCGTGTCCAGCCTGCTATGTTTATGTTAATCAAGCCACGGGCGCCTATCCACGCTTATCATTTATCTTGAATTATATTGCGCGCAAAACTTGGGTGTAAAAATTACTGAGATCGTTACCGTAACTGCTTCTATTTTCTGGTTGATTTGTTTGTTTACCCTGGTGCTTGTTTGCATATTTTATCTGCGATTTGCGGCGTAGGATGTATATTTATTTTTAGATTTATGTTATTAAGAGTAATTGTATGTTGCCTGCCCATTTGTTTAATTAAAGATTCATTAATCATGGAGCTCACATTTTTTGTTGGAATAAAATAATCCTTTTTAGAAATGTACAAAGGATTAGTCAAAATACGATTCATTTTTTACCGTCGAAAGATGCAAGTATTAAAATGTGGCAGCCATTAAAATCTTGATGGAAATTTCAATTTATTGCCATAAATGTTTTTGTTAATGTTGTGGAATTTTTAGTTTTCAGAGAAACGAAATAATTTGATATTCATGCGGACTTATTTATGTGCCCGGGTTAAGTTTTACCGAGCCATTGCATAAGCTTAATCTTTACTAGGTAATCTTTAATTTGGACCTTGAAGAAATAATCACCTTTCGCACATATACAGGATATTATATTTATATCGAACCAGCAAATATATCGCTTATTTATTAAATTAGAAATTTATTTCATATAACATCATTTACACAACAATATATAAAATAATTGATAGCGGATGTTCATTCATGTTATCATTTCCGGTTTATTAGTATTTTTAATTAATATCAACTTTAAAATTTCAAATAGAACATAATAATATATTATTCAATAAGCATGTAATGTATGCTATTACTCATGAAAATGAAATTTGCCTGACAAACGAACGAGAATAATGTAAATCATTCTAATGAGTAATGTAATAGCCATTACATGTGAGTGGAATATTATCCTTTATCCACAACATTTCGTCAAATATTCTGTGTTTTGAAATTATAAGATAAATAGAATTTTTGCTCTGACAAATACAAAAAATTGTTTGTTTATCCACATAGACAAATTGTATCAACCATCGCTAGGCTACGAAAGTTGTAACAAAATTTTGAAGTGATTTGACATTTAGCATAGAAACTTAAAACCAATTATTCAGCTACAGTTTAAGCTCAAAAAGAAAATAAGAGTATGAAAAATGAGAAAATTAGTGTCTTTGGTTTTTTATGTGAAAAAAAAATTAAAAGTCATTTCGATTTTACTTTTCTGATAGGTAAAATTGAATTTGACAACGAATGAATAATATTATTTCCTCGAACTGTCAATATTATTTCATTAGTAACAGTAACAAGGGTAATTAATTGACAAACAACAGTTTAATTATGGGTATATTATTTGATTGTTGTGGATAAAATATGTTTTTACAAATAAGTACGTCAATTTGCTTCATATTGTAAAATTATCTACATGTTACAATAGTATCAAAAAGTAAAATGGTGAGCACAGTAAATATTCCTATCCGGAAAAAAATAAACAAAAAGAAAATGAGATAAACAATCTGTCAATTGCATAGTATGGATGTAAAAAATAACAACCTATTTGTTGTATTTATAAAAAAACGTAAACCAATATAATTATTTTATTTTCTTCTTTTTATAGGAAAAAAATATTTCCACAAGAAATTCAAGAGAAATAAAAACGGCTTCAAGGAAAAACCGCCCTTGATATTTGAAATAAAATAAATATATTTTCATGCCATTTACCCAATTTGCTCTGCTCTTGCAGATTTGAATAATTGGTATATTTTCCACTTAAAATACGGTTACAAGTCATTTTAAATAAATCCAATATTCATTTAACCGTAATATGGTTGAAATACAGAAAATAAATGCGGTGTAATTTTCTTTCTCATTTAGCTCCCCACAAAATAATCAGATTGTGTCCAGGGCAGTAACATAGGCCTAACAAGTAATTAATTGTGCAATATCCGAGTTTTCTAATAGGGCAAATCTTCTGAACGAAGATTGATAGGCCGTTGAACTAAGTACGAGCATTTGTCAAGGAAACTAATTACTTTCTTTAATTTCTTCATTCTTCAATTCCAATTACGCGTAAATGTTTAATCGCTTTTTTCCTTCAATCTTTTCATTTGCGAAGAAAAAGAAACCTCAATAAAATGTAGCAGACATAAAGCCAGCAAATACAACGTTAATTATTCAACTAGGACCTAGTATACGCCGCGCTCTGGTTGGTGTTGGGGTTGAACAGCAGGACGAGTGAAACATCCCCTTTAAGCTGGAATAATTCAAGGAATCCTGTCAGTGTGCCACAGAAGTACACTAACACAGGTATAGGGGGTGAAACATGCGCGGGCTGAATTTGCAACGCGAATTTAATTAATCTTGATTAAAAATCACCAACCGGTATTTTATCAAATATTTCATATCCATGTGCGCAAAGATTTACTGACTTTAAAAGCAATGACAGTTTGCAGTATTGCACATGGAACAGTATTGAATTCAATATATATTTCAAAAGATATTTTTACATTTCTCAGAAGTATAGGTTTGCAAATGTAAGTAAATGTAGTTAAATCAAAATTATAGGGAATATTTATAATTTATTGAGTGTACGATAATTGAAACTGTTTAAAAATCATGGATAAGTGTTAGTGCGCTTGTTGACCATTGGATTTCAGTTGATGAACAGAATTATTCAGAAGTTATGCCCCATAACCCCTCCATAAGTACCAGCGCTGTATGAAAAACCGAAATACGTTCTCGCTAGTCGAATGAAAAAGGTTAACGATACAAAATGAAGGACAGGTATATTATCAATTTTTTTAACATTGCTTATTTTTGATATTACAATATTTCGCAAAATGCAAGTGAATGTTAGATGTTAAATTTTGTCTAATATTATTTATTTCATACTGGTTTCTAATGTTACGTTTTTCGGGCTATTTATCGGACACAAAGTAAAACTAGGACTTTAAAGGAAAATTTGACAATAAATTTTTTCATTAATTATAAACAAATACTTGTTCCTATATAAATTGTTATTTATCCTACTTATATTTTTATGAATTTTTGGTAATTTCTCTTAATAAGTACTATAATTTAACAACTTTATTAACTAGTATGAAAAAAAAATTGTATACTGATAAAAATGTTTTTTTGGAACAAACAGATTCCTCTTAAATGAATAAAAGAATTGATTTGATTAGTGCCAATCCGATTTCGTTTTCATTGAAATTTATTTTAGGTTTAATAAATATTCTTGTAGTGAAACTGAAAAATGTACAAAAAAAATCTTCACTGCTACTGATAAATGAATACCAAATATAACCAGAAGGCAAATTAAATTTATACATCAAAGTTTATGAATGGTTTCACAGCCGTGCATTGAAATACTTTACAAATTGATTTAGAATACCTTTTACGGCCTTGAGAAGAAGATTAATTCAAATGAGGGTATAAAATTAATTTCATGCGATTGTAAAATAAATACATGTAAATAAATGTCAGTCCAATTTGCAGAGATCAAGAAATAAATTATATGCGCTCTACTAACTTTAAGGTTACAGACACTATTTGTAATTGAATTATAAATGGTAATATTTGATATACTGTCCGTATCCTATAAATTTTAATGTGAAACACATTGCAAAGTGATAAATGTTAACTTGTATTTGAAATTCAGATACGTATTTGTTTGCAACTTTCAAATATTACAGCTGAAAGTTTTTGCAACTCATGTTTTGTATCGGGCGGAATAGCAAAAACAAAACATGGTTTTAGCGCTAATAGCTGCATGCATTAGTAAGTTTATAACGTTGTTATGAATGGAGTAGTATTTGATTATAAGCTTGATGTATTTGCTGCTGTATTTAGATGTGATAAATAGAAGGAACGAAATATAATTCTAAAAATATAACTTCGCCTGTATGGTTGATTAGTGTCGAAAATTTCTGGGAATTAAAGTAGATTAATCTTAATCAATCTACTTTAATTCTTGCCGAATACTTTGTTTTCCTTCTAGGAATAATCCACTAATCAATACCCAAACATAGGGCAAAACAACCAATCAGATTACTCGTATCATTGAATGACCAGCTTAGTTCGTCGTAATTCTCGTGTCCTGAAAGGATTCCGGAGTGGCGGGGATGGAAAGTCCGGAGGTTTGATATGTAAAGCGTGTATGCACTCCGGGAGTTACTCAACCGTGGTGAGACCTCGTCTCTCGTCCTTCAAATCGGAGAGAACTCTCGAAAACACATCAAACTGTGGAGTTTATGATAACTGTTGATTGTTGTCATATTATTGCAGAAAATTCGCAGATATCACGAAGCAATGAGAATTTGAAACATGCAAAGTTTTTCACGGTTTTATTATTTTAGAATTTACTGACAGTAAAATAAAGTACTTCACAATCTGCTGATATTGTGAAATATCTTATCTAAATTTACAAATAATTCCAGAGGACAGGGGAACTAAAATTGACTACCTACTGAAATAAATAATGATGACGCAAATTGTCAATTAAATTTTACAAAGTGTTTTCGTTTTTGTATCAAAAGAAGATGGCTAGTAAACTACAAAAAATTTGATATTTTAATCAAAAGAATGGCAGTAGGAACTTCTTTTATTTGCATTTAAAATCAATGAGATGAATTCATCTGTAAAGTTGAAGAATAAAAAACTCAACAAAAACTAAATTAAAATGAATTCAGAGCGACTTAGCCGATAGTGATTCAATTATTCAAACAAACTGTCAGAAAATATATAAGAACTTTTAAAGTAATAATTTCTTTTTCCACGTCAGAATAACGTCTTAGAATAACGGGTATGACGGTATGAGAATATTTATACTTTTTCGCGAGCTGCTAATGGAAGCAAGTGCAAACGATGTAAACAAATTGCAGTAAAATTTCTGCAAAAAGATTAATGATAAAACTAAAATAAATGTGCGTATACGCGCTAAATTTCCACGTTAGTGTGTCGACGATAAATTAGTTTGCCTGAAGGTAGAATCCACATCAGCTAGTCTGTTGGATTCTGACAATAATTTATTAGTAAGTTAAAGTAACATAACACGAGTCAGTTTCCTTATTGGTTAGGCACCTTTTAAGGGACCTATTTCATATTCAACAACCGTCGTAACTTCGCTTAATATTCATTCAATAATTGAATATCGTGTAAGTGCATTTAACTTTAAAATGAATTAATTTAATTTGTGCAAACCGCCTTTTAACTCCTAGATTTAACGACACTTGCTTACTGAGCGCCATTAACGATTGATTAAGTACGGGAAATATTGATTTTATGAAATTGATCTTTCTATTTAATAGTTATCTAGCTAACTTAATCAAATTCTTGTATAGCAAATAGCATAGTTTCCTTATGTGGATCATTAGATCCTCAGTTCGTATCCCACAATCGATAATTGCAATTTACACCCCCCTCCCCCCCCCCGTGTTATTTATTTTTTTATTTCCATTTTACGAAATCGGGTGTAGAATTGAAATCTGGAATATAGAAATTTCAGTGCTATTTATTTTATATTGCTGTAAATTTAAACCCATTCACTTTACAGTAATAGTGTAATTACAAAAGTTGTTCAGAATTTAAGAATGTATGGAATAAGGTCCATTTATTTACCTAAATATTAATACTTCACGATATATCAATCAAATTAAAATCAATTTTTATTAGAGGAAAATTATAACACGACCAAAGAAAATTAAACAAAAACGAAAAATATTTGACATTTCATAATAGTTATTTATTAAATAACTGTTAAAAGTGACATTTTATGAGAAAGTTTGGAAGTTTGCGAAACGAGGCAACGTCGAGTGAAACAACCACACAAACGAAATAAATCACTTTTAACACGTACTTCATACAAAATTTTATCTACGATATTCCTAGTGTATTAGTAAATAATTTATAAAAAATGTAGAATGATATTTTGGCAGGTAGGGTTATATTTGTTGATTTATTGAAACAAATCGTTAGCAACGTATTAAACGTAACAATAATAGTTATTTACGTATGTGTATAGTACAATATTTTATCAACGATATAATTTAAAAACCCAATAAATATAAAAAATATTTTTATTTATGAATTAGGATCACAATATTAATTGGGTAGTTCGCCATGATAACAAAATTATTGTAAAGTATTTAAAAATTTTAATCACTCGTTGCTCGGCAACGCGTGACTAATGAGATCGTGTTACTAAACAATCGTTTTACAAACTCAAAACTAACAAATAAACATCAATTTTACACACTATCGTAGATAAAATCACTTTTAACAAATTGCTATGTTACTTTTAACACTAGTATAAGAAAGTGACACTTTTAACTTGCTAAGCAACCGTTAAAAGGAACACTTTTAACAACGGTCGTAGGTAAAACTATTTTAGGGTTATTTATTTAACAGAAATAAATTAACTCCAAAATTCACCATTATATCATTACAATCTTTCATGAAATTTCTACCGCAAATAATAAATACACAAAACTGTAATAAATGAATCTAATGCTGTTTTCAGAAATATAAATATTTTGTTTTTGTTTAAATTTCTATGGCTGTATTACAATTTTTCTAATAAGTATTGATTTTAATTTGATATATTGTAAATACTAATATTTAGATAACCAAATGGACCTTATTACACACATTTTAAATTCTGAACAACAATTGTATTTAAATCTTGCTGAAAAGAGAATAGGTTAAAATTTTCAGAAATATAAAAAAATAGCTTTGAAATCCTTTTATTCCACCCTTCTATTCTATAATATTTATATATATAATATTTCCTAGTTAAGGTTTACCAATTAATGAATTTATATTTACAGCGCTTTTTACCTGCCGCACATGTACGTAATTTTCGGTAGTGAGTTTTTAACAGATAATATCACACCCAGAGGAGGAAGTGCGGTAATTTCATAAATCTTATTCAAAGCTACTAGATAGACGAAGCTTCCGCAATGCGAAGGTGGGTTCAAGTCCCACCTGGGTGGGAAGTGTGTCACTGGCCGTGTCCGTGTCCCACGGTCACGCTTATGCGTGTTACGTAAGGCTTACGTTGCGTGGCTGCATCTACGTGCCGACACGTTATGTCCGTGCTATGTGCGTATGCGTGTGTCCAATGCATTGTAATACATGACGATTGTGTGTTAAATGAATATGAATTAGAAATGCGTGCGGTAATGAATAGAAGAATGACTTGTAATTGAGAATTATTGTTCGCTTTTCGCATGATTAGTAGCTGTTTACAGCTTTTAGTTTTAATTATTCTAATCGTAAATTGCAGAACGCTTTTTAGCTATTCTAATTAGCTATAAGCGTATATTGACATTTCGTACGAAAGTACTGTATTTCAAAATGTTTTATCATACTGACTGACTACATTTAACATATTCAAATAGTAATAGTACTAGAGGGTATGAAGAAGAGAATCATTATTGATCCAGCTCCGAGATTATATCCTGAGGGCATAGTCCGAGGACTGAAAAACGTTTGTCAATAATAATCTTCTCAATTGTGGCTCACATATTATTTTTTCACCTAACTTCTATTTAACGAATTTTATGTCAAAAACTAAGTAGCCAAAAATAAAATTATTTGCTTTTAACACTGTTTTTATTATTTGATATTTTATTTTGGTAACTGGTAATAATATTTGCAAAAAGTTATACCGAAAATTTTACTCAACATAGAAACGGTCAAAATTGTGTAGTTTTATACATTTCTGTATGTAAAATATAAACCATTAAATTATGAGTATTGGTATATGAAACTGTAGATAAGTTTTAAAGAATGGTAACTAACATAAAAGGTGACTAAAATATCTGAAAATATGCTTCTGGATGAAAGCACATAATAAGAGTGCTTCAAGTTTATGGGACATATTTTCAATGTTGAAATCTATTATTTCATTCAATGGCAATAGGGGCATTACAAAAATGTTTAAATACTTGCATTTTATAATATAAGTGACATTTTACAAGTCAATAACTATTCATTATAAACCATTTCCAATATTATGAAGTAATCTCTAGTGAAAAACAAATTCATGATTCCAAAACAAGTCAATAATGGGATGTTGCTAAGTTATTAGTGAAAAATAGGTTATTGTAAGCTAAAGATGAGAAGATAATTATTATTGACCTAGACCCGAAATTGTATTCCGAGGGCACATACATTAAGAAGCTTGAATTTCTTTGAATAAGTGACAGTTCTCATAATTAATCAAATTCAATAATAATCCATTATATTCGTTAGTAAAGGAACCGGTAGAGAAAAACTATTTTACGACTCAAAACGAAGTCCATAACAGCACGTTTCTAGGTAGTAGTAAAAAATAATTACTGTCGAGTATGTCTGCACCCTTTATGCACCATAAAAATAATCTCTTTTGAATTAAGTACCAAAATGTGTAGGTTGATACTTAAAACAATAAAATATTCTTGTTTTATGTGATATGCGTTAAAATAAATAAATAAAATATAATAAATTTACCCATTTCGGAGTGTGTGATAAATTTTTGCGCATAAAATGAGGTTACCAGTCGTCAAGTCATGGCCTCCAAGGATGGAAGTGGTGGAGGAACCACAGGGGTAATTTTTTATGTGGAGAAATTTTCTTAAAATTTCGAAAATATGTTGGCTGTGAGGCTCGAACCGAAGATCATATAATCCACAGTCCGATGTGTTAAAGTATTTATTGAATAACCACAAGATAACCTATTTTCTATGACAGCGCGCGGATTCATCCGTAGCAATTTAATTTTTAGTATAGGTTGAAAAAGTGTGTCTAAACAGTACTGAACCTAATATTACCGTTTTTATTCCCATTAAAATAAATATACCTCTACCAAAAATTGCAAGTTGTTAATCGTGACCGTTACAACAACAAAAATTACCGTACAAATAACATCTTATACAACAAAAAAAGTAGTACAAAATAGTTCTCAGAACCCATAGTGAAACAGCAAATAGCGAAACCATCTCTTCGTGTGTATGCAAAGTTTTACTCGAACAGAAACTGAGCAATTGAAATTAAAAACGGTGACATCATGGTAGTAATAGCAGTAACGGTGAAGTCGAACTCGATACTGATACAAGAAGCGCTCGTAAAGTTGGCAGCCTTGCACATGTGTCACTAGTTTATACCAAACCGTAGTTTGTTTCGCAGATTCTCATAAGCAAACTTCATTTCACTTCTGTCATGAACAGGAATACGAGCACCGTTACCGTAGGAACTTTCCTGATACCCGGGATGCTCATTTGTTAAATAAATACATTGCGAAAATAGTTTAATTTTCTGCCGTGTTTCATGTTGGCAAATCTCTAGATGGAAATAATCGTAATTGTTAACTGTCCTAATATAATTAAACCCAATGTTTGCCAAATATTTATTGCCCAACAAATTTAAATTAATGCGTAACTTGAATATTGGTAGTCATAGTTAAATATTTATTTCTAATGAAACATCTGGTAGAAAAACTTATTGAAGACACAGTATATAATTCGCACAGTAACGACACTTCAAATATTTCATGATCCCAATATTTCAGTGGTGCGCTACCGAAAATATATCTAAGTAACCATAAAAAAAAAGTGTACAGTATATCAATGACAAATATCAATCCACAGTATTTCTTTCATGTTAGGTTCATAAAATGAGTGCAAAACAGAGAGGTAATAGTTATTTGTCAAACTAGAGTGGAAGAAGGGCTTTCCTCTCGTGTTAAACACAACATTTTTTCACGACCTGTTTCTAAAAACGATTTGCTCGAACCAAAACAATTTGACAAAACAACTGACACATTAAAAGTTAGGTTATCAGATGCAAGGCAGTGTAAGAATATTGCCAATAAAGCAATCTTAAATATAAATTAAAGTTGTCAAATTGTGATTTAATCTAGAAAAATAAAAACATCAGACATAATTGTAGAATAATTTAAAGTACGTATATCCATAAAATAAAGATTATCAATTCAATTAGGCACATATTTTTTGTAAATAACATTCATGTTGGTAACACTTCTATATTTTCCTCTCTAGTGAAGAAAAACACATTTTCCTCAGTATTTCGGGAGAAGAACGGTGTGGTTTCCTGGCAGATTGTGAAAAAACATATTTTTTCACGACATGGTAGCAAACCCCACCATTCTCCCGAAATAGTGAGGAAAATGTGTTGTTCCTCTCTAGAGAGGAAAATATAGAAGTGTTACCAATATGAAAGTTATTTACAAAAAATATATTATTAAAATTATAAATAAATTCCTAATTTTATTTAAAATCCATATTTTAGTGATATATATATATATATATATATATATATATATATATATATATATATATATATAAACTTTAAATTATCTTACAATTATGTCTTATATTTTTCTTTTTCTTATTAAATCACAATTTGACAACTTATTAAAGTTATTTAAGATTGGTTCATTGGCAACACTGCTACACCGCCTTGTGTCTGATAACCTAACTTTTAACGTGTCAGTTTGTCAGTTGTGTTCTCAAAGAGTATTTTAGGTCGGAGCAAATCGTTTTTAGAAATATGTCGTGAAAAAAATTTTGTGTCTAACACGAGAGGAAAGCTCTTCTTCCACTCTCGTTCGAAATCGAGGGGGAAGAAGAAGCGCTTTCCTCTCTAGTTTGACAAATAACTACTGTATCTTGAAAAATTGTAGGAACTTTTATAGTATAGGTGAAACATTTTTTTATATTTTATCTCATTTGCAACTGACAGCTAATCAAATTTACCGCCTTATATTGCTACTACCAAAATGGCCGCTCGGCTTACGGTCATCGATTGATGCGATCTAAAGAGTACAGACAGCGAGTGTCATTGCTGTGTGAATTCTTATGCAGTATTGAATATATGTAGGCATTTTAATTTAAAATACACTTTGTTATATAAAATAAAATAAAAAAAAAAAACAAACCGATGGACCACCGGTATGACAGCGCCATCTCTTCGCAGTAAATTTCCAGTTTAATATTTGACCACAAGTATTATATTATTATTATTATTATTATTATTATTATTATTAGCTCAAAACTCCCATTTTATTTTAGTTTGCTTTAATTTATTAGAGTATAAACTTATTTTTCAACATGAAAAACGTTCTCAAAGAAACTGTTGAAGTATAAAAGTTACAAAAAAGTGAGCAAAAATAATTTAAAAGAAGAAAGATGTAACCACAAGAGATGTTCAGCATGGTTTTCTAATAAAATCAAAAAGTAATATCTTGTAACTGTTGAAAAAGAAACTTTTATTATTATTTTTAGATTCTTTTCAATCTCGTATGATATACTTTTACTCTTGACGTAACAACTCAATAAGAAAAAAGAATAGGTAATAAGAAAAAGTTCAGTTTTAAAGTTGTCTAAATTTAAATTATTTCTAGTCCCTGATTCAGTTTCAGTGAAGTGACAAAGTAAACTCATCAGTAACTGATTCCGGGAACATGTCGTATATTACATCACGTAGAACTTTAAATTTATTTTACGCAAACTAAATTTAATTCCCTAGATTCATCGAAGTTAAAATTATCGACCTTCACGTCCCTTGCCCTTTCTCAAGCTTCGCGATCTGAGAAACCGTTTTTTCTTTTTCCATTAAAACTTCTTGACTGATTACTTCAAAACACTTCAGCCTAAACACTAAATAGATTCAAAGTCATTTTGCAATTTGTTCAACATTTCGACGAGATTAAATTTCTCACTGACGCATAACCGATAAACGTGTTTCAATCTTGGGCCTCTGGGGATATTTGCAATTTAATTAAATATTTTTTCACTTTCCTTCGCAGCCTTTTTATGCATCCGATTGACAAATTTTACTTTTATTTCTAGTACGGTTTTTATTTGCACAAAAACATTATTTGATATTCCAATCTTAGCTTGTTTTTATTACTTTCCAATTTTGGGCGAGGCTGCAGGATTTTTTGCCGATTGACATTAAAGGTGACATTTTACGGATTGCTAATAGTCTGTAAAGTAACACTTTTATGCCCAGGCTGTAAATAGTTATTTGTACCACAAGGTTGGAAACTGCTATTTTGAAAGTGCGAGTTTATTTTGATAGGTCTCGCCTACGGCTCGTCCTACAAATACGAGCACTCGCAAAATAGTTTCCAACCGAGGGATACACAAGATTTTTCGCGCCAACCTTTATGTAAATTTAATAAATAAATTTAATTTATTACTCATTTTCTTAATGACAGGGAATTTTTTTATGTTGCTAACTTCACAATATTTGAATGTCAATTATGTTTATTTTCCAATATCATAACCAAAAATATCTACATATTTTTATTTGGATTTTACCCTGCAAATTCAATTATAATTACTTACAAATATATTTAAAATCCATAAATATTCTGTTTCCTTATATTACAATTACTCAATTGTAGATATATTGCCATACTATTTTTAAGTCAATGTAATACTTTGACATTTTTAGCGTCAGAAGTTAGCTAAAATTAGTGAAGTGATGCCAACATATAACCATAAAAAGTTAGCAATTTTTGTCGAACTAGTTCGGCAAAAACATGATTTCCGACCGCTTTAGAGATATGTAATTGTGTCAATGTCGGACGGCGGCGCGAAAAACATTTTACATAGCAACCACTCAACAAACGCATAATAACTGTCAATAAATGCATAGCAACCGTTTAACACATGCATGGCAACGTAATTTGACAGCGATAACCTTCAAAATATGTATATAAAATAATCACTAAATTAATATTAATTCCAAATCAACAAAAAATGTATGTGTTCAACTCGGCATCAAACACAGATTTATAGTTTTGGCAGCCTCTGCTGTAAATCTGGTATTTTGATGCCTAGTTAAACTATTATTTTGTACTTGGTTATGTTGGTTATATTTGTAAAAAGAATATTTGAACTACATCGTTAAAAAGACAATTATTACAGACTAATTGTCTTACTTAATTATCGTACTCTAGAGGATTAAGTACAAAGTTATAATTATCCTTCCTCCAGCGCCCGATTGACATTCACATGTTGCAAGGAATAGCGGCACTTCTATTTTTCCTCCTAACTGACATTTGTCATGCACATCTAACACTGCTTTTCTAATTCATCCTAATCAAAATACTGTTGCTCATTATGCACAACAAAAGCTATAAAATTACGTAAGCACAAAACATAACCCCGATTAAATAATATTGAATACTAATTAAAATACAAATCATCGTCATAAAGTGTGCTAATCTTAATTCAGTTATGCTAATTGCTGAAAAAAATGGTAATGTCGGAATGCGTTTAATGTATTACGTTTATGGCATTCCAATAATGCGTTCACCTTGACGCTTGAGCGCTGCAAGTCGCTCAACTGACGCTTCAAGAACCGTATATTGACCAAGTTCCGTTTTAGTTAACGCATCTGTTAAAAATCATTAATCGAACATATGCTCGACCTCGATTGGGTTTCATTTTATTTGCTACAAACATCTTCGGGCAAAATGCATGTGGTTTCAATGCAGCAGAAATAACCGCTACAGTGATCCTCAAACGTGATGAATTACATCGATAAATGATTTTCAACCAACAACAACTAAAGTATCTTCATGCATTTGGGGAGTAATAAACAAATATTTACGAATATAATTAGAACTAAGTTACAGATACAAAAAAGATATGCTTTTAACTTGATACATTTTGTAGCGTACAGAAGTTGAAAACATATGCAGAACGATCACATCTATTTATAAGTGGATAGATTCGAAGGGTGGATATCTCTTCAAGGACCAATCCAATCCAAATAATACCAAAGAAATTTAAGCTTGGCCGAATAATATAATAATTCCTCAAGACGAAGTATCAAAATTTTAGCCACGATAATCTAAAATGATTTTATATATTGAAACCTAAAAAACTTCTGTCATATTTTAAGCTATAACACATTTTAATACTTGCATCTTTCTTACTCGTTTTCACTGTAAAATAAATCGTACATCTTACTAGTGTCATTGTAACACTATTTTTTTTACTTCTTTGAGTAGCTGAAGAACAATGGGGTCTTTCACTATTATTTTTTATGGAACTTTATCTAAATTGACGACTATCTACACTTTTAAAAAGTCTTAATTAAGTCTTCATTAAGCCACAATGATTTTTTTTAAATGTTGTGACGTCATTGAAGAGGTGTTGCTGGATCTTAAACAGTACAGATTGTAAATAATTGCAGTCACATATTTTTTTACTTATTTTATTATTATTATTATTATTACAACAAAATTGAACATTTATGTGACAAAAATTATTTAAATCTCTACTATTTAGATCCACCAACAACGTTACAACATTTTTAAAAAATCATTGTGGCTTAATGAATAAAAATTAAGTTTTTTTAAAAGTGTAGATACACTTCAATTTAGATAAAATTTCATAATTTTTTTTTATTTAAATGGTAATAGACTCCATTCTAAAATCCATCAATAATCTTAAAATATATTATTCCAAACATCTTTCTTTTGCAAGCAACCTAATATTGTTATGCATTACTCTTATGTATTATCTATGAAAACCTGTAATTGGTACTTATGTATTGTTGGTTTTCTTAAAAAATATAGCAATAAAGAATAAAGATAATTGATGTTTGTCATGGATAGCAGTAACTATTTACAAACAAAAGTGTGAATACAAAAGTTGATCAGAATTTAAAAATGAAAACAATAAGGCCCATATGACTACCTAAATATGAGCATTTTACGATATATCAAGGCCATGGAAAAATTACACAAAAACGTAAAATATATGATATTTTATAAAAAAGGTTTAGACATATTTATTTACTTACAGTAAGAAATCGAAAGAAATGTACTCTCTAATTGGTCATTATATAATTACAATCTTCTTCGAATTTTTTACGGAAATGTATATAGTGATTTAACGCCGTTTCTTATGATGTTCTCTAGATCCTTTTATAAGAGTGGATCAATCTCCGTTTCCTGTTCTTTAAATCCTTGTAGTTAAGTTCCTCCACATCTTCATATCTTTTGTTTTACTTTGCCTGTTACTAATTCCTGCTGTTTTTAATCTTCTTTTACTTCCTTTAGCTATGTTAATCTGTGTCTCTCTCGTACTTTTCTTGCTCCTGGTATTCATTCTATTACTGATTTAATTGCATCATTTTCTTCTGTTCTCCATATATGACCAAGCCATCTGACTCTCTATTGCTTGATCTTTTTCATTATGTCTTCTCCTTCCAAATCTTGTTCTATTCCGTGGTTTTTTCTTATTTTGTGTTCGTTTTCTGATATTTTTATTGTTCTAATTATTTTTCATTCCATTATTTTTAAATCTCCTTCAACTATTTTATCATTGTCTTAGTTGTACATTGTTGTGATGTACTGAATATGTATGAGAAACTGTTTTTTTTTATATAGTTTATATGATAGTCAGAAATGTATGACTATTCATATTTATAAAGTTATACTAAAATTTTATTAATATACGTTCTTACAGGCAACATTTTTTGTATAAGTATAATAAACAATTTCACAATTCATGAACGTATTTAGGGAGGTAAGGGATTAGGACCCTCTATACTTCGCTCACCAAAGTTTAACACTAATTACCCCACTGGGTAAAATTAAAGTAAATATACAAAAGCACCATGCTCATGATATGACATAGGAGTATTTAATTATTTACTCATCAGATAGGGTTAGTGAAAATGAGACGAATATGCAGTAAAAACAAAGGTATTAGGGAATGGCAGAAAGTTTTGGGACCGTAGTTCCAGTAAGCGGAGTGTGAAATATTTAAAACCACAAGACTTGATAGTGAAAATAAACGATCCTGAGCTTGGTTGCTGGTGTTTGCAACATTGCGATGTTCGTTTACCGTACCGCGATTGTTTTTGCGTGTAAAGATAATGATTACGTGTCATTTTATACATGAGCGGAACAAATATGATACGAATCACAGATGGTGAAACGGATTCCAGCTTTAAAAAACTTACTCAAATGGTTGCATTGCGTGCTTGGGATAGTTAACTGCGTGGTGCTGTCAATACAGAAGTCGAACAGCAACCGTTTTGGATACAAAACTATGTTTATGCCATAAATAGACCAAAAAATGCTGTGCTTTTTTAGAAGAATAATTCATAAAATTATTGAGAATTCTGTAATGTACAAGGGAAGCAGAAATTTGTAACAGATTTTGGAAGCATTTCAAATGCACTTGCTCTTTTTGCTTTAATCGCATTCCTAGTAAGATTGCATAGATAAATTGAAGCACGACAATACTTACAGACCAATAAAATATAAAGACATACTAAAAACAAGACAAAATAGTAGACTTAATACGGGTAAAACTAAACTAAAGACGAATATTTTCCGCGTTAATCTCAAATTAGTTCGTTATTGTGAAAAACTGAAAATATAACAGCAATAATACTAACATGTGTGTTAATAAATTGAACCCTAAGAAACCTCTGTCATATCAACTTTGAACAATACTAAATATTTACACATTCTAAAACCTAAACCTTTCGAAGCCTTTTTGACAGTAAAACAATAAATCGTTTTCTTGCTAATCACATTGTTACATTTATAAGATACGATGTTGATATTTTGATGTGTCAGCACCCAACCTACAATCGTACAATCAGTAAAAGTAGCATTAAATTATATTCCTATATAGACAAATATCGACATTTTAATGAATAACCAACCAATAATAATAAAACACACCCTGCTTCGAATGTGTAAATTATTTACTCAAATAAACATTGACTACTTTTCATTATTTATTTATTTGAAAACGAACTGCACAAAGAATATCTCCTTAAATATTTAACAACTAATTCGTTTTATTCTTGAAAGAGCGCAATGTATTATTAATGCAATATTTCCGAAAAAATCTGATAAAGTCCGGGTCAAAGGAAAAATATTTCTTGTTCGCTGCGGCCACATGTCAAGATATATGACCATAAACATGGTTTGAATTCGGCCACGGGTACAACTGCTCAGAAATTCCCCTCACGATTCTATAGACCGCGTTCTCACAATAAAAATTCAATCTTTGAAAAAGTATTTGCTACTAACAATAACAATATGCTGTATTTTCCCATTTCTTTTATTGTCGCACAAATATAATTCGAATAAAAAAGATTGTGTTTATTTAAAATTGAGTTCATGCTGTAACAGCCGTGTGAAGTATATCATTTATTTGCGTCAAAAGTGGACCAATTATTTAAAAATCCGTTAGTGTAGTATACAAAGCTTTTGATACATTGAATGTCATTTAAAATGAAAAATGATTATAGCTGTCACACGCATATTCGCATTTGTCCATTATGAGAATATTTATCGAAATTTTATTACCTAAAGCTTAAGTGGTATTGATTACAAAAGCATCGTACATTAACCTCTCAAATTTTGCAGTATTAATAATGAACAACCTTTTAAGGTACGCAGTAGGTATGCACTAAAAATTAATAAGTTCGTTTGGATAAGTGCTCATCTTAAACATCCTTCCAGATAAATATATCATCATCCACTTTTTTGGATGCACCAATCTGTAATTCTAACAAAAACTTAGTATATCATCATGCCATTTAGCCATTTTAGGTGTGCAGCTATCTATTTCATATAGGTAAAAGGGTTAATAGCTCAGTGATAACTCATGATTCATAGTCCGAATCCTGCAGTCGACAGTTGCCTTTTTAACTTTACCACTATTGTTTCCATTTTGAGGGCCCTGACATGACGGGGGGTAACCACATTTATTTATTTATTTATTAATAAAAAAAAATTGTGTTATTTTGTAAAACGATTCTAATGTTCTGTTTTTCTAAAAAAAGAAAAAGTACATTTAAGAAGTAATCAAATACTTTAATCTATGACCGTTGTTAAAAGTGGCCCTTTTCACGCTTGCTTAGCAAGTTAAAAATGTCATTTTCTGACACTAGTGTTAACAGTAACATAACGTATTAAAAGTGATTTTATTATTACTTTAACACGTTGATAACAATTGATATCAATAAATTAACAAATATAAATCTACCTATCAAAATATCATTCTACATTTTTTATTATTTACTAATACACTAGGAAAATCGTAGATAAAATTTTGTATGATGTATGTGTTAAAAGTTTGTGGAATTGTTTCATTCGGCTTCGCAAACTTCCCCACTTACTCATAAAATGTCACTATTTACACTTATATATATAATATAATATTTCAAACATCCCTTTAAAAAAAATATATATATATATATATATATATATATATATATATATATATATATATATATACATCATCACGCATTTTACTTATTATGGGTGTGGCACTCTAACGCAGATCTCGGAAAGTGATATATTTTTGCGTATGAAGTGCGGTTACCTGCCATCAAATCATAGCCCCCCAATAATGTTAGTGGGAACCACAGGGATAAATTTAACTTGGCAACTGTCAGCTGTGGGACTTGAACCGAGGATCTCACGATCCATAGTCCGACGCGTTACCACGGAGCTATTTACCTCAATACTCGTTTAATATTTATTTTTAAAAAATGATGGAATACGAAAGAAATTTAATTTTAAAATAATAAATTGTGTATTTGTTTACCAATGTTGGCAATAACTTCTGCCCGATGTGATAGCTCTTGGTAACAGTGAAATATAACCTGCAAATATTATGTTAGTTGTCCCAATGTAAATAAAAAATGTTTTATTTTGTATTTAAATTTATATGAGAAATTGGTAAATATTATAAATAAATTTTATATATTTGTATTATTTTGTATGTATTATATATTGTATAAACCTCATACGAGAACTTAGTCCCGCCACTTTGCATGCAAATAACTATTCTTTGTAGCACATGTTCCAGATATGACATAAAGTTCTAAAATTTGTATAGAACCAATCGAAGTAATATTGTTGAACTGTTCTTGTAAATTTGGCTTAGTAGTAAACAGTTTTATGAAAATGCATCCTCACTCCTCAGTTCAATCCCCACAGCCGCCAAATTTTAATTGTAAAAAAGATAAGGGATAAAAATTATCCCTTTTTGTTTAACAAAAATGTGACATTTGCCAAAGATCTGTTATAAACAGAGTGCGTATATATTTACTTGATTTAAAGTACCTTTAATTTCCTGCTCTATGCTTTAATAATAATGGCAATCATACTTTTGCATGTCAAAATAATTTTTGCAACCTTGTGATTCTTAATTTGCGGAACAGTAAGACAATAATTCATTAATCCATGTTGGACGAACGGTATTTAATTACACTTGACATAACGTAGCATGGAGCGTGTCTCGGTGCACGCGACAAGCGCATCAACACGTAACGATAACGTGAACGTAACGTATGATCTCGGAGAGCGACGCTGGAACTGTCACTCTCGCAGTAAGGTACACGACCGCGCGTCCAGCTGTGACCGGAGTCACTGAGTCCGGCCCGGAACCTCCGCCGCGGCGCGTTACATCACAAGGTGAAAGTCAATGCTGCCGGGATTTGTTTACTAATGTATACGAGCCCAGAATCATATCATTTGTTCCAGTTATAATCATACAAAGAAAAATTGTTTAATTCATATTTATTTCTTTAATTCTATCATTTGTACCTCCCGCACATACATATATGTAAGGGAGATATTATGTTTATGGTACGAATTGATTAGATTTTGATGGGAACAATAGGCTCTTCAACCATTTTTTTTATGGTAAGGACTATTTTTTGGCTGGATAATGTATGTAAATGAAACTCTTGGATAGCAACCAAATATTTTATTAAAATATTACCTCGACCGGTTTCGACGCCACATGCGTCTTTTTCGACGAAGAGTATGTTTGTTCATATTTATTTATTTATTACACTTTTAACATGTTTTGTACAAGTTTCCATTAATATCACCCCCTGAAGAAGACGTATGTGGCGTCGAAACTGGTCGAGGTAATATTTTAATAAAATATTTGGCTGCTATCCAAGAGATTTATTTACAATTTTTTTAATTTTAGAAAATACACGTTAATATATGAATATTTTTCGTGTTTCCATCTATATTTTGTAATATAATTAAGCCCGTAATTAATTATTAAAGATTCTATATAAAACCGTGTGACGTCATAGTGGCTGATGACAGAACAGTGCTGAAATAAATAATAATTTTGAATTTTTGTTGCTATTGTTTTCATAACTTGCAAAAAGCAATGGTTTATAACCATCATTATAATTTTAACTAGAATTTAAAGATTTCAACTAATAAAAACAATAATAAAGTGTTATATTTTTGACATTGTTTTCAAACCTTTTATTGAAAATTTGTTCGAAATATACCTAATTTTAAGCTGGTTGAAGTTGAAGAGCCTATTCATCAACTGTAAGTGGTAGATTATTTGAAGATCTATCAGAGTTTTTGGGCATATCTTAGTTAAATAAATGAGATAGAGTAAATTACATTGGAATCTAAAAGATGTAGAATATTAACTACAATCTTTATTTGAAACATTTTCAATATTTTGTTGTCATTTTAGGATTTTCAAGAGACAGTTTTGTTTGAATTTTGATAACAAGCTTTCTTGGAACTCCCTTAAATATACAAAATGTACTTAACCCTTTCCCAGTAATGTGATAATGTAGAATAATTATTAATTCAGTTTCTAAATAATTGGGTTCAGGTGCAGTAGCTACCATTAATATTTAGTTCCCTGAGCCATAGTGCAAGGAAGTTCAGACGGTCTATAATTTTGGAAAATGATATTATAAATTATAGTATGGTTAATTAATGTAAATGCATCAATTATTTGCGCTTCCATTAATGTTTTATTCGCGTGCTATGAACTACAGACCTTAACGGAAATCTTTTGTCTAGCTATGAATTTATTACTATGAAAACTATAATTTTAAATATATTGTGATTTTCGAGGAATCTTATTAAATGTGTAATAATATACAATTTGCAGAATATTTACTTAAACCTATTTGTACTAAATTTTAAGCATATTCATTCGTTTTCGCCTATCATCATTTGTTTTACTAAATTATATATATCATCTACCATTATTTCGTCAATCTCTCTTCTAGTTTATCATCGAGTTTGTTCGTCTTGTTTTTCGTATGTCTCCTTTATCATATTTAGTTCTTGCAAGCACCCCTAATACATATCATAAAATCTTTAATATTAAATCGAATCGAAATGCGTACATTTTATCAAAAGTAAGATTATGTAACTCCACTTTTCATTTGATATCTGATAGTTATCAAATCAGACAGTCAAAAGAAAGAACTTTCGCCCACTCACCTGTCATTACCCATACAGTTACCATAGGAATGAGTTGAGTGGACAAAACAGAAGGTTTCGAGCTCTGTATCCAAGTAAGAAACAACAAGTTTCAATAGCAGGATTGAACCAAAGAAATTATCCAAATTTGCAGTAAAAAAAGTTATTGCATTTTATAAAGCTATCCAAGCTTGGCCAAAACATTCCCTAACAGCCTGTATGTATTTGTTTAAAATACATAAACGAAGCAGTAAAACTCGGTTGTACAAGTGAAGTAAAAGAATATTTTAAGGGTACTTTTAAAGACAGTTAACCGAGGGCATCAACTGGCGGCTTTGAGCGGGTTTCCTAATTACCGCAAAAAACTATTATCTAATTCAAATATTCTGTGTTTTTAAGTTGATAAGTAATCTATTTTAATTATCCTCTCACTTTCAAATGGGTAATTTAAATCCTCATTAAAGCGCGGTTTCAAAGTAAAAAAGTCGTTAAGAATTGAATGGGAATACGAATAAGAAAGCAATTGAAAGTAGTGGAAACGCTCTGGTCCGAGCATTGATTGATTCACGCAGGAAACGTCGTAAAAAGCAGAAGAAATTGATGATGGCACGGCACAAAGGCGCTCTGAGATTTCCTGCACTCGCATAGTTTACCTGTGAATGATTCCTTTTGTTTTTGTTGGCGGGAAAAAGTCTCAGTTCTTTTTGATTACTCGTAAAGATGCAATTTGTTATGAGAAACGCAAGGCCGTCTTATTGCTCCGCTGTGATATTTGCGGATCATTACGAGATGGAGATAACTTTGTGGACGTACCACTTTCGATATTTGCTTTATTTGTGCTATCTGCTGTGTTATTTATTACGTTGGTGTGAGTAGGCTGGACTAAAATAAGAAGGACTGGGTTTTATTAATTATACATCGAATGACTGCTGCAGCGTTACTCACAAAGCTCCCAGCCCGATGCGATACTTACGCATAAAGCATCTAAAAACCATGTTTTGCGTGATCGCACTCTGACTTTATAATAAAACATACATAATGCACTACCCGTACATATCAAACATACTCCTTCTTTTTCCGCAAGTTGTGTTTTCTTGGAATGCAGGCAAATACGGTAATAAATAAACTAAAAAGTATATCTATGTAATTTAGAACCCACATCACGACACTCAAGATGTACTGAGTATCATCATTTTATTATTATTATTATGTTATTTATACAAATATTACAGTAGCAAATTTACAATGTCTTTAGCAAGTTTATTTGTTACCACACTTAGGAATGGTATCAAAAAAGCAAACTAACCTAAAAAATCTACAATTTTGAGGTATACGCAGAAATATAATAATTATCATAACCAAACTTTTCTGAATTGATCTATTTTAAATTATTGAACTAATTTCTTTGATTCTACCTACATTTTTGGGAGCGGCTCAAAAGGTCATATTTAGTTCATTTGCAGGAGCTTCTTTTCATCGAATATTTCATCAGCATACATAGAGTATGTATCATTATCAAATTATCATAGTTACAGTTAAAGTAAATGATGTTATAGTATATTATACATTAAGGGAGAGAAGTGTATGATTGTTTCCCGCGGAGTAAATTGAAGCACGAGCCATAGGCGAGGGCTGCAATATAACAAAATTACATTTCTCTCCTGCGGTGTACATGCTATTTTTTCACGACTCAAGTATTTATTGTGGTTTTTATGTATTTGAAAATTATTTGGATTGTAATATAATTTATGATAGTTACTTTTGATTTGTTTAATTTTTTTAATTTTTTCACATTATTTGAGCACCTTCCTTCACGTCGGGAGAGAGTGCGCAAATCTCTAGTAGATATGAAATCGATTGTTTCTGTCATGATTTTGGTATCATAGAAATCGAGTTTCTCTCCCCATCGTGAAAAAAGCATTTTTTTGTCGATTAATATTAAGGGTGACACTTTACGGACTGCTAGCAGTCTGGTCTGTAAAGTGTCACTTTTATGCTTAGGATATAAAATTATTTTACATAACAACGGCTCTAAAAACGCATATTAACAGTCAAAAAATGCATAGCAATCGTTCAACAAATACATGGCAACAGCTTAGCAACATTCATTGACGAGGCGAAGCCTCTGCTGTAAATCTGGTGTTTTGGTGCCTAGTTAAACAAATAACTATTATTTTATAAGTAAACATAGACATAATTTACTATAATTAATAGTTATTTACTTTACAAGTGGGCAAAGTAAGGAATTACCCACGAGAGAAATTTAAGCTCACGAAGCCGAAGGCTGAGTGAGATAAATTTCTCTCGTGGGTAATTCTACTTTGTCCACGTGTGAAGTATAACGTTTTATCCAACACTTCCTTATAAATGAAAAATTTATGAAAGAAATATTATTTGACAGTGACATATGCTTTAAATTTTTAAATAAAAATGTCAATCGAAGTTAACAAGGTGTTGTGTGTTATTATTATTGTTATAAATAAAAAAATACTCACTAGTGGCTTTCCTCAAAATTATACCCACTAGTGGATAATCTGTTACTTTGCTTGTTTAAAATCGCCATAGTTATAGAGCGATTATTGAGAAGTGTTGGATACAAATAATAACCTCGCCCAGTTTCTACCCCACATGGTTCTTCATCAGGGGGTGAAAGTCAAAAAATAAAAATACAGTTTATCAATGTTAAAAACATTTTGAAACAATAAATAATTAATAAATAATATTTTATTCAGTAATCACCCCCAGTAAAGTGTCAAATGCCAAGTAGATGTTAAATTAGTAAAGTACTATCCCCTCGCCTATCTGCTGTATAATTAGTAAATGCGTCAAGTACAGAAATAACTACTATGACAACATTTCAAGATACTGTCATGTAGTACTATCTGAATTAAAACAAATTGCTTTAATATATTTTTTCTGTACGTAACTCACCTGTAACTTAGAACAATTAAAAAAAAAACTAATTCACGTACCGATAAAATAAATACTTCTACACTAAAGTGCATGACATGTTCTACATCCATCTAATATCTCCGTAGGTACAAATAGACCATTTAGCGCAATCTGGCATAAAATTGATCACTTAGCAGCACGATTGGTTGAACTGCAGCTAGTACACCGTGAACGCAGATACCCCAGGAACAATTAAATCCGTTTTGTGCGTGTGACAGGGCCGTGTTTAGTGCTTGTTAGTTGTTACCAAGAAACGGTACCACGACGCGACACCAACTGCGCAGTCATCCTGGTCGTGTGACAGACCGCGGGCCCTGCAGCAAGGCGAAAATTGCTGCACGTAATTGTAACGTTTTATGCCAGACGTGGTGAAGAAACTCAGAAGGAATTATTTAGCATTTTGTGCTGATAACACCTACATACAGATTGTAGAATTGAAATGTATCCACAAATTTCAGTACTATTTTTTTGATATCGCAGTAAATTTTTGCCTATTTATTTTACAGCAAAAGTGTAAATACGTAAGTTGTTCATAATTTCAAAATGCATTAGGTTACCTAAATATTAGAATTTTACGATATATCAGACAAATTAGAATCAATATTTATTTAAAAATTGTAAACTGCTATGAAAACCTAAACAAAAATCTGATGTGGCCAACACATAACCTCCCGTCCAATACAACCCTTAAACGGTACAACATAGTATTTGATGATACAGGAAAGTTTGTTTTTATTTGTTTATTTTCTATTTATATTTAAGAAATTTAATTTTCTTTCGGATATTTATTCAATTTTTTGACATATATTTCACTAAGAAACCAGCTTCTCAATCACAATGACATGTGCCACATTTCGTAAAAAAAAATTTTTAAGTGTTCCCATGGTGTACAAGGAATGAAAGATTTATGAAATTTAATTTCTCTGTATTTTATTATCTCTAAGTCTAATGAAAATTAATAAAATTCGTGCAATCAAACGCATGTAAAATTAAATATTCTACAATTTTCAAACTACCATAAATTGTTGAAAAATTAAATTTAACCGTGTTTTTTTTTTTTCAAGGAAAATTGTTAGCATCTAGTGAACTGCTACTTCCGGTTGATTAATTTTGTTCAAAATCTAATCAGCTCTTCATATAAATATAAGCAGCAAAAATACATAAAATTGTATTTTTTGGTATTATAGTATTTGAGTTATACGAGACGAAAAAATCGGCACAGACCACATACAGACATTCATACACACAGGCATATACCCACATACGTATACACAAACATCATGGCGAAAATAGTAAAATTAATTAATTATTTTTTTTACCAATAACAATACCTCCCTTACTAGAGGTAGGCGGGAGGTACAAATGAAAAATATTTGATATTCCAGAAAATTGTTTTAGATTTATTTATCAGAAAGCAATGGAAAAAATGAACTCTCAAATTCGCCATTATATTATTACAATCTTCTACATAATTTCTACAGACAATAATACCTGCAATAATAAAATAATCTAAACCTGTTTTCTGAACTGTCAAATATTGTCTTGTTTAATTTTCCATGGCCGTATTACAATTATTCTAATAAATATTAATTATAATTTGACTGTTATATCGTGAAATATCAATATTCCGGTGCCTAATTGCATGTAGGTATTATTAAATTCTGAACAATTTTTGTATTTACATATTTTTCTGTAAAGTGAATAGGTAAAAATGCAGTTTCATTCAGAGATCGAAGCGGCTGTACTGTGATTTCTATTGTTGAACATTTTTTTTTTTGTATATAGGTTCCTACTCTTCTATACCGTGTGAAGTAACTTTTGCTTCTTCCGACTGTTTCTTATTTTTGATTGAATTATCCAAGTTTTTCTCGTCATTTTTTATTTGCTTTGTATTTAACGGTTGATGACTCGATGTTTTTAGATGAAGGGTTTGGGATTATTACAACTTTTTTCGAGTAATTCAATTTTAGTTTTGTAAGAATTTGGTTTGTGGTTCGACTTTATGTACCGTGCGGTTTTATATTAATGAGGAAATAATTTTTTACTTTATATTATTGTTTGTTATACCGGCATTGTTGTTTGTAAGAATGTCTTCGTTTTTACGCGGTAGTTTTATATTATATTAGAGTATAAGAAAAACTATTATTTAATTGTAATAAATCTCTGTCTTCGATTTTCTTACCGTTAACTAGGTACTTCTGTCTGCTATCTCTAAAGTAATGATCATCTCATTTCTTGTTTCTTATAAACTACACTAATTGTTACTATTTTTACTTTACCCCTTTAGTCCTCTCTCCACTAACATCTTTGGGAGCGCGATTTGACAGCTGGTAATTCCCGGGAATATTCTCTGTAGCTTATTCGTTTTTGTTGACAAATGTAAAATGTCAGAACTGCCGTTGAACAAAACAAGATATTGTTCCTTTTATTGATACTACTGCCATAAATTTGTCAACAATGGGGAATTCCTGTCTAATTGAATTAGCATAAAATAATAACGGAGTATAGTAGTTTATGTTAAAATATTTCAGGAAAGTACATTAATTTTCATTAATAATTTTAAATTAAATTAAAATAAATCTGCATTTTTTCGCGGCTTTAAAATGCGTGACGTAAACTTGCCTACTGCTGCTCATTTCAGATAGTTTTCAAATGTCAAGTGTGCTGCCATCTTGTAATCATTTACCATAGTAGCATCAATTACAGGTAAATTTGATGAATCTATATTTCAAATCTTATCACACGCAATCCACAGAATACCCCATTGTTGTCGATTCAAAGCCACTGTTGACAGAAGTATTAAAAATATTTCTTTTCGAATTAGAGTAGAAGATTGGCACTAAAATTTCAAGCAATTTGATTTCTTTCGAAACAAATTCTAATAAGTAATTCTTCGCAATCTTGGCATGCTCTCTGTCACTAATTAATTAACTGTTCATTTGCATTCCTCTAGGAGACAGTGACTCTGTCACCTCAATTTGTGGGCGCCGCAGTGCGGAAAGCGACCACATGTGCAGTACTACCGTGGTACTATACACTACACATGTTGTGCGGTACAAGCCACAGCCCAGGAAATACCAGGAAGTTTTTTCACGACACTGTCACTGCCCATGAAATTGACAAGGAACTTTTAAATTGTTTTAAAATTTTATTTACTGCAGTATAATGAAAGGAGCATGAAAACTGTAACGACAGGAGAACACGAAAACGATTTCAGATAATCTCAACTTAAATTGTATTTTGATGGAACTGAAACAAGCGCGAAGACAAAGACAAATTTTAATAGCTTGAACTATGTTTATCAGCAGATCTTAAAAATCTTTTCGAAATCCAACACTTTTATTTACATAGCGAGTTGATTCTTTCGTCTAATTTTCTTTTATTCTTCTCTGTTATTTCCAAACAGTGTAATGTTATTCCTTCTGCTATACTTTTTTATATACGCTAGCTTCTTTAGTGATGTCCATTTGTATTGCCTTTTACCTTTGCGTTACTCTGTTTAATAGTTCCTCTTCATAATTTCTTTTATTGGTGATAACAATATCAAGATCTTTGGTGCGGGAATATTTTTTATTAGATACTGTAATAATAAATAAATAAATGTTTCAGGACTTCATAATGCATAGACTGATTTGTATAAAATAATTTTCAGTAATAATATAACAAGAGAGTGAGAATAAATTGAAAATAATTAGACAGATCTTTCGAAAACTTGTTGCCAAATGGCGACAAGTTTGAGAAAGATACTGGAGACATACGTGTTCAGTTGGTTTTATTTGTATAAGAAAGTAGTTTGGTGCCCACACCAGATTTTGTTTGCTTCTTTTGACAAAACTGAATTATATGTTTAATAAACTAATTTTAGTTGCTATGGGAATAAACAGATAACAGAAACTGTAATTATTAATCAATCAATCAATACAGATTCACACACCGATAGAAAAAATTGACTCACGGAATATTCTCACTTAAAATTGTAATATTTTTTTATTACATTTCTTTATAATATAAGCGCTAAGAAACCCATTGTAGCAGAGCGCATCGTCAGATCTCTAGTATTTTTCGAGATACGTCGATTTTTGTTATTTTTCGAAGTGCAACTTTAAGGGCCTGTAATTCAAAAACTACACAAGATATCTAAAAATTCTCTTCAGTTTAGCGTTTCTGGTGCTTTATATAACAAATTAGCTATTTTTTAAAATTTTGATTTTTTTTTGTATTTTTGTATAAAATTTTGATCGGCAATAACTCGACAAATATTAAAGATACAGATTTGCAGTGTTCACCAATCGATTCAGCTCGTCGAAATACATAAGTGTGCAAAGTTTCATAGAAATCGCTTTACGGAATGGAAAGTTAGAGCAAAAAGTCTGAAAATGGCGTTTTTTGTCCAAAAAAGTCAACTGGTACGTACCCCTTGACGTTCGGCCTGAATTTGGCCATTTTCAGACTTTTTGCTCTAACATTTCAACCGATTGTCCGAATTTTCTGAAATTTTCAGGGTTTATGTATTTCGACGAGCTGAATCGATTGGTGGACACTGCAAGTCTGTATCTTTCATATTTGTCGAGATATCTCCTACCGAAATTTTGAAAAAAATTCAAAAAAATTTCAAAATTTTCAAATTTTACTAATTTATTATAAATGGCACGAAAAACACAAAACTGGATTTATTTCTCGATATCTTGTATAGTTTTCGAGTTACAGCCCCTCAAAGTTGCTCTTCGGAAAATATCAAAAATTGACATATCTCGAAAAATATTAGAGATATGACGATGCGCTCTGCTGCAATGGGTTTCCTGGCGTGGATTTTATAAAGAAATGTAATAAAAAAAATTTACAATTTTAAGTCATATTTGGGGAAATTTTCGTATTTTGAAAAATATTACAAATCGCCATATTTCGATAAATATAAGACATATTGCGATGCATACTACAGCAATAAGTTTATTCATGTTTAAATTATACTTAAGTAATAAATTTCAAGTTAAGTTTAGAGGAGTATTTAATTTATTTTCTAGTAAACAATTTACTAGTACTAACCTTTTGATACTTATTATACGTTTCTTTCTTAATTTAAATAATTAAATCTGGCTAACCCATTAATGCCCAGAATTTGTAATTATGTGTAAAATGTTTTATCTACGCCCTTGAGTTAAATGTCACTTATCCCACTCATTTTTCGTGAGTGAAGAGCTTCATTAACGCCTTCGTTTTCATTAACGTACTATTTATTATAAATGTTTATAATAACATATTTATATATATTAGCTCTACAGGCCTTTCAGGCCCTGGCCTTGATGTATAAATTATTTCCACTCCTTTCTGTTTCTTGCTTTGGTTTTCCAATTTTTAATTCCTAATTTTTCCAAATCATTTTTTTTTTGGTCTGCCTCGCTTCTTTTTTACTTTCTTGTACAGAGTATCACGAAAAAAATCGCTGACGGGATTTTTGCGGAAATACATATTTTGACCAGAGTAGTGGCCATGTTTACCCCCTTCGGGGTTAAATTGACTAATGATACCTTTATATTTTTTAAAATTTAATGGTATAGAATAGAAACAATTAGAGACATATAATTCAAAGTACTATTATATACCCATGCACAAATCTAATTTAATTCCTCTAAATATCACATTTTCTAACAAATTTTGGAAGCTAAACTTTTGAGATTTTGAGAACTTCCCCTGCAGCTCCGATGGTTAAATACACAGTTTTTTTCTATATTTATTTTAAGTCCCAGCTGTTATACTAGGTGTCAAATAATTGATACCACCTCTTTAATACCCAAGCGCTTACATTTCTCTTTCCATTTTCTTAAAAAATGGTACAAATGGTGTCAAATAAACTACAACCTTGTGGAAATCCCTTTGATGTTTTTAAATAATACGATAGTTGATTTTTCTGAATACTTCAAACAATAATTATTGCAACTTCAAGATCACGGCAAGGCCGAGTCAATCTTGGGTCTCGTCCCCTGATGTAGCAATTCAAAATTTTAATAACAGATCTTTCCAGAGCATACTCTAGGTATTTAATGATGTCCAGTTGCAGGATGATTTAAATGATTCCAAGTATAAAACACGAAACAGCACTTATGCGCTGTAACAGCGGACATAACAGAGCAGTTTCTCATTTTTACTGCACGCATACGTATACACGTTATATATGTCGATAAGTGTGTATTTTATTCAGGACGTAAATTGCAACAAGTGAAGAAATTATTTTGCTGCGAAGGTATCATTACTGTTAACAATTCTAACGGACTAAAATCTTAAAATGTTTCTGACCTTCATTTTATGGTTTATTTTCAAGTATTATTTATAATAAGTTTTACATACTTTGTTGATGATCTGAGGAAGTTAATGATTCATAAAATATTTTACTTGTTTACAAATAAATCATTTTCTAGCTAATTTAAAAATTTAAATCAGGCCGACAAAAGGTAGTAATAACTAAATTAATTTTAAAAATTCTCATAGACACTTCAAAACATCTGCTCTTGTTCCATGCAACAGACATTACAAAGAAATTATAATTTAAATTTTATTTATTGCGTTCACAAAAGAAAGGGAAACAAAAATAATTAATTTACAATGGAATACCGTCAAATGCTCATTTAAATTTATTTACCTCTTTGCTTTGTAAATTGTTAGAGCAACCAAATTATTTTTAAACTCATTGTTTTTCATTAATTTAAAAAATTTACAGTTAAAATGTGCGAAGTCCTCATGAAAGCAACATTACTTTAGAAAATAAAAACATACAAATTATTTCCTTAAATTCATTGCGTTAATGATAATAACACTGATGGAATAATCTGTAATTTGTGGTGATAAAAATTTTCACATTTTCCTGCAATTACACTGACAATTCCTTTAGATAACAACTAAAACAATTGTAGTGTCTCACTTCCTGCATATTATACTTATAATAATAACAAGTAAATCATAAGGATATTAGTTATTAAACGAATTTTACAATTTATTATTGCTGACAATATTCCGTTATCTGATGATGAGAAGACATTGTAATTCCTAATTAGTTTTAACGATTTAGTGAAATGATAAAATTAATATCAGGGTAAATGAAATGGAAGCGGCACCAGTGGTGGACAAGGAATTTTTCCAGGGGGCAATTGTAAAATATTTAACTTTAGGTAATAAATTTTTCTTACTAAATGTGTTTTATTTGAAATTTGCGGCTTGCTTTAAGCACAATTTAATTAAATATTTAAAATATTTCAAATTTATTTCTCCAGATAAGATTCAAGGTTGGAATGCAAAAATGTAATAAGTTTCCTTTCTTATCGGCTGTGATGCTGATTCTCCGCCCATAAATGTAGGGTGCGTGCCAGTGATATTTTGCATGAATCATTAAATTATCCTTAATTGCATTTACATTTGGAAATGTCGGGGGAATATCGCTCTTATCGACTGAGATAAACGTAAAAATAAAACTTTTAAAGGGGATGCCTCAAGCTTATTCGCGCTTTAACTTTCACTGAATTATTACAGAAACTGAAAGCAGTAAATTTAACTATGTTTTTTCAGTAGTAAACTTTAATATAACTGTAAATAAGCAAAGAATTTATAGAGCTCTGTAACAAAAACAATTGCTTGACATTCATAACCCTGTTCGCAGTGCTTTATTTTCGTATTTACGGTCGCAAAAATGTGCGTAAATTAAAACAACGAGCGCGGAAAAGTAATAGATTAATAAAACATATCGAATGGGTTCTACGTAACGCCGGTAAGAGCAGATTTTATCGCCTCTGTCAACTGAACATTTCCTGGCAATCATGGTGTTTGTGGCGGTTTAACAATGCAGTCCTACCAGAGCTACATCGCATTGCAGAACTTTTATGCAGTTGTTTTTGTATACCGGGAGTATTATTTTAATAGTATACATAGAGTATGTGTCAATAGAGTATGTGTTAATAAAGTAATTGACAGTTATGTATTAAATCAATTTAAAAAAAAGTGTATATAAGCATAATTTAAATTTAATATTATTAAATCAATAATATAGAAACAAACAATTCAAGTTTAAACAAATAAAAATTGTTGTAATTACTTCAGTACTTAATGTATGACATTAAATTTGCAAGACTTATTATTTTTAACTAATATAAATCACCCCTATGTTTACCTATAAAATAAGTGCTTTAATAAATTAATGCCAATCATTTCAACTGTAATTATGCTAATGATGTATCCCAATGTATATGATAAAAAAAAACTCCTGGTATTATATTTTAAATTTTTATTATTGATGATCAACCCTCCTTTATGTGGGGAAACATTGAGACCCTTTTGAAATTATCTGAAACGACTATTTTATATTGGTATCCTTGATCTAAAAGAAATTTTTTTTTCTTTTTATTCAGTAAAAATTAAAGTTTTGTTATCTTTTATTTTTATTTGAAACATTTGTACAAATATCTGCAAGTTTTTTTTCAAAATTAATTTTGAAAATACACAAAATCAGTTTTGTGACACTGTTTTTCTCAAAAACAATGCTACAAAATTGAATTTTGTGTAACTTTTGGGGAATTTATTATTTGTAAAATTAACAGTTTGTCAAACTTGGAACTGTCATTGCTCACGTAAAATTATTGAATCGGAGCCCCTGCGTCGGGGTTGCGGCCTGGGATCCGAAAGGCCCCGCGGGCAAAGCCCCTTGGTGACCAGTGGTGTATTAAACATGCCGTACAATTTTATTTTATTTTTATTGAATTTATGAACGTGAAATAGGAAAAGTAGTATGAACAACTCGTGTTACAATACCTAATTGTAACACTAGTTGTTCAGTATACTATTCCAACCCCTTACTTTAATATGCTTCTTGAATAGAACTAAAATAACATTTAATTAAAAATTTTACATATTTATGTTTCATCTTATTTTGTTACCACCGCTTACTTGTATACTTTATAAGTTGCTATATAATTTTACTTAAAATATAGAAAATATACACATCTATATTTTGTCATTACTATAGCAACGTTACTTTATCCACTAGTGGAAACATTATTCATCCTTACTATTAAAGTACTGTTTTAGTATCGAGAATACAAAGGATAAAATACCACTTTACAAGTAGGTGTTGGATTTCAGTCAGTATTATAAAAAATTATTTCATCCTCGACCAGTTTCTATCCCACATGGGCCTTCATCATCTTCATTTTGTGTTGTTACCAATATTCGATTTAATTATTTATTGTTTTAAAATGTCGAGGCCGAGGATATTACGTACCGTGAACTGTAAATGATAGTTTTTAGGTCGAGGATGTATTTTGGGATGTCGAGACCCGTAGGGTCGAGATTTCCTAAACATTCGAGACCTAAAATATCACTTACAGTTCGAGGTTAGTAAGATATTTTTTGCAATACCTGCGTAATTATAAGAAAAGGAAAAATAGGTATCAAAATTAACAGCTGTTAGATTGAGGTTAAAAATAAAATTTGAATGATATATATTTACTTACCGTCCACCATGAACAGTAAGTTTCACTTACCATCCACCGTGGACGGTAAGTAAATGATGTAACCATGGAAACCAATTGTGCAATAATAGTTCCACTTACTGTGTTTAAATTTTGTTATTAATGAGTAACTTACAGTACAGGTATTGCAAAATAAATTTTTATAATACTGACTAAAATCCAGAAATTGTTTTAATTTTAATCAATTAACACACTGCTGTAGGAATGGGAAGACAATATATACAGCATTTATTATTTGATCTCTCGGTTGGTCGCAATCGCTCGCGCTTTCAATAGACTTTCCATTGACCTTCCAGTACTTGCAGAGCAGCGTGCAGCGTACACGCAAAATTGCACGCATGCAGGCTCGCTTCCATGAGTTTACCGCCTGAATTATGCTTTAATATGTACGCAATTATATTTAATATTTCCCGGTTTCCCGCTAAAATTAGTTCGTAATGGACGACAGATTTTTATATCTTCTCGAGAGCAGGTGCAAGAAAACTCCGCAATTCATTGCAGTATTTCAACTGAAAAGATTTCATTTTCTCACGTAGAGATACTACATTTGAAACTAGATGCTATACTTTATTTTAACGAGGCTATAATTTAAGTATTACGAAAATTGTATTGGAAATGTCTACAATCCAACGAAAAAATTATGGTCTAACCGCGTAATTATATATTACAACATAATACAATTTAAACAACAATAAAAACAGTATAATTTGGTCAGTCACTCACCGAAATCACATGGCCGAGAAGCTCCATCCTCGTAGCCGACTCCAACGACGATCGGAACCACGTTAGCAAAGTTCTCATAGTCTACAACACACCAGAAGCACAAATAAGTATCAAACACAATATTGAACACACATTTAAATGATTTAAAACACGACATGAAAATAAACCACGCACTTTAAGTCACAGAAACAACGCTATACTGACAAAAAATTTGCAACTCATAGTTAGACTAGATAAAATTTGTAAACGAACAAGTTTGAACGGCAAAAATCAACTTCGGATTGTCGTAGATTTTTATTCGTATTGTTTCGTTCTACTTCGATCATCATATTCGTATTTTTATTCAGATTATTTCAGTATAGATCGACAACGCGATGTGTGTCCCTGGATGATGTCAAACAATTTTTAAATTATATAAATAGTATTTCTATTTAACAAAATTGCAATAAAATTTATTTGTATTGTAATATTATGAAGCAAGGCTGTATTCACAACTCGAAATTAGTAGCTAACGTTAATGGTTATTGATAGTAGTTACTGGTCTAATTATTAATTCTGTTTGTAAAGTAGTGTATATTATTTATTTAAAATTATATTATCCTATAACTTTTTTATACACAAGGACACACCACAGCGTTTTCAATTCTATATTTGAAATGTTCAATTATTGACTCTAACTATTTTAAATAAAAAAAAGTTAAATATATTATTGTAGAGAAAAAGTTTATGCATTTTTTACATTAATATTTATAATTTTACTCTACCTGGAAGCGGAATATTGATGGAAATGTTTATTGGCAATTTTCTTAAAATCATTATTGCCATGAAATAACAAAATAAATGTGATATTAATTAAGAGGTTATTTGATTTAATAAGTTTTTGTTGAGCTCTATTTTGACTATAAAACCATATCACCATATCTAATTTTTTTTTCAAATTATGAAATTAAACAAGACATTTAAAATCAAATACTAGTGATAGCAGGTGATGGCAACTTTCAATTGATACATTTTACTTTTATAATCTCGCAAGCAAGATTTTTTTTAGTATAAGTGTTCATTTTAATAAACAAACAACAAATATGAGCTGTGAAATTAATAAAGAAAGAAAATATATCTATTGCATTTCTTCTTCTATTTGATTAGCTACTAACTTAAACTACAAATTGCGTGTTGTTTTAATAACTTAAACGTTAAGGTCATTATTATCTTTTTGTATTAAAATGTATCAAGTGTTTAAATTATTTATTTTCGCCTGAGCGCATATCGGTTTGTCGACCTACATTAATGCCGAAGAACTCAATATAATATTATTCAATTAAATGAATCTATTTTATGAACGATTATACAGTGCACTGAAAATTTTTCAACCAAATATAATACATTCTAAATTTATTTATTTCTGTGAGCTGTCAATTAATATTTTTAAGATTGAACAAATAAAATATTTGGAAACATGAATTACAATATTTGAAGTAAATAAATAGTTCGGTGATCACGAAATCTTCTGTAAAAAAGCACGCAACTGTCTAAATTTCGTATTTGTGACGTCTTGTATACCAAGATCTTCTCTACGTATCAAAAAAGGGTAGATTAAACTCATGATCGCTGAGAAAACACAATAACCATTTCCGTAATATAATCTGCGTTTGGGGTGTGTACCTATTTCTCATATGTTGTTATTCTATATGACAGCAGGTGCACAATAGCATAAGTGTTAATAATACCCAACAATAATTTATCTGATGTTAACAGGAACTAAATATCCTCGGCAAGGGACGTCGGTTTGACAGTTGATGTAATATGTTTTGTCACTGGTCACATTACATTAAATATGTGTTGACAAGGGGTTCTATAGCTTCCATTATATTCACACTTCATCTGACAATTCATTTCAAAACTTATCAGGAGGAGAATACGTATTCATCCATAATTTTAATGTGTCGTGACATCCACGAACAACAAGAAGCAACAGACTATCAAACGCGACCACAGAATTGGATGGAAACAAGGAATTACATTAATAAGCTGCAAATATTTTCAAATAATTGTGGGAAGTAAATCACAATGCTTCTATGACTAAACCCTTCCAGGATATTTTATTTCTGCAGTTGCATCCTGATCATATTACAGCAATTTTATAATTCATATTAGATGAATTTTTAAAATACGAATAAATTGTACGTGGAGAGAGGATGCAATACACGCTTAATTTTTAATAAAACCGACAGTAATAATTATTTTTTGTCTGGGATTTTTTCTCTAGATGAAAAACCTGTTTAAGTCCATGTTGCTTGACAATGATCTGCTTACTGTTTACCAATTCACTTTTTAATGCTTTAATTATATATAAGTTGGAGTGTGTTTATAGTTTATAATGAGAGCAACAGTTTCCTGCGACAATGCAATGATTAGCAGCCATCGTTAACAAGACATTGACTTTGAATCTCAATTATTACTGCTACAGGTGCATCGGAATGCAGGAATCACACTATATATTTTCAATTGGTCGCTAGGATGTTCCAAACACTTAAAAAGGTAATAATATACTCGTATGCCGAGAATACGAAGGTTTTAAATTTTTTTAATAGTATTCCGCTTTATTTGAATTAATAACATTTTAATTTTTATCGTAAGCTGTTTTCAAATTACTTTAATACTTTTATAGTATAGTATGACATGTACATAATTATAGTGACATAAAATAATCCTTGATCAAGTGATCTTAAAATTAGTGATAAATCTACAAGTACAGATTATCCTACGTCGATTAAAATATCTTTTATTTCGTTGTTTCGAAAAACTTAACCTCAGTTACTAATTCTATTGAAATCTTTGTTAGTGAGAAACTTTTTCCATTCAATAATATCCACTCCTTTTTTTGACGTTTCTAAAAACCAATGAAGTGCTTCATTGTATATCACGTGTCTGCGTTTTAACCAATCCTGTTTTATTATACTGAAAATAAAGCTCTAGTGATTATTCCTGGAAATAATATCTGTAGCTTTTTGTTTTTCTTGGCAAATACCATATATCAGATAGTTATCATCAACACAAGTAAAAAATGAGCAAAAAGAAAGATTTAGTGCCATTCCTGATGATGAAATCAAAAAATAATCTAATTAAATATACCTAACTCGCGAGTGCAATAAATTAGAAAATAATTCTCCAGTATCTTTTGCAAACTTGTTACCAAATGAATCTGTCAATTTATTCATTTGTTATGACCTATTTAATTTTTTCTTATATTTCAATTTAATTTTATAATAAATCACAATACTTTTAAATTTAAATATTGTAACACCACATAAAATTACCCCTGTGACACCTCCACAACTACCATCTTTGGAGGCCATGATTTGACGGTCGGTAACCTCACTTCAGACGCAAAATTATATCATAATCTCATACTGAGATTTACTTTAAGTGGCACACTCAGAAATGAATAAGTGGCGTGGTGTTATTTTTTTTGTTACTAATTCGAAACGTATTTTAATAAAAATTTACAGAACTTTAACAAAAACTCTTTTATTTATATTTATAGTCTTATTATAATATAAATAATTTACTAATTTATTACAATAGTTTCTATAGTATAGAAGACATCCTGATTCAGTGATAGAATGTCAGTATCATAGCTTCGTAGCTTCTTTAATGTTGGAATTAAAGCAAAAAGCAAGTAAGAAACTTTATATATTTTACTAACGATGATGTAGTATAGTGCACTTACTCGAAGTTCTGGGTTGCTGCCATCCCCATTTAAAATAATTTGTGGTACACCACTGAATCACAAACACGCAAAATTCTCCAGTAAAGAAAATAAAGGAAAGAGCAACAAAGTAAGAATAATTATCGTACATGAAGGATAATCTTCCTCATCACATTAAAAACAAAAATCTAAGAATTTAATTTCATCTTCCAACGTAAAATGAAATAATTCCTTGATGAAGAACGCAGCAGGCCTGGCATGTGCAACCAGGCAACCTGATCTCGGACGTGCAATTACATTCACTGAGATATGAAGCTGGCTCCAGTAATGCACAAGTGCAGGTACATACATTAGCATAATTGCTAGAGCTGCACTACTTTGCATCGCATCACTGGCAATAGATGCGGCATTGTGCAAGGGAGCAATTCGTTCCCCTTGGACTAGCAAAGTGTTCCGATGTATTAGCAACTTGCTACCACATTCACAGACAAACTTTGTTCTGGATCGCTTCATTTTATATCAGGGAACTTGCCCAACTGCGCAAAATTCATCAAATTGTTAGAACTAATTCGTAAAGTTAAATTAATGCCTTCAATTTCGATATTTCTTCTCTACTATTTAAATTGCCATTAGAAATATGGTTGTTATTAATGTATGATATGAGCATTATTTAAAACAATAGAAGAAGTAAAATCTTGAAATTATAACTGACATTAAAAAAAATACTTAAGAAATAAATAAACTATTAAGGCGTTATTTGACTTTTGCATGATTGGTCTTTTTTATCAACTTACCATGCCTGTTTCCAAGACGGTATATTTTTTTTGCTTGTTACTCACTTGTAAGTACCATTTACTCAAACCCTCTATTGCCTTTGAAAATGAATCTTTACAAGTTACTAATTGACAGCTTCATTGTAAAAATTTAACAAGTTAGTAAACAAGGAATCAATTCGAGTTACCTCAGTAATTCTTACAAGGCATTTGCGAAATAATTTAAAATGACCAGAAGGTTAGGTCCAGCCAAACAAGTGAATATTCCAAAATTTCTCGACCGAGGGATGTAATCAGTACAAATATGATAGAACTTCTGGTTAAATTAAGATAAAACTATTCGTATATCTTGGTTCTTAGTTGATTACTTCATCAAATTTTCCTTGTTTTCCTCTTGGGCTAGCTAATGCGAAAAGCATCATTTAACATTTAGAAAATGATATATTTAACTATAATGATGGGAGTCCCGCGTAGAATCATATTGGATAATGGTGTTTGGTATCGCTTTCGAGAATATATTGTCATTTTATGGTGTAAACATTGGTTTACTTCCTTGTATCATTCACAGGCACAGTACACGTAGTATATTGCTGCTAATTGTTTATTATATTTCAACCAATAAACCTTCCCAACATTTCCACATTTTACACAGAATATTCTGTAATCTACCAACGTCTGAAATTGAGAGTTATATTGTCACTCCTCACAGAACACAACCATTTATGTCTACTACACACTACTACTACAATTATTTAGTACTACTTAAAATATTTGAAGTAATAAAAAGGGGTGGCATTTTATATAAGAATAAAGCTGGCTAATAGGTTAGGAATAATTTCAATTCTTGTACTAGTTATTCATGAGAACAAAACAAAATATAAACAGATGTATCACATTTCAAATAAATGTATCATCACTCCATTTACCTATTTTTGATGTGGCACAGATCTCAGTACATGATATATTTGTTCACATGAAATACTGGTCATTAAGTCACAGTCACCAAAAATTGTTTAGAGACAATGATACAATTTGCGGTAATTTTATGTGAACTAAAGATCTCATGATCCACAGTCTGATGATTTACGGCCGGCGAAGTAGTTACCGATTTATCCTGTGCGTCAAACGAATATTTTGTGTTGTGCTTTTTTCTATTTTTAAAATAGAAACAAAGAGCTTAAATTAAATTGTATATTTAATATATCACAAACTGAAAATGAAAATATCGTTGGTTGCTAAAGTAGTTCTTTAAACGGTTGCTTAACAAATTAAGTGTCATTTCCTGACACTAGTGTTAAAAGTAACATAGCAACGTATTAAAAATGATATTATTATTACTTTCAACACATTGCTAATAATTTTTATCAATAAATCAACAAATATAAGCCTATCTGTCAAAATATCATTCTACATTTTTTAGTATTTATTAATACACTAGGAAAATCGTAGATAAAATTTTGTATGATATACGTGTTAAAAGTGATTTATTTCGTTCGTGGGGTTGTTTCACTTGGCTTTCACAAACTTCCCCACTTACTCATAAAATGTCACTTTTAACACTATATCATAAATAACTATTTGGATTAAGTTCTGTACAAAATTCCTTTTAACTCATTTACTATTACTATGAGTTCTGAAAGTTTTTTCAACTTATAATAACGTAAATCGGTCTGTGGATCATAAGATCCTCGGTTCGAGCCTCACAATCGACAAATTTTCGATATTAAATTCCGAAAATCTTCACTGCATTAAATTACCCTTGTAGCTCCTCCACCACTACCATCCTTGGAAGCCGTGATTTGACAGCTGGTAGCCGCACTTTACGCGATAAAATAAATCAAAACCGAGATCTGATTTGAGCAGATTGCCATATTTTTATTTTTTTAAATACAGTTTTTAGATATTCAAAAATATTAAAAACACATGAAGTAAACATTATAAAATATATTTATGTTCATTCCACAACCACATAATTTTGCTTTTCATTAAAAACAACATCCAGAATTATAAAATTAAATTGATAAACAATGTCTGCATCAAAATGGCTCTTAAAACTAGAAACTCTCAGTGATTCTATTCCCGATGTAAACCACTCTGTTTAGCAAGCCACTTATGCAGTATTTCCTTGCAAACCACGCATTAGTATTCAAATTGTTGCATCAGTTTAATTCTAACAATATTTTTATACAGTAAGCGTCTGCACAATGCACCAATATAATGATTTAATCGCAGATATAGTTACCGGATTATTCAAATTCCCATGAGAATTCTCCGCTTGCGGTTCTGCACAACCAAACAATGTAATAAGACACGGCGGCTTCAAGCTTTTGCTTTACATTACAATACTGACGCCAGTCGCACCCTTTCACACGCCAAGATCATTTGGCCGGAATGCCATAATTGCAAATTTTATAATTAATTCTTTATGTAAAATCATCCTAACTGTTTTTATTAAGATTCCTTCTAACGAAGCTCATTGTATTTCGCATTGAAAATGTTATAAAGGCTATAAAAATAATTAAGGGGAGACAAGGAATTTTTACTTTTAAATTACGTGAATCTGAGAAGAATGCAAAATGGGGATTATTATGATCATCGTATACATATAACGTAATGTACATTACCATAATTATACAACAGCAGCAATTTTTCCCTAGGGCTGCAAATAACGAAGAGAAAAATGTGTATGCAAATATATTTTTTCTCTAAATAAAAATGAACTACACATTATAATTATTAATTAATGATTAACTAATTTATCATGAATTGGTACCAATACTATAATAGATAGTAGAATCTAGAAGAAAAACAAATCAGCACCGTTTCACCATAAATTAGTAATTAATGTACTTAATGTACAATCAGAATTTATCTCTCCACAATTTTAATTCGAAACACATTCTAAAGTACGAGTTCATAATAAATATAAATGCTCTGCTTTAATTGCAAACCAATACAATTTTCTTCTAAATATGAGTACAATCCCTACTGTACTTCTCACTGTATATATAATTTTGACCTATCCTTTGCTCTATCTGTAGATAAACGATAAATCATGTATAAATCATAAAAAAGGACAATTTCCTTCAGAACCCCTAATTTGAACTTCCATATTTTAAAATTTAGTCTCTATATCTTTGTAGGTATAGTAAGGAAGCAATAAAGTATGAAGAGAAACTATGAACCATATATAATTTTTGGGAAGAAATATCAATAAAAGAACAAAGAAAACAGAAAAAGAACTAATGGGGCGCAGAAAGAACAAAATGTTATCGAAGAAACGGACATTCAACGACGGATATAGTAAAAAGGTAGAAACCTAGATCAGAATAAGGTGGGCGAAAGTACATAGATAGATCGAGAGTTCTAGACAAACAGACTCAGTTAAGAAGAGGAAACTTATAATTCAGGATACATATATCTATTGACTACAAACAAACAAAAATAAAAATAATCGCTAGATTTAGAGCAGATAATGAAGAAAAACGAAATAATTACTGGATAAGAAACATTGACACGTAATGCAGAAATTGGGGAGAGACTTCAAAATAATAAATCACTCAAGAAAAAACAGTACAGAAGACCTAAGAATTGATAAACATACATAACAGTACTACATGATGAAAACTCAGGCACAGGTTGGATGGAAAGACTTCATAGAAACAGATTAAATATTTGTACATAGCAATAGATTTATTGTATTATAAATAAATGAAATTAGCACACAATAATGTAAATAAAGGCAATGCAGAAAATTAAACACAGAGGGGTAACAAATAAATAAATATTTACTTACTTTACTTAATTATGTCTGTGCTAGAGCTGATATTCTTAAAGAAAATAGGAAGAAAGAGCATCGTGGATAAAACCAGAAAGATAGGCATCAGAAGAGCACGACAGATACAATCCATAGATAATGTAATAAAAATAGCAATTGAATGGTATTTTCCGATTAATGGAAAAAGAAAGAACAACATAAAAATATAGGACAACGAAGAATAATCAAAGAGATCGATCCGAAAAAACTTGGACGAAAGAAGTAAAGGAAGCAGTGGTCAGGGTCAATACAGTTAACTACAGAAAGAAGATATGGAGAAATATATGGGAAAGCGATACAGTAGAATTACAACTCTCAGCCTTACACTCAAATATATAAAAAGGTGTTGGGATTGAATAAGTAAGAATAAAATTCTCTGAGTTGAACTACCTGCCGAGCTTTGTTAAACATATAAATTCAATTCCCAGGATATAAACTTGTTTATTTCATCATTTCAACACGTACAACCCTTAAACTATAAATTAATTTATAGGTTTCAAGTGGTCAGAGTCAACCGTAGAATTTTAACGACATACTTAGGCTATGAAAAAATCTTTTCTCTCCTTAATTGCTTGTGGTATGCTCGAACAGGTGCCATATTTCAAAATGCAAAACATTCACACCAAGAATTAGAAAAAGTATGTAATAAAATCTTTATTGCTACAGCACTGGATACTAGATATAAAACCAGTAAGCACTCATAAAATCCCTTCGATTAAATGTATCAATAAACATAAGCTCAATTCACCATTGACATATTTTGACAGGTGCAATCTATTTTCTTAGATTAATAGTGGCAATTTTCTGATTACAACAATACAACAAAGCTATAACCCCGTAATTTCAAATGTCAAATGCCTGATGACAACAAAATATAGAGAAAAGTCTCAAATAAAAATTGTAGGTACTCATTTTTGATTCCAATGAAATTTACTCTATCTAATTTATTTTATATAACACTGTTTTGGAAACTACACATTCTACAAATAAAAACTGTATTGGAACAAATATCATTTCATACGCCGCGTATGAAATAACTTCGATGAATCAGAGCCGCATATTAGCGCAATATATGAAGTATCTTGATTCAGTTACTATGGTTAAATCTGTTTATTTTAATTTTTTGAGTTTGGCGTATTCAACAGATTTATATTTGTATTTTTTGTATAATTTCCAAAATCTTGTTATAGCAAGTATAGTCTACCCTCATTCGCAAACCGTAGTCCTCGCCTTCGGCTCGTACTACATACTTTTTGATCGCGTGAAACATGTGCGATTCCATTACTTGTTGTAGAATATACTATACTAAGATATGCCCAAAAATCCTGATAGGCCTTCAAATAATTAACCACTTACTGTTGATGAATTGTTCCCAAAATATAATCAATTCGTAACATAAACATAATACCTCCCTTACATATAAGTATGTGCTCCTGCTGCTCCTGATAAGAACGATAGAATTTAATATATGAATATGGTGAATTAAACAATTTTCCTTCCTATGACTTTAGCTGGGCCGAAAGATATGATTCTGGGCTCGTATATTTGAAAATAAATGCATTAGTGCTTTTGAACTTTGGTATGTATTAAATCACACAATTTAAAAAATGAGGAAGCGTGGGGGCCTACAATCAATTCCTTTTTGGTAAATCCGGTCCTGTCAGCATCAGCTAGTAGAGGGTAATAAAACACTTGGTTATGAACTAAATTTTTTCTCTTGTTAATTGCTTGTGGTATACGCGTGCAGCTGCCATATTCAAAATGCAAAACATTCACACCAAGAATTAGAAAAATCATGTAATAAAATCTTTATTGTTAACGCACCGGATATAAGATATGAAACAAGAATGCAATAATAAAATCGTTTCGATTGAATGTATCAATAAACATAATCTGAAATTCTATAAAATTTATTAGTAATAAATTTGTAATATATTTATATAGGTGTATTATGACCGCAAAGTATTTCTAATATAAACAAGTTAGTAAGTAAATCGTAGTAGAGAAACTGTTATGAAAACTAATAAGGTAAATACGAATGCGAACAGGTAAATTTACAACTTCATCATATTGGCGAAGAAGTCAAGCACGGCAGTATAAGTGCAAGATAACATTACTTTTATGAGAAGCATAACTTGCCATTGAGCTCATTGTATGTTCTGCGACACCTCACGGCTTCGCAGACCCAGCTCTGTGAATCCCATTTGTGCCTGTGTACAAAGACTGATGGGTCATTGCATAACGGTGCAATATCAACCACTTACGCTGATACACCGTAATCCACAATTTACCAGCGACCTTTTGACTCGAATAAAATTATGCTGCATTCGAAATTTTATTCAAATACTTTTCAACAGCTTAATTAGCGGTCCGCAAATAGGACAAGTTGTTGACGATGTATTATTAGGAAGATCTTCTGATCAGATTTGAGAATTGGTACCTACACTTGACCTAAACATTCTGGAGGCGAATCTGACAAATGATGCCGTTAAATTCTTCTATTGGCTTAACCTCTCAAGATTGATCTGTCCTAGATGATCTTATCAAACCGACTTCGGAAATACATTTACATTTTTAATACAAAAAATTGAATTAATGCACGGAACTCAATGCCAAAATCTTTTAGTAAATTCTCAAAAACTGGCATATCCTAGAGTCAGTGTCAGTACTATCTTCAGGGTATTTGAACACTCAAGGAAAAATTATTGGGCCAGTGCTACATAAAAAAGGATGTTCAAAATTTCATAAACTAAACTCCACTGTTTAATTTTAATAACAATTAAGTTAACTAATAATGCTAATACTAGAGGCTCCAGAAAATCTCTCAGTGAGGGTGTACTACAATTTTTACAACTAACTTCACACTTCTTGAATGACAATTGTTATAAAATTTTATAAACAATATCGCCATGTGTGGGCAAAAGAATGACTGGAATGAAAGAAACGTTTTGACGAGCCTTCATAGATATTTTTTATATTTACTCATTTCTAGGTGCGGTACTCTGCTTAAAGCAGATTTCGATATTGATATATTTATGCACGTGAGTTGCGGTTACCAGCCGTCAAATCACTGCCTTTAAAGAAGGTAGTGATGGTGGAGCCACAGAAGTAATTTTATTTTCGAAAGTTTGTTGACTGCGTGGAGATCGAACCGAGGATCTCACGATCTACAGTCCGATGCGTTACTGCGGAGCTATTTATCCCATATTTTAAAAATAATATTTACTATTATAAAATTTATAAACTCTCGCTTATGGCTTGGGCCATATTTTATATTGAACAGCAGCGTTTTTTATTTTTTTATTTGAAATCTGAACAAACATTTTTGTGATAGGTCAATATTTTCGATAGTCAGTTTTAAATAGTTAAGTTCATTTTAGAGTCCCAAGACTAGAATAAAATTTCACTATTTTCTCGATAACATCTGTGTGCCTCTAACGAATGTTTCGTCGAAAAAGTTTGTGTTGATTACACAATATAATGATAATATAAATAATCCAAGAAGATCAATCTTTCGGGAAAGATCTCTCATTATTCCATTTTCTGGTGTCTTTAAATCTGACTCAGATTTGCTGGTATCTAACCATCTTTTCTCATCTTCCTGTTCTATTAAAAGTTTTTGAAATTTGGTCCATCGTCTGTCGGTTATTCTTACAGCATGATCTACCAATCTCAATTTTCATAGTGCACATAATTATTTAATATCGGTGACGTTTGTAGTTTTCCTAATTTCTTCGTTGATATCTTGTACTTAAGTTGTTGCTACTTTGGTCATCTTTTCTTATCGGAAAGATCCCGGATCCCTCAAGATGGTTTTTATAGTTGTCCTTATCAAAATTGAGTATGTAGATAAGTTATATCATTTTAAAAGACAACTTCCATAATTGCTTAATTTTTGCAAGTTCAGTGGTTTTGAAGTTTTGTAATACTGACGTTTTTCATGTGTAATATATCACATAATATATGTCTGCCAAATATCACGTGTGGTAATTAGAGTGGTCGTGTTCCGGCATCGAAGCACGCAATCCACATATTCCAAAAATAGCCAACCGTTATGCAGACGACAAGACGCGTTCACCCAAAACAAACACGTTCCTCTCAACTCAAATGAATGATTCACTTAATTTTTCTCAAAATATTCCCTGGCGATGGAATCTCTGGAGCGACAATACGCCGTACATAACTGTTCAGTCAGTCGGACCCAGTAAGCATGTAAAAACCACTGACAACCAATAGGACGTGGGGATGCTTCCTCAAGAGCCAATCACAGCAGGCGGACAACGGCGCGAGCGGCAAATATAACACCGGCCGCACGGTGACTGTACCCATTTCCACGTAAGTCAGGGTCACGGACAACAGTGCTTGAAGACTCTAAGACGTGGAGTTGTAGATCTAACTGCTCTTAAGCGTCGCGGAACCTAACACCGACCAGTGTGCTATTGGACTTTCAAGACTACCCATCAGTGTTGTGCAGTGACTACCAGTGATTGTTTTGGACTTTTTTACTCTCGGACACCATCAACCACCTAGACGTAAGTGCACCTTGCTTTCTTTCAACGGCATATCCCACAATATTTTTAAAAGAACGTAACCCATTTGAAAAGTTATACTGCCAAAGATTACCGAATTATTTTAGAGCAAAATCTTAACAATTCTATGTGTTTAAGATAGCGAAGAAAATGTGTGGATGAAAGAGAATAAATAATGGATAGAACCGTTAAAGCAAATTGAAATCTCTTGAGAAATAGTTAGTTTAATAAACCGTGAAAATTGAAATTGCTGGCATCTATCAAAATTAATTGAATAACCTATGCACCAACAGTTTGATCAAAGCGATGTCCATTTATAAAATCGTGAGATACTATAAAACCGGAAGAAAGCGTTCGATTCCAGTGAAACACCGTGAGGTCAAAGCCCGCTGACAGAAGCGGGCGCTAGAATATACGAAGACGAAAAACCGTTTCGTTGCGTCTTCATGATTTATTTATTGAGAGTGTTTACTATATTTCACACTCTGCTGCTTGCTTTAATCACAAGAGGTGAGGATTAATTTAACTGTGAGCGCAAACAGACGGCAGACGTAAAATCTTGAGGCTGCTGTTCTAACGCAGAGTTGAAGTCTCCGAAATGAGAATTTTGTTCGGTGCGTTTTTAACAACTCTAATCACATTATAAGCAGATGTCATTAAACTTAAGTTATCACACAGGTTTTAGAACACGACTTTTACTAATTTGAAGCAATAGTTTTGTTGGGTGTTATGGTAACTTCTATTGATGGTACTGTTAAGACGTCAGCGCAATCTGAGGACTATGAGAATGCAAAATTAGTACAATCAACATGCCACATCTAATTAAAAAGAATTAATATCTACATATCTGATTAGACAGAAATTCAAACAATTTTTTGAGTCAATTACAAAGCGATTTTTACTACAATGACTAATCAGATACATTTCCAATTACTGTACAAATGACGAGACAACAGAAGAAAAGATTTTTTGCATGAAATACCGTTAGATTAATTAACTACCGTGGTTATATGAATTCCAAGCAGAAACATCTTTATAGTTATTAAAATGAATTATGATCTACGATCTTTTACATCAATTACTCTTGCGATAAATTTATAAGTACGTGTGTTTTACTATATTATCTTCAATAAGAATGAGGAAAAAATGCAAGGAAATATCTCATAGGAAGTACCAAATTATTATTAATAATCAGATTAAAAATCATTGCTTCATGGTCAATTTTATTTCTCGAATAGCTTGAGCAAAATTATTGTAATTATATGAACACCAGACAGTCATTTTTAAAGCTCCGTGATTGCTGTTCCAATCACCCGAGCAAGCTTCCGACAAAAGGGTTTCTAGAAAGATTACAAATATTTTTATAATAATTTGTTCCTGTTTCTCTTATCGCGGAGCATAGGGCTAGAATTGCACCGGCTTCAATGATCGAATGTTTTACTTGCATTTGCGAAGTTGCTGATGGTCAGTCAACAGTCAATTGCTAGGGACCGCCGGTTTATAGTAATCACCGAATCACTCAGACCCATCCGTGGTTGTTTAGTAGAGCTACGAATTATAATTATTTTTTATAATTCAAGATGTATCGTGCGGGGTGAGAATAGCGTCCGTCAGATTACAGATTGTAAACCTTTGCGCTCTAAGCATATTGACCACCAAACGGTGTTCTAGAAAGATTACATTGAAATAAGTAGTTTTCTTTCTACAACTATTATAATTTCCCTTTTCTATATAATATGTCCCTATACAAAATTGTGATACATAACACGTCTAATTTTTTATACATTTTTAAAACGAAACAGGTAGATCCAATATTTCTCGCTAGCTAATTTCTCGTATAAATTAAAAAATCATATTTTTGTATCTTTTATTTTTGGACCATCAAGTAAATGATTTGTAATTATGTAGTAATAAAGTTTTTTATATCTGCTCTTCTAGGAACATGACAATGTTGATGTCTCTTGGAGTTATCATTTCTTTTAATTCCGTAAGGATTAATAAGGGATAAGTAATTATCATTTTTAGGGAAATTACTTTTTCTAAATTATTAAACTCAAATCAAGTATTGATATAAAATAAATACAACACCACGTTCATTACCCATTTCTGGGTGTTGCACTCTGCTCAAAGCAGATCTCAATAATATGATATATTTCAATGGGTGAAGTGCGGTTACCAGCCGTCAAATCACTGCCTCTAAGGATGGTAGTAGTGGATGAGACACAGGAGTTATTTTGCGTAATTAAAATTTTAGAAAATTTGTCACCTGTGAGGCTCGAACCGAGGGTCTTATAATTCGCAGTTCGATGGGTTACCACGGAGCTATTTACCCCAAGTATTAAATGTGAATTTGAAACATGATTATCTGTTAGCATAGCAAAATGAATTGCCAGATAAAAAGACTAATAAGAAACTGAAATAATACACCAGTTTGAATTTTATGTTTTGTTTACCATGGTAAATAGCTAAAAATTATAAATTTTATTTACGTCTATCTCATGACAGCAATATGTTACATTAATAAATTTAGGCTTATTTGGTGCAGTTTTTGTTTTATGTATTTACAATTTTGTTTTAAAATTCATAGGGAAAAACTATCGCATAATGAAAATTTTAACATTTAACACTTCCGGTGTACCTATATCCCGAAAACTATGATAAAATATTCTTACTTGGTGAATAATAATTGTCTACTATTTTAAAATAGTTTTAAAAAATATTTTACATTTGGAACATCATCTATGGGTATTGGTTATTGATCACATCGTCCAAGATTATATTCTGTTCAATTGGCTGCGAAAGTTTTTGTTTTATTTCTTCTTGGCCCGAGATAAAGGATAATTCTCCCTCATTGAATATGTTTGTGAAAATCGTATATAAATTAATTATATTTAAGAAGAATTATCGTAACAAATCTATGCATTTGTCTGGTGGGAAATATGCGGGCAGCATGATTGCGAGTCATTCAAACCACAAGTCAATAAATAATCAAATCTCGGCTTCTCTTCCGCCTTCAGTCAAATTAAAATTCTTCTCCTGTACAACTAAACACTACAGTAAAACCACTACAAGCCATCACAACACTTCATTACATAAAACAAAACAGTAACGCCAGCTATTTAAAATCCTCTCACGCTGCTGGGATTCCAATCAGCAAATGTGCAATTATTCCACACTTCCTTATAAGAAAAACCTCTACTTAGTGTCAACACCATGCGAACTAATAACTCCAATATTTAAATCATGAAACCAAACAGAACATATTATAATATCGCTCTTAATGACAACGATCAAGTGGTCAAACCGGCCTTAATAACTGGGAACAGCTAACTGCAAAAATATGGTTCGGTTCTCATGCGGCGAGCTGGTTGAGGTGTAGCCAACCTGGTTCTGATTTATCGGTTTGAGTATTTCCACACCGCTGAGCATACATAATAGATGAATAAACGATTAGCGCAGGTAGATCGAACGTTGGGGTACTGCAACCTTCGATGAACCCTCAAGGCCGCAGAATATTTATAGAACCGCCCCAAGCAATGATAGAAAAGTGATGCGAAATTGTGTACCGGGGCTTGGAACTGGTTTGCAGGGATTTTTGTTGTTGTACACGCAAACTTATTTCTACAACTCTATTAGTTTTGTTAGAAGAGAAATAATTGACAGTGGATTTTCTCTTTTTGCAACACTAAATGGAGTACTTGTTACAGAAAGCAAAAAGATGATACAAATTCGTTTTCTTTCGACATATGGCAGTTAAAAAGTAACAACAATTTATGAACTAGAACTAAATAGATTGCTTCGTCGTAATGCATTGCACTATGGAACATGGAGGTCGGTTCTTACAGCCACAACGAATAGAACTCCTCTTCCACAACATCATGAAAGGCACAATGACGACAACAACGAATGAATACGCTTAAATTTAACTTACAGATACAAAAAGGAATGCTTTTAACTTGAAAGAGATGCAAAAACGTATTGTCTCTACAAAAGAAAAACTAGCACTATCTTCTAAGTTGGTGTTATAACTAACCTGCACTAGGTGCTAATGAGGACTGACAAGGGTTTTTTTACTAGACCAAAATATTAGGTAAAATAATAGAAAGTAATCAATGAATCGACCAAAAGTAGTGTAGATCCGCCGAGTTCCTTGGAATATTTTAACTCGATTCCGAAGAGTATTCAGAAAAAGACGGGAAATATGCGCGCATGCAAGATTCGAACACGTATTCAACAATAATAAAATTATATATTCTTTAATACGAACAAGCAAAATAAATTATATAAATCAAAGACTTTACGAGCTGAATAACTTGACGCCATATTATTCAAAGTATCTCTTATTCACTAACTTTACCATAACTTTGAAAGATCGAGACTGATATGACATTCAAATCTACTAAATAAAATTTACAAATACTATGCGTATAATTGAAAGTTGCCCTTAAACTATGAAGGAAATTTTTGATCATTTCACAAGGGACACCAAAATGTAAGTTGTTGCTTACTACCCAAGGTTGACAGTTTGTTACTTAAGGGATGGGACAGTGACACTTAAAATAACTGGGCACTATTGTCACATAAGACACTGGTTATAAATATTTACTGCCGATCTCGGTGGCGTAGTGGCTATGCCACTAGCCTATCACGCCAGGGGTCGTGGATTCGAATCTCATTGAAAGCATGGTCGTTTGTGTTCATATAAATTCTCAAACATCCATTCATTAAGAGGCATATGACTATAAGTAGTTAGTCCGGTTATTGTCTTCATAAAAAATTATATTTCCTACACCATATGACATCCTTTGAGTAGGCCCAACTGAACTGGACTGAAATTATAAAGATTTGAAATTTTGCATGAACAACGTACCATTTACTTAGTTTGAAATCTCTGAATATAATTTACAATCTTTAATCGTAAATGTCCAACTGGATAAGGGCAGGGGTGGATATCTCTTACCTAAAAATAAATTTAAACGAGGAACTGGCACAGATGAAATTTTAGAATATTAGCAGCGTTAATCTCAAATGAGTTCGTTTCTGTGAAAACTAAAAATCTAACAAAATTAACACAAGCATGGGTGACAATAAAATGAAATTTAAGAAACCCCTCTAGACCCAGCTTTCAACAAATTCTTAGTGATAACACTTTTTTAAACTTGCAGATTTTGAAGCCGTTTTGACAGTAAAATAATAAATCGTAATATAAATCATTTTACAATATTAGAACATTATTAAATGATATATGCAAGAGTAGTCTCCAAATAAATTCAAGGTTATTTTAACCGTATTTGCTTTTTGTTCTAATTATAATAATTTACCGTTTTGCTTGATGTTTTGCTGCTGTTTTTGTTGACAAACTCTTACGTCAGAATAATTTGATAGCATCTCAACCTGTATATTGAGTTGAACTAAAAATTTATACGAAAAAAACATCCAGTAATTTATTAATGAATCTTCGAAGAATTTAATTGCGCAACTTTGTCTAAAAGTAAGATCTATTTAAAAGTGAATTAGTACGATTCCAGAAAAAATAAAAGAAAGTTCCATCAATCATTTCATTGCAAGGTCGGAACCTTAGCAAGGAAATTCTACGAAATACAAATGAACTGCGACGCAAAGTAATTAATCTGATACTTGGAAACTTGGAGTATCATCAACAGTTGATTGAACGCCTTTTCAAGTCTCGCTGGTGATTCAATTCGTAACTCGAAGTTAAATAAAAGATGAGAAGTTTTTAAAGAGATAAGAAATTCAGGTAACCGGGTGAACAACCTACGTATTTTTAGATTTGTTTTTTGCTGTTAAAAGACTTTAAATCACCGCTGCATCAAGAACTGGTTTCGTATTTTTAAAATGTGGAGAACTTTGTAACTGTGGCCGCGAGCAAATATTAATTTGCATATTTTATGGAAATTAATATTCTCTTTTTTGCGACTTTTAATTTAATAAGAAATATCAAAATTTTACACAAGTCTTTTTCTTATATTTTCCTGCATTCATAAAGCATGGTCGTAAATTTTAACTTTAATGATTTGTGGATAATTTTTACCAAAAATGGAACTTTTACGATCATAATTTCACCACTTTTCAAGATTACGAAAATGCACATAAATTTAAATTTATGTAAATAATTAATAATAAATAATTGGTGTGACAAAAGGGGGACACTTAAAATTTCAATTTAACGCCATATTAGTAATCCCATTTTATGACTATTAGCGTGATCGTATAGCACATTCAATTTAAATTCGACAATTGCGCTGTAAAAAATTCCATATTTTTTTGCGAAGATGGGAAGCGGACCAACTGCTCAAGAATGGATGAATTGTGAATTATGTGAACATCACAAACGACCACGCTCTTCAGTGGGATTCGAACCCACGACCTCTGGTGTACTTGGCAAGTGACAGCCACCACACCACCGAGTTTGGCCTCCATATTTTTATTTATATATTTCTATCTGTGTTTTAGAAAATTGTAGAAGCATTGAACAAATTATAATAAAATTATTTTTATTTAATCCATACTAAAAATTGGCAAATGGTGTGATGATATATTTATTTATTAATTGAAACCAATGATCTCAAATCTTTTTTCTTTACAAAGTATCATACTTGGACAACATACTATAATAATAAAATGTTTCTCTCAATACGTACATTTGCTGACTACTTATTGGTTGTAGCAGGGAGTGAAAAAAATGAAACATAATTTTATGGAATGAACTCCGATGAAAGAAGATAAAGAAGGGAGCCTAAGCTTATATTAGCGGCAAGGGAAATGTAACCTGGTTTATCTGGTGAGGGCAGACGCATGCAAGCCATGGTTCTGGTTGGAGTGGGGATTTGCGCGGTACGTACGTTAAAAAAAACAGTATGGCTGCTAAATGCTGATGGTTGCTATAACAACGGATCTATTTGCAGTGGAGGAAGCGGCTTCACTATCGCTTGCTAATACTCTCTTCTTTATATTCTTTCCTTCAAGTGAATGAAGATTGAGAAAATATCATATGAAAATTAATAAGACAAACTTGACTCTTAATTATGAAAAATAAAACAAGTCAATAAGTTTCAATATCTTGGAACGATAATAGCAAATAATGGTAAACAGGACATTGACATAAATAAAAGAATAGACTAAACGGTAAGAATCTTTCGAGCAATAAAATACAACTTGATAGTGAAAAAAGAAATCAGTACGAAAACAAACATTACAGAATATTGACATACCATGGTTGCGAGTCATGGATACTATCTCAAAGAATGAAAAGTAAAATTCAGACGCTAGAATTGAAATATCTAAGAAAAGTACTAGAAATAACAATATTAGAAAGAATAAGAAGCAAAACAACAAAGAGATAAAGCCGATCTCGTTGACGTAGTGGTTATGTCACTAGCCTAGCACACCAGAAGTTGAAGAGCAATTCAAAAATCATTCACTCATGAGGCGGCATATGATCATAGTAGTTATACCGCTTCTCATCTTCGTTAGAAACAAAAATATATAAGAGAAAAATTGCAATGCAAGTCAATATTAGACTACATGGAAACAAGACAACAAGCATAGTGGGGCCATTTGATAAGAAAGAATGAATCGAGACCGGTTCCGGAAAATTTGGATGACAAACGAAAAGGAAAAGAGTGATCGTGGATGATCAAAATATACCATCATCAACAAGACTCTGAAGAATAGGAAAATTACACTGCAGGATGCACGAAGAATTGCGATAAATAAGAAACAATAGACGAAAGGGTTCTTCTAGAAACATTTCTCAATTTCTGTGATTTAAAAAACAGATTTCATTTGCGATACCGCAAATAGGAATATATCCTTAAATAAGTCAGAAGCAAATGTACTTTTCCGATAAAGCATAGCATCCCGTAATCGGCACTCAGCGCTCCGCGCATACGAATGTAAACAGCGAGCGCATGTGCACCGCAGCATGCAGAAGTGGACCCCCGCCCTGGTCAGAGTCCTTGACTGCTCCGCAGCGGGTCAGTGACCTCTCTTGGCCTTCACGGCGCTCCACATCGCTGAGAGTCAAGTCCACGGCCCGTGCACCGAGTGCATGTGCTTGTGTTCATTGCCAAACTTCCGCGGTAGCTGGGAGTTTGCTCCGCAGACCTATATTCGAGCGCCCACGCGGAACCCAAACAGCGAGCGGGCGGCCGATGACTCATTGGCGCCCAACGAGGGGACAAGAATACTTTATTTTTACCTGTCAACACCTCTAAATTATTGTATAGAAAATGATTCAAGTAAAAGCTCATTTAGTTTACAATTTCATCTCAATATTTCAGTGATGCGCTACCGAAAACATGGCCGCTCACTGTCCGCTGATAGGTAGTATGTCAGTGTCAGTGTCAGTTATATCTGTCAAATAAATGAGTACAAAATAGACAGGTATTTGTAGGAACATAATAGGGGAAAATGTAAATGAACTGGGTAAAAGTTCTGCAGCAAAGTGCTGCCTTCTTCGGGTAAAATATAAAACAATAATTAATGAATATGTAGTTAAGGTTACGAGTTGACAAAATAAGGGTAACATTGATTAAAGTATACAAAATGTAAACAGAAAATGAAGGAAGAACAACAGTTAACCATGACTTATTAAGCTCAGAGCCTGTATGCAAATTAAGATTATTTGACGAATTCTTGATTTCAATAGCTTCTCTAATTAGTCTTCTCAACCAGTTATTTTCTCTTATTAGAATATTCGTTTTTTCGAAATCAATACCATGTAATTCTGGAAAGGCATGATCAGCAACTGCAGATGTATCAGGTTGATTTAATCTAATATGTCGTTCGTGTTCTTTTAATCTTGTAGCAACAGTTCTACCAGTTTGGCCAATGTAAACTGTACCACACTAGCACGGAATCTCATAAATAGCAGAACACTGCACTTTATCTTTAAAAATGCCCAGAAGATCGCGGATTCTTAAATTTGTTTTAAAGGACGTTTTTATGTCAAATTTATTAAGAATCATGCCAATTAGCAATGTAAGGCAAAGTGGCAAATAATTTCTTCTCAGTCACAACTTGAGGAACTTGTACAGGTTTATCTTTCGGTTTCAATGCTCGTCTTATCTGTGCTTTCCTGTAACCATTTTTCAAGAAAACATCATCTAAAAACTCAGTTTCTTCTTGAAGTTTATTGGGATGTCATAAAGTTAGATGTCACTTTTGCTAAGTAGTAATTTTAAGTGTAATTCACATTTTATACCACCAGTTTTGCGACAGTTCAATTGATTATGTGTGGTAATTGTAATTAATAATTGATAATATCTATCACCATTTTTCTCCATGTTCCCCTGTCCTTTGCAGGGTTTTGTTCAATTTTAAACTCCTAGTAACTTAATGTTTTATTTCACTACATTAATCCATCTTCTACTCCCTTATCTTAATGCCTATAAGTCCCGCTTGTAGCATGATTAAAGTTGTCCTTTCTTTCGAAAATTTCTGTGTGTCCTATCCACCGTATTCTTGGTGCTTTGATTTATGAAAGACAGTGGGGAAAAGAGCTGAATAAATATTTGAATGTCTATATCTCTAAAATTAAAATAGATAATTTAAATAAGCATTAATTTGTTCAATCAATGTAAGGTTACTCCTCTTCAAATGCAAATTTTATAGTGAAGCAAAATTGATAGAAATAATATAAAATTTAAAAAATCACGAACAAATATGAAAGATGATATATTTTTCATGACAAATAATAAAATGCATAGGACGAATGAGGAATATTGAAATGTAATACAATCCCTGAAAATAAGTTTCGTCTCCGCCTGTGGACTAAATCCATCATGATAGGCTTATCAGGGCGTGGTGACAGATGCTGAGTTACTACGTTCTGGTATTTACGGTTTCCCAATTCTTGTTGCCGTTATGTGTATACTTCAGCGTTCAGCGAGTGACAGATGGTGTTACAGAAATCTTGAAATTATTCGCTGATTGTAAAGATTTCAACTTAATTGAATGGCTCTCCAGAAATAACTGTTTAACAACTGTTTGATTGTACCATATGATAACCATAAATTCCTTTTGAGTACTTTGCAATTAAGAACACGTGGAAATATTATTTTTCTTGCATAAAATAATGATATTTTAAATTGCAAAGCTATAAACTATTATTTATTCGTTTTCTTTTGATGTTATTTTAAGTATTTAACTTTGCTTTAATAGGAATTTATTAGGTATCTTTATTGTAGAATATAAAACGCAACTAACAGCAACCCTGGGCAATAAATAAAGATTTTATTGTTCATCATATACAACAATTAATTAGCAAATAGCTTGAGATATGAAATACCCCCCAACAGACATTTACTGCTAAAATTAAAACCATCAACTAGTATAATACTCTCTCACGTAGGGAGAAAATAAATAATAAAATGTTAAAAGCCCATAAAATGTTCAAGATATGATTACAAATTCCCGTCTTGTTGATGCAGAAAAGCAATAAATATTAAAGTCCTTTTGTTTTAGTTCCAGACTTCTTGCGGGTTTTCAAAGTCTGTAACTTAGTTTGTATAGGCGAATAGTAAATGGCGGTACAGCGCAAGATAACTGGATATATTTCGATTTCCCTGCCTTTGAGACTAGAAGAAGAATGCGATAAAGTTGGACAAGGCTTTATACTTTAGAAGTTACTTATCTGTAGCTTCCATTACTGGCTCAAAAATGCATTACGATATTTGAAACAATAGTTACAGAAGAATATATTTTTTATGATGGTTTTCAAATGAGACTGTTATTGACAGAACATGTCACTGTCATCGCTCGTAATCCGATTAAATTAAATACTGAAAGGTTTAAGATTAAAACAGTTCTTCAGTTTTATAACAGTACGTACAAATATATCTTTATTTTTTAAACTTGAATAAAAATAGGTAGTTAAAATTTAATAATGGCAAAATATAACTTTCAATGTTATTTTATATATTTCTGTCAATTTGCATGCAATGCAATAAGATTCATTTTGATACCCAAATATTGGTATTTCACGATATGTAAATCAAATTAATAGTTATTTGTATATAAAGGCACTAAAGTAAATGAATAAAAAATATCAAATATATCTGTTTATGTATTTATCTTATCTACCACATCCATGTTCGATCTCTATCGAATTCATTCTTTTTGAACATAATTGATTGATTTGTTACTTCAGCTTATTTCTGAATGGACTATAGAACAATTTTAACATTTTTTATTTATCTACATTATCTGAATCTGGAAGACAAAAGTTTAACAATCCAAGTATTACAGTGAGCCATATACTTAAATGTTCTACTTGCATATTTATTGGGCTTCCAAATTATCAAGAGATGGCGTTGATCACAATTCACATAAGGTACATGTCAATTTCATTTTGTATGATATCTTATGATGGCGAATGCGTGCTTTAGTATTGGTAGATTGAGTTTATTTGCAGCAGAACTGTTGCTACACACACTGTAAGTTTTCCTGTTTTTGTAGAAAATTCAATCTTAACCTATAATCCCCAAATACAATGTACCTTTTATTTTTACATCTTATTTAAGTAATACGGCTTAAGCAAATGTAATACTTACATTGGAATACTCTTAGATTGTTATTAATTTCATAAAATAACAATTAATTTCAAAATACAATGAAATTTATGTACCTTATGGTTAGTTCAGCTTTCTACCACTAGTTGGCGTATTTTAATTTTGGATGCCCAATCCATGAATATCTATGAAAAGAAATCTAGACAGTCAAATTCCTAGTACTAAAATGAGCTCTGAATGTATTTTCAACCACGTTCACAAATTGATTTATTTTATTGTATAAAGGATTTACTGTCATTCTTAGATAATAATTCTTATAAAAATAAGCAATAATGTTGTGCTATTAACCTGCCCCGAAGGTGTTTGCGAGTTTGCCGATATCAGATTTCATTTCCTTTAAGCAGTAAACAGTCATTTTCCACTAAATAAACAAACAAACAATTTAGCAGTAACGTAATACCTTCGTCGCAGTTTATGATTCAGTATGAACAGTGCTTAAATTTGAGAACCTCGGTGCAATTACAAAACTTGAATAAACATTCTTCAGCAAAACAAAACAATGAAACTGATCCAGAGAATTCCTCTAAATTCGCATCCCTTCCGCATTTTGCTCGCGACGAAACATGATTAAATTCTTGGAGACGTCGAACTGCAATCCACAGTAAAAAGACGTAAAAACAAATTGGGTTTCGTCTTAAAACCATTCCACCCAAATAGAGATAATAAAGTTTATTTGCATGTCTAGAATATGACGAGGGCGGAAACCACCAAATTCTTTTCTTTTCGTTGCGTCATTGTTATGCAATAGCGACAGCAATTTTCCTTGCAGCATAATGAAGGTGTCTCTACATTTTCATGATGAAAGTCTCCGGAAAAGTTATTTGTCTTGAGAGAATGAATGGTTTCGCTGACATTGAAAGAGAAAAATTACTTTCTTTTATATTACTCGGATAGTTTCAACAGCGAACTTAAAACTCTTGCTTCGAGAGTAAATTATGGCGACATTCTTTTTAAAATACTGCAAAAAATCTTGTTCAATTTCCATTCGCGATCCAGTTAAGGTGAAGGTTAATGGTTAAAGATCATCATCTAACCTCATTACGCAAACAAAATAATACAAAGTGTTTGCGCCGATACCGGGTGCGTTTGCAGACTCGCGCATAGAGGAAAGTTGCCCACGTAGCTAATAGGGTATTACCCGAGGTACTTCCCTGTGATTTAGAGCCAGCGCAAGACATAATAACAAGAAAATTGATGGTTACAGATCTAAATCGAATTGAAAACCTGCTATATACCAGCATGCACACAAACTATACATCAGTTTGTATATACAGCGGCCACGATAATGATTATGCTGTAACGACATGGAGTTTTGTCAAATAAAACAGTGCAACAAACCTGAAAATTCCATTAGAAGTATATCATTCCAATACATTTATTACCACTGCGAATTTCTCATATATTTTAGCTTTTCTAAGACTTCTAATAGAATTAATAATTTTGTTTCTGGCTTGCAGCCATAGCTCAAAATGTCATCAAACCTGGCCTGCTTCAGGATTTATACTTTAAAACAAAAAGAAGGGTGTAGGGATAAACTCAAGTTTACCCAGGGTCGTCTTCAGAATATATGTGGTTCTAGGCTTATAAAAAGACTAGAAACCCGCTCATTTTCCCTTTCGTACATTGCAAATATTTTTACATTTATATTTTCCTTAAATTCAAAAATCGAGCTTTCAAATATCTACTTATTTCATTTCTGTTAGCTGAAAATGATATTAAAATTGAAATTTATAAACAACACAAAGTTTAACAGATGCATTTATTATAAAGTAGACATTAAAAAACTTATTTATTAATAAAAATATTCCATTAATAATAAGCCGTTTCATAAATAAGAGAAATATAAGGGATTTCAATGCTATTTTCTTAGTATTGCTGTAAATTATTTACCTATTTACTTTACAGCATAAATGTAAATACACAAGCAATTTAAAAAATGCATGGAATAAGGCCCATTTAGTTACCTAAATGTTGGTATTTCATGATGAATCAATCAGATTAAAATTAATATTTAATAGATAACTCGGTTATGGAAAGTTAAACTAAAATGAAAAATGCTTGACATTTCAGATAACAGATTTAGATATATTTAGCGTTGTATTATTTTCTGAAGAAATTTCGTAGAAGACTGTAAAGATATAAGATATAATAATAATAAAGATATAATACGAAAGTTTCTTCCATTTATTTCTGTTAATCAAATAAATAAATCTAAAACTGTTTTATGAAATGTCAATTATTTTTTTGTTTTTGTTTAATTTTCCATGGCAGTGTTACAATTTTTTTAAATAAATATTGATTTTAATTTGATTGACATATCATGAAATAATAATATTTAGGTAATCAAATGGGGCCTAATGCACGCATTTTCAAATTCTGATCAACTTTTGTATCAACATTTTTTATGTGAAGTGAATAGGTAAAAACTTACAATAGTATCAAAAAATAACTTTGAAATCCCTGTACGCAGCAGGATTTCAATTTTGCGGCTATATTATACAGAATACACAAACTTTAAACTGTTCTTACAAAAAATATATATTTGGTAACATTATAAAATAATGATAGCAGTACTTTTTTTTGATTTTCCGTTTTAAATTCTTACTTAAATTACATTAAATAATTTCAGGTTTTTGATTACAAACCTTAAAATATTTTTATAATAATAAAAAGAAAAAATTGTATATAATTTTTGCCTTTATATATGTAGAGGTTTTCGCCTACTATTTCATTTTTTTATTTTCCTTTAAAAACTCAAGAAGTAGGTTACAATTTTGTAATGTTTTAGTTTTATGTTTTTGATTGTTAAATGTTTACTTGTGTTTCGTTTTCAAATATTGCAAAATAAACAACGTTTCGTTTAAATCCAATAAATTGTCTAATTCAATTTAAGTTTAAATTTTATATACAATATAATTGACTTACAAAGTATTATTTTTACATATACGTTAGTGGTTCTAGGTTGCAGACTACTGAGAGTGTGTCTTAAATATGATCTCTATTACTAAATCACAGTACGTCGCGATTTCCGATGTATATGCATTCAGCATATTTCTTTGCAACAGTTCATTAACATCACAAAATAAATACACGTCATGGCACACCAAATATTTGCTCATTCCTCTTAACACACATGAGATAATAGCGCCGTGACACTTATTTTAAATTCGCATAACGATCATTCCAGTGGCACACTAACAGTGCCATGGTCCTTTAAACAATATACTCACATAATTCTCTCAAGCAATTTATGTCAGCGTTGCATTGAAACAACCCAGACACTGTTCTGAGTCTGTTCGTGTCATTATCATTGCCGGTGTAACTGTACTGATGAAAAAGCCGCATTCTTTCCAGTCATCTGTTCTGTTCCATTCAGAGGCGTGGGATGAACGTTTCGGAAGTAGCGTTAGGTACCTTAGAGTTTCTCATTAATTTCGTCTTCAACCTGAAGCACTCAATGAAACGGGTTCGACTAAATTTAGATACTATTATGACGAAATTTTGCAGTTATAACTGTTTAAAGATAAGTCAACTGTAAAGAGATAATGCTATGATACTTGGGTTTCAATTGAATGAAATTTAGAGCAATTTGTATAAAATTACAACATTGTTATACTTCGCTACCAAATTACATTAAATATTCTGTACAGATAAAAATTTAATAAACGTGGCATGAAAATGTAATTCAGGTCATAAAAGCATTTTCGTACTTGTTATAATATTTTCGCTATTTCAAATATCTAACGTTTTATATTCTCACTTATTTGTAACATACTCTTCATTCGGCACCTCAAAAACTTTATTTTTAATACCTCACGTATGCGCTATAACTTTTCATATTTTGTCACAACGACATTCTTGATAAAATGTAGTATGTAAATCAAAAATATAAACTTTTGCGAGTATATTTTCGATCTTTTATTGCCGTAAAAGTTCAACATTATATTTTCTAACTACACTAAAGCATAAGTAGCATAACTCTAGAATTCCCCGAAAAATAGAATATGTTCCAATGCGTCAATAAATTGATTAATTTATTGGTCAAGAAAAAATTGACACAAACTCACAATATGACATGGAATTTAGGTACAAAGTTTGCTAAATATTTATTCTACATAATACCTTTTTTGATATTATTGAAATTATACAAACAAAGTTAAAAGTTTTTAGAACTTTGTAATGAAAAAAATTTTTATTTTAAATTCTGTAAAGTTTTGTTAAAATTCAACTGATTTTTTTATATGTACCTTTGGATATGTCATCGAGTATTCAAAAATGAAGCCTTTTCCAAAATACCGAAATACGAATAATTCAATATACAGTTAAAAATAAAATTCATATACACTTTATTTATAAATTATGATTTATAAAACAGTGAAAACCATGTCTTGCCTTTTCATTTACAAACTGATAATAAAGTTAAAAGCTTCGTGAATTTATCGCATCGAACAGTAAATCACAAAATCCTCATTGTCTACAAATTTACCATATAAATATTACCCTCCTCCTCTTTTGCTAACATCTGTTGAGGCCATGATTTGACGACTAGTAATCGCTATAAATACATCATATGGAGGTTCGCTCTAAGCAGAGTGTACACTCAGAAATAGGTAATGGATTGAAGATTTCTTTTTAAAACTATTATCCAGCGCCCTCTAGATTTGCAAGCCTCGTTCTAACCGGTTTAACATACAATAATAAAAGCTTCTATCAAAAAAATCACAGGAAGAAACCAGTGGTCAAATGAAAGAACTGTAACAATACAATTGCATGTTTAAAGGCAATAATATTTGACCCTGAGAGTAAACGACCTTTCGAGGAATCCCTTTGTATTTAAATGACTTAGGTGCCGCTCTGTTGCACTTGCGGTGCCTACTGCACTGCATAATGTGATAATTATGCAAATCCCCCTCAATAACAAGAGTCAAACGTTTAAATTTTCATATGTAAAAATTACAATTACCAAGACATTATTATGAAATTACTGTGATTATTTGCAAAGTTATGTTTATATACATGAGGTCTAAAAACCTAGTAGTTTACTGGTTGAAGTTCTAGTACGTGAGAATCATAATTTTAGACTTGGTAACCTTTTTAATAGGTGCAAGTATGTGGATGTTGTTATGAACACGCAACAAATATTTTGCATTTTGATTTTTATATCTTTTATTTGTGAATATTTATTTAATAAATACCTACATGCATGTATAAAATATAGTTTTTAATATCCATTATAACCTTGTTTGAATATCATTATAAATTTATATATCAAGATTCAGAAGCTAATGAGATGTGTAATTATTGATTTTTATTTACATCTTAAAATAACTTTATAGAGCAACTTAGTAGTAAAAATTTGTTTAGATGTTCTAAAACAAATACAAATAAAAAACTGAAATATGTGTAGATAAAGATAATTCAAATATATTTCGGCCTTCACCAAATATCACTTAAAATTCTAATGTCTATTTATTACGGTTCTATATAATTGAAACTCTAAAAAACTCATTGCCGCAGAGAGCATCGTTATATCTCTTATTTTTTCCCAAATATTTCCATTTTTGACCTTTTTTCGAAATGATATTTTGTGGAGTTGAAACTGAAAAACTATGCGAGATATTACAAAATAGTTTCAGTTTTGTATTTTTAGAGCAGTGTAAGACAAATTAACAAATTTTGAATTTTACCTTTTTTTTCCAAAATGTTATAAATAAATATATTATCACGCCTTTTACCCATTATGGGTGTGGCACTCTGCTTACGCAGAACTCGGTAAGTGATATATTTTTGCGTATGAAGTGCGGTTACCAGCCGTCAAATCATAGCCCCCAAAGATGTTAGTGGAGGAGGATCCACAGGAGTAAATGTAAATTGGCAACTGTCAGCTGTGGGATTCGAACTGAGGATCTCACGATCCACAAACATAACAGGTTAAAAACTTATCACAAATAGTCTGAAAATGGCAAATTCCGGGAAAAAAGTTAAGGGGTACCCCTTGACGTTTGACACGAAAAAGAGCCTTTTCAGACTATTTGCAATAACTTTACAACCCGCTGTCCGATTTTTTTTAAATTTTGCATACTTATGTTTTTCCGCGAGCTGATTCGATTGGTCAACACCACATGTTGATATCTTTTATATTTGTCGAGTTATCGGCGATCGAATTATTAAAAAAAAAATTGAAAAATTTCAAAATAATTCAAATTTGTTATTTTGTTTTAAAATAAACATAAAATACAAAACTGAAGAGAATTTTTCGGTATTTTGTACAGTTTTTGAATTGCAGCCCTTCAAAGTTACATATCAAAAAACTTAAAAAATCATCATATCTCAAAAAAAAATTGAGATATGATGATGCGCTCCACTGCAATACGTTTCTTAAGGCTTATATTACATAGAAACAAAATAAGAAATAAACAATTTTTAGTGATATTAAGTGAATACTGAATTATTTGCATTTAAATATTAAATACATACATTAAATCGAATTATCGTTCATTCAAAAAAACTAATCTGTATCAAAATGTATATTCACTAAAAGGTTGTTTCATTGGACATCAGATTAAATTTTTGTCAAAAGCTCCACTAGTTGTAATTTTCAATTTTTTAAGTATTCAATAGCTGTTTCCATTACTATGATTAAGTATAATAAAATCTTGAAGTATTAAAATTAAGAGTCATATTACAGTAATATCATAAAAGCACAATAAAAATGAAACCAACAACAGGTGTGGAATGAAAATGTATTTCTAATAACGGTCAACAACACAAAGTAATGAAAACAATAAGTATGTCTAATAAGTAATTCATAAGCAAATTCATCGTGCAGAATGCAATTTGAAAAGAAATTAACATAATTGTTACAGCTCTCCCAGATTGAATATGAGAGCAGTCTAAGGTCTAGTATCAACGTAATTGCATGCAGGAAATCATTATAACTGTGATCGATTTCATTGCAAATACCAATTTGTTTTGCTACCGCTGGGAACTTGTATACAAATTACAAATTTACTCAGAAAATGAATAATTTCTTTTGTTGTCTAATCTTTATTCATTTTGTAGTTTATAGTTAAGTTTGCATAAACGGAAGAAATTTTCTGTTTTTGCTTTCTATTAATTAATATAAATACTATTATTTTCTAACATCCTTCCTGCAAAGATTAAATATTTTAATGAATCTTTATTAAACACAAGCTTTAATGTATTTTTATTAAATCTAATTAAACAATTTCCGTTTCTCATCATTATTAATCAGCGTTCTTTCGCATCCCTTAATCACTCGTATCATCTTTAATTCATACTATTATTTTTAAAATGTATTGCTTTAACTGCTTCCCGCCTACTGTTACATACAATTGCAAATCTAATCAGAGCTCTGCAATTACAAATATAAGTGCTTGTAAGAAATAAAACCATTAATTTTGTAATTCATATTTTTAAAATTAAATGTATAAATTAAACTCGCACTACAGTAGAAGTTGACATTCGTTATGCATTTAGATAGAGGGAGTTAGCTTTATTACATTCTATGCCCTTTTATGTCTAGACTCTAGATATAGATAGTGTTGTTATCAACTGTCAAATCTCGGGAACCACAAAAGTTAATAGAGAGGAAAAGTTTCACCTAAATATTTGTTAATATGTTTTTCTGCAATTGTCTTGTCTCAAAGTGGCTGAATCTATTGACACGATTTCTTTATTAAATATCTTTTCAGGGATAATATCCTTAGACTATTGATAATTCGAAATAATTTTATCATAGTTATCGAAAGAGAAAGAACGTTGAGAAATTTTTTTGCGATTATTATTATTATTTTCATTCACAAACCGTGAAAATGACATTTCGAAATAAACAAATAAAATATTGAAATAACTGTCAACCGACTGTCAACAACTGTTAGGTACTTAACAACAAGTGATAATTTCCCGGGGAAATAATATAACAAGAGAGTGAGAATAAATTGAAAATAATTTGACAGATCTTTCGAAAACTTGTTGCCAGGCAAATGGCGACAAGTTTGAGAAAGATACTGGAGAATTATTTTCTAATTTATCGAACTCTCGAGTTTTATTTAATTAGATTATTTTTTGATTTCATCATTAGGCACAGCACTAAATCTATCTTTTTTGCTCATTTTTACTTGTGTTGACGATAACTATCTGACATTTGACATCTGTCAACAAAATAAAAAAGCTACAGAGAATATTGCCGGGAATAATCACAAGAGCATTATGCTGAGTATAATGACAGGATTGGTTAAAACGCAGACACGTGACATTTCATTGGTTTAAAGAAACGTCAAAAAATAATCAGTTTAATTGTGACCTGATTGGTTACTTTTGCACACGTGATCCCTGTATAATAATAAGTGGATGATTGAGAAACTACCATGCTCTTGAGTGGGATTCGACTCTACGACCTCGGGCGTACCAAGCTAGTGACATAGCCACTACGCCACCGAGATCGACTGTTCTTGGTTTAATTGAGATAATATTACTTTGTTCATTTTCATTAATAAAAGTGTATTGATAAGTTTATATGCCTCATAACGGCATCTTCGTGAAAGCGGCAATATCAGAAGCACAATTTCGCTTTTATTGTTTCGTTGACCATTTTCAAGCTTCGAGCCATTAATCAAAGATATATTGCGATCGGCAACGGCAAGCGATTAAAAATAACAAAACCGCTGTAGTTTTTCACAGGCTGTGCACGTGTACGCCGCAGATAACAACCAAGTGCGCAAGCTCAATGAAGCAGAGCTTGAGCATCAAGCTTGCGAAATTCCCTGTGAGAAAAAACACTATCGATCTTGTGGACGCGACGCCGGCATTAGTTAAACGAGCGACAAAACCTCGTGGGAATAGAAAATTGATGTGATGACACAGTTTTTCGAAAACGATTTCACACAAACAGCTAATCTAATTTTCGTGTTAATGCAATTCACTTCGTAATTGTATTAGAAGCAAAATTTACGAATGGAATTGTTGCAACGCAAAATACTTTTTATTTGATATTACGCGCAAAACTAAAACCGAAAACATGCATGCATGCATACAAACTAATGAAGTAGTTAATGTCAAACATACTAATTTCATTTTATTAAGCTTAACGCTGTGTTTAAAGCTAATCAATTATCAATTAGTTGTGCTTTGACTAGTAACCAACGCAAGCTTTGACACCTACAAAATTAAAGTGTTAATTGTATGTACTAATTGTGAAACTTGCAAACTTCACACTTTCCACTTACAACTAATAGAATAGAGATATTATCTCTCTTTTTAACCGACGAAACAAACGCGTATATATATATATATATATATTTTTTAAATATGATTACTAATAACTTTTACAGATTAGTCCGATTTTGAAGATTCTTTTTTTATTGGATAGAATATACTTCGAATTTGGTCCCATTTAAATTTAAAAAAAAACTCTCCCCTAAGGGTAGTAATTAGAGGATTGATTGTTCACCCACTGAATATATAATCTATTAACCAATTCTACCACGCATAACTTTGTGTTGGGTTATCCAATTTCAATTATTCTTTATTTCCAACCCTAAAAATAAAACATAGGTAGCCACAAAAAAATAAAAACTATTTAACAAAAAATTAAACCGACGAAAAAAGAAACTAAATTGCGAAAAATAAAATAAACCTTTTTAGTCTTAATAACTAAGTTACTTACATTAGTTTAGGAACTTAGTTATTAGGACTATAAGGATTATTTTATATTTCGAATTTCAGTTTCTTATTTTGTCAGTTTAATGTTTTGTTTAAAAGTTTTTATTATAAATTATATAGTTTATAATACAGCAAATATTATTCCTATATTATTTATCACTATATAATTATTTTATTAAAATTGTTTCTGATTACTTCAATAATATTTCAATAGATGTCACTTTCACTAAGTAGTACTTCTTAGTCACTGATTTCTATATAACTCTAGATTGGGCATAAGCCGTTACGGTGCGTTCCCAATTGAAGGGCGCCATAATGGTTAAAATTGAGGTTTTGTCAATATTTAAAAATCTATCTCTCTTGTCTATGGGTATGACCATACTTCATGGTATGACCTAAAGAGAGGCGGTGGCGATCGCGGTGTAGAAAGAGTGAAGGCAGAGCTTCAGATTAGGCACTTTACTTTACAAAAGTATCACAAAACATCAATTTCACCCGTTTAATTGGGAATGCTCTCAGATGGCAGAATATGTCCTATGCCCAATCTAGTGTTCTAAGCATAATTCATATTTTAAATCGACAGCTTCAACCGATTTCAATTTTTAAGAGCTTATTGTAATGAAGAACTTAAGAAAGTGAAATGATTCAATTTCATCCAACACTAGTTTCTGACTGTCCATTAGAATTCTGTTGTTGTTGAAGTTTATGTTGTTTAATTTTGCACAAATACAATTTTTGATGCAATCGTATGTATATGTTTCTTTAAATAATTTAAATTCTCTATAGTACTATAAATAAACCATGTTCTATTAAAACTGTATTTTCTAGGTTTCTCGCATTCTTAAACAGTTCATTCAACTATTAAATACTCGCTTAAAATTCTTTTACAGTTCTAGGAAAAATGTTTTATTGTCTCCAGTACAGCAGTGTTTGCATATTTAATTCTTGTATTCTTTAAACACAAAACTGCGCATTTCGAAAAAAACGACGTAAAAAATCTAATTAAAACTTCAGAGATGCTACTAATAAATAATTTATTCCACAAAAAAGCCAATATACTCTACCTCATGTACGTATAAGTTTATTTTGTATATTGTAGCATGTTCTCGATTTAAATTTAACTTTAAGAATGTGTAATATGATGAAGAAAGCATTTTAAGTACTGTCCTTGTGGCAGAAATTGAGAATTTCAATTACTTGAGCCTCATATCACATTACCTATGACTTTGTAAGTACAAAGAAGAAAAAGAAGATACGACGTGCAAAAGAACGTGTAACTGACAACATAATGTTTTTAGAAAATGATTATTTAAATCTTTTTAAAAGCGGAACGCATAAGCCCGTGTCTCTCAGTTTCATTCGAGATTAAAGATAAATATAATTTTATGTTGATAGCATCTCATCATAGCCAGCCTCCCGTCATGGCACACCATGACTAAGGCACAAACGCACGTCTGATGTTTAATATCTCCAACATGATATTCTAACCGGATTGCAAAGTTTTACACCCCACCTGCATACAGAATGAATTCTCTGCGTGAAGGGAAATTATTTTCTGCGGCAATTTGTAGTAAAATTATTAAAAACTATTAAATTAATTGTCAGTCGTAAAAGTCGTTATAACTCATCTTTATTTTATCTAAAAAGTAATTGAACTTTCGTGAAATAATCCTTCCGAAAGGACTAACTATTAAACCAACATTAATATGAAATCTTGTTGATCCCACGCTCGGAAATCTAATTTCGTCTTATGTCCAACTGATTGGCTTTTAGCCTAAACCTGGTTCATATCTCATAATGACCCTTGCCAAAGAGGATGTAATTAGACACAACCTGTTTCATCCCTAGACATTTTACAAACTAATCATTCATAATATTATTGTCCTTGTAAATTTTCATTTGAATATTTCTTTATTACATTATAAGCCAATCATAATGCTTCATTTGCACCAAGAGGACGATGTTTCAGCAACGATATTTTGATATAATCCTTGCACCATATTTTGAACAACCGTTCGTTGATAGTTTATTTTTATTTAATTTCAGGAAATATTCAACCGAATATAACTCGAGCCATGAATTTATTTGATAAATCTATCTATACTGTAGGGATCTAATTATACAATTTTTGACATTCGGCTGTTCGATTCAACGCAAAACAATTTCAAAATACAGATAAATTGTTGGTTCTCGGTGTATTACCTACATAAAAAAAAAGGATTGCTACAATTTATGTTACGTATAGTGACAATAATTAAGATATTAAATAAATAAAAATATTGTTATTGTAAATATCTAAATAGTTGTCACTATACATAAGATAAATTATTGCTATTGTAACAATCCATTTTTTCCGTGTAAGATTAATTTTGTACTTTCTTATACGAAGGACGAATAGGAATCATAGAAAAAAATCGATGACGAGTTTTTCATGAAAATACTCTCAGTGACGTCTGTGCGGATAGAAGGATAGATGGATGTGTGCCCGTATGTTCAATAATTCACGAACGAGCTAAAATAGAGTAACGAAACTTTCAAGACATTGCGAAGAAATTAATTTAGTTTGGTCACTATTGAAAAACCGGAAACGGAAGTTCCCTTGACATACTAAATAATAAAATTTATATGGAATATGAAATCACTGAAATATAGTAATACTGGAACGCTCAGTGAAGTTAAAAATGTGAGCCGAAAGAGGTAGGCAATATGTGGGCAACCTATCCTTGACGTATAGTTCACTTAGCAAGTTGATAAGAAAATAATAAGAAATTAACATTCAATGATTTTAAAATAATATGTTTTATATAAAAATAAACAATAGATTAATAGAAATGAGTTCATTTAATTATTATTTTAGGTACATGAAATGAGAGGAATTTTCAAATAATTGAACAATACACTGTTAAATAATATTATTTATTACTTTTCGACAAGACTGTAAATATTATACTCGTATTACACATTCACTGTAGGCGAGGGCTATAATACGGCAAAGGAAAAATACATTTCTCTCGTACCTACACCGCGTAGGTAAATATTATTTTTTCCACGATCCCAATATTTAAGGTGGATTTTATGTATTTCAAAAGAATTGTAATATAGATTACGATAGTTACCTTTGTTTGATTAATTTTGTTCATTTTTCACATTATTTGAGCACTTGCCTTCACGACGGGAGAGAAAGTGCATAAATTTTCTGTAGATATGAAATTGCCTGTTTCTGTCATGATTTTGATATCATAGAAAACGAGTTTCTCTTTTGATCGTGAAAACACATTTTTTTATATTGGAACCGCTCAATAAACGCATATCAACAGCTCAAAATACCCTTAGCAATCGCTCGAAAAACAAGTGTTAGACAAAGAAGGGTAGCCCACCACATCTAACTGTTTCAGGCTAGTTTTTTGCTTTCATAAAAGCCTACAAGTTCCAGTATTACTATATTTCAGTCTCTAAAAAGTTTGGTAATCTGTTTGATATCAAATTAAACTAAAATGTCATAAATTAATTTTGAACGATCGTCATTTGCTTTCACAATAGTTAATATCATAATTGTTGGCCACGAGAAAAGCATTTTGCATTGAAAGGGGTCAAAACGAACCAACCCAAATCAATCAACATTTGTAATAGTTCCCGCGAATGGTTATCGCAAGTATCTTAGCAGGTTCACCCGCATTTCTGGCGTCGTTAACCAACATTTCAAATCCACGTTGCGGAATCCGGGTCCGCTGGTGTGTCCGATATAGGATGGCGAACATGTTAATTAAAGGATTACCAACACGTTTGTTCCAAATAATCCCTCTGTTTAATTACACCCCCAGGACACAGCACCAATGATCACACCCTGTGAAATATGTTCAATAGTGATCCAACTTTATATTATCCAAAATGAAAGCCTTTGGAGATAAAACCTGTTGAAGTTAAAGTACCCAATTTATATTATAATTGCATGCTATATTAATATTATATAGAGACACTTCATAACCAAAGTGCGGTCATTCGCTGTCAATAGAGTCACAAAATAGAAAATAAGTCATTTATATTATGACTAGACCTAAAAACATCGTGCTAGATATAACAGAAGTTTAAAAATATTTTTATTTATATATTTGAGTTTTAAAGATCTCTACAATGACGTCAAAGTATTATGGCACATATCTATCCTATAGTAAATTATTTGTACTTCTCTTATTATTAAGCTGTCAAATTGTCGAAGTGTCAAAATAGTTGGCAACTAATTTGAATGTTTTTGTTTCACTTTGAATTCGTAAGTATATTTTAAATACATACAAAATATATGATTTATTTCTAACTAATAAATATTACTTTAGGTCGACTCAACGAAATTAAAGGCTTGTTGAATGACATAAGTTACCAAAATATAACATTTGCCTAAAATAATCTTAGAGTTTATTCTTGTTTCTTCCAAAAATAAATGGAATTCATGTATATTTTAATTATTTATCATAAAATGTTCTTTTAATTCAATTTAAATAATTTTCCGAACAATAAATTAGAACATTCATGTACCTACAATTATTTACAATCTCTACTGTTTGAGATCCACCAAAACTTCTACAATGACGTCGCAACATTTAAAAAAAATTATTGTGGCCTAATGAATAACGATTAAGATTTTTTAAAAGTACATATAGTCTTCAATTTAGATATAGTTTCATAAGTTTTTTTTTTTTTAATGGAGAAAGACCCCATTACATTTTATTTTTAATAAATATATTTCTAATTTACGTTTCCTTTTTGCTTTCAGATCTTCCATAATTACGCAGCGGTCATCACAAAAGAAATAATACAAGTAAGTTAATTATCGTTCAATTTAATTAAATCTTTAAAAATTCCTTGCGCATATTTGCAAGCCTGAAAAGATTTCTGACAGTACAATAGTAAATCTTCAATTCAAACATGGTGTTCAATGCCATTCTTCAATAAGTAGTGAATAGCGTTTGCCGAATCATAATTCTTAAACACTTCTTAATCTTAATCTGAAAGTCGTATTTCATTTGTATACCTACGTTCAATAATAAAGTTGAACGCCCTTAGAACGCGTATTTAATACAATCAAAATGAGAATTTATTGCTTGACAAAAGGTAGTATGTTTTCATCAGCATAATGTTTATTTCGTTATTCTTCAACAACAATGGCACGTTTATGAAAACAGTAATTATTTGAAATACATTAAACCTGCTATACAATTTTTTCTCGTACAAGTATTTTTAGAATTTAATAAAAATTCTTTTCGAAGCATGTTTTCCTGACGTAAAATATTCATGAAATATTTCATTCAAAATTTTTAATGACTTTATTAGTTTACACAGCAAGCGAGAATGTTTATTACAAAATCTTTGATGATACATTTCTGAATCATCGAACCGAATTAATTCTGAACGTAAAAAGTATTTTACACGAATAAATCTCCATTTTAAATACCTTTGGAACTTTTAATTAATTAAAACAGATTTTTTACGATCCAGAGTTAACTATGTAAATTGTTTATGATTTTCTATGGTTTAAGTTTTTCTCCAGAATTAAATATTGAGCGCCAGTGTGAACAACCGATTAAGAAGACTAATTATATTTTTCCGCTGTTAAGATTCCTGAAATATTTTAGAAACAAATGCTTATAAAAAGATGGTAGACTATTTAGTAGCTACTCTGCTGTTTATATTTTAAAAACTTTACTCCAAAATAATTTATAAATAAAAAGTAAATTTAGTGAATAGCCAGTGACATCCAAATATTCTTTCCAAGGTGCCTGTAAATTTGTAAAATAATGCTAAGTACTAAGCAAGCTTAACTTTAAACTATCTATTAGATAATCTTCATTTTAAAGTGTGATTGAGCAACCGACGTTTATAATTATTAAAATAATTGTGGTTTGGTTGTTTGAAAACAGCGGAATGAAACGTCACGTATTTTATGTAAAATGTAGCAGTATATTAGATTTTTGAATGAAGTATAATGTCTAAAAATATTTCGCTAAGAATGAAAGAATGCTTTGAAACAAAACACTTAAGTGCGACAGAAACCAATTTAACATTATTTGACAGATTCCGCACATTTTCCCGTATCATACAGCGAATATTTCTGAAAGAGGCTTCTTGTTGTTTGCCGTTCAAACTCCTGAAAGTACCAACATAGTGGGAATGCCGACATTGCCAACGCTGGGGGTTCTCCTGCGTAACTATGTCACAATTCTGACGTCAGAGACGTCAAGCTGTTCCTCTGGAACAACTCCACCCTCCCGGAAAGCTATACACGCACGTATTGACATCCACATTGCGGCAACGTAAGCCTTGTTTATAATGTGACTCAATTGATGTGACAGAACGTTTACGCTAACTTTATCACAATTACCTACGAGATGCGTTAAATTTGAGGAGAATTTTCAGCAGAGACGACTTGAGATGTTTACTAATTTCCTGTCTCGTCTTTCCTTAAAGGAAAATCAATGTTTTGACTATCACTTTTGATTGATATATTTTATTTGCTGGCTCTACGAATTCACAATCCATTGCTATATCACGAAGCAATTATATTATTTTTATAATGAATTCTAAATTCGTTAGCAAAGAGAATTATTGTAAAAATATCAAACACTCAAGTATGTGGAAAGCAATCTTTATCCTCGACTACTTTTTTGAAAGAGAATTTTCATATAAATGCTGGATCAATTCTGAAGTTTCGCATCGAGGATTCCATCTATATTTTCTTGACACATCCACTAGTACATCATGATGTCTTTTGTATCATTATATTCCTCTATCCCAAGCTGCTGGAAAATATTCTTTTTCGTTTTCTGTCTACAATAAGCTTTTGAAACTGTTACCCAGGTGATATTGTATGACATACTCAATTCTTCGAATTTTCTTTTTATGTTCTGTCAGGAAATGCAATTATCCTTTGAGGAGTTCTATTTATTTGAAGCGTCTAGGGCTCAGATAAAATATTATTCTAGAAAATTTGTAGGTTTAAAATAAATCATGGTGTATTATAATACCAGTATATAAACTCTCAGTCAATTAAAGTTAGTGCCCGCTCTAAACCAAGCTTGCCATAATCGACTTGCTTCGATCTTTGCTGCTAATAACCTCTGAGAATTCTGAGAAAACTACAACAGACCACAAATCAGAGGCTGAGAACCGCGAACAAATAATGCCGGACAGCATTTCTTCTTCGGAAATACGAATATCTTGATTTGTAATTTGTTGCAATCGTGCTGGAACTGCATGCTTCAAACCAGCAAAAATTTTCCCAGCCATGGGAAAGAGGAAATTGCACTTGTGTCTGATGTTACAATCAAATGGAATCTTTTATTACACTTAATTTCTTGGTAGGTAGGCTCATACTCATTTCAAAAAAAGTATATATATTTCATTGTTTCTTTAAAAAAAGGTTCCTACAGAGAATTTACTACTATTATACCAATTCTAATATCTTGCCAATTATACAGAGTAATTCATAACGTTCGGAAAATATTGAAAGGGTGGCTAGATGAGCGCAAAATAAAATTTTATCCTTAATAAATTTTAAGAACTCAATAACCACCAAAAAGTTACATATTAAAGTTCTTTCAAATTATCACCCAGCTATTGAATACCGATATATCCATTGAAATATATTTCTTTCAAATCAGCAACTACTTGGACTCACTTTCTCCTTGTTAAAAAGTAAAGTCAAATTATTTTATATTTTTAACTTTGAGCGGGCGTAGATATAATTTTGTGCAATACACGTGTGATAATGCTTTATTAATATACTTATGTGATTACACATGTTATGTAGAACAATTAATACGTTATTAATTTAGATTAGACCTGAAAATAAAATTGGTTAAAAACGACTACAAAAAAAAAAAATGTTCATCCACTATAAAACTCACCAAATATCAATTAAAATTTGCAATTCTTTTTATTGCATTTGTATATAATATAAACCATAAGAAACTCATTGCCGTAGAGCGCAGCTTCATATCTTTTATATTTTCTGAGAAACAGCGGATATTTTTCGAATTGAATTTTGAGAGGCTGTAACTTAAAAACTATACAAGATATCAGAAAACAATTCCATTTTTGCATATTTCGTGTATTTTATATCAAATTAGCAAATTTTGAAAATTTTGAAAATTTGTGATATTTTTTTCAAAATCTGAATCGGCGATATCTCAAAAAATATAAAAGATATAAACTTGCGATGTTAACCAATCGATTCAGCTCGTCGAAATACATAAACCCTGAAAATTTCAGTCAATTTGAATAACCAGTTGAAGGATTAGAGCAAAAAGCCTAATAATGGCCTTTTTCGTATCAAACGTCAAGGGGTACCCCTTGACTTCTGGCCCAAATTTGCCCATTTTCCAACTTTTTGCTCTAACTTATCAACCCGTTATCCGATTATTCCGAAATTTTCTGAAGTTATGTATTTTAACATGCTAAATTCAATGGTGTATGTTTCGCTTCAGTATCTTTTATATTTTTTGATATTTTACAAAATCAAAATACTGAAAAAAATTCAAAAAATTTCGAAATTTTAAAAATTTGCTAATTTGTCATAAATTGCACAAAAACCCCCAATCTGAGTCCATTCTTCAATATCTTTAATAATTTTTGAGTTACTGCACTTCAAAGTTGCACTTCGAAAAAATCAAAAATCGTCATATCTCAACAAATGTTAGAGATATGACAATGCGCTCAACAGCTTTAAATTTCTTAGGATAAAATTTATATAGATTTGCAATAAAATAAAATTCAAATTTTAAGTGATTTTTTATGATATACCCATACAATATTCTATGTATAAGCAAAAATTGGTCGCAGCTAGAACTGGCAATACTTATGTATTTATATACTTAGGTAAGTATAAATATTATGCTCTTATCCCACTTATATCGTAAATATCTAATAAAGTATTTCCAATTTCTATTAAAAGCATAATTAATTAATTCAACTTTAATTTGCTGTAACTTTTTATTGAATTTTCGCTAAAAGTTTATTATTTTGGGCCTCGCTACTTAAAATTTCAATCTTTTCCGTACGTTATGAATCAAGCTATATAAGATTATTTACGAATTTATTGTTACTATTTTGTGCTGTGCTGAGTTCTATTACACTCTTGCGCTAGTTCTTAAACTAGCCACTGTCAACGTATATAATCATCTTCTACGTATTTCGTTTTTGCTTAAATTATTAAAAGTTTAATTATATAGGAAGCTGTTTCCACTAACTGTCTAGAAAGTTCTGCCAATATAAGCAATGCCTCCACCAGATATTGCAAACAAAACGCAAACGAAGTAACAAAACAAATGCTGCCTCCTCAATCATTCATTTATTTTGTTGTGTGTTCGTACAAGCGCATCGGACCTCGGCTCTGGATGTCTCACATCGCTGCATCAGGAGATAGGACGACATTCGGCGTCGTACATTGCAACGTGACGTTGTACAGACCGTATCGGGTGCATTCAACTGCATCGCGTAACTCGCCGCGACCGCAGCGCCACTCAAGGTCACGGACGGCGAGGCTAACATTGCCAACTCCCGCACAACACGGACTATTACACTTTAACTTTTACTAAATATTGAAGAAGTTACTCTTTTTAACAGCTACATGAACTCTATCAATGGACTCTTCAACCACCTTAAATTTTAGCATATTTGGAACAAATTTTTAATAATATGCTTGAAAACAATGTCGAACAATATAACATAAAAAAAATATATCTTCACGCCATTTACCCATTATGGGTGTGGCACTCTGCTTACGCAGATCTTGGTAGGTGATATATTTTTGCGTATGAAATGCGGTTACCAGCCGTAAAGTCATAGCCCCCAAAGCTGTTAGTGGAGGAGGAACCACAGGGGTAAATTTAAATTGGCAACTGTCAGTTGTGGTATTCGAACTGAGGATCTCACGATCCACAGTCCGATGCGTTACCACTAAGCTATTTATCCCATATATCTATATGTCTATACAACATTATATTTAAAAAATAAATATTACGCCTGTAATAAAATATTAAAAGTAGATTATTTTTCCTCCAATTCAACTGTGACGTCAGACCGCCGACTGACGGATAGAGGTTGCGCGCGCATAATCTTGACCATCTTGGCATTGAGTGTTATGTTCTGTCTGTTGTATTATTGTTGTTATCTGTTGAAATGTTTAAATTCTCCTTGAAATTACAATTATGGTTATAAAGTATTGCTTTGTGCCAAGTTGTGAAAGTAACAGCAACAAGAATTCAAAATTATTATTTATTCGACGCTGTTCTGTCATCAGGCACTATGATGTCACACGGTTTTATATAGAATCTTTAGTAAGTAATTACAGGCTTAATTATATTACAATATAGAAGGAAACACGAAAAATATACATATATTAAGGTCTAGTTTCCAAAAAAAATAAATAAAAATTTGGTTGAAGAGCCTATTAACAGGTAATTAAAATATGTCGTTTCAGCAGTTCAACAAAAATATTAAATAATACATGTTTTAAATTAAGAGATGGAAGAAAAGCACTACTCTATAAAGTATAATCTAGAAGAAAAAAAGACCCAAGAGTAAATGGCAAAACTTTTGCAAATGTCTAATCCTTGGCGAAGAAGAATTATTAGAATTAGTATAACATAAATTTCAACAAATGTTTTACTCTCTTTCTAAATCTTCAAAAGTGTGATAAGTTTCCAAGGTGACCTCCGTTGAAAGTGAAAGATGTTAACGTGCTTTTCTACGCTGTGGGGAAGTATGGATTGATTGAACGCATCCTGTGCAGCCGCAGGTTGCTTTACTAGCAAACAGCACGTTTCATATCGTGTTGTTCAGCCTCAACTTTTCTTAATGCCTCAGTTTTGCACAAATTCGCTACGTCGGCTTTGTGTATAGAGACGTAGCTAACTTGAAACAGTATTACCAACATCATGCGAACAGTTGCTTGTTTGTGGGCTTTTAATTATAATGTTATACTTAGGAATGTTTTCAGCGCGATAAATTAATTTTATTTAGAAGTTATTACAAAGAAACTAGGAATTATTCTCCCGCCAAATTAACATTTCTGAATCAATGAAGTAATAAATGAAACAATAAAACAATAATATATTTTTGTTTTGAAATCTTTCATATACCACGGAAATAAACATTAAATTATTTCAATGGCGTATTGTATTGTATATTATGTTGAAAAGTATTTGTTAATTTTTATTATCAAGTGCAAACGAATACACATCGGGTGGTCTAAATAACTTTTCACCAATATCATGTTGCAGTATCAATTTATTGTAAAATAAAGCTTGCCAATATTAAATAAAATTTTTATACTCTCACTATAAAATCGCGACAATCACCAGGTCGTAAATTTAGAATAAATGTCCACGGTAGCAGCAGTAAAATATAATGCATAGTAAAATAATTTTTATAATATTAATAAACTGATCATTTTCGCTTTTATGTTTTTGGCAGGGGATAAATAGGGTAGAAGGCAATTTGTATCCACGATACGGGAAAATAACTATTGAAAAATCATAAAAACGTATTTTATACCAAATTCGCGGTGCAATAGACACCGTTATAAAGATTTATCCGCACTAAACTTGGTCTTTTTGTGAAGTTAACAAAATTGTGTGGATTATGCAGATAGTAATAACTTTTTTTAAAAAAACAAATTTAATATGAGATAATAAATTGCAGAAAGCAGGTTAAATGCATTTTTATGACGCATAGCAGGTTTGCGGTAAAAGATATTTATATCAGCATATTTGCAGCACCATATTTGAACCTAGAACGTTGATAGATTTTTCCAATACACAATACAAAATAACAAATAGGTAGATTGACGTTTATGCATGGCTGTGAAATAGGTTGCGTTCAGCAAAATATATTCGAACGTAAATTTTGATGGAAAGAATATAAATCAACTTAATAAATTACCAACTGTGAAAAAACATAATTGTAATAATTCATGTGGAACAAATCTTCAATCTATACATAGTGTTTGAAATATCATATTTGGTTTGCTAATTCAATCATTTAAAATAGTAAGTGAGGTTAGATTAAATTAAATTTTTGACATGAATAATAGTACACTTTTATATAAAATAAAAAAATATCATTTTCTCATTTTGGTGTGGCACTGTGCATTCGCAGATCGATTAGTGATATATTTTTACCCCTAAAATCTATCACACCAAAAATTATAGTGAGGGGAAACTACAGGGGTTTAAACGGCAACTGTCACCTATGGGATTTGAATTGAGGAACTAAAATTTCGCACTCTCAAATTTAGAAAATAGATAAATATGAAAAGAATGAACAAAAAGTATGGCGATTTAATTTAAATGTTCTATAAAGAATTTGTTTTCTTGATGAAGAGTTATATGCATATGTAATTGAGAATTCGAGAGAGTGTAATAAATCATCATAGACCAACGACAAAAAACTTTTTTAATAATTGCACCAAATTTCTATGATTTTTGGTGTGCTGAGTCCGAAAATAATAATAAAAAGTCGTATCACCCACCAATTTTTCACATTTTAATATTTAAAATGTTTCTGATAAACCTGTCCACTGTCTTTGATAGACTGATTTTTTACTCTCACATTCACAAATGGAATATAAAATAATTTTATGTTTAAATAAAATATTTTACAGAATCAAATCCAAATATATATATATATATATATATATATATATATATATATATATATATATATATATATATAATGCACTATGAGCTCTGCAAGACTTTTCAACATACTCAATTTATGTTTATTTTAATATTGAATAATAGAGAATAAAAATGCAACAAAAGTAAAGGGAATAAAGTAAAAGCAAACGAAAGATGACACGATGCATAGATTTTCCTCGCGATTTGCTTGGTCACCCATGTGGGATTTTATGTGGTTAACATATTCAGAGCTGGTTACGCTACATCAGTCAAGGAAGCAGCAAATATATTCTGTTTCGTTCTCCTCTGTGTCGGTTTATATTCTAGTCAAACAAAACGTATTTGTAGCTGCGAAATTGAGCAGACGGTCTTCAAATCCTGCAAGCATTTGTTCCACAGCATGCTTACTTATTTATGCATGGGAATATTATTCATTTTAAAAATTAATACAGAAAATGCAGATATGTCACATCTTTTCCCTACCTTCACTTGTCTGTTTTAAACGTAGTTTGTGTACGATATTTAAGCATATATGTTTGTTATTTGAACTACTTTGGTTATTGTGCGCGAACTGGATTGCGCATTTACCATTTACCCGCCTATCCTAAGACAAAATGAATAGCGCTATAGTGCTCGCCGAAATAAATGATTTCTTCTCTGCTATAACCTCACAGTAGGTACCTAATAAGATAATTATAGGGGTTGAAAGTACAGACAAGTACTTGAAAGCAGTACAAATTTGTAATCGTTAAAAATTGTAACTAACATAAAATTTCTTAATACATTCTTTATATAGTACTAACAAACTACTAAAATAAATCACGCCTTTTACCCATTATGGGTGTGGCACTCTGCTTACGCAGATCTCGGTAAGTGATATATTTTTGCGTATGAAATGCGGTTACCAGCCGCCAAGTAATAGCCCCCAAAGTTGTTAGTGGAGGGGGAACCACAAGGGGAAATTTAAAATTGGCAATTGTCGGCAATGGGATTCGAACTGAGGATCTCACGATCCACAGTCCGACGCGTTACCACGGAGCTACTTACCCCATACAAACTATTATTTACCGTTAATTCTTTTCAGATAATAAATTTTGTTTTTCCCGTAGATAAAATAATACAAATTGCATTCTTAGAAAATTTAGCGTAATATATTTAAAAATACAAGATTTTAAATATTGCCACCTTGTGGGTAAACAGACTACCTACTGATTGTGGTAAGCCTGTCGATTATCGGCTACCACCCATAACTATTTATTTTGGCGAGCACTATAACTTTTGTTCCTCCACATACCAATATGAGTTCGCGGTAGGCATAGCAATACTCAAGAACTCCGCACATGCAAGTATATGTAGTTCAAAAAAGAAGTATATATTAGTGATGATGATTTCAAATAGTTATTTACATTATAAGTTCGGTAAATGGATTTTTACAGTAGGAATAAAATGTTTGCAGGCGCGGCGACGAAGGACCGTGATAATCATTAACGAAAGATTGACGTACAACGGTTTTATTTCACACCTGTGTTTGTTTTTGGAAGAAGGATTACTTTTTCTTCCTTTTTTAAAAACATACAGGTCGTTTTGGTATTAATAATAATTAAAAAAAAACAGTGATAACACCTAATTTTGTTTGATATATTACCGAAAAAAATAACAATACAGTAAAATCCCATTTACCAACCTAAAATCAGTCCGGTAACATACAAATTCCACTATGATATTAAATACTTCTTTGCCAATAGAGGCAAAGTTCAATATTATAAGAATCTTATATGAAACAGGCGGGTCTAAATTTAGCGTGTGCATTTCTGCGAACACAGTTATGTTAAAAGCAAATAATAATTAAATCCGGACTTGTACCTAATGAACTACATTTGATTGCACAAAAAATGAACAGTAGCATTAAACTGATACATCCTGTAAAACCAATCAACAATAAAAAATCCAAACATGAATGTTCTTTTAAAGCAGAAAACAAACATCCATACTTACGCAAAAACACTTGTACCCGTCTGTGTAGCCGTAATGATATACCTAGCTCCACGTATGCATGTGTTACCGTTGCGTACACGCACGTCCGGGCCGTGCGTGCATTTCCTCGAGTGATACCGATCAAGTCCGCCTACTGACCCGGCGGGGAGACGGACTGAGATTATAATCCGCAGAGCGGATGAATGTCAGCGAGGAAATTACATGTTGCGCTGCCCATGTAGGGAAAACGCCCGACTATGCGGATGATGTGTGGAAGATGAGAAATAGCTGCGGGTTATTTCTGTACATGGCAGTTTGCATTTCCTGGCCACGGATTCTAATTTTACGTTCATAGAAGATTTATCAAAGCTGGAATAATTCATGTTGTTTAGGTACTTGCATTAGTAATTATTCCATATTAGTTTTATAAATAAATAAATTTACTCAATGCTATGACAGCATGCAATCGAGATTTTTAACAGCATGTGCTCGTAGCGGAGAAAATTGAAGTTACGAGAGTACGGTTTATTTATTGCCGCGTACACATGTTGTCAATTTTTTACTCTAAATCGCTGAAGTAATATATGTGAATTAATTATTTTTAATATATATTTTTTCTTAAATCTGCTGTAGAGGGTTGCAATAAATTGCTAGAATTTTAAGAAAATGCTGTGTAAAAATTTCGTATTTTTTCAAGTCCTTCAAAAATCAGAATATTTAATTTATTTTATAATTAAAATAAAAACTTTACTAATAACTTTAACAACAGTATGGCCGAATGTATAAAAACAAATTTTGTAAGTATGTGTGTATTACATGTCTTTCGGTATTGTGAAACCTTACGGTTAATATCCTTAGGATGAACTACAACCCACTTTACACTGATGCCATGTGTGTTGCCCACGCGGTGCAAGCCTTCGTTACAACTATTGGCCGGTGCCCGAAAGTTTTGTAGTTGCCAAGTTCATTTTATTCGAAATTGGAATGGTAACGGAAGTAATTACCGATCCAAATTAAATCATCTATTTAAAAAATATCGTAGGTTTTTTCTTTTCTTGTTCAGAATCATATACGAGTATAAAAAATCAAAATTTGATCGCAAACCTCATTAAGAGCCGATCTTTCTATCTACGAATGAACTTCCGAATAAGTTATTCGTCAAATAAATAAAAAATACGCATCAAAAAATGACTGCTGAATAATAAGTATCATTTGAGCTATGATTTCGATGCGACATTTTTCATTTATTCGATACTTTATTCGAAGATGGAAAAATCGGCTCTAAGAAGTATAGCAATTTCAGTAAAGTATTAAAAGATTGCAGTTGCCTGTTGACTGACCATCAGTAACTTCGCTAATGCAAGTAAAACACTCAGTCAATGAAACTGGAGGAATTCCAGCTCTATGCTCCACAATAGGAGTAAAAAACACCTGATTAGAATCCTGTTTTTGTATATGGTACAATTTTTGATTTATTAGTATAGTAGGTAACAAGTTTTATAAACGTATTTAAAAAGTTTATAAAACGAATGACAGTATACTTTTTTACGGCAGAAAATGTAATATTTTATTAATTATTTAAACATATTAACAACTAAATTGGAAAAAATAATTGATAATTATTTAAAGAAGCTAACTTAAGCCCATGCTGAATAAGTCAAATACTAATTTCAAGCAGTGACTAAAACGTTTGAAACCGCAACTTGTCAAGGTGTGATTACGATGTTATTTAGCGCCATGGAAACCACTATATTAAATGACTTTTAATAACGGGAGTAGAAAAAATAAATTACACCAAATTAAGTAGTCACATATTTTTTTGGGAACCATCCTTAGTTATATATACGACATTCGCGGATTAGTACAGAAAGTGTCTACTTTCAACACATCCAACAAATGCACATCATACAAATATGAGTAATAAAGATTCTGCCTTGACGACATATAATTAAACACACTGCGATCTCAATTTACATAACATTTGTCCATCAAACGGTATCTGCTCAATCCCACCTTAATTTATTTTCTCCTATTCACATGTGATTTCTTTTTCACTAAGTGTTTCATTCGCGGTGAGAAAAGTGCGAGGTCGGCACCGGTACGCGGCACCGGAACCGTTATTTAACCGGAATACGCACAGATGCCCGGCATTCATCACACTACCTTGCTTTAGCGGTACTTGCAGTCGCCGCTGACTTGTCGTGTTGGCTGATGTTTTGTTTAACCGAGGAGTTTTCACAGCGAAGTGAACCTCGCATTATGTAAAGGATCCGTTGTAATTACGCAATAACTTGGTCACCAGACATGCATTGTTTTACTATGAGAAAATGACGCCTGAATGACTTTTTGTTGGAACTTGGATTGTTTATTTGTGAGGTTATGCAGTAATGTCTGCTAAAAACTTTTCAGTGTTTTAGCCCATTACTATGTTTTTACCTCCCGGACATATAATGGAAGTGTTGTGGTGACCAATTAAAACAGTTCAACAATAAGTTTTGAACAAATAAATATGTTTTGTTTAATAATATATAAACGGCAATCCAATTACATTTTAGAATAGTTCGACAAGTGTATGAAAGATGACCAGCATACAAGAAGAAAAAATCTGTTGCACCTCCCACTATATATTTCTTACCGAACATTGTATAAACACGAACTACCACTATCAAGAAACACTCATCCATTAAAAAAATTGAGTTTTCAACTATGACACAAGTCGAAAATTGACATTTTTTCCATTTATCAACCGTTCTTTTGTTTTTATCAAAAAATGTCAAAATATAATTTTTCTTTAACGTGCTGCAAAAGGTTTCAAACAACAAATGTAGATAATAGTTATTTGTCAAACTAGAGAGGAAAGCGCTTCTTTTTCCCCCTCGAGTTCGAAGTTTGCCTCATGAGCGCAGCGAGTGAGGCATTTCGAACGAGAGTGGAAAAAGAGCTTTCCTCTCGTGTTAGACACAACATTTTTTTCACGACATGTTTCTAAAAACGATTTGCTCGGACCTAAAATACACTTTGAGAACACAAGTGACAGACTGACACGTTAAAAGTTAGGTTATCAGACACAAGGCGGTGTAGCAGTGTTGCCAATGAACCAATCTTAAATATATTTAATTAGTTGTCAAATTGTGATTTAATAAGAAAAAGAAAAATATAAGACATAATTGTAAGATAATTTATAGTATGTATATCACTAAAATAAGGATTTTCAATCAAATTAGGAATTTATTTACAATTTTCATAATATTTTTTTTGCAAATAACACTCATATTGGTAACACTTCTATATTTTCCTCTCTAGAGAGGAACAAGACATTTTCCTTACTATTTCGGGAGAAGAACGGTGGGGTTTCCTATCATGTCGTGAAAAAAAATATTTGAACATTATTCTGAAACAAAAATGGCCATTAAACCATAATTTACTGAAATATTTAAGAATAACTTGATAGGGCTATAAATAAATGACCACTTCCGGTTATTGGATTATCACCAAAAGCAATTAATACACTCATAAAAATAACTTCTTGTTTCAAGAAAATTTTCAGTTTTCCTTTTGTATGCATTCGTTGAAGAAAATTTTATTTCTTACAAAATGATTACGTTCAATTAAAAAATAATAATTTTGTAAATAAATTTTATTTATCTTCTTTTTCTGCTTTGAAAGAAAATGAATATATTTAAATTTTGTTTTTATAAATAATGAAAAAGAAGTCGTTTTAATTTTAAACAAAACGTTTTTATTTAAAACGATTTCATTTTGAATTAAAACTACTTCTATTCAAACTACTTTGTCCCCATAATGGGTCTCAGTTGAATACTTTGATATGTTCCTTCAAAACTAAATTAATTTTCATACAAGAATATTTATTAAACTTAAAAAGTTTTCAATGAAAACGAAATCGGATTGGCTCTATTCAAATCATTTTTTCTCTACATTTAAGAGGAATCTGTTTGTTCCATAAAAACATTTTTATCCGTGTATATATACAAAATATCAAAATTTTCAGTTTAGTATTTTAGAGAAACAGTAACTCCAGAGATTCATATTCACACACACCCAGACAGACAGATACACACACACACACACACACACACACACACACACACACACACACACACACACACACACACACACACACACACATAGACATCATCGCGAAACTATTACAGTCATATTATAGGGACCCAAGAAGCTGCTCATTCACTACCGAGTTTTTACAGGATATGGCGGGAGACAAAAATAGAAAGCTTAACACAGTACCTGAAAAACCCTAACCATTAAACAATTTATACGAAAACTTCCATACTCATCATAGTTTCGATGAGCATTAAGAAAATTATCTTCATGCATAATTGTTAGAGACACTGATTTATTACTCATTTTTTATTCTAATAATTTCTTTGATTGCATGATGTTGGTATGCGAATCCATTACCATATTGTAAGAAAATTATTGGCTTATTCCTATTATTGTTTGCAATACGCGGCTTACTAACATGTCTTGTGCGCTATTATTTGCGTGAAGTATACTCGTTTGAGATTTATCGTTCTTTTGTTACGTGCGCGTAGGAGTTCATATTATACACAAGACTTTTTAACCAGTGAGAATCTCCACTTCAACGACGACCGTTTGAGCTTGGCTTCGTGTTTATTTAAATAGAATAAGGTTTCAATTTCCTCTTGAATTTTTCATTTTGATCAAATTGACAGAGATCAAGATTTCATTACACGCTGCCACTCAAACCCAATATTGCAAATTCGATACCCGTTTCTAAAGTTATCAAGAAACCTAATCAATAGTAAAAAGATATGCTAAATTTAATATAGGAAATTAATTGCACGTAAGATATCTCTGGGAAATAAAAATATGCATGCCAATGTTAGCATTGTTCTCATCGTGTACTATTCATACGCGAACAAGTCAAAGCGTCAAGTTAAATTAAAAATACAATGTTAATTGTCATAAACATAAACGATCAAACGACAAAAAACTTAAGCGAGTAGACGGTGAATGACGTAGTTTCACTGCTCGTTCGTGGTTAATAGCGGCGACCGGAGCGACCGGAACGACTCCGGGTCACAGGTCACGTGACCAAGCCGGAGTTTAATGCACTGGGCTGCATTCTAACGCTGTATAGTCCGACTAATGCATAAAGTTGAACTTGCGAACTAAGACCTATTTTATAATTGTGGATAGTTCATGAACATTTAATTATTTACGATGTACAGTATCGTACACCTACTATTATTGAGACTTTTGATTGGCTGAACCCGGTAATAGTTATTTACGTTACGACTTCGGTAAATGAGTTTTTACGATACTAATACGATGTTTCGAAATGAGTATCGTAAAAATAATTAACGGACGTATGACGTACAACGGTTTATTTATACCTGTGTCACATTTTTGAACAAAAGTTAGCTTTTTTCTCCCTTTCTTTCTTTCTTAAAAACAACCTAGTAGTCTTGGTCTTAATAATTATAATTAAAACAAATAATGATTGCAACCTATTTTTACTTTGTCTTCTTGACATTTCTAACAAATATTTTTCAAAAATGAATGCGGAAAACGATATTGTGGATCAAATTCTATTAAAATGATACAATACTGATACCGTTAAAAAATAACAATACTATAGAGTTCCATTTACCGGACTGAAATAAGTCCAGTAAACATGCAAATGTGATACAGTAAGAAATAAAATGATTTTACTTGTTACTTACTTGTAAACACCATTTACCCAAGACCTCTATTGCTTTTGAAAATGAATCGTTACAAATTACTAATTGACAGCTGCATTGTAAAAAATTTACAAGTTAGTAATTAAGGTAAACAATGCACGTTGCCATGGTAATGCTTACAAGACTTATGCGGAATCATTTATAATAATTTTATCGAGTGGGTAATTCCACTTTGCCCACGTGTGAAGTATAACGTTTTATCCAACATCTCTTAATAAATGCAAAATTTATTAAAGATTTTTATTTGACAGTGACATATGCTTTAAATTTTTTAATTAAAATGTCAATCGAAGTAGTTACCAAGGTGGTGTGTGTTATTATTATTGTTATAAATAAAAAAATACTCACTAGTAATTTTCCTCAAAATTATACCCACTAGTGGGTAATCTGTTACTTTCCTTGATTAAAATCGCCATAGTTATGGAGCATTTATTGAGAGGTGTTGGATAATAGTTATTTACTTTACAAGTGGGCAAAGTAAGGAATTACCCACGAGAGAAATTTTAGCTCACGAAGCCGAAGGCTGAGTGAGATAATTTTATCGAGTGGGTAATTCCACTTTGTCCACGTGTGAAGTATAACGTTTTATCCAACACTTCTTAATAAATGAAAAATTTGTTAAAGAAATATTATTTGACAGTGACATACGCTTTAACTTTTTAAATTAAAATGTCAGTCGAAGTAGTTACCAAGGTGTTGTGTGTTGTTATTATTGTTATAAATAAAAAAATACTCACTAGTGGCTTTCCTCAAAATTATACCCACTAGTGGATAATCTTTTACTTTGCTTGTTTAAAATCGTCATAGTTATAGAGCATTTATTGAGAGGTGTTGGATAAAAAATATTATATAATATACTCGTAATAATATATAAACATCTGAGAAGTGTTTTTGTCGTCAAATAAAAGTGGTATATAATATATTTTTCTGTAAATTCTATTCGAAGCATTTTTTATAAAATAATTTTGGAATATTATACAGCATTAAAAGTTCTCTTAAAACACCAAAAACAAAACTGGTACAGCCAATACCAATATGTTTATTGAGTTTAGAACTATCAAATTATTTTTTTATACTAAAATGTCTGTGTTACGTTCGTTAATGAACTACTATAATTCATAGAGAGAAAGATTCAACATTTATATTAAACAGAATAGAATATTCGTTTTTGAATAGACTGTACATGTCCAGCATGAAGTTCAAGAGTAGGTGCAGAGCTAAATACTTCTCGAGTTCAAGTCTTGCAGCTCGCCATTGCACATAAAACACTTCAGCACACTTATCTCACACATTAACGTGTATTTTAGTGTAAGTGCCACTCAAAGACTGGGCGTTATTACGTCGAAATCAATTATAAAACTCGTATCAGAGCTACGGTATTTTATTTCACCTCATTTGGTACCAACTACGTTCGTGAGTTTTCTGAATTCTTCCGCGTTAGGCAAGGTTCGTTTCGCGAGAGAAATTCCTAATATAATTGTTTCTTTTGAAATGAATGCTAGTATGGAAATTATCACTTACCTTTTGTTGAACTCCAGAGGAAATGTTTTTGATAAGACACAATAGCAAATACACAATACACTGAAATAAAATTATATTTTATTACGAACAATAAACTGATGCACTACAATGAAATACACAAACACTACTGACAAAAATCGACAGAATCATGCAGAATATTGAGAGCGCTGCAGGTATAATCAAGGAATTAAAAACGAAACATCAATACTGTATTGAATTAAAAACCGATGTCTTGAAGTTCCAGCAGTTCTAAAACAAATTTTTCAAATATAATGTACTTCATGCTTAATTGCATTCAAATAAATATTATTGTGATTATTTTTTGACGTTTCTTAAAACCAATGAAATGCTTCATTGTATGTCACGTGTATATGTTTTAATAATCCTATCATTATTATACTGAGAATAAAGCTCTTGTGATTATTCCGGGAACAATCTCTGTAGCTTTTTTGTTTTTGTTGACAAATATCAGTTGTCAAACAGTTATTAACACAAGTAAAAAATGAACAAAAAAGATAGATTTAGTGGTATGCCTGATAAAATAAAAAAAATAATCTAATTAAACTCTAGAGTTCGATAAATTAGAAAATAATGCTCCAGTATTTTTCTCAAACTTGTTGCCAGGCCAAATGGAAAGATCTGTCAAATTATATCAAATTTATTCTCACACTTTTGTTATATTTCTGCTAAAAATTTCACCAAATATCACTTCAAATTTGAATTTTTTAATATTATATTTCTATGTAATTTCTACTGTAAGAAATTCACTGCAGTAGAGCGCATTGCTATATCTTTTATATTTTTCGAGATATGGCGATTTTTGATGTTTTTCAAAATGCAACTTCGAGGGACTGCAACTCCAAAACTACGCAAAATATTGAAAAATCTCGTCAAGTTCTGTGTTTCTCATACATTTTATGACAAAATATCAAATTTTGAAAATTTTGAAAATTTTCGAATTATTTTTCAAAATTTCGATTGACGATAACTCGACAAATATCAAAGATAGCAACTTGCGGAGTTAACCATTCGATTCAGCTCGTCGATTTACATAAGTATAGTGAGTTTCAACAAAATCGGTTGATAGAAAGAATTGTTACAATAAAAAGTCTAAAAATAGCAAATTTCGGGCCAACCGTCAAGGGGTTACCCTTGACGTTTGACACGAAAAAGAGCATTTTTCGTCTTTTCCAATATTCGTTGCTCAAATTTTCTGAAATTTTCAGGGTTTATGTATTTCAACGAGCTAAATCGATTGGTGAACACCACAACTCTATATCTATTATATTTTTCGAGTTTAGGCCAATCGAAATTTTGAAAAAAAAACGAAAATTTTCTTAATTTTCAAAATTTGCTAATTTATTACAAAATGCACGAAAAATACTAAACTGAAACTATTTTTCGATATTATGCATAATATTCGAGTTACAGTGTCTCAAAGTTACTCTTCAAAAAACATTAAAAATCGTTATTTCTCAAAAAATTAAAGAGATATGACTATGCGCTCTACTGTAATAAGTTTGTTATGGTTTTATTGATATAGAAACGAAACGACTAACTATTCAAATTTTTAGTAATTTTTTGTGAAACATTTTTTAACGATACACCAAAAGATAAATTTGTAAATCAATATATAAATATATCGTCAACCCATTTACCCATTTATGGGTGTGACACTCTCTTCAAAGCAGATCTTTGTTTTATGATATATATTTCGCGGGAAGTGGGGTAAATTTGTGATGTTTTACTAAGCAAGAGGCAGAATTTTTTTCTCTAGATAAATTCTAAATAAAGTTTTGCACTAAAATAATCAGAGGAACAAATAATTGCACACTAAGAAGGCACCCTGTATATTTCTTTCCACAATGGCGTATTACAAGCAGTTAAACATTTCATGTTTTCATGTCAGAGTCTTTGTAAAACAACATAAATCACACAGAATGTTGAAGGTATGAGAACAAATAACATATTACAGAAAGAAAGGTACATTATTTACAAAGAAATATATGCCGGGAACGTGTTTACATACCAATATCCATAAAGGATGAGCGAATAACAACACTGTACTTGACTTTGCAGCTAAAATATATTATTACCAGTGTTGGTACGTGACTGACTATAAACCTAACCCAAGATGGTGAGAAGTCTATTATCAAAGGAAACTTATGTTGCTCGTTATTCTGGGAATGCAAAAGTTCATAAAAGTATAGGTTTAGTCAATAATTAAACTGGAAAGTATTATCAAAAGGTTCAGTCTTTATTTTTCTTAAGTAGCATTGTACAATAATCTCTATGAGCTATTATTTCGATTCGAACAAAAGGTACGGAACAAAACACATAAATTTAACCATGAATGAAGTGAATGAACTAATACTAATGAAATGACAGTCGGGAAACAATGCAAATAGGCGTAACTCAGATAGAAATCAATAGAGAATTAAATAAAAGTTATTAAGACTATAAGTTAAATAACAATTGATAATGCGGTAATATATTTACATTGACTACGTTTACACGTAGGGCAAAAATGTACTTTTCCGACCACCACTACGAAAAGTACATAAATTCACACGCTAAACTATTACTGAAACTTGGTCATTGCATATCACTGTATAATATAAAAGCTCGTTAGCCAATCAGGTGCTTCCGCAACTCTGTGATATGATTTAATCTCTTGACGCGATAACTGAGCAAACTAACCTTAAAATTTATATTTAAAAATTTAACAGTTGCTGATTATTTGCTGAATTTACACGAATTAAGAAGTTTGGACCCTGATTTATCAGATTTTAACATAATATTTGATGAATTCTGATAGCAATGATGTTATCATAATCTGTTTTAGTATTTTTATGTAAATTTTTTATTGTTTTTTTTTTTACTTAATTGTGGTCGTGGGAATGTCATTATTGACATTAAATTCCCTCGTAATATGTTGCCGTTCTTTCCTCAATTTGCATTGAATTCAAAACTGGGATTACAATTGAACTGTCATAATATTTAAAAAAAAATCACACTAATATCAAATTATTGTCTATAGTTTTCTATAAATAATATAAATACTATGACTTGTAATTTTTTACGCAGTTAACTAAATTATTTATCTACAAATTACTGCCTGTCAACACGCGGATAAATGGATATGTCAATAATCTAAAGTAAAGTAGAATTGTTCTTAATGTGTAAACGTACTATTTTACTTTCCAAAAGTCGGCTTTATAAGTCAAATCAAAGTAAATTTTTACTGTACGTGTGAACGTAGTCATTATCACTATTATATACTTCCAAGAACTTTGTATAAATTACCTAATTTAAATACTTATTAATATAATGTCATATCACATGTATCTTAATATTATTCCTTATTTTCTTCCAAGATAAGTACTTGATTTGTACCGTTTTTACTGTCGTTTTCCAAACCGTTCAATTTATTTTTCATTTCTACTAAAGGAATATTCTTTTCCGATTTCTCTAACATGTCAAAATTTTCATCCACATTATCGTCTTCTTTATTATTCCATGGTTGAATATCAGTCGAAGTGAAGAACAAATAAAATATGCAGCTTGATATTATAATTACTGCAGTAATTAAAAATATTGGACACCAGTTTTCATTATTCTACAAAGAAATAATTATCAGTAACTTTGGATATATTTATGCAATTCATAATACTCACATGTGCTAGAATATATTTCACTAGTAAAGGAGATACAATGCCTGGTAAATTTGACACGGTTTTCACTATGCCCATTAATGTTCCTAAAAATATTTTTAAATGTAAATATTTAATTTTTAAATAAAATTCATTCTAAATACCTGCGTGGTTAGGACTTATATCAACTACATTTGCTAAAATCGAGGAAGATCCAGCCCCGTTTATAGCCAAACATAACATAGTTAAAATTGCTGCTAATTCAATGCTTTTGTGTCCAAAAACTCCCAGAAATATTAATATAATTCCAGGTATTAAACATCCTGTAATATCAACAACAAAACGTATTAATTTATGTTCCACTTATAATCACTTGTTTATGATATTGTTTAGCGTCCATAAAGTGGCTCTTCCGATAAAATGAAACAATGGACAATAAACAACTTGATAAACAAACAGAAAAAACAAATTTTCATGTCAATGTCATGTGTCAAATACCTAATTGTCATTCTGGACTGATATTTTCAATCTCAGATAAACTAGAAAATAAATTTATCAGTGGAATAAACAAACAATATCGCATCGAAAGATGACAGCTAGAATAATATCATCATTTAAACTATGATTTTTTTGCGATATTTTTTGTTTATTCCACTGAATAAGGTATGTCACATGTCTGCGTTTTAACCAGTCCTGTGAATATTGTACTAAGAATAAAGCTCTAGTGATTATTCCCAGGAATAATCTCTGTAGCTTTTGTTTTTGTTGACAAATGTCAGATAGTTAGGTTAGATTAGCATGACAGTGGCTTATATGTTAAATGCATTACCTAATTTTGTATCGAATTTGTGGATCAAAAAAATAATCTAATCAAATATAACTCGACAGTTCGATAAATTAGAAAATAATTATCCAGTATCTTTCTCAAACTTGATGACATTTGCTCTATGGGCTTTCGTGGCCATTGCCTGGCAATAAGTTTTCGAAAGATCTGTCAAATTATTTTCAATTTATTCTGACTCTCTTGTTCTATTACTACTGATAAATAATGTATTCTCTAGTTTATCAGAAGTTGGAAACGCCGGTCCTAAGCTAACAAAAATAATCTGCAATGCAGTTAAACATAAAATATTGTATGTAACACGTGCATAATAGAGTTTTATTGACTTGCCATTTTATGTGCCTCGTCCATAAAACCCTAAATTATGTACTTGTTACATAAATATCTATTTTTTGTTGATAACTTTTTTCATCGATTTGTATAAATTTTTTATGTTACAGTTTTGACATTAATGTATTTTTATTATGAAGATTATAAGCGAAATAACTACTTTTGGCTACACATGCAAGACCATGCTCTTCAGTGGGATTCGAACTCATGACCTCTGGCGTGCTAGGCTAGTGACATAACCACTATGCCACAGAGATCTGCATATGTTTATTAATTAAAATGTTAATTATAATATCATCAACTGTTTTGTTAAATTTTAATAGCAATCGAAAAAAAGGCTCGTTTTGACCACAATATACTTTACCTATCCCTGATGATAGTTTTCTCGCAGTACAAACAGTTATCTTCTTCTTCCTAATTAAATTATCGATGATAGTCGGAAAATATATACCAACTACAGCCTTCAATATATCAGGTACACTTAGAAGTATTCCATTCTAAAATATTGAAATAATATTAAGTTTGTTTAGAACTATCAATATATTTAAAAAGCGTTCAAAACCCATTGTTAAAAATGAAAAGATAATTGGTAAAGTTACATTTAAGAGACTTGCAAAACGGTAACAATAAGAATTACAGACTACAAATGGGCCGTTAGTCATATGACATTGAACTTTTACATAAATTTAAATTTGATAGAAAAAATTATAGCATATGAAATGTGCGGATACAGTTAATCAGAATGAAGGTTACAAGTTGAAAAAAAGCTGACTTCCCCTCATTTATAAAACAAAATTTATTGTTATTTATTTACTTGTTAATGTTGTTTACTTGTTCGGAACTTTGAATTTCAATGAACAACTTAAACAAAAAATCTTTTCATTTATAAAAATAAATACTTACTGTTTTGATATTTAAATTGTGCACCATATCAAAATAAGTGGGCATTTGCATAGCCAGTGTGATTATAAACCATAACAGCGAGAAGAACATAAAGAAAATCGACCAAAAAGGCAAAGACATAAAAATATCCGTCCACGGAGTAGGTCTACTGGCTTTCCTTGCATTCGTGTTTGTCTCTACATTTTTCTCCAAATATTCCAGCTCTTCCTTAGAAATTCTTGGATGTAACGAAGGTGAATCGTAAGCATAGGGCCACCAAAATAGCACCCAGATTATAGAAAGGATTCCAGTGCCGTAGAATACGTAGGGCCATCCTAAATTATCTATCACTACGCCTCCTACGAGGTTAGAAAATGATGCTCCGAAGGCAGCTCCTGCAAAAACAAAACAATATCCTTAGGACAATATTTACATAATTACTAATTACCAAAAGTTTTTTAGCAGTGTACCTATACATAGTGCGGTTACAATTGTACATGTATTAAAAGTAATAATCAATCATAATGAAAGAAACATTCAAAGTTTAATAAATAAAAAATTTATTTTTTCACGACATGCCAGGAACCCCTACCGTTTTTCTCCTGAAATATTGAGGAAAATGTGTTTTTCCTCTCTAGTTAGGAAAATATAGGAGTGTTGCCAATATGAATGTAATTTACAAAAAATATAATAGATAATAATTATTTTTATTGAAAATACTTTAAATTGTCTTACAATTATGTTTCATATTTTTATTTTTTTAGATTAAATCACAATTTGATAACTTTTGTTTATTTATATTTAAGATTGGTTCATTGGCAACACTGCTACACCGCCTTGCGTCTAACCTAACTTTTAACGTCTCAGTTGTGTTATCAAAATGTGTTTTAGGCCCGAGCAAATCTTTTTTAGAAACATGTCGTGAAAAAAATGTTGTGTCTACCCTGAGAGGAAAGCCCTTTTTCCACTCTCGCACAAATTGCGTACTCGAGTTGAAAAAAGAAGCGCTTTCCTCTCTAGTTTGACAAATAATAATTTTCTACAATAATTGAATTTTGATGTTGTTTGTTCACTCAAAAGAAAAAAATATTTCTTTGTTCACTCAAAATTACTCAAAATTAAATTATTGTGGAAAAAATCAAATTACTCTTGAGCAAACGTGCATTTAATCACTTATCCAGTTGGGGCCTAACTTCTCTACGCGTTATTAAATGCACTACTTTTCTCACTAGTATAAAAAATAGCCATTAATTACTTTAGTGTATAATAAATAATACTAAATTGGTACGTATAATTATTTTTAATTGTAATAAATTATCCCTAATAACTAAGGTAATGACACATTCCTATGATTACTGATTAAAAAAAAATCATGGCATGATAAAATGTAAAACTATCTGTTTAGAAATGAACTTGTAAATAATGTGAATTTCAATGACAATTTCTGAGAAATCTACAAAAAGATTCCAGCGATGGTGACAGAGCAATTTTAATATGCAAACAAGTTTATTTGATCAAGAAATTATATTTAATTATTGTATCATTATTATGAATAGATGTTTTACCATGATAAGCACTCATAAATCTGCTTCGCTCATGTTTTGGAATCCACCGAGATGAAAGCCAGGCCATCGCCGGCCATGTTGTTCCCTAAAATGGAGATAAATAAATATATTTTTAATGATAAAACATTACATTCGTTAATCTAGCCAGACGACTTCCGTATTTGTTATCAGTCTATTCAAAATACAGTTGAATACATACCTATAGGTATACCTAAACAGAATATTCTTACAGCAAGGTTGAAAAAAAATTATTATTGACTCAGCGCCGAGATTGTACGCTCGAGGGGTACAAGAAACTGACCAATAATGATTTTCTCAAATGTGGTTTATATTCTTTTGAAGTATTAGCTCATAATGTGAATATACAGGGTGGTATCTACCTCAGTGCGATTATAGGTATTTCACATGTAAGCAAGTAAAAGCATATTCACAATTACTTATTATAAGAAATGAATTTTTGATATTTTTTCCAGTGGCCACATTTTCAATGTTGAAATCGACTATTTCATTAAATGAGAATATAGACATTTAAAAATTTTTAAAACGTCAAAATGCTTCATAATAAAAAGTAACACTTTGCAGGTCAATAATAACACATTATTAACCATTTGCGGTATTACGAAGCGAGTGGTAGTGAAAAACAAATTCATGATTCCAATTGAGGTCACTAGGTTTATAGTAAAAAAATATTTTATTATTCATGTGGCTCACTTTTTATTGTATCATATGTAAATGCTAAATCTGATAAATAAAACAGATATGAATGACGTGATAAAACAACACGTGCTTTTGTTTATTTATTTTTTTATATAACCCAAGTTTAAATTTTTATCTGTCTAGCAAATGAGTAAATACCTTTTATCGCTTTGTTAATTCGAATTTAAATAATAGTTAAAGGTTTAGAATTCAGAATTTAAAGCATTTTACTTCTAATTATAAAAATGTTCTGTGGCATTAAAATAGCAAAGCACATAGATAATAAAATATTATAAAACAGAAAAAAATTAAGTAAAGTACTTAGTAATGTTAGCATAATTTCGATACAACCCTGACAGGTAATCAGATAACACATTTTTTATACAACCAATAAAGTTAATTTTATTCTTGACAAAATAATTACTTATGTGCTTCATTATTTAAAGAGGGAAACAAAAAAAGATAAGTACTCCTACTGAAATAAAGTGATTCAAGACCATTGGCAGTGCCACCTAGAAATAATTTTATATTCTTGGCATTCTTTATTAATTAATATTGATTAACGTATATGTCAAAAATTATCAATTAATTTTATTTTTGGAAGAAAATTTAATTTGTTTTGTAAAAATAAATTTAAAATAACTTTAATTGGAACCAATTCATTGACATTTTTTATTTCAAGTTTAACCTATCTTAAAATACTGTCATATTGATGTACTTTTGGTGGTGAATTAAATATTGAGAATGAAAGACGTACATTGAAAGTAGATTTAAAGTGCAATTACCCACTTGATAAAATTATCACACTCGGTTTCTTAGTGCTATAATTTCTCCCGTGGGTAATTTCTTACTTTGCCCACTTGTAAAGTAAATAACTATTTCCAGTTGTATATAAAATATTGTATGTAACATGTGAGTAAAGTGTAATTAATAGCCTTAAGCGATTGCATCTCTCGGATTGCACCCTCAAGATTCAATATTCTCTCTCGACAAATAATGACAAACTTTACTCCTTTGATATCCAAACTACTATTAATTGTACATTCGAGTACCAAAAAGTCATCATTATATCACACAAGACTATAATCGACTGCATTAGTCAGGCTGCTAATATACTTCTAATATTTTAATTAGAGTAACAATTAGAGGCACTTACCAGCGCGAGTCCTTGAACAAGCCGAACAAATGCTGCACACAAAGGATGCAAACTATACGCCCAAGGAAACAAAAAACACGCCACTGAATTCAGTCCAAAAGTTATTGCCATAACGTATCTGCAGCCAAACTTGGCGAGAAGATATGCACCCAATAATTCTGTGACCCAACTCATGTAGAAGAAGGACCCGAGTACGATTGCTTTTCCATCGAATTCCTAAAGAAAATTCATTTGTAATGTTTGAGGGGAAATGTTGGTGAATATTGTTACCGATGTATTGTTATGTTTTTCTTCGGAATGAGTGATGGCAACTATTGCTATATTGATGTTGAATCTGCTTAATTGGTACATGAAGAACATTCCGAATGTTAGGAGACCAAGGATCACGCGAACTGGAAGAATTTATACGCATTATAATCATTGAGAACTCATGTTATATAAATAGCAACAATAATTGGGTTAATATGCTAGCGAAATGACACCGTTCCAGCTGTGTACTAAATATTGTTCGTTGTTAATGTTTATCCAGGGCGTGCTAGATTATTTTTTAACAAAACAAATTTAAATATGGGGCATTTTGGATAAACCTTTAATTAATCTGTTAAAATATTCCAAACAATTAAAAACTTTGAATAAATGTACAAACTAATTTCATTTGGCCCAATTAAGACTTTTAGACTAACTTTTAACAAAAAATTGTTCTGATCTTATAAAGGGATTGGTGTAATTTATTTGTATATTAATTTCTCTTATTTTTAAGAATATTTTAAGAAAAAAATAACAAACGAGTATCTTACGTAAAAAGATATTTGATAAATATCTAAGATAAAAAACGTGTCTAAGATAATTTATCTCAGGTACATTCAATTTTATGTAAAATGAATTTTTAATTAAAATACTTTTTTAAACTATCTGTATATTTTATCTTAAAGTATAATTTACCTTAAAAAAGTATCTCTTATCTAAAAAAATATTTTTTATTTAAAAATACAGTTGTTTTAGGTAACACTTTGCTGACTGCTAATAGTCTGTAAAATGTCTGAGTAACTTTAAAATATTTTAAATAACAGAAAGCTAAAACATTAAAAAATGTTTCAGATATTTCAAAATATTACACATACACATGTGGAAAAATAAATAATACACAGTTGCAGTAACAAAAGAATCTAAGATTTGTAAAAATATCTAAAATATTTAAAAGTTTCTACTATATGTATCTTAAGTTATTGTTATATATTGGATACATTTAAGAAATATTTGTATCTTAAGATACCTAGAATAAAAAGTATATAGATACTTAAGCATCTTTAACAAATTTATATAAATAACTTCTTATAAAAGTATCTAGATATTAATTTAAATTATCCTTCCCAGCTCTGGGTACCACGAACACTGTTTATGAATGTGAGGACATAAGAAAACATAGAAAAATGTTTCAAATAAAATTGTAGGTAATATTATTCTACAATTTTTTTGATACTAATGAAATTTAATCTATCTCGGTTATTTACTAAGATATACACAAAAACCCTGACAGTCCTTCAAATAACCTACCACTTACTGTTGTTGAATTGTTTCCAAAATCTAACTAAATTTAAATTAAAAACATATCTCTCTTGCATATATGTATGTACGGAAATAAAAATGATAGAATTTAAGATATAAATATGGTGAATTACACAATTTTCCTCTGTATGATTTTAACTGGGCCAAGTGATATGATTCTGGGCTCGTACATATAAGTTTGGTATGAATTTACAATTTTGGAACCCCATCAACTCGAGGCCCTGGTACGTGCCCCCTTTCTCCCTGTTTTTCATAGTCCTATAGTTATAATTACTAAAACTATTTTCAGTGAACAGATTTGTCGCAGGAATAAGTCAACAATAATTGGATCAAGTTTTAAATATGTGTAATTTAATGAAAACAAAAACAAAATATTTCTTCTACTTGTAATATGAGTAATTATTTTTATCTCGTCGGTGACTCTTGTTTCAGCTGTAATAATAATACTTGCATAATACTTGCATTTTCACTGATAACAAATTGCACACAGATTTTACTATTTTAATTATAAATCTATCAAAACAATTATACAGAGAAATTGAGTAAAAAAATAATTCAATTTCTTACTGTATTATTCAATCAATTTAAAATTTAAAAAATTAGTTATACACGATACATAACTGACAGCAGCGCGCAAGTGTTATTTCTCAGTTGAAATAACTAAAAATTCATTAGAATTGACTGTCAATGTCAACCAGTCGAGTTCGGCTTGTACAGATTTATAATTATTTAAATATATAAATTATTGAATATGATTGTATTAAAATATTTAATTTGTTTTACTTCAAAAACATATATAGATATTTTATGTAATAAAAAGCAAAGACCGATTTAACTACCATTTTCAGAAACAATTGTTTCGAATGAATTCTTCAATTGCGCAGAAATTTACTGATTTCTCAGTTAAATTGACTGAACGATACTATTTATATTAGTATAATATGATAACTAAGAATAAATATTGTACATTATTAAAATAATTAATATCTTTCAATTTAAATATTATTTTTTATCAGTCTTGTGTTGATCTTCGATAAACTTGATAAAAAAAAATTATGAATTGCAGTGTTATTGAACTTCTATTCCAGATAATAATAAGAAACACGCGTTTCCAAATTCTTATCTTATTTATTATTAATGTTTCAATGAGAGCTAATGCACGTGTTTTTTTATTCAATCTAACCCAGACATTTTTTAAAGTGAACAGTTAAAATGTGTAAATATAATAAAGTATAGGTTTTGAAATAAACATGTGAATTATATTTATTTGCTTGTTGTATTGTTTGTTGTATAGTATTTTGTAACAAAAGTAAATATTTAGTTTAGTTTTAAGAAGCAATAAAATAAAATACATTCTGAGAAGACACTGACCTTTCAACATTTTGCGTCACCTTCAACTTTACGCACTGCACTGAGGTTATTGCTACTGTACGATATCAATAATACTACGAATAATGCACAGCCGTATGGATATAAAATGAAAGTAATTTCACTAGATAAATACGTTATCATTCACTCCTACTGATAATTGAAGCACGAAATCTCAGGTAAACAGAATGCACTTTGTGAATTTCTGTAAACAGTGTCACGGATTGATCATGGTACTTGTTCAAGTTACCAGTTTCACAGTTTCACTACTTTTAAAAGTTGTCTGCGCATGTCTGTCTTATATTTAGCGCCGACCTTGTGACACAGCAAAAGAATAAAAACTAAATCAACACGTTGTAGAAATAAGAATATACATAAATTATGAGTATCTATATAATTGCTATAATTACTTGTGGTAATTATTTATAAATGTTATCACCATGTTTAATTTATATATATATATATATATATATATATATATATATATATATATATATATATATATATATATAGTTAGCAGATATAGAAATAATGGAGCTATATTTAAATTTCATATAATTATTTACAGTTCCTTAAGTTTTTACTTTATTTTATCATTTCTGAGTGTGTTATGATACATTGTATTTCAATTGCAGTTACCAGTTGACAAATCACGTCCCCCGAAGGTGTTAAAGTAGCAGGAACCACGGGATCAAGCAATTTGTCTCCATTTGCTGACCTGAAAATTAATTAATTTATTAATATAATTAGTATAAGTAAAAACATTTAAAAGATTCTTCGCATTGTAAAAATGTAAATAATCGAAAAGATTAGATAAGTTTTTAATAATATAACAAGAAGGCAAGAATTAATTGAAAATAATTTGAGAAAGATACTGACAAATTTATTTTCTAATTTATCGAACTCTCGAGTTAAATTGAATTAGATTATTTTTTGAATTCATCATCAGACACGACACTAAATCTATCTTTTTTGCTCATATTTTACTTGTTTTGAAGATATCTATTTGACACCTGACATTTGTCAACAAAAACAAAAAATCTACAGAGATTATTCCAGGAAAAAATCACTAGAACTTTATTCTCAGTATAATAATGACAGAATTGATTAAAATGCAAACACGTAACATACGATGAAGCATTTCATTGGTTTTAAGAAACGTGAAAAAATAATTAAATAAATATTTTGATTAGGAACGGTATGAGAATAAAACAATTTGAAATCATAAAATAACTTTTAAAACACACAGTGGAACATTCCCTTTCTTCACAATTTTTTGGTATAAAAAATTTAGTAATCTACCGCAGAACGCCTCTAGGCGATATTGCTATTGCAATTTATTGGGAATCTGATGAACTATATACATGTGAAAATATTTACACTTTCAAATAAAATTAAACTATTGAATAAATAAATTAGATGTCTACATAAACATAGTAAACAAAATACAACATACTATTCTTCTATTGTAATATAATTTGTATAATAATGATTAAAAAACAAAAGTGTAATGTAGGATTGTTTTCATTACAGTTAGTCCGCCTCTGATTTATTTATGTAAACAATCCACATTATCAGAAAACACCTACTCGAAAGTGATTGCAGTATATTTTAAAAAACATTCAATAAATAGAACTTTGATAAGGAAAACCAATCTGCGAAATAAATTTGCAAATAATTATTGCATTCAAGCGAAATCTACAGCTGTTACCCAGCCTCAAATTGAATGAACGTCCGTTCTCCGGTCTGTCGGTCGCAGGAACGTTGTTCGGGCACAGCTGGCGTCCCTGCTGCTCCTGCGTCCTGAAAAGGAGGAACTCCAATTTCAACGAGTAACCGCACTTGTTACTAGCGTTAAATATTCGCCACTACATACATTTGTAAGCCTAGCCTCACTGTAATAAAGATCTGTTGAATTTCTAATAGTTTCATAATCTTGTAGCATGGGGAGACAAGACTGAAAATTAGGGTTGAACACTTATATAATGCTAAAAATGATTTTTAATGAAATGTTAAAAATGCTAATTAAACAGGATGACACACAAATACAAATATTGCAATTGACGACAACGTATAACTAGTTGCAGTTACCAAAACTTTTTTCAAACAATAATTACATAAAACTCTACATTTTATAGAGCACTGCAGACGTGAAAATCTGGAAACCAATTATCTGTCTTGTGTTGGCCAAACATACGCAACTACCCCATACGCTGGGCCAACACAAAAATTGCATAAATACTAAAAACCTAATCTAGGGTTCGACCAGGCCTCTTTGTAAATCTGTCAACCCCAGATGGCATCTCAAGTCGATATTTCAGAATATGTGCCGCGATAATTTCAAATGACTATTTATGAAAACTAAAACAAATTTCTTCGCACATGTTTGGGAATGAATTTAACTCAAGAACCCTGTCAAGATGATTTTCAATGTATTTAAGTCCAAACGCAGTTTGAAACTTGATATTTTAAAATCGTTTTGACAGTAAAACAATGAATCGTATTCTGAATGTTTGCTTAGTTACAATGGGGTTTTTCACCATTTAAAAAAAAATTATGAAAATATATCTAAATTGAAGACTATCTGCACTTTTAAAATTTTTTAATTGTTATTCATTAAGCCACAATGATTTTTTTTAATGTTATGACGTCATTGTAGAGGTATTGGTGAATCTCAAATAGTATAGATTGTAAATAATTGTAGTCGCATGCTTGTTCTAATTTATTTTCGGTAAATTATTTAAATGGAATTAAAATAACTTTTTATGGTAAATAATTAATATATTCACGAATTCCATTTATTTCTGGAAGAAACTTGAATAAACTGGAAGATTATTTTAGTCAAATGTGTGATTACCACTGATAAATTTTGCTATCTATGTCATTCAACAAGCCTTTAATTTCGTTGAGTCGACCTAAAGTAATATTTAAAAGTTAGAAATAAATAATGTATTTTGTATAAGTATATTTATAATATACTTACGAATTCAAAGTGAAACAAAAAACTTCAAATTAATTGCCAACTATTTTGACACTTCGACAATCTGACAGCTCAATAAGAATAGAAGTAAAAATAATTTAGAATAGGATAGATATGCGCCATTTGACGTCATTGTAGTAGTCTTTAAAACTCAAATATCTTAATAATTAATAATATTTTTAAACTTATTTTATATCTAGTACAATGTTTTTGGGTGTAGTCATAATATAAATGACTTATTTTCTATTTTGTGACTCTATTGAACGACCCCATTGTTTTAATATTCTTACAGTATTTTTACAGCTGAACAATCTTGCACTCAATAATTATCTCATAGCAAATAATAATTTTTAATCATTTATCTGATAGTCAATGACACCACGCGTATGTTATCTTCACATTAATCAAGATTTTTCTGCGGTATGTTGTTTCTATAAATCTGCATTGAATTGCGAATCGGCTCATCGGCTGTTACTACGTTTGCATGGATTTATCACACAACGAAGGTTCAATTATCTCTTCCATCGACATTCGATTAATTCACTACCCTCGTAATTAACAAGCCCAGCCACACACAGAGCGCAGTAGGCGTAGATGGAACGGACGGATGGTAACATGTGAATGGAGAAACGGACAAACTCGCCACAGAACGGTCTTATCTGCATTTGGAAATCATGCTATTTATCATTTATGTTTCACAATTGTTTTTGAAATAGTCGGTGATTATACACACAACACACAAGTGATGTATCTTCGATTATTCGATTTTTAAAGGATAAAATGTAAACAATCAATTTAGAGCCTATATTTTCATTCTCCGATAAACTAGAGAATAATAATTTTATTAGTGGAATAAACAAAAAATATCGCATCAAAAGATTACAGCTAGAATAATAATTTTCATTTAAGCTATAATTTTGATGCAAGATTTTTTGTTCATTCCACTGATAAATTTATTCTCTAGTTAATCTGAGATTGGGCTGTCAAAATGTAATCAGAGCCGCACATTAGCGCGATATATGAAGTATCTTGATTCTGTTACTATGGTTACGTCTCTTCATTTTAATTTTATTTATTTGAGTTTGATGTTTTAAACAGTCAAACAGGTAATGGAATGGCATATTCTTCGGCACGGACTACAAACTTCTTGCTCGTGTGGAATATGTACCATTCCATTACTTGTTGTAGAATGTACTATTCTACGATCATATTTCAATCAATAAAAAGATACAAAATTATGACATGAATAAAGTGATAACTATCTTGATTGCGAAGTCAATAACTAAATAGGTGTTTGCTTTGTAACCATTTTCATTTTTATTGTTCAATAAATACCTTCTTATATTACTGAAAATGCATAAATAGCGGCATACTTTTTGCACGATCGTAGAAAAAGATATTTATTTCAAGATTAAAATATATTTAATTACAGAAAAAATACCGTGTATAAATACGTACATTACTTCTTTTGCCAAACCTATAAATTACGGCAAAAGATACCCCGCGAGCAACTAGAAAATGCTTTTAAGTACTTTGTGCATAAACATTGCCGTATTTTTTGAATAACTGAGCAAATATGTAGTGAGATAATGCCTAGAATATATTCCAGCACGCATGAAATTTCTCGCTTAACGCTAAAATTTGTTTTATTTATTGCAGGTTCATCGCCTCCCAAGATGAATCTCGTTATTATACTCGCATTATCTTCGATAGCGATTCAAAGTGTTTCTGCGGCTCTAGGTAACGTATATTACTTATAATTCATGTTTAATTATACTATTTTGTTGATAATGCATGATTTTAATTTGTAATTCTGCTCATAGTTTACAGTTAGTTGCTTGCTAATTTCAAATATAGTAGAAGTAGGTAAATGTGTATTGCAAAGGTTTTTGAATTATTTTAAACATACCTACATGCGATTAATCATACATGTATGTTGTTGATGTTGTATGTTTTCTGAAAGTAGGTATCAATTTATTTGCAATTATTGTAGCAGAACAACATCATGAGTAATATTGACTGGTATACTCTTACTCGAATCAGAATGGAACAAGAAAAAATACTAACTGTCCATACTTTGATTATTTTCTTTTGTATATGGTGGTTAATAACGTACGGAAAATTGTTAGTGTAACCAAAAATTATATTTCCTTTACTTTTGAAAAAAAAAACTCAATAACAAAAAAGTTACAGCAAATTAAAGCTGTATCAATTAATGAGCAGTCATTACAAACTGCAATAATGAATTATGTTTTAAATAGAAATTGGGAATATTTTTAACTGTCACATTATTGGATTATATTAACCTAACTATTTTTCATAATATTTTACTTTGTCCGCCGCCGGAGTAGAAGTGTTTGCAAGGAAACACTTTTACGCCTGCGGCGATAATATTTAACATCTGCTTGTTGAATACAAATATATAAGAACGTACTTTTATGATATTTGAAGAAAAACATATTTCTTTGGAAACGAAAAAAATAATGATTCTTCACAATTATTTTCAGCTGTATGTAATAGGTGGGCGTTAAGGTAAAAGAACTTAAAATTGCTGCAACTTTTTGGTTATTGAGTTTTTGACAAAAGTCTATTAAGGAAACAACATTATTTTGCCCCTTCCCCTTTAGCTTCAATCTTTTCTGTACGTTATAAATCACCCTGTATTTATTTGCATAAAAGATAAAATACAATTAAAATTTCCTTAAAAGCCACTAACATTTTTGTCACTTAACCAAGTTGTATTTAGAAAATAAAGAAGTTAAATGCCTTTCCGTATCTTGAATAAAACAACAAAGTTAAAACACGTGAAATTTTTACATGTCTTCTGCATAGTTGAAAACTTGAAATAAAAATGTAAACTAAGGTCGTCTTTGTCAGTTTGAAACAAGTTGTTTTCACCAGAACAAAAATTGAACCAGTTTTTAGTACATACTTGTTTAACAGTGATTTTAATCGAACTAAATGTAAATGAGGCACTTGAACTTAACAAAACAATTTAAAATAAAACATCATTATCTTGAACCTGGCAAACAACTAGAAATTCTGATAAAACCAGTAGACTGAATAACACGTTCTCTAATTCTAGTTTTATTTTGTTTGCAGGAAAAATTGCGTTTGAAAAATTAACCGACTTCGATTATAGAGGAACGACATACTATACAGTAAAAAATTTGTCGCTTTATGAATGCCAGGGGTGGTGTCGAGAAGAGCCAGATTGCCAAGCAGCTGCTTTCAGGTAGTTTTACTACGTTTTGCTTTTGAAAAATAATCTAATTTATTCTTTCTTGCTTCAGTTTTGTTTTGAATCCACTAACACCAATTCAAGATACGTTATGTCAACTTCAAAATGAGACATCTTCGAGCAACCCCACAGCAGTGGCTCAAAGATCCAACAATATGTACTACATGTCCAAGATTCAAATTCGTTCGGAAAATGTTTGTTTGCGACCATGGGCCTTTGAAAGAGTTCCAAATAAAATGATTCGTGGTTTGGACAATGCGTTGATTTACACATCTACGAAGGAGGCTTGTCTTGCTGCTTGCCTCAACGAGGTAAGGAAAATAATATTATTAGAAAGACCAGTTAGCATAACTGCATATATATTTTTTAAAACATCAACATTTTTACAAAATTCTGCAAATGGTAGGTTGTACCACAAATTGGCTAAATGCAAAATAAAAAAAACTAAATTTCATATTCCTTTTTCTTATGGCAAATCCCTGAACATACCATAATTATATTTTATTTTCAGCATCGATTCACCTGCAGATCAGTGGAATACAACTACGCAACTCTTCAATGCCAGTTGAGCGACTCCGATCGTCGAACCATTGGTCAATTCGTCCAATTTGTCGACGCGCAAGGTATTGACTATTTCGAAAACTTATGCTTGAAGCCCAATCAAGCCTGCAAAAGCAATAGGGTGTTCCAAATTCCACGGGTTGGAGTTGCAGAAGATAAAGTTGCCCAGTACGCTGGCCTTCACTATTACGTCGACAAGGAACTACAAGTGAGAAGCTGAAACACTATGTGTATTTTTAAATACAATAATGTTTATATATTATTTTTTAGGTAACAAGTGATTCGGCATGTCGTCTAGCTTGCGAAATCGAAAACGAATTCTTGTGCAGATCGTATTTGTACCGTGGACCACCAATTGGTTCGCAATACAACTGTCAGTTGTTCCATTTGGATCACAAAAGTTTGTACGATGGACCCAGCACTTATTTGAATGCTGAAAGACCTTTGTTGGACAATGGAGAACGTATTGGTACTTACTACGAAAATTACTGCGAAAGTATGTGCAAATCATTTGAATAATTGAATTTAAAATTATAAATAATAACATTTTTGTAGAAGGAACATCTGGATCACCTTCTGATAACACTCTTCCAGTTGTTTTCGATGCCACAGAAGATCCAACTCTTAACAATCTAACAAGAAGTGATGTTAATTGCGACAAAACTGGAACCTGCTACGATGGCACGTATAACTTTTATATTTATCATTACACATGAACGCCGAGAAAGCGCAGTGGTAAGAGCGCTTGCCTCTGGAAGCAGAGGTTGTGCGTTCGAATCCGTGTCAGGTCAGAAAAATTTTCATGATCTGATTTGGATTGGTGTTCACTCCCGTTACCATTCCAAGTTGGGATACAATTAACTTGGCAACTACAAAACTATCGGGCATCGACTAGTAGTTGTAACAAGGGCTTTCACTGGATTGGCAACACACATGGTATCAGTGTAAAGCAAATAGTAATTTAATAATAAAAATTAAGATGTGTGTTGTGTTTAACCCTAGGGATATAAACCATAACGTTTCACAATCTCAAAAGGAAATGCATACATACATTATACATGAAATTAATCTAGTGATGTTCGATTAAGTATGTTATTATTGATTTTGAATGTAGTGTTCGAATGTCGAATGGAAGGTTGGTGCAACTAACATATGCGGACGAGATTAAGGGTAAACGATTATGTGGGCGTCTGAGGAATAAATGGTTATTTTTTTATTGATAGTTTGTTTCGTAAAGGAATGATTCCAATGGGGAAAGAAAAGACTATGCACTATGAATGGGTACGAGATTAAAGTGGTGTGCCAGAATATAGTCCATTCTAAAATGATTTGGAGTAATAAAGCAATTCCTCAAAGAGATTCCAGTGACACGCCAATAATTTATTGTTTGCTAATGGTTACTCGAAAAGCCTGAATTCAATAGATATCAAACTTCTATGCCGCGAATTTCAGCTAAGGTGCAACATTTACTTTTCTGTCATTAATGTATTACTATGGACACTAGTTATACGTAGTACTGTTCCAGATTAAATACTACACAGAATGTTAATGTTAAATGAACTTGATATCATGCTTTAAAGATGTTTACTAATGAAGAAAAATTTTCGACTGATTTCCTGGTATAATTTTGGTTATAGTTTGAGAAATGTTCTTTAATTTAGTTTCTGACCGTCCTAGATAAAATTCTTCCACAGTTTCGAGAATATTTACAAAAATTTTAAATGATTGATATACCAGTATGAATTATAACAAAAGGACAAAATTAAAAACTGTGCGAAATGTAGAAAATAAAGATAATTTACTACGTGCAATAAAAGAAAAATCAACTTTACAAAAGGTTTAATTTTGTATTTAGATTATTAAAAGTTGAATAATTTCGGTGAACAAACTATGTTGTATCAGTTGATCATCGCATCCTTGAATATTATCTGGAACTGTACCGTAATACTACATAAGTAATACACAATGACAGATTAGTAAATATTGTACCTTAGCTCAAATTTACTGTATGTAGATAATATAAATACATAAAAAGAATCCTCTGAATACTCCTATCTTTGCGGATATTATCCGTCAGAAGTTATTATCCAAACGTTTATAGGTTTATAGTGGTATTTCTATTGTTAGAAAAGTAAGTATTGTTCCAGCTATAAAGCAAGCAGTATTCTATGATCATCATAGTAAAAGTAATTCTTATTTTACGGTGGATTTATTTGCTGTATCTCTGATAATACTACTCTTACAAATTTTGCTTTATTACTTCAGCTCTTCCGAACAGACTATAGAAATATTTAGATGAGATTAATTGTTAAATGATTGTGTCTCTGGGTTCATGCTATCCTACTGTGTGGGATATAGCGTGATGTTATGTATGTATTAATATTAATTTCTTCCTACAGTGTCTGTCAACTGCAAAGACACGAAGATCGCCGTCCAAGTGAGAACAAATAAGCCATTCAACGGACGTATCTATGCTTTAGGCCGATCGGAAACGTGTAACATCGATGTTGTTAACAGCGATCTCTTTAGATTGGATCTCACGATGACTGGTCAGGATTGTAATACACAGTCGGTGGTTAGTTTTTCCTTACTGTAAACTTTCTTATTTCTGTTTATAAACATTGTTATTGTTACAGACTGGAGTGTATAGTAACACCGTTGTTCTTCAACATCATAGTGTTGTCATGACCAAGGCTGATAAAATTTACAAAGTCAAATGTACATATGACATGTCTCCTAAGAATATTACATTCGGAATGATGCCTATCAGGTATGAGTTTTATTTAAACCCTTAAATTTACGTACATGTACCACCATCTACCCTTTTGGGAAACAACCGAAACGTAGAAAATCAATAAGATGCTCTCTAACTCAGCTTCTGCCCACTCAGCGGGGCTCCCTTCATTGTATAAATTCAGGTGGTAGTTTGATTACCCACCACACAGCCCTACACCCTTAGGTTTTATTAGTATTATTGGTACAAACTAACAAACAAAAAAGAAATTAATGATTAAAAACTAAACTGCGTCATGAAAGCATGACGCAGTTTTGGCGAAAGAGAGATAGACATATTTGGACAGCAACAGATAAATTTAAATGTCACTTTGCTGCATTTGTATTGTGTAGGTATAGGTTATACTACTTGGCATCTAACACTTCAATTTCTTGAAGTTTCGAGCTACCCTGAACTTTTTAATCTTGTCTTCTCTTTGCCTCTATTTTTCTATTATAAAAAGAAATTATGTAGCGGTGTTTTTCACACATGATTTCTTGTTTTGAATGCCGCTCTAAAACATACCAAAATAATTAATTAATTTTCCGATTAGAATAGAGTTATCATATTAGCTTTGTTTCGTTATTAGTATTTTATAGCTATCGGGAACCGGCTAGTAGTTGTAACGTGGGTGGCATCAATGTAAAGTATATGGCAATTTCAGGGAGAAATTAAGATGTGTGCTCTGTTTACCCTAGTGATATAAACCATATGGTTTCACAATCTCCAAACTCTAAAGGATATGCTTCTACTACTATTCTATAGAATTGCAAAAATCTGGAATTAAAATTATGATCGTGTTGGATAGTTCCAATGTTTAATAATTTTAAAATGAATAATAATCTTGCAGAGACCCGGAGATGATCAGCATCACCTCTGCTCCTGAAGCTCCTCCACCAAGGATTAGAATCCTGGACAGCCGCAACCGCGAAGTTGAAACTGTTCGTATTGGAGACAAACTCACTTTCCGTATTGAAATTCCCGAAGATAGTAAGTTACACCTGTTAAAATGTTTTATATATTTACACCATCTACCCATTTTGGGTTTGGTACTCTGCCTTCACAGATCACAGTAAATAATATATTATTGCTTGTCAAATGTTAATTTTCTGCTGTGAGATTCGAACTGAAAATCTCATGAGGCTCATTGCCAATAGACTAATAAATATATTGTTGCAGCTCCTTACGGCATCTTCGCTCGCAGTTGTGTGGCAATGGCTAAAGATTCCAAGAGCACGTTCCAGATTATCGACGATGAAGGTTGTCCTGTTGATCCCAGTATCTTCCCTGGATTTACTCCCGATGGAAACGCGTTGCAATCAATTTATGAGGCATTTAGATTCACTGAATCTTATGGAGTTATCTTCCAATGTAACGTCAAATATTGTTTAGGACCTTGCGAACCAGTAAGTAAATTTAAATAATTTATAAACTTTAGTTTAAACTTTTGTGTTTGTAGGCGGTATGTGATTGGGGTAGAGACTCTGTTGAATCTTGGGGCAGGAGAAAGAGGTCCGTGAACAATATCACCGATGAAGAAAAGGAGGAAGATATGACGCTTAGTCAAGAAATTTTAGTTCTTGATTTTGGTGATGATAAACAGTCAGATTTCTTGAAGAGTGAAGCATCAAGTGCTGACTTCGGCAGAGGTATGCAATTTAATCCAAAGTTTTAATTCGAATATTAATACTTGTTTGATTTTTGCAGACAAAACAGTGACAATAATCGAGCCTTGCCCAACAAAGACTTCAGTCCTCGCTCTAGGAGTAACCTGTGCATTGTTAGTGCTGCTCTACATTAGCACCTTCTTCTGTTATATGATCAAGAAGTGGTTAACCCCGAGCAAGCATATTGCTTGAACTGTAATAACGCAATAGACTTTAAATATTGTTTTGACCAAGTTTAAACAATTCATCATTCTTCAGTATTTATAATTTTATACTGACAAATTTGCCCTTTCTGCCATGTTAACGTTGCACCACATAATACATTACATCACTTATTAGTTAATTATTTTCCATTTCATGAAATAAAATCTGTGATATCGTTAACACGGCACGAGATGTCAAATCGCAGTCATTTGACTGACGAAGCAATAATTTATACATACATAGCAATTTCTTATTGGTACTCTATTTATGTAGTAAAATGGCATGTTTATAATAACAACAAAACCATTTTGTGCAATTTTCAGTGATTGAAACTGATTTAAGATTTTGTTTTCGGTGTGTAACATCGAATTATAAACATGCCAATCTTGGGTAGTGGTGTTGGTTTGGTGATGGTGCTCTGCTTGTTTCTAATTGTGATTTAAATTTCTTCCTGTACTTTCCTTCACATGTACCACCGAAGTATATATTTAAAAATATCGATTATGGAATGTGAATTATTAAATTATTGTTCCTAGTTTTGTATTAAAATTGGAAGTTACAGGAAGTTTCCTTTTTTAAACGCTGTCTTGAGTGTACTTAGATTTAAGTTATTTATTTAATTTTTGTAAATATCTTAATACTTTTTTTGATAGGATATAATAATTTATACGATTTTATACGCAAAGAATGCTGTATTGAATAATGAATAAAACAGTCAACATTATAAATCTGTTTATTTTTTCTCAAAATCTTTCATAACCTGCCGACTCCCGATAAAAACTTTTCATTAACTTTATAACTATTTTACATTCATTACAATAAAAATAGTAAGAATAATAATTGAGATGTACTCAAAGCGGGATTTTATTAGTATAATACCGTTCCCATTGGTTGAATTTTCAAGTGTTTTGCATCACGATTAGTTAAAAACTAATCGTAGGAATTTATCAATTAAAGGAACATTAATTTGCCCGTAAAATTTGTATTTCAAAAGATTGTTGCTTGGTAAAATTTCGAGACAAATTACATGATCAAACTCACGACCCGAAGGCGAGAGATTTAGCCATTACATTTGTCGAGAAATGTTACCTAAAAAGCAACAATCTTGAGTACAAATTTTATTTGCATAATAGTTGACCTGAAATATATTTTATTACACTATTTCCCAAAAACACAAAATATAAAAATAATTTTTATATTGTACCATTGAGTTTATTATCTTTACTCAATGATTGTACGCAAAATCCGTGAAATGTTTGAAAGTGTTCTGATCGAGATTGAAGGAGTTAAATAATAAACGCAATTACCACTTGGTAAATAAAGATTCTATTCTGATACGACAGTTACAATAATGACATTCATAAAAAACTTTGAGCTTTTTTTATATTAAAACATAAAAGCATCAATACTAGGTAGTGTCGTCAGGTGATCCGACTGATGGAATTGCATCTCACAACATGTACTAACCTGCATGTCAGCATCATTTATGTAGATCATAAATCATAGTGCGTAATTTGCTTCTTACATCTCTCATTACGTAATATACTATTACAGAATTTATGTAATCTAGAAGTCTTTATAATTAATAAATTGTTTATATTTTTTCTATGTTACTTGTTATTGTTAAAAACATTTTTAAATAAATAAATAATTTTCTAATTGGAAAAGAACAAAATTTACAAAAAAAATATCATATTATTAGTTCAACATTAAATCAAACAGGCAAGTAAATATGTTGAATTATAGATTGAGACTCCTTTTGATTAGTTGCGTAACATTCCTCGTGACCGACATTTCCAGAAAACTTCTTCATGAGATGTAGTGTTTCTGCAATACCTACGACCACATACTGAATTTATACAGACATCTTCTATACGCTGCGCTTTTCATTCTAGTTCAAAACGAGGCCGCATTGTCAGCGCTAGCATAGAATATTAGTTCACTTTCGTTACCAATAGAGGGAAATAGTAGAGCATCAGTTTCAAAATTTTCTTTGCTATAAACTATAATAGATAATAAAATATTTATGATTTCTATTAATGTAAATGGAAAATATTGTTTCTTCCTGGAATTCTGTGTTAATATTAATATACCTTAGCAGCTATAATAAAAAAAAATATTTCTCTATTCATTTTTAAAAATATTTATCTAAATGTATATACCGAATAAAAATAAATGTTCATACTTTATGTATAAATGTAGTTATGAATAAGTAACACATTTTATTATCTTGATATTCTTATCAAAATTCATAGTTATGCTACGAGTAGGTACATTTTTGTTTTATGATTAATGTTGCGAAATTTTTAGCGCGTCGGCCGAGAGCAGATGAAAATTATCCATGTTAGTAGACAGGTATTTATAGTGGCGACTGCCAACAAGACCTAATCATTTATTTTTACCTTTTCGACTATGAGCGCAAAGCGCCACATTACAACCGAATGAATTCGTGAAATGAACGAATGCCCGATATTAGTCTCTGTCGGGGAGCGTAATTCATTAATTTGTCAGCGTGTCCACCGTGCGACGCCGTGGCGAAGAATTTGCGCAAATGAACATCATGATTGGTTGGAGAAAAATTCTAAGCAAACAAACACTCACGAAGAAAGGAAATATGACGAATTTTATATGTTATTCGAAATGTTATAATATTGAAACAGAGTGAAATGGATTTTGCTCTGAAAAGAAATGGTAAGATGTAAGTGTGTTTTGTTATTTATTTTCAGTTTGAAATGATCAGAAGCAGAGAGTTGCTGCCGCCTGGCGCCGAGCCGTCGAAGCGTCGCGTCTCCCCTCTCTGTTAGTCGTGCTCCCTTTTCCCCTACCAAGTCGTATTTCAACACGAAACGCATGTTAGCACAGTTGCTGGAATTTTTTCACGACCTATCCACGTTTGAACGGCCGTTTGAAACTCGCGCCGAAACTAAGGACGCCGGTTGCTGTCATGGTGACGTGTGGACGCCGGATGTTGTTGAAACACCTGAGCGCCTGGCCCGCGCCAGGTAGGAGTTGACCTGAGAGGTGCACCAATCGCGCGGCCAGCTCGCCGGCCAATGGCGAGCCGCGTCGCCGCCGCCGCCGGCCGTCGACTGACGAAGTGACGTCGCGGTGAGTTCGCCCGCGTGTGTTTACCGCGAAGAACGTAGCGCGTGACAGCGACGCAGCGTGAGCGTATACCTGCCACAGTGACAGTGTCAATTCTCCCTGAATGTGCCCTGTGCTGTGCCTTGATGGGTGACGAACACAAGACGCTGGTGATACAGACTTTCTTTTTATCATGGCATCGACTGCGGGCGGGAGAGGACGCAGGAAACAGGCCAAACCTCAACGAAAACAAGGTAAAAACCACCTTCAATGTCACCGAAATGTCACTTTTGACAGATAATGCACGTGACTGTGACACGATGTAAACATGTGCGTCTTTATGTCAGCCGCCATCTTGGCAGTGGGAGGGGGGCGTGTTTTCATCTGACACCTAAACAACATCATCTGTTAATTGTTTATGTTACTTTGTTTTTAATTAATTTCAAACCGTTAAACAATTATTCGATATTTTCAAGTTTAGTTTGACCGGCGGTACAACTTTACTGTGTGCGCGACACCCCCATCGCTTGCCGGCAAACGTTTACTGCAGCGCGCGGGCTACTATCGATGCACTTTTAGACCTTTCTAACCATCCAAAAATTATATAAATCACACAAAATATTCGTATTTGTTAATTCACTCCTCTTAAAACATTAAAACTTGATTAGAATAAAAATTATCTAGAAATATTATTTATTTACCTACACATTTAAGTTCATATTTTCCTTTTTAAAAATATATTTCGTATAAACAAAAATATTTACAGAACTTTAAACAAAATTAAATCAATCTGTCAGTACAAAGAATACAATGTAACACTAATAGTTTCTATTAAATTATATTTTAGAAGGTATTATATTTCAGAGAAAAACGTTAATATTAATATTAAAACATTAAAAGAAGTAATTTTGTGATAAACATATGTTGTTGTCATCTGATCACGTGGCAGTGCCCCGCATGCGCAGACTCGAATTCTGTTACACTTTCTTTGGTGTCATTGAATTTTAAACATCATTTTACAGTTGAAATTAATTAATTTATTGGTTCAACACTTGCTTCACTATTTCATCCTTGTGTCCAAATTGCTAACCAAGACTTGGTGATGTCATCTTGTAAAACTTTATTTATATTTGTTACATATGTTACTCGTATTGTTATTGTTCTTATTATCAAAATATAATAGATTTTTCCTGTTTTACAACAGCAAGATCGGCCGCAAATAATTTGTCAGAATTCATATTTAGAAATCTGTGTTTTTATAACACGTGGAAATATAAATAGTATTCTAATAGGACTCACACTTAAGTGTCATCTCAATTAAATACATTTAGAAGGAATTATTTGTGTCATATGAATAATATTAGTTTCTTTGATCTTTGCCTTCAGAAGCAGTCATAAGTTGTTTTAACGTAAATAGTGAATCGTCAATATAAATCAGTAAATTTACAACTACATTATTGAAACTATTAATAACAATTATTTATATTATACTGTGACTTTTAACTAAGATGCAACATTTATTTTAGACATTAATGTATTACTATGGATACCAACTATATACATTACCGTACTAGTCCAGATAAAATTCAACATAGGGTGTCAGTGTTAAAATAAATATTTATCAAGCTATAACACTAATTGTACCAAGTAACCATTTAAGGGGGAATCACAGGAGACACGAGTAAATTAAAATTGTTACGAGTATACATTTTATTTACAAGGTAAAGTAGTATTATGAGAAGCGATAGCAAAATTAAAAATAAGTACTCATTTTCAAATTCAAACAAATGAATTTTCAATCGACACATTACTATTTAAAATACAGATTTCTCTAAATTTTAAAATTACGATTTTCTTTTTAGCAAAATTAATAGTTATTTACTTTACAAGTGGGCAAAGTAAAGAATTACCCACGAGAGAAATTTTAGCACACGAAGCGGAAGGCTGAGTGTGATAATTTTATCGAGAGGGTAATTCCACTTTGCCCACGTGTGAAGTATAACGTTTTAACCAACAACTCTTAATAAATGCAAAAATTATTAAAGAAATATTATTTGACAGTGACATTTGCTTTAAATTTTCTAAATTAAAATGTCAATCGAAGTGGTTACCAACGTGTTGTGTGTTATTATTATTGTTTTAAATAGAAAAATACTCACTAGTGGATTTTCTAATGGGTAATCTGTTACTTTCCTTGTATATAAAGAATTCATTTCATATTAGTTCCTCACAAAATAAAATGCCAGTTATGAGACTCGTTCGTTAATATACTATTTTAAATATTTGCGAGAGTATCATGTGGAATCATAGGATCATAGTCAAACTAATAAGAATTCCAAAACACCCAACCCTCATATTTCACCATCCACCCACCCCATCTCTCTCGTGCTTGCAGCACTTCAATCTTCTGTCCCTCTTTCCGGTTTTCGTGTCTTTGGCATCACAAAAACTTCCAGGTCGGTTCCTCCTTGGTCGGTCGGTCGCTCCTTACCTTATCTACTTCTTGCGTTTCCTCTGCCATCCACGCCATGGCAAAACACTCGCCACTTGCTACTCGGTAAGTCAGAGTGCTGTTTTACCGGTTATTGATTTATTGTTGGCCTGAATAGTTCGGAAAGTTATAAATGCTTCAAGTGTTGCATGAAAAAAGACGACTCGAAATTATAGTTGAATTGGTGAAGTCTTGGCTGTTGCTGGCATTTTTTAACCCGAAGTTATTTAGAGCGTTTAGAAGAGAAGATTTGGATTTACAGCTCGCCTCAGTCTAAACTGCAACATTAACTAAATATTTAATTATTTAACATGAATATGATTCAGAAGTTGATCGTAAATAATGCAAGCAACAAAGAAACGCAGAGTGTTTATAGAAATGATTATAAGTAGTCAGTCTTGATCGATGTATACTCGACGTGAGATCAGGGGTTATCTGCAAGGCTACAAGGTCCATTTGCTTCAGTACATTGACGTCATTCCGTAACCTCGATACGCTAACCACAAACAAATCTCAGGAAGCCGTGCTTTAATTTTGCAACTAAGGTACTTCGAATCGTAGACTTCTTCAGAAGTTGATTCATACGAGTAGTAGAAAAAAATAAAATTAATACATTCTGATTTATAATTGTATCTGATATATTTATATCTAGTTAAAACCGCACTTGACATTTCCTTGTTCCTTTATTTGGAGGCAAAGTACATTATTATGTAATTGTTGATTATTGTAATATTTATATTATTTTAAGAATGTGTTGCAAAAATTCTTAAATTAACTTTTAAGAGATGGAAATGAGAGAGACTAATGAGAGAGCAGAGCTGGGAAAGATACTTTTAATAAATATCTAGATACTTTTCTAAGATACTTACATAATTTTGTTAAAGATTCTTAAGTATCTAGATACTTTTTATTTTAAGTATCTTAAGATACAAATATTTCTAAAAGTATCTAATATAAATACTTAAGATACTTTTAAATATTTTAAATACTTTTTAATATCTTAGATACTTTGAGATGTTTTAGATACTTTTAAATATCTTAAATACTTTAAAATATCTTAGTTAGGTACTTTTAAGAAATATTTGAGTAAATTTTAAATATTTATACTAACTCTAAGCTTAAACATTAAAAAATATATCAGATATTTCAAAATATTTCACTGGCACATACCTTCAATATTTGCAAATAAGATACTATTTTTTTAATAAATGATACTTTTTAAGATAAAAGATACTTTTTAAGACAAAAGATACTTTTTTTAAGATAAAAGATACTTTATAAGATGAAAGATACTTTTTTAAGATATAAGATATTTTTTAAGATAAAAGATACAGATACTTTTAAAAAGTATTTAAATAAAAGATACATTTTACATAAAGTAGAATGTATCTAAGATAAAGTATCTTAGATACTTTTAGTATCTTAGATACTGTTGAATATCTTTTTATGTAAGATACTCCCAGCTCTGTGAGAGAGACTAATAAATAAATCAGTCTGTCAAAGATATTTCAGGGGCTCGCCAATAATAATTGTTTGCTCAGGGATAGTTGAAAAGATTTAATTGGGTTAAATTCTATCGCTAAATTACTTAAACATAAATATGTTCATCATGTTATTAACGATATGGCAGCGAATCGCGGTAATACGGTACTTTGTTTACCTTAACCTTAAACTGCATCAAGTAGTACAATTATCACTGCACGATTGCCCGCGCATCCTTCAGCTTGTATACTGGGTTGTCATGACAACCAGTCATACAAATAATAGGTGAAGAGATTGTAGTGAGCTCTGCACCTTGTATTATTTTACGTTATAGACGGTTCATTAAATAATAATTGATGTTGCTGTTCATTTGTTGACGTAGTTATTTTATTTAAAGTATTTATAATAAAGTTAATATTATTTTTTCACGGCACGCCAAAAAACTCCATCGTTCTTCTCCCGAAATAGTGAGGAAAATGTGTTATTCCTCTCTAGAGAAATGCTACCAATATGAATATTATTTACAACAAATTTATTGTAAAAATTATAAATAAATGCCTAATTTTATTTAAAATCTTTATTTTAGTGACACATATACTTTAAATTGTCGTACAATTATGTCTTATATTTTTATTTTTCTAGACTAAATCACAATTTGACAACTTTAATTTGTATTTAAGATTGGTTCATTGGCAACACTGCTACACTGCCTTACGTCTAATAACCTAACTTTTAAAGTGTCAGTTGTGTTTTCAAAGGTCCGAGAAAATCGTTTTTAGAAACATGTCGTGAAAAAATTGTTGTGTCTAACACGCGAGGAAAGCCCTTTTTCAGTCTCGCTCGAATCGCCTCACGAGCTCAAATGGGGAAAAGAAGCGTTTTCCTCTCTAGTTTGACAAATAACTTTTACATCTGTTCTAGTTATAATATTTCTTATAGCTATTCACCTACTTAATTCGTACGAACCGCCACTGTCTTACATTACGGAATGAATAAATATGTTATATTATAGGTTATACACTGTAAAATCTAAAATTAATGTTCTAATTGCATGCATTTCAGTATCAGTTATTATTTTGTATTTTCCTTAGAGTTATCAACAATCTAAAAGAGCACCGAAATAATTTACAATGTCATCAACATTTATTTATGTTAACCTATTTCTTGAAAACCATATTGACCATTTCGCAAAACTATTTGTGTGCTATCGCAAATAAGCGTATGATTATTTAATTTAGCGTCTAGACCCGAGTAAATAGCGATGTCCTGTTGTGATATTATTTCGACTTGAAGACAGGTTGAACTCTGCCACGTGTTCCAGAGCATCTTTGCAAATAAATTCCATTTAATGGACCAATTACCTCAATTAATAACTCTGTATGATGATAATTTGTTTGAGTACGGTGGACAGAATTCGCATTGCAAAAGCGAGATTACAAATCTTGCTTTTAAAAACATAAATAAAATTGCGTGCTTTTGTTTTTTTAATCAATTCATATTGCATTTTGTTTCTTAACCTTGGTGTAAATAATTCTATGTTCAGAATTGAATGAAGACCTCTCAATCAAATCCATGTTGTGTAGTAATGTAAACGTTCAATGAGAACCTGTGTACTATTGTGTGACGTATGTACGTAAATATTTTGAAAGTATATTAAATGTTTAAACACGATAAATTAACGACGGTAAATAGGCTAAAAATAAATAATTTATATTCAAATCTATATTTCATATATGCTGTTGCAACACATAAATAATGTACAATTTGACGTTTTAATGGTTTGTGTAGGCAATGGACAGTTTTACTTGAGTTACGCTTAAGTTTACGCTAAGAAAAATTAATTAAGAGACTGTTTATTTTTACATTTGAGGAAACATGCTTGTTGACATTTTTAACTCCACCAAAATTGATTTATATTGTAGTTTATATTTGTCTTTGTTCCCAAACTTATAACATCTCCTCTTTCAAGAATCAGCGCCACTTAATTGTTTCGGTTACAAACCCTTTACTATCTTCTGAATCTTCCCATCTTTCTTTGCTATTGGTTTATTTTGAAACATCATTTTTATAAAGCTATGTAGTAGGTGTTGTAAGTTAGTATATAAACATCCTTATGCATTCTACATCCTTTTTGACTTTTCTCTCTGTCTCCCAATACTATAATCTTTTTGTTTTTGGTGTTGTAAATCGAAGAACAAGTATAATGCACTGATTTTTATATTTTTAAATTGTACTATTAAATTCTAATATTTTTATGAACATTTGACATTAAATAAAACTTATATAGTAAACTGTACAGAATTATTCAGAAGTTTTGCCCCATAACCCCTCCACAGGTACCAACGCTGCATGAAAAACCGAAATACGTTCACGCTGATCGAATGAGAAAGACAAACGATACGAAATGAAAGACTGATATATAATCCATCGTTTACCTAACATTTATTATAGCAGTCATCAGGTAACTATGCGGCATTGAAAAAAAGGTTAAAGCAAAATCCCCCTGGGGTCTTAGAACATGTATTTCCGTGAAAATCTCTCCTTCGATACTACGTATAAGAAAGCATGTTTTCCTTAAAATGAATGATTCCATAGAATGTCAATCTATAAAATCAAAAAAGAATATTTATCGGTTTATTGTGGTCAAGGTCCAAAATTCCCTGGTTGAAGCGAGAGTGTTCGAAGTGGGCTCTCGCCCTCGTTCTATCCCAGGTCCTACGTTGGGTAAATTCTCTCCAGCTAGCGAGAAATGCTGACTGCAGCAGCAGAGGCTGCGCTCGGGTCGTCTGCTCTGCTGCACTCCACTTGAACGAACCCACGTTGTTAATGGCTTCCAGGTGTGCACAATGTTGTACGTTGGTCACACCGTTCACACTGCAAAGTTCAGAGGTCCAGACAGATTGTTAACCGTGATTTGGGGGCTCGGCACACGATCGGATTTACCCATAAAGGGAAAGGGCGAAGATCAATAGTATTTTCGTAAAACTTAAAAGGAAATTATAAGAAAAGTATAATAAAACTGTGACATCTTTAATCCTTCCTTAACTAAAATAATTTACAAACATCTGTGCCTAAATGGGGTATATTTAATAACCCAGTTTTTAAAGTAATCTTTCTCGTTTTTCATTTATATGCCAATGCACTTCTGTTTTTAGGTAATCCTTAAGTTCATTTCTTATACAAAAATCGCAAATTGTAACGTTAACAAATAACATATGAAAAATAAAATGTGTTTACAATTTTTTTAACAGTAACATTAATACATTAATTGTTAATGTTAACATTTACTTTCTGTTCGAGCGGTAAAAAATGATAAGCGGAAATGCTCGTTTTCAGTCCATAATGGGGTATTCCGGCTTAAATGAATTAGCATAAAATAATAATAGAGTATAGTAGTTTATGTTAAAATATGGCTGGAAAATATATAAAATAATTTGAAAACATTACTTTTCATTCATAATTTTATATTGTAAATCTGCATTTTTTTCTCGGCTTTAAAATGCGTGACGTAAACTTGCTGCTCATTTCAGACAGATTGAAGTGATAACAAATAACCACTGCCATGAAACTTTAATGTGCAAATGTCAAAGCCAAGATGACGTCACACGTTCCATATTTGAATTTTAATAATTTTTTATAAATTTAATATCTCACTTAAAACTTTGAATTTTTCACTAAAATTTGGAGCATTGTAGATCTAATAACATTTACTAATGAAAAACAAATTATCCCAAAAATGCAGGAATTACACATTCTGAAAAATGTAATTTTATTACATATTATAGACCATACTCCACTAAGATATTTAGGTGTTTCTTTCATATATCTCACAACATAAATTGCTAATGGAACGTCGCACCAATAATGGACAAATATATGAAATGACAAATATTAAAAGCATACCGTTGTAAACCCGTTTTATAAATAAATCTGTGGAGTATGTAAGATACCCCTTTTGATCACGAAAGGGTTGAGGGTATAAATGGTCTTCGATTCACATGTATAACCATAATATTATTGTTAATAACAATGTAAATCCGTGTTGCGGTTCTTTGGAACCACCTGTATACCAAAACCAGAATCGTGGGCTGTGAATATTTTTCATAGATAAGATACCTGTAGGTGGCTTTTTGACATGCAGTGATATATTGAACAGATTGTTGCTTTTCATATTTTAGTTGATCGATGTGTCCATGTGACAAATGAGATTTTTCGTCTGACAAATCATCATATATTCATTCATATCCATATGCCTCTATTTGTGATGTAGCAGGTAATTTCATGCCAAATAAAAATGTTGTGTTTACACTCTTTTTATTAGCTTTGTTCCCAGCGAGAATATTTGTAAACTGTTTAAAGTTCAGTGTCACAGTGGAGCCGGTGTTTATAGAGGTGCATGAATTCCTCCGTGTTTAGTATTGTACACAAAGGTGTCCACTTACATTCGCCAGGTTTAGTTATAGCCGTGTTTAATATAATGCTTCATCTGCACAAGGTAACATTACCTTGCATACAATGTAACAACCTGTAAGTTTGCATTGGTCACGTACACTCGTACGGAATTAAATCTTGGTTCACTTCACGAGAAACCTTACTCTTCATACTACAAGAATCGATCTGTGTTATCCGAAACTCTTATTTGTTATATAATAATACATATTTATAGTTTATACTACAAGCAAGGTAAAACAGTTTTAACTGCTAACTGGAGGAAATGATCGGTGAGCCGAATAGACGAACCTGTCACTTCCTTGAAGCAACAAAACATTTACCTTAATGGCACCGTGTATTGTTTATCTTAACTTGTAAAGAATCATTTTCAAAGATAATAGAGGGCTTGGGTAAATAGTGTTTACAAGTGAGTAACAAGTACATATACAGAGTGTAAAACGAAATTAGGGCCATAGTCTTTAATATGGGAAAACAGTTTATTCGTGCGCATTGCTTCCCAAATTATTTTAGACAAAAATTCTTCAAATAAATGCTTAAAATGTATTTATAATGGTGTGTGACTGCAGAAATAAAATTTGAAAATTTACAAAAGTAGTAATTAATAGTGCTCGCTATGTAACAAAACAAAATGAGAAACAAACGTGTAATGTTTTCCTGTTAAACACACCTATGGTCAATTGAACCAAGAAAACTTATATTTTAAACTTGCTTTTGTCTAATAAATCCAAGTTTAAAATTTAAGTATTGTTGGTGCAACTGGCCCTAAATAAAGTTCCGCATTAATAGGCCATTTTAATGATGTATTTGTTTTTTCTAAATAATGTGTATCATAGGTTAGTAGATGACAAAATTGTAAAATTGGTAATTTTCTTCAAGTGAAGTCTATGTTTATTAAATAAATAAATTTACAGCATGTTCTATAGATTTTTTTCTATAAAATTATCAAGGAAGGAAATTAGAGAGAAACTGGTCATCTTGGATGTGATTCTGAAAGAGTTTAAACGTTGTTTTTTATTCGTCAGTGCGAGTGTTGTACGTGTGTGTAGGATTGTAGAAGCGACTGGGCACGGGCCGACCAAGTCATTTATCGCACGTCGGCCCGTCACTGAAATGACAGCTAACAAAGTAACAGAAACCACTGACATTTAAATGAACAAAGTGTTGTTCTACCTCATCTCTTACTCGGTTTTTTACTTCCTCTCACTAAATGAAACAGTTTTTAAATACTTGTTTATTAATTAAAGTTCAGTTTAACAAGAACAAAACAATGAAAACAAACATGAGTCAGGAGAAATAGAATTGTCAGTGCTGTTATAAAAAGAAAAGCATTATAATTAAATTTCTAACCTAAAGTTAGATCAACCCTTATACGAGTGTAATCCCAATAAAAATTTGGTAGAATGAAATATAATTAATTAGTTACACTATTACATAAACTATTGTCAAAGTGTACTGAATCTAAATATATTATTTATTAAAAATTTCTCATTAAAACAATAATTTATGTGCAGTTCACAAATAATTAACCTGCGTCAAATAAACAAAATATTCGTACGTACATTAAAGCAGATCTAATTTATTAACTCACGTAAATAATCTAGTCACCAAATAATTGAATATTGTTTTTAATTATTGCATATTCAATATTATAAATAACATCGTTAAATTTTTTTTTACGGCCGGGAGAGAAACTTGATTTTATGATACCAAAATGGGAGATTTGTGCACTTTCTCTCCTGTCGTGAGGGAAAGTGCTCAAATAATGTGAAAAATAAACAAAATTAAACAAATTCAAAGTAACTATCATAAATTATATTACAATTCAAATAATTTTGAAATACATAAATACCATCTTAAAATTGTCTATACCCTTGTTGTACTTGTCTCGTGCTTCAATTTACTCTGCGGGAAAAATTTTACACTTCTCTCGCTTAATTTATAATATTCTATTATTTTTTCCTTAGACGAGCACGAGCGTGAGGTGCAGATTACGAAAAAGTATTGTGATCTCATAAAGACGGTGAATCTTATAAATATCTTTCGAAGAATTATCATTTACCTAAGACTAGAGTGAAATACATAGATGACATAATAATTTAAACATATACAGCGAAAATAGCAGCTTGGGGTAACGGCTTGGCAGGTAGCGTTAAAGCCGGTTCATTCGATAACGTAAGTTAAGCAATGCTGCCCGCGGTTTGTAGTTGGATAGGTGACCGCTTTGCGTGTCGTTGTGACACCACCGAAAACGAGGTACCAAAGCGGTATATAATAATAATAACAGCTTGAAATAAAAATTATATTTGATTATAATATATTTTTCAGGTGGTATGAATACATTTGAGATTGGGTTCGTATGTACTAGTTATTATATAAAGTTTTCTGTTGTGTTTTGGAGTTAGAAGAAGGAAAAGTTAAAACCGACGTGGTTTGTTGAAAGTATAATTCATATGTGAGGTAATATTTAACCGAGTATGAGTCATGGAGAGCTCGTCATAATGCAAGCTGCAACCGATTCGGAAAACACGACCTGGCAATTTTCCTGGAACAAATACAACTCAAACTAACAACACAAACACAGACATACGCGCGGAGGGGTAAAACAAAAGAGGTACGAACCACATCCACATCGCAGCAATCCATGCGCCGGCATCAGCATCAGCGCATGTTGAAAAACGGTATGTAGGTACTTTCCTTTTTGTTATTCCTGGACTCCTGTAATAAATCGCTTTGTGTGGCCCGCGATGAAAACTCCCCGAGTGGAAATTCTCCTGCTGCCGCTCACTTACTCATCGTAGCCACCTGTCGGGAATTTGCGCAATTACTGGCCGAGGCTTTGTGACCCGAAAGTGATTTGTTCAATTTGCAAATTTCTTTAGTGTCTTACGCTGCACAAGAGTGATTCGTGCGGCGGTTTTTCAACGCTCTTTCCACTCTTTTGTTTGTACCCTAATGAAATTATTTTTTGGTAGTTTTTCATCTGCAACTGGTGGAAGAACCAACTTTGAAAATATTGGGATCAGACTTTTTCTCTTTTCCTCAATTTGGCAGAAAAATGCATTCTCTTTCATTACTTCATTTCGATGGGTTTTTTGTTGTTCAGACAAAATCTAATTTACCTGAACTACCTGTATTCAAAAAACTTATAGAATAGGTAAATATAGGACGATACAATAATAACAGATAGTCTGGCATACCAGTAGTCGTGGGTTCGAATCCCACTGAAGATCCTGGTCGTTTATGATGATGACGGAAGTATCGCGACTGGATGTAATTATTAAATTAACTACTAGTTGGAGATGCAATCAGTATATTTAAAAATTAATTACACACCAACGTTTCGACTGTTATTCAGTCTCCTTCAGGGTGATAATTAACTTTCGCCCACTCATCTGTCATTACCAAATTGACTGATTCGTAACATTGAGTATATGGACCACAAGGATAGTGGCGCGTTCTTACAAAAGCAGGATTGAACAAAACGCTATACAACACTCGTGAAGAAACAAATTCGCTCACATATGTCTTTGCCCACTCGGCTATCGCCTTGTGTTCAAAACTGATACATGCGTGAGCGAAATTCTTAGTTTCTTCACTCGCATTGTAATATACTATTAAAAATATAATAATAACCGAATTCAAGTTTGTCTAATACTCGTCAAAGAAATATCGTTTTCCAATTAATATTAATTCACGATTTTTCAGACACTATAACTAAAGAGATTTAAGAGAAAGGAACATATGTACATACGTTGTATACTGAAATTAGTAAGCCCAGAGTCTTCGATAAAAATCTCAATTGGAGTTTGTTATTGCACTTATCATTTCATCAAACAAAAACAAAATACATAATAATGACTTATCCACTGACTCCTTGTTTGGTATTGTCTGCTAGAGTTTAAAGATTCTAGAGAGTATTCTGTATTCCTGATGCAATCTATTGGATTTCGATCCTTATATCTGAATAAAGATTAAATCTTTCTCTCGACGGTAAAAGAAATTAGCTGAAAACCTCAAAAAAGTGGTGGGGCGCCTATGGAACTAAAACTTTTGCCATTTGCACAAAGTAAATTAAAATGCAATCGACCATTAATAATGCACAGACGTTCACGTGCCGCCGGATGATGGAGTATGATGCCGGTGCCGTTACCCTTGGCTCTTGCGCTACCCTTTGCTTCGACTACCATCCTACCCCCAGAACAAACAATACCTGATTACTGATCGCTATCTACCTCTGCACTTCCAATTTATGTAACCAACTGGAGTTTTTAAATGGCGTGGGATTCTTTCTGCTTCTTCGATCCTGCTGTTGGCTTCCCTGTAGTTTTGCCCTCTCTCTTCTGGATTTTCTGTTTTTATTTCATGATTTATTCAAATGAATTTAAAGTTAATACTCAGTACTCACCATTATTTTATTTTGAAAATATCCACTAAAAATCATTGGTTGATATAAATAAATAAATAAATATATCATCACTCCTTTTACCCATTATAGGTGAGGCACTCTGCTTACACAGATTTCGATAAGTGATATATTTTTGTGAATGAAGCGCCGTTACTATCCGTCAAGTCATAACCCCATTGGAGGGGGAATCGCAGGGGTAAATTCAAAATGGTAACTGTCGGTTATGGGATTCGAACTGAGGATTTCACGATTTACATATCGATGCGTTACTACGGAACCAATTACCCCATATTAATAAAAAATACACAAATTAATTAAATTCGTTTTTCTTCAAACGTCATAAAAGTACGTTGTTATGTATTTGTATTCAACAAGCAGAAGTTCAAATTTTTCACCGCAGGGGTAAAACTGTCTCCTTGGCAACACCTTTACGCCGAAGACGGACAAAATAAAATATTATGAAAAATAGTAAGGTTGCAATTCAATAATTTGACAGTTAAGAATGAAACAAATAAACAAAATAAAAAACAAGATATTCTAAAGCAATGCTCGACTCGCTTCGTTCGTCGTTAAACCAATGTGCCCAGCATACAAAGTATCATATTTAATAACACAATATACTATTACCTTTATTTACTATTATTTTGACTATAATTTTGTATAAATTTAATTTATTAATAAAGGTTCCACCGAGATTTGAACTCGGATCGCTGGATTCAAAGTCCAGAGTGCTAACCATTACACCATGGAACCGTATATAAGAAACATTGCCGAACCGTATAGTATTAGTAGTAGTAGGTAACTAATAGAGCCTTACACTATTTTTTTGTATGAAGTTTATCTGAATTTTAAAAAAATCTTAATTGTTGCAACAATTTTTTTAAATGTTGTGATGTCATATATGTGTTATGGATCTTAAACAGTAGGGATTGTGAATAATTGTTGTCACATAAAAGATCTATTTTATTTTTTAGAAAATTATTTAAATGGAATAAAATAACCTTTGTGGTAAATAATTAAAATATACATGGATACCATTTATTCCAAGAAGAAACATAAATAAATTGTAAGATTAGTTTAGTCAAATGTTTGGTTACCTCTGATAAATTTTGCTAATATATTATTAGAAATAGATGCTTGAGATATATACTTAAACTGAGAAACATAATACTCTGACTCCAGAATTGCTATCTTTAAAACTCATTTATCTTAATAATTAACAATATTTTGTAAACTTCTGTTATATCGATGTACGATGTTTTTGGTTCTAGTTATAATATAAATAACTTATTTGCCAATTTGTGACTTTAGTGAAAAACCCCATTCACGCACGAATGTTGGTTTTACAAATGATTTGTTTTTACCCATACCTTTGGCGAGTTGGACATTAGCAGTTTCGTGTGAGAAAAGATAAATCGATAAACTTTATGTTTATTTATAATAGTTTGGTTTATTTCTCATTTGTAATTTATAACAATTGTTGAAATCAGCAGTACTTTAATTAAAGAGTAAACGAACCGTGAATATATTCCCGAATCAGTCGGTTGTGAATGAATGACGCCTGCATCAGTCACCGCTGCACTCGCGTCGGATTACAGCAGCAATTCGACAGGGGCTGTTTTCTAAAAGAGCAATTGTGTCCCCCTCGGTAAATTGTTATTAACTTATCATTGTTATGTTAATGCGTTGATCCGGGTAGAGTTCTGCTGGGTGCACGGGGCGGTGGTGGCTTATCACACGTGGGAGAATCGCTGCGCCACGTGATTCAAAGGTTCCCACTTGCGACAAATGCGCAGGATTCATTAATCGCTCTTTTATTTGTGAGAAAAAACAACATGGCCGTACTTGCAACTCGAGAAGAGGATTAGTGCGAAAAGGACCTTTCATATTTGACAATTTTTAGCCAATAATGAAAACTTAACCCGTATATATTTGTGTTATACAAGGTAATAGGCAAAAAATCTACTTATACATATAAAACCAACTGAACACGTTAACTTGTTCCTTACGTATGACTATTTTGACAATTATCTGACATATAGATGTGAAACATGTTTAATTTTTTGTTCTTATTGTATATTTAATACTTCTCAATTATTTGATACATAAATGTTAAAATGTTTTAGTTTTTGTTTCCATTGTACTAAGATTCCTGAAATATATTATTAAACATATAATTTAGATTTTCTCAAAATTAGAAGCATGTACAAGAAAGGTGCAAATAATATTTTATATTCCAAATATTTTTGCTAACATTTTTCATTTGAAACTTTTTTCACAGCTGATTCTGTTTTTGAAAAAATGCAATTTAATATTTTGTGTGTCCAGTAAACTTCCTCTTCCGGGTTTTCAATTTTATTCAAAATCAACTCAGCTCTTCATATTTTGGTGAAATTTATAAATTCTAAGTTTCGTTTCTCGTTCATAAGATATTGCGCACACGGACATGAGAAATTGGTCTTAACGGATTCAGTGGACGTCAAAATATGTATTTCCGCAAAAATCTCTTCAGCGTAGGTGACGGGTTCGACAATGGCAAAATGGAGGAGTAACGGGGAAAACAATGAAATATATTTTTTCTAAGAAACACCTGTTAATTAACAGTTCAAATCCGATATTTTTGCATTTGTTATAGTTATTTACGGTACAAGTTTCATAAACTCTATGGGTTATCACACCAGGCGTAAAGTTTTGAAACTTGTATCGCATAACGTTTTATCTAATTTCACGAAATATAAAAAAAATAATTTTAAAAATGTAGTAGGTATGACAATTTATATTTAATAAAATGTCATACCATATTTTTATAATGATTCTCTTTAGCATTTAACCAAAGACAAAAAAAAAAGATTTTGGACACAAGTATATTATGTTATATAATAAATCATTGACTGCATTCCGAAGAAAATTTTTTATTTTTACAATTATATTATGTTGCATCAACTTCTGGATTTCCTACAAATAAAAGATGAGAGTTTTCTCCGTTCCTCTATTTGTCTAGGTTATATTTCTACTGCAAGCTTTTAGCTACTTTGATTTTTTCCCAATAGCGCGTAATATTCGTGAAAAACTATCGGTACCTCGTGACTCGGTGCCAACAAATTTCGGTACAGTTTCGGTGCGTATCCGTGGCTGGCAGGCCTACCCCAACTAGGGCGGAGAGTTGTGCTCTCTGCTCTCCCTTCGGCTGATCAGCATCACAATACACGTCACGGCGTCGCACAAAGCGCCCGTGTCGCGCGCGTGCACCGTTCGCGTGCCCGTGTGTCTGCATTTGTCGCCGAAATTACACTTTTATATGCGGCAGCCCTGTGTGGTGCGAGATGTGGCAACGGTGCAAAGAGGGTGACACACTGCCTGAGATTCTGGAAAAGGAAGAAAGCTGGTGGAGTTTCGACGACTCTGAAGCCGATACCAATTAAAGACAAACAGTTCAAAACGTACCAAATGAATGATTAGGAGAAATTAAATTAGCGTGAATCTATGAAATTTCAGGAACTGGAGTACAGAAGATTTTTCCACTAACAATAAAATACATTATATATAGAGATCTGCTGCTCTATCAGAGTATCATTAGTAGACATGAGTAATTGGAGTGATGATATATTTATTCGTATTTCCCAGGTAAATGTGGAAAATAGTTTGATTTGTGAAATGATGCAAGATGATGGTTATTATTATTTCTGTTTGACTCTTACAAATACGAAAGGGAGAGGTATTTGTATTATTGCTATAAAGTGTTTTCTTTGATCTTTTGCCCAACAGGAATTAGTCCCAATTTTAGTTTAATACCTCAGTTTCCTTTTCGTACAACAAAAAATACTGGAGAAAACAGCTTTTGGTTCTTAGTTCTGTTCAGACAAAATTGGAAAAACACTGTCAAGAAATATTATCGCAGTACGTTTTGCTTCACATCTCAAATTACAACGAATGTTGAAGAGTGCGAAGGATATTTACAAAACTCCATGTGAATGTGGAAAATGTTACATTGGACGGACTAGCACAACGATAACAACAATTACAAAACATAAAAACCCATTCGTCTTAACCAACCAGAAAAATCTACTGTGACTAGTCATGCCATTGAAATAAATTTTGAAGAAACAAAAATCTTAGTAAGATCGAAGTGTGTCAACGCCAGACTCATAACAGAAGCTATATAAATAAAGTATAAGCAGAAAAATATAGTGAATCAAAATGAAGCTAAAAAGTTTAACAAGACATTGCTTTCTTTGTTTTATAATCATTATAACTACAGGACATAAACGGGCTTTTTGTATAAACCAACCAGAGAAATCTGCTGTTGTTAGTCATCATGACAAAGAAACAAATTTTGAAGGAACAAAAATGATAGCAAGATCAAAATATGTCAACGCCAAACTCATAAGAGAAGCTATGGAAATCTAGGTATAAGCAGAAGAATGCATTGAATCAAAATGAAGACAACGAGTTGAACAAGACATTACTTTCTTCGTTTTATAAATTATATTAACTACAAGTAGTCAGGTCATTGAAATAAATTTTGAAGAAACAATAACTGTAGTAAGATCGAAGTGTAGCAATGCTAGAATCATAAGAGAAGATATAAAAATCTAGGTATAAGCAGAAGAATACAGTGAATCAAAATGAACACTACGAGTTCAACAAGACATGACGTCCACTTCTGTTTTATAAATCATAATAACTATAGAACATATGCGAGCCATTCTTCTTAACCAACCAGAGAAATCCACTGCAGTTAGTCATACGATTAAAAGAAATTTTGAAGAAACAAAAATCATAGCTAAATCATAAGAGAAGATATAGAAATCAATAAGCAGAAGAAGACAGTGAATCACAATGAAGTTTAATAGATCATAATTTGTTGTTACTTAGTTACTGTTTCTCCTGTTTCTATTTACTTGTTTATGTTGTTCAATGTTTTCCTGACGAAAATTTCGAACGAAAATTTGCAAAACTTAAACCAAAAAATTGTTAATTTATTACTATGGGTTCTGAAAGCTTTTTAAATTTAATTGCCATTCAGTTCGATGAGTATAAATGTAGAAGGTTAATTTTGTATTTTATTTCCTGTGGTAAGCAGCTCTTGAGATATGAAGAAATTCGGTAAATAAATACACTTACAAAAAGGAACCAGTTCAATGGAAAATCTTCAAAACATCAATTTGTATTTTGCAACGAAGCCATCTGAAGCGTGCATTGAAGCATCCAGTGTAACATACACAGACCAGTATCGCAGGGTGGAAGGGCGGTATAAATTGAGGGGCGCGCGCCCTAGGTAGGTTTACGCTATACAGCTTCATCTAACCACCTTTATCAAATTGCAAAGAGCCTTTTATAAAATCGGATCAAGGCGGCGGCGGACGGATTCGACGTTTATCCGAGGGCCGGCAAGGTTGCGACCCTCGGCCACGCTGCAATCATTCCCGCTCCATTATCGGCGGCGGCGCACTTTAACCGATGGTGCTGCGAATAGTGCGATTGTTCAGAAACTATCAAATAAAGAACAGCACTGCTTTTAGTTAGCTGACACTGTCGTCAAATTAATGTTTACTGGTTGGGAGTCACTGAGATTTGACGCATAAGAAGAGGAGCGATGGCGAGAGTGTCCGGCCAGGGAGAAGACTTCCTGCGGCGTCGCTATTCCGTGAAATCTCTCAACCGACGGACCGTCGGATTCACGGACGCGTAGACAAAACCGTCAATCATACCTCGGTTATAAGCCCGACTCGCCCTCTCCATAGTTGACCTGACGACCCAGCTTCATTTCGTCTTCACACGGGGTGAAATATGTATTTGTTTACTCATAGTTTTCTCAAACACGATCGGTTGACTGAATTTGCTCCTTTCAGTACTACCTTCTTTTTGGACCAATGGTAGCGGGTTTTAATTTTGTACCCAGAACAAAGGCGACCAAGCATTTTTATTGAAAAAGAAATTTAGGTAAGAATTTTCCAAATATTTATTTATAATTTATAAAATAAACTAGTTAATAAGGCAATATTCATTTCAATACCTAATTGTTTTGACTGCTAACATATCTACTGTAATACAGGGTTTATTCTATTAAAAGACTTTATGGTACTGGGTATCCAAAATTAAAATATGCTAACTAGGGGTAGACAGCTGAACTAACCATACGGTACATAAATTTCATTGTATTTTGAAATTAATTGTTATTTTTTTTTAATTAAGAACAATAGTAGTTATTTTAAGAGTATTCCAATGTAAGTATTACATTTGTTTAAGCCGTATTATTTAAATAAGATGTAACAATGAAAGCTACATTACAGGTTAAGATTGAAAACAGGAAAATTTGCAGTGTGTATAACAGTTGTGCTGCCAATAAAAGCACGCATTCGTCATCATAAGATATCATACAAAATGAATTTGACATGTACTTTTCGTGAATTGTGATCAACGCCATCTTTTGATAATATGGCAGCCCAATACCAATCCCAATAAAAAAATATAAACAAAGGGTTCCGGCCGGCCAAATGGGTAGACATTCCAAAATATCAGTACAACTTCCGAGGAAATCACGGTAGAACTATTCCTATAGGTATTTTGGTTGTAGTTGATTGTTTTAGCAAATACTTCTTATGTTTTCCTCTTTACTGAACAAATGCAAAAAGTATCTTTAAACATTTAGAAAAATTATATATTTTTAATGATCGGAATACCGCATAGAGTCATATCGGATAATGATATTCAGAGAATATTTGTAGTTATTGTCATCTTATAGTGTATGTCAAATATTCGCTCACTTCCTTGTAATATCCATAAGCATAGAGCCATAGTATACGTATTTTATTGCTGTTAATTGTTTATTATATCTCAATCAATAAAAATAATGATAAAGCTATACCTAGCTATATCTTCGTTGTAGTTGATTGTTTTAGCAAATTTTCCTTATTTTTCCTCTTCGAAGACCTAATGCAAAAAGCATCATTAAACATTTGAAAATAATATATTTTTAATGATCGAAATCTCGTGTTAAGTCATATCAGATAATGGTGTTCAATCTCGCTCCCAAGAATATCTTGAAATGATAAAAATTTGGGGGCGACATCTTTACAAAAAACAAAGGCGGTTGATTGTAAATATATTAGGATGCATCAACTGAAGATCTTGATAAATCATTAGAACAATTTACTTGTTTAAAATGTGGAGTTAAATTAAGCGGTCGATGTATTCCTTTGTTATTTGGCGCAACATAGGTTATTAAGCAACCTCATCCAGAATACGAAATATTTTATCTGGATTAATATGTGCACACCGCTATCCTCCAGCGAGTAAATCACGGCAGTATCGGGCGCGTACATCAGCCCCACGTTGGGCGCCAAATATTTGCAGTGGATCGCTTATCACGCAGCACGCACACGCGTCACGCTCGCACGCAGGTACACGTGATTGCACTGCGGAAGCAGCTTATCGCACCTGGCCATGGACCATGGCGATGTGGGCGAGGAGGAAGGGGCCCCGACGTTTTTATGAGGTTGTTGTTTTTGTGATTTGTTTTTTGGTTGTTCGCTGTAATTTGGTCGGTGTTTAGGGCGGAAGATATTTTTAAATTAGCTAATTAATTGAAGTTTGTTTTTGTTGGGAAATAAATTTCAGAATGTGAAAGATTTAACTTTATTCAGTTGTCAAATATTAGGTTACTATTTTATGTTCCTCGTAACATATTTTCAACGTGTCAACAAATAAATAAAACGTGGAAAAATATGCATAACAAAAGAGATATTTCTGTCAGGTAAAAATAAAGAAAATCTAGGGCACAATTTCATCAATTCTAAAAACGTCACCAAACCGATCACAATTTCAATTACGAAATAGTTTAATATCAAACGTGTGAACAGGCGATGACGCATGGAGACCCACATCGCAGTCCAAGGTGACAACGGTGAACAGCGAGCGTATCGTCTTGTCGCTTCAGCACTTCTGCGTCCGACGTGAAAATAACATACCTGACACCCGGGATTCGACTCAGATCTGCTTCGCACCTTTGGAGTTCCAGTCACTTGATATTCTGCACAGCACCGGATTCAGTCCAAATCGCTCATGACCATTTATTTTTCGTATTTTTATCCGTTTTATATACGAGCTTCCACGTATGTAATTGATTTACCAATTGAGAGCTTTATATATTCAATGTGCATAACGATAGATGGTGACCTACATTAACTCCCAGTTCATTTTAATAATTATCATTTATTATGATATTTGCTTAATCTTTGTATAGTTTTTTTTTTATAGTGTGTTCTATTTGCATGACGATTGGCCTGACTTGGTAATGGGGCAGCAGGTAGGGCTATTTGGTGTTCAAGAGTGGATTATTATATGTTTTTTTTTTGTTAGGTTTCTGTTGCAGATTTTAAAACTTCAAATTTTCGAAATTCAAAATATTTCTCCAACTTTAAGTGATAATAGCTGGTACCACGAGCTCTGTTTTTGGGTGTTTTAAGAGCAGTGTTTTAAGCTCGGTTTTAGCTCTGTGATAAAAAATTTAACTTCAGTGCCTTGATACATAAATAACTATTATTTATTTTAAAAAATAATTGATAAAATGTGGCTGTCTACAAGATTTTGAGGTGCACTGGAACTTTTAACAAACTAGAAACAGTAATTTTCTAATTTAATCCGTCTGATGCAGGCAATGTTTGATTTCTTGTATTTTCTTGTCTACTTGATTCCTCGCATTAAATGCTGTTCACGTTTAGTTTGTGTCTGTGTGTTGTGAAGTGTAGGTGTTTTTATTATAAAATAATTTAAATTTTAGTGAAATTGTTTTCAAATATTGTTTAAATATTTGTCTGAAGTGTGTGTGTTGTGAAATTGTGTAGTGCAACATTAGATGGAACTTCTCTTGCAACTCATTCGACCGGGACATGGCAAGAGAACCAGTAAAAATAAGGTAAACAACACATATTTGATTGAAACAAGATACAATGTGTTAATAAGCCGTTAGAGTATTATATGTAGAACTCTCGTCTCCCAAGCGAAAATTCTAATTACTCGCAATTAGACTTTAATACATCAGTGCCTTGATACATAAATAACTATTTTTGTCAATAAATATTTAAGTTTTCTGCAAATATGTTGAAATAAAATATCTCTTACTGCAAAACTATTGTTTTTGAACGAATGTGAAACTAATGAATATATGTTTTTTAGTACTCTTGCACTTGCACTATACCTCTTGAGAAACATTAATTGAATAAATCACAATTTATGTAATGTTGTACATATTATAATCAAATTTCAACGCTAAATAGTCAAGAATATAGCATCGTACAAATTATAAAAATCTGGTGTGGTCACCACACTACTTTCTTATACAAATAAAACCAACTGACAATTATTTGATATGTAGATGTTAAACCTGTTTAATTTTTTGTTCTCATTGTAACTGTGCATTTATTTTGAAATAGAAATTAATTAAAATCTAGTCTTCAAAACTTTCTAACTAATAATACAAATATTACTTTTATAATATTTCACCAGACACATATTTTTTACACTTCACAATTATGTGACCCGTTTGACACATAGATATTAAAAATGTTTTAGTTTTTGTTCCCATTGTAACTAAGATTATAGAAATATATTCTTGAATATATAATTTAGTATTTCTTAAAAATAACAACATTTTATATTCATCTTTCATTTGAAACATTTTCTCACAATTAATTCTATTTTTGACACAAATGGAATGTATTGTTTTGTGTGTCCAGTAAACTTCCTCTTCCGGTTTTACAGTTTCATTCAAAATCAACTCAGCTCTTCATTTTTTCATGAAACTTATAAATTCCAAGTTTCGTTTACATATCTTGTCTCGTTTGTAAGATATTGCGCACACGGACATCCATGAGAAATTGGTCTTAACAGATTCAGCGGACGTCAAAATATGTATTTCCGCAAAAATCTCGCTAACGATTTTTTTCGTGATTCCAATACTTCCTTATACTTTGTACAAGAAAGTAAAAATGATAAAAAATATCAATAAAGATTATAACGATGAACTATCTTGCCTAGCATTCCCGTATACCCCATACATGGATAAGAATAAGAAAAGATTTCAAACCATCTACTAAGCTGTCTTCAGGTCGTCTACCAGTATACGGTGAGGAGAAAGTTGGATAACTACGCCCAAGGACGTACTATAAGAATATAAATAAAGAATAAATAAATGAAGCAAAATAAGATACCAAGAAAACGAGAACAGGCAAAGTGAATAAAACTGAAAAATCAGCTGTACTTAATGTATAACATTATCACATTTTCTGATGTGTAATGCACGTATTTTATCAAGCAATTTTCTGCGAATTAGCTAAATATTTATTATTTACAGTTTCTTTTTTGTGCAGTCAAGGCTGATTCGCGAATCCGGCTAGAAATTCCACCAGAAAAAAATTCTGTGAATGGCGCCACGATATCATAAACACTCTTGTCTTGGAATAATAAACGATAAATGCGGGTAAAAAGCGTTCTGGTATGTGGAATAGTGATCTCGAGTTGGATTCTAGTGGATCGGAATGCCGTATCATTGTTTTGCTGACTGCAACGCGATCTCATATGACTTAATCGTACCTGAGTTTGTCTGGTGACTCACGATTTATTAAACGTGCCTTGTGTACCTCTGTAGAACCCACGTATAATAACAGTGACCTCAGCGTGATATGTCAATTGTATCTCATTATTGTAGCTTCTGATAGCACATTCTCTGGTTTCAGTTACATTCTGATTCATTTCTTTTATCATCACATTACCTTTTCGTATTTGTTATTGTTTACTAAAACTTTTTAGATTAATCGTTACATTATTAAATATATTTTACGTTGTCTTTTTTTTCTACTATCCAATATATAATAATACGCGGATAAGTCAATCTTTGTGTATTTGAATAATTTTGCAAATATTTTATGCTGATTCGGTTCGGATTCGGATTAACATTTTTGTGGTTGCGGTTCTCAAAGTATATTTGAATAAAAACCGGATATTTTTGTACTTTTTAAAAATAAATTATACATCTATATATTCTATTAAAGGAGAAGTTATGGAATTGGTGTTTCATTCCAATTCTGAAGACCAAATATATTTTACAACGGTCTGTTCTTCGAAATGAGGAATTTTCTATGATTAGTATGTACATATCATGTTTATTATTGAAAAAATGAAATATTCTTAATTTATTTGTTTAGTTATATTCGGGCCTATTTTCTAAATAGTTGCTACCGTAACAACTTGCTAATTGTGACAAAAATTAATCGTTTTTGACAGGTACTGAAATATTCTCCATTAAACAGGAAAATTTGATGCGATTTTGTCACCATTAGAAAATTGCTACGTAACAACTTCGTTAGTGAATTGCATCGAATGTTGCTTCTTTCATTGAAAACTGATACCACTTTAGGAATTTGGTAATTGTAATTTAATTTTTTCTAATCCATTGTATATTGTGTGATTGTGATGATTTTTTGGCCATGATAACTCAATTTTTAATGAAGCTATCAATGTCAAATTTCATATTTAAATATTACATGTTTATGATATGAGCTGATTAGATTTTGAGAACAATCCATTAAACGGAAGTGGTAATTTCCTTGTAGATTCTCAGGTTTTCTTTTTGGTATATCTCAGTTAATTCATAAGTTAGAATATAATATGGGCTATAATTTTTATTTGCTAAATATTGCTGTAATTTGTATTGTTTAGAAAATTTGCGAGAGGTTATGTGCTGGCACATCAGATTTTAAAAAATCAAATGAAAGGATGATTGTGGATATATGTGAACACACGAACTACCATGGTCTACAGTAGGATTCAAACCCAGGACCTTTGTTGTGCTAGGCTAGTGATTTAGCCAACACACGATCGGCAAAAATATTATTAAATAAAAAAAATTCATATTCATTTATAAAACTTGCGGGTGCGGATTGGTTTAGGTAAACTGAACTGCGGATGCGGATTGGGATATGATAGTTGTGGAAGCGGATTTTGAAGTGGATTTGCAATTTCGATAATTAAACGTATGTGGGTACGAAAAGGAATGTATCCATGTAGGGTTCTAGTTATTCTAGTACCGATTCTTGTAGCGGTAAAATTATAATTAGTTTAAATAAAAGTATATGAAAGTGTACCATAAAGCTCTGCTTTCCATTTTTGCATTCGGTTAAGAAGAGTAGACCTATTATCCAAATAGATAAGTTAAAATTAATTCGGATAAACTGGCAATGGACTTGTTCATTATAATGAGAGTAAAAAAACTGAAGTCAATTGAATGTTTTTATCGCAAAAATTGCTTCTATTGTTCTTTCGCAAACAATTCGAAATTCCAGTGGCCTTTATCCACAATCATACCTTTGTTAATCAGGTATTTCAATATCAAAGCAGGAAATAAAATACGGGCGTGACGTTAGATATGAAAGTTCCCATGTTGGTCGTACGCTGTGTTGTGTGTTTCCCCTGTGATATTTATGGTGGCCGCACTGCGCGGCTATCTCCTCCCTCCCCTGGCTCCGCACCCCGCGTTGCTACCTGGCGAGGGTGCTTATCGTACCTGGCCAATGACGGGACGCATTAGGTCGCCCCCGCAGTTGCTATTGATACGCGATGGAGAACCCAATGGTGATGCGTTATTTCGTTTATACTGAGCTATTTTATTGGAAAGCCATTGAGAGGGTTTTTACCGATTTGATTGAAGGCAAAGGAAATGATTATTTCTTTCGAAAACTGAAAGTGAAATCTCCAATTGGAAAGGTTGTTAAAATAGTGTTGAAGCTAATGTAATTCTGTATAGAGCATCAGATTAATTCTCGCGAATTTGCGTCGGTGGTTCAGGGGTCATTTGTGCAAACATTCGTGCATTAAAAAGAATAAAAGTCGGTTTAAAATGGCGCGGATTGATTGATGATGGCTGCTCTTCCAGCCACTTGTCATCCTCGCTGCCCTGTTCATGCCATTTCGTCCTCTCCTGTTTTACTCGCTCCGCAGATAAATTGCCAAAATATTACTCGATTCTAAAAAACGCATAAATCCTACTGTAATAAACGGTAGTAATAAAATTTCAAACAGAATTCAGAAATTTAAAATTAGCAATAGTTCACTTGTTTCGTTACATACTTTAATAAAAATGGTTGTTTTTAAATCTTGAATAATAAATAAATAGCTCCATGATAACGTATATATGTAAGGGAGGTATTACGTTTTATGAATTAATTTTACTTTGGGAATAATTCATCAGCAGTAAGTAGTAGATTATTTTAATGTCTATATGGGTTTTTGGGCATGTCCAGTAAATTGATGAGATGATAGAGTAAATTCCATTATGGAATCAAGAAGATGTAGAGAAGAATATTACCTACAAATTTTGTTTCAATCATTTTATTTTGTTGTCATGTCATCAGATTCGAGGTACCAGTCAATGTCAGTGTTTTTGTTAATTTGTTATTATTTCTCTTATTTTCCCTAAAATATTTTTAAAATAACAGAATACACAAATAAATTTAGAACAACAATTTTTTTTTTTTTAGTTATTCTAAAAGTCTTTTTGGGCCAAATGATATAATTCTGGACTCGTATATGCTTCCCTATTCTATATCTTTTATAATTATCATCCGTCCATCTTCAAAATGTGGAGTGTAAAATTTGACAGAAAATTTGTTGATTTTTGCATCAATACTAGTGGATAATTCACATATTAGGGGACTTGTTCTTGAAGCTTTGAGACAAGGTATGTAGATGATCTCTTTTCGAATTTATAAAAAGTTTTAGTTGTACGACTGGACAAATCAGCACTTGATGAAATCCATGTGGCGTGGCCATCATATCATAGCAGGCTATGGAACACTTGTTGAACACAGAGGTTGCATTAATTTTTTCCAATGTAAATATTTAAGTGCTCTGTCATTCGGACTTAGGAAAACATTAATTCACGTTGCGATGTGCGCCACGCGAGCCAGAAGCGATGATGACGGGGCTCGTGGCGTGAAGTGTAAATGTCTGCTGTAATAAGGAGCCTCTTGTTGAGAATTTATTATTTTGTAATTGGAAATGGGTGTTTCATTACTAGGCACAGGATGAGAAATTGAATAGGCGCACATTTATAATTTATTATTCCTAAGACATGCTTCATTATAGATTAATGGACATTTAGACACATTGGAGTTATTTACAAGAAATTTTTATTACACGATTAAGACATGAATTTATTTACCTCCTCAACCCGTAATTTCTGAAAATGATTAATTGATAGACAGAATTAAGAACTAACTCAATTCTGTGTTTGAATATCCAATAAATTCATGGAACTCTTGGTCAAAGTTCTGTAGCATATTTATTAAATAAAACGTTTAGTAATTCTAAACGTACATGGCCCTAATCATATCATTTGTTCCAGTTCACAATATTTATATCTCAAATTTTATCATTTTTACCTACCACATATACATATATATATATATATATATATATATATATATATATATATATATATATATATAAGGGAGGTATTATGTTTATGTTACGCATTAATTAGATTTTGGGAACAATTCATCAACAGAAAGTAGTAGATTATTTGAAGGTCTATCAGGGTTTTTGAGCATATCTTAGTAACTAAATGAAATAGAGTAAATATCATTGGATATTAGAATCAAACGGATGTAAATAGTTATTTTTGTATATTGTGTGCGAAATTGATGTTTTTAGTGCGTAAGATTGCCAGTTTTTTGACGAGGATTGCCATTTCGCGCATTAAATATAAACAATATTGTTTCTACGATTGTATTTTATCCGACTGAAAATTTTATTAAATTTATTGAAAAGGATGAAAATAACCAAACAAAATTAGTACACCGTAACTTTTCTCATATTTTGGTAACTAAGAAAGAGTGACAGTTTTTGTAGACAATTTTGATTTCTGAGCAAAAATATGCGAAAACGTTTTCCCAACCCGTGCAAGAAAACTGAATAACATGGTAACCTAACAAAAAAAAAAGATTCTGCTAAGAATGTTACATTTTGCGCATTGAAATTTATCAAAAAAAGTCCCTATTTTTTAACAATCGTAGAAAAATAATATTACCTACCTACAATATTTATTTTTTTATATTTTGTTGACATCAGATTCAAAACAGTGTTTGTGGTACCAGCCAATACTTTTAGGCCAAATGAAATCCTAATGATAGTGATTTTTATTAATTCGTTATTATTTCAGTTGTTATTTTTTCTTAATAATAGAATTTAAAATACAAATAAATTGAGTATGTACAACAATTTTCCTTTTGTAAAATCAAAATTTTAAAAAGTTATTATAAAAGACTTAATTGAGCCAAATGATATGGGTTCTGGGCTCGTATTTAATAAATATTCTACAGAACTATAACCAAAAGTCTTTTAAATTCACTAGAGTTCTGAAATTTTTTACAATTTTTGTTATATTGATATATAATCTAAAATTTAGTGTAGAAAAAGCTTATAAATGATTGGCCAAATAGCAAGAAGAAGTATATTCCACAACACATCATAAAGCGGCGAAAACCAGGTCCCAACTTCATACCTTAAGTTGCAGAAGGCCCCATTATCTTTTATTATAAAAGCCAGAAGCCAGAAGCAGAAGCAGGTAGCAATGGAATGTGCATTATTTCCCGAAACGATCGTTTCCACATCCGGTCGGTGTGTTATACAGTGCGAATAACCATTACACCTTATGTTACAATCCGATACGTGGCCGTCGAATGCTTCCGTGTAGCGTAACCACTTTTCATGCGAGTGCGAGTGGTTCTGCTCGGTCTTGATTCTGTTACCATGTCGTGTTACTGCGTTTGAAATATTGGAATTGTCGTGGTAATGGATACGGCGTTACCATCGCCGATTGTGCGCTTTTTATGTTCCGTGTGCGGAGATGTTCCATCGCTATGAATATTTATCATTTTTTCTTCAATTCCAACTCATCGGAGAGGATTTTTTATAGTGTATGAGGTTGACTTTTAAATTAGTTTATGGTTGAGCTTTATTTCCCAAGGAAAACTGCAAACATCTCATCCTTATATAAATTGCCCACAACAGTACCTGAATTGTTAATCTTTTACCTTCAAGTGAACATACTAATGTTTTCGTCTCTTACTTATTAAGATAATTCTAATAGCTTTCTACCATTTAATGTAGACTGAGGTGGTTACTCTTCACCTTGTTCTTTTCCCAGTCTTCTGTGCCATAGATTTCTCCACGTTTATCATACTATCAACTGTTATTGGTTTTGTCTTATGCAACTTCCTACCTCTACATTTGAGTGCCTCTTTAATATCTTTCTCCTACATTTTTTGCTGCTCCCTATTTAACTTTCTTACACCTACGAAAATGAAGAATAGCAATCATTAAATTATATAAAAAAAAAACATGGTTGAAGGTCCTATGTTTCCGTTTTGAGAATTTTCTGAATGACGTCTTTGTGGATGGATGAAGGGCAGCATGGGTGGATGGATATGTGTTCGATTATTCTATGATTCACGAACGAGAAAAGATAGAGTAACAAAACTTCATAATTATAAGTTTCATGACAAGGCGGAGATATATTAAAAATATCGTAAATTGATTTTTACAATAATTAATTAAATCTTGTCGAGTTTGGTGTCAAACTAAATGATCTCAGAGAGAAGCGCTGCACTAAAATATCAAAAATAATTTTTAGTGATCGTCAATTGTTTTCATAGCAGTTATTAAAATTCTTTTGAGATTAGTTTCAAATTGAAACTCTTCGATGAGGACATTCGTACATTATTTAAAAATTTTGACTATGATTTATTTTTAAAGATACGTATAAAATTTTATCGAAGTTACTATTATTATTACATGTATTATTACCAGAGTCGTATGGAGACCAAACCAATTTCTTTCTGTAGTTCTTATTGCTTGTTCTTTTTTTGCTATTTCATGTCATCTTTCATTCTTTATTTGTGTCATTTTTATCGCATTTTTTTTATTATATCTTCAACTGGAATAATTTATCCTATTTTAAAATACAGTTTATTCTGGATATGCTTTCTATGAGTATGTTTAGTTGGCAAATTGTCATGCTATGACCAAGATTTCCCGTTAAATGTATCTTGAAAGACCCGGTTGATTCTTTAGCATCCATAAAAAATTCAGTAGTTCAAAATACAGTATTTGGATGCGTACTTGAAGGTAACACAACTATAATATAAATTTTAAACATGAGCATTCATATTCTTGTTGAACTAGAGTGCACGTATTGCTAGGAACTTCTTAGTCATACTGTTCGTGTATATAAATATGTTACTCCTCATAGTGTAATTTTAAAGATTTCTGCCACCTGGACCAAAATCCCATCCATTTCATGAAGTAGAATCTACAGATAATTTCCATTAAAAATCTGTACTGTGATTCGAAAAGTTTAAAATTACACTATGAGAAGCCGCTTCATGAATTGGGTGTCCATTCATTAAATGCACAATAACATCTTTTGGATTCGACATATACATCTCAATCATACACCTACTCCATTGCTTAACTTAAAGATTCAAACAGAAGTTATGAATTAATTTTGTTGCTTCTGCTTTGAATTCACTCATACCATCCTTGTATCAATAATAATTATTATTCTCTTGTATAAAATCAAACCTGAATAAAATTTCCATCTTGAGAGAGATGTGGACGTTTCGATGCGATGACATTGTCCATGTTGGGTGCCCATACAATATATCTGCTTAAAATACGAGTTTCGGCTACGGTGACTTCACCTACACATACGTGCTCCGTGCGTCGTTGTGCGTCGATTGCCGTTCATGGTCGGCTGGCTCTCCGTCGCCGAAACCGCCGTTTGCATCTGTTTACGAGCATGTCAGGAATTCTTCCTTGCTGCGATCTTCCGTGCCATTGGTGCCTCACACTGGGGTTACGCGTTTTCAGTATCTGTGCTTAATTTTTTGTGTATATTTTATCGGTTGCGTACCTTTATTATTGCGCAGTTCCGTTTTTATCTGGCGATTTATGACAGCAGGAATGCTCAAACGTTTTCGCAAGAATCTCGGATTTTAAAAATAAGTAAGATAAATTATTTTTTCGGAGAAAGCTGCAGGTAATTACTGCAATGACAAATAGATGTTCCGCACAGAAATAGATTTCTATTTATAATTGTACAAATAGAGTTTAATATCTCTGCAGCAGATCTAACAGTTTTGCTGAAAATAGTCCATTGAGAACAAAGAACCATTATACCATTCTGTGGTATACCTGGCGAACAACTGCATTCAAAGGAAGAACCAGTAAATATAGAACAAAATACAGACGCCTTTATTTCACGGCTCCAAAATTAGAATTAAAAAGTACTGTAAATGTCAGGAACACTGCTACGTCGCTCGCACGTTTACGTTCTCTGTTCAGGCCAGGTGTACGCACATACGAACACACCGCCGGATATTTAAGTCTACGTGTGGCAGGATATTAATAGCTTCCAAGTAAGGGATGCTCTGATCTGGTACACAACTTCGTCTACCTTTGCGAGGTCTGTCTACGTTGTAGGTAAACTACGGACATGGTAATATATTTTCGAAAAAAAAAATTTAATGGACAAGATATATCGAAAAAGGGAAGAAATGATGATGACCTAGAGACCAAGAGACCTTATAATTGATTTGATGATTGGTAACTGTTCTTCACTCGCAAAAATATGTCATGTATCTACATTTGCTGCAAGTAGAGTGCCACACCAGATAGTGTGGTAATATAATATTATAAGGGAAGCTATAGGCACTGACGTTAAAAATGCGAGACAAGACAGACAGGCAATAAGTGAGCAACCGTACAGTCCGCTTGGAAAATTGATAAGAAAATATAAAACAATTATCATTCAAGGATTTTGAAATAAAATATTTAGTATAAAAATTAATTAATACCCATTAGCATAAATGAGAGCAAATTATGTACGTGAATTTAAAGGAATTTTCAAATAATGAAAAATACACTTAAAATTTTTTTTTTTTGATCGGACGAAAACTAACTCCTTTCCGGTGTGTTTTCGAACTGCAAAGTGCATTAATCCAATATTTAAGTGTCGTTGCTTGGTTTCAATAAATTATAGTACGAGAATATCCTTTCCGGACACTGAAAAAGTTTTCTCGTACGATTTAGCTTTTCAAATAAATAAACAAACCATGGATACGCTATCCTCAGATATTTCTATTAAAACAACGCAATATTTATGTCTTGTTGGTTGTCTGACGTTTAAAATTGAAATATAAAATATCTAATTATTGAATAGCAACCGCTTAAAAAAAACGCATAGCAACCCTTTTACAAACAAGTGTTAAACGAAGAAGGGTAGCAATACAACTTTTTGTCTCATTTTTGGCTTTCATAAAGGCATACAAGTGAGCGTTCCAGTATTATTATATTTCAGTGGCAAGAGGATACTACATCCCGAAGCTTTCTACTGCATGAACATAGTGAACGTAGTATTATATAAAAAATAATTAATTTTAATATAAAATACAACCCTTCTAGAAGAATATAGCGTTTACCATAGCAACAAGAAACGAAATACCTAATAATGATCTGATATATAGCGTAATTCGGGCAGCAATTTTTTTTAGTATATATATGTTTTCTCAAATCCACGTTATGGAATATGTGACAGCGAATTTTCTAGTGCTCCTCTAGAGTTAACACAAGAAGCATCCTCCGCAAATAACAATTTATTGCCCTCTAAATCTTAATCAAGGTGTGAATAACCATTATATTACATTCAATTGGCTAGATGCCGCGTCGTCCGCGTAAACAGTAAAAACCCGCAAAATTTTATAGCATCCAACGTTACATATTTACCCACCATTGTTAGATTAAAATGAGGTAAACAATATGTCAATTACGTATTATGTCCGTAAAAAAATATATTTTTTAATTTTTTTTTTAAATAATGAATAACGAAAATACTGTATGTATCACTTTTTCTTTGAATGATTTTAATTTTTGCCGAAGATACCTGAAGAAGTCACGGTGATACGGAAACGTTTATAAGAACACGTGCCAGAACAAACAGATTTCGGGAAAAACCATGTACCGGTCTCCAGAAATAACAACACTTTATCAATATTTCGAGTTTATACATTTTATGATTATTTTAATGGTTTTCTTGACGTCTGTGTATAATATACTTTCATATTTTATAGTGTTGTTAAAATTTACTTACGGTTATTGTTTTGATTATAAATTTGTTGTTTTAATATTGTTCTCATATGTAAATGTATTTTATTGCTTATAATTAAGCTATCAAAATGACATAAAACTATTGTTAGTTCCTTCCTGAATATCTGGTAAGTTTTTCTCTCGTCAAGCATGCGATCATCATCTTGGCTGTTTGGGCTACTATTAATTGAATGTCTCCACATCCAATCTGCCGTGCGCAGTTTGTACAATGACCGCGTGGAGGCGGCGGTGGAGGCGGGGTAATGGCCAAGAAATTGAGGCTCTCTTTCTGCGGGAATAATAGCGCCGGTAGACAAAGGTCCTGCGAGATATATCACATAGATTACCCGGTATATTTCACATACACATACGCGTACCACCTTCATTTGCTTGGAGGTGGCCAGCTACCCCACAGTGGCGGAGGTATTTCTTTTTCTTAGGCTCTCCTTATTTTGAAAACTATTCCTCTTCATAGGTACATAAATGTGATGATTTAATTTTGTTGCTAAAAAAAATTAGGTTTTTTATAAACTTCATTAAAGTACGTTGTATTTGTATTCAACAAGTTGAAGTTCAATATCAGGTTTGTTTCAAGTGGATATTTCTGACAAGTTTGTGTCAAGTATTGGACACTTCAAACTGTCTGTAACTGATTTGCGACTGTTTTGGACTGTTTGACAATAGGTAACTAGTAGTCACAAATTTGTCTATGGTGTACTTGGAACGGTATTTTGTTAATGAACATGTTACCGAAAGTCACAAACTGTCAAAAGTGCTAAGTTGGAACAAACCTATTGTCGCCGCCGGCGTTAAAGTGTCTCCTTGACAACACTTCTACTCCGGCGGCGAACAAAGTAAAATATTATGAAAAATAGTTGTAATTCAATATTTTGACAGTTAAAAATATAATAAATAAACAAACAAAACAGCATTTTCTATGGCAACTAGTAATGCTGAATAAAACAGAATATTTTTTAAAGTTTTGGGCATTTTTAAATGATTTATAATTCTATTTTCTATGTTTGAAGAAAAAATAGCATGTGTTCTTCGGAGTAAATCTAACTTGAGGTGCTTCGCATGTAATTGTCCGACTCGCTTCGCTCGTCGCTCAAACCTACATGCTCAGCACACAAAGTATCAGGTATCACATTTACTTCTAGTAATACAATATACGATTATTGCTGTCAAATATTTTATATTTATCAAAAGCATTTTAACCTAGTACGTCTTTCTTCTTCTTTTAAGTTAATACGACAGTAGTCGCTTACTCCATTCATCTCTGTTGATTCATATTTTCTTCTCTAGGTTTTTGTCTATAATTATTTGTTTCATTTTTCCTGCATAGTTTTCTTTATTTTTTCAGTTTCTCTTTTTCAAAAGTTACCTATACATATATGTAGTGGCTTCTGTCACCTCTCCTCTGACATTCTATTTAGATAGGTGCTGAACCTTGCCATTTCGTGTCTTATGAATTAATTTCTCAGTTTCTCTTATCGTCGAATCTACTTTTTCTCATGCATTTTCTTATTTAAAAAAGTAGTATGTCAAAGAACCATTATTTTTGAAATTATATATTTACATCCATTTTTTATCTCCCGTCACATCCTAGATGGGAGGTATGGAAATCATGCTAGAATTTCGGTAGTGAGTTTACAATGGATAAGTGTGATTTTAGTATCCTGTATTTTACATTTATATTTCCTTAGGAAGAGCTGATTCGATTTTGGTGATAATCTAATGACATCTAAAAAAACAATAGTTTTTCTAAGCTAAAGTAAACTTTAAGGAATATGGGATTTTCCCCGTTTTGGATTTTGCTCCCCGCTTATGGAGAATTGCAGCAGTCCATCAGCGGGCGAGTGCAGCGGTACACACATAGGAATCCGGTTCCGGACTCTCGACTCCAGCACACCGGAGCGGTGATTGCCGCCCGGAGATGAATAAGACCGACTTGAATTGGTTCCATTATTAGCCTTTTCTTTAAGGCCGTGCGGAAAAATGTCCGACCACAGTCGATCTCTTTTGACCTACGGCCCGCAATCGTTTCTCTTTTACCGTAAGTGAGTGCTCTGTCTTTTTCTTTACCGTTACCGCTTTACTCTTACCGGTACGCGGTGATTGCTTTTACTGATTCGTTTGAGTTATTGCCGCTTGAAAGGATTTTTAACAATGCTCAAATAAAAATGTAATTTCATTTATCAGCATTATCGGGAAAATCTTGATATTAAACTCACAAAATATACATTTAATAACGATAACGGAGGGATATTATAAGACAGGATCACAGGAGCACAAAGGAAAATGTAAAGTATACAGCAGGTTATGAATCTGAGCGCGATGTAATATTTTGGCGCGCGCAATCAACGTTGTACTTCTCCGAGAATTGTAGAATCCCTCTTTCTTCATACCTTGTACAACAGAGCTTCCCAAAGTGTTAACATTGAATCGCCAAGTAGATTTAACAGCATATTTGTTTGTAAAGATTGTAACGGGTGTTTTTTTTTTAGAGGAAATAAAACACATTAAAATCGATGTAATGACCATAATATTGCCTTTTTTGCAAAGATAATCTTATGCCATTTGTGTTTGAATACGATTTCGGAAATTTTCGATTTTTGATCACTTTTCCAGACAACTGGGGCCGAATTTCGGCAATAACGTGACGAATGTTGGCTTCCATGTCATCCACTGAGCACAAAACAGCTGTTACTTATCAAATTGGTTATCGCTGGAAAAGTGTTGCGAATTCGAAAAACAAACCTCTAAAAAAACACTCGTTACAATAAATTTTCCTTTTTGTTGCTTTCATTTCAATTTATTGTCACTGTCACTAAAATCAAGAAAATTATATACCAACAACATGTACAGAAAAAAATAAAACAATATGTCCTCCTAGATATAGCCCAATGCTCCACAATAAAGGTGTGTGATTGTTATGGATAATATTGATATAATAGTTATTTTTCTACAATCGTTGCACAATATCGATATTGTTATTCCATTTTTGGTTAGGAAATGTTCAAAATTGTCGCTCTAGGGCGACAAAGTGACATATTGTCGCACTAGCGTGACAAAAACAAAACAAAAATAAATTAGGTAAAAGAAGTAAATGATGCATTGGATTTTTTTGGTAATAACCTTGCTATTGCAAATACAGTTGGCATATACGTACATACACTTCAACTCAATCACCATAAACGTATTCACTCTGTAGACTTTATGCCAAATGTACTCCATATGTCAAATGTACTCCATGTATCAAATTATGATTTCTTTGAAAATTTTTATTTTGTTCATAAACGTTGTCATGATTACGGTGACATGGGTAACTACAATTTTACTGAATTGTTATAGGCGTGACCAAAGATAATTTTGAAAATTAATTTTTTTCTACAGCTTGACATTGTACAACGATTGTAGAAAAAATATTGTGTGTATTTCGTCGGATAGAGCTTGTTCGGTGCACTTGTCGAGTTGTTGATCTCGGCTTCGCCTCGATCAACAATTTCTTGCCGCGTGCAACAAACAATGCTCTATCCGCATTTGATACACAAATAACTAGAGCGACAATTTTGAACATTTCCTAACCAAAAATGGAATAACAATGTCGATATTGTGCAACGATTGTAGAAAAATAAATATAGAAAGTTATAATTCTCATCCTGAAAAAATAATTCTATTACTTCTACCCCGATCCCGAAGAAATTAAGATTTGTAATGATACCATCATCAAAATGTTGATGTAATGAGAACCGTATGATTAAAGGTTTGGATATATGGAATATGAAAATTACTGATTATCGAACGAAGCTACAATGCATTGTCTGCTATGGGCACCAATACAAAATTTGTAATTTTAGCAGCGCACTTTTTGAGAAACACTGCGTTATAGGTGCTCAGCAAGTCGCGTTCGTGAGCGTGGCAGGAGCAAGGGAGTTCTCATTTCCTGGAAAGCTTTTTTTGACGTCTTTCACCTCAAACGGTCTCGAACGCTGCCACCATTAGCTCTCATTTATTCCTCATTTGCACATATTTCTGAAAGGGCCGTATAATCTTGGCAAATACCGCAGGTTGTCTCCCTCTTCCCCTGTTCACCTTGCCGCGTCTCATTTGCATGTCGTTACCGCTTTCATCTTGTCCATGTCCGTCCCACCTGCCGGTACTTTTCATTTCGTTTTTCTCGGGGGAAACCTGAGCGGGGGACTGGAGTTTCTGAAATAAAACTTGCTGTGTATACAATGATTTTAATTTCTCTTTTTATTGCTGAACTTTCAACTGTCATGTTTCGCATTGCATCATATTATTTAACACATTCTTCTGAGGATGCTACGCTACAAATTTATCAACACAAAGAACTTTCCATTTGGAGATGATTCTTATATAAGGCCAGAATAGTTGCCAATTGTAATATCTCCCACAATCGATGAAGACACTTCAGAACTGCAACTATCATATGCAACAATAAATAATAGATAAATCTCGAGATAAATGGAGTAATAATATTTATTTAAAAATCCTCTTACAATCTTGCCATATACCTAGATCTAAAATGAAAGACTTGGACCATGCTGCATCTGAAAAATGTAATTTTTTTTTATTTCAGAAAATGTTTGATGGTTTGATATTTATATGACCATTAATATCCGGTACATTGTCTATCTATATATATATATGATGTTTTTGTGATTATTGTTGTATTTCATTAAATATCTTTGAATAAGTCAAATGCCTGAATTAATTGTATTGTTTTGTGAATTTTTTAAAATTATAACAATTAAATTATGTTTTATAAAGGTAAATAAACTTACGGAACTCATAATATAAAGCCTGTATGACCACGATATTATTTCCTAATTAATTTCTATTTTAATAATAAATTTGTCCCGCTTTCACCATTCCAATATTTGACAAATCTAAATAAATATCCTAGCAATGGCATCTGTACTGAAATGAAATAACCTAAATTGAAATACTCACAAAAAAAATTCATTTCTCACGATGCTTGCAATATACCTCACAACAAACATCGAATGAGCAGATATCTAATACCCGGTTGCACCAACGTTAGTTAAATTTTAAACTTGGTTTAAATAAATAAAAGCAAATCGAAGTTATATGTCATATGGAGTAATTGACATTGATGTCAAAAATTAGATATGCTTTTATTTATTTAAACCAAGTTTAAAATTTAACTAACGTTGGTGCAACCGAGCATAAGTGGTCGTAGAAAAAAATATTTATGTTCGATTGCATTACATACACTTGCTTATGATATTGTTTAGCGGTCATAAAGTTGCTCGATATGGACAAGTCAAAAACGATAAAGTATAAAGGCCTATTATTAAAATAAACAACAAAATAAATTTTATTAATTTATTAGGTATACGTAATTAAATAGGATCCTAATTTTTAGTAATGGTAATATTAATTACAGAACTGGAAGTATTATTTTGATGCTAATTGAATGATTTGTTCCATAATAACAGGTTAGAATAATTGAGATAAATTAGTTGCATATTTTTTTCAAAACAAATAATAATAAACAATAAACAACTTGGTAAACAACTAATCAAATATAAATATTATTATAAACAAAAGAAAAATAGTAGAGTAAATAAGTAAATAGAAACAGTAACTATGTAAACAACTTATAAAACAGAAGTAGCCATTTTATAGAACTTTAAAAGTCTTTAACATGTTTTACTGTAACCTATGTATTGCACGTATATTATTGGTGGATTTTATAATTTAATTTCATCTTGAGAATTTAACTTTTCTTCTTCTGGTGTAAACCATGCTGTAGTGTCCTCTTTTATATTTGCCAATGTTTTATAAACTTTCATGTAGGAATAAATAAGAAGGAATTTTTAATTTTAGTAAAGGATTGCCGGGAATAAATAAAAAAGAGAATAAGCTGCAATTTATGGTTAGAAAAAGATAAAAGGCAACAAATAGTGCCAGTTATGGTAGATTTATTCTCCTTCACCTGTTTGGCCGTTTGGTATAACAACGTGCAATAAACATGAATTGTGTGCTTCGGGGCGACAAAAAATCTCCGCGTGCGCCTATGCGTAGCGACGCCGGTCGCCAGACATAAGTCAGCCGCCGCCCCCCAACGCGTAATATCTCCCAGGTAAGCTGTATACATTGTCGCTGTCAGATCTCATGCATTATGCATTCAACATTTTCCTTATTTACGTTTATAACAAGAATGCCGCGTAACCACACATAATTTTTCGTCAATTTTTCGAGTTGGCGCCGAGCTGCTGCTTCTGCTTCTGCTGCTGGTGATTATTCTTTCAAGTTTTGCGGAGCGGTTCTCTCTTACTTTTTGTGCTGGGGTGGAAATGAATATATAATTATTTATTCTGGAATTTAAATGTGTATATTTCGAAATTAATTGTTTGGAATTTTACTAAATTTAACGTCTTTTGTTATGGTTACAGGTTCCTGAAAATCAATACGATTCTTCTTTGTTTCTATAGACAAAGACGCAGATTTTGAAGCTTTGTTGCTAATGGTGTTCTGTTTGAATACCAAATATCTTTAATAAACTATAATTATATTTTAAACATTCTTTTAAACACAACTCATATATTATTCGGACATACCACAAGGATAGTCTCTAAGTTTGTCTTTCGAAATACCATCCTTGTTGTTTGACTGTTACATATGACACTTCATACTTAGATAAATGTTTAATCTTCTATATAAATAATTTGACGATTTGCCACATACGATTCAGTATTTGATAATACGTAATGTAGTATGGGGTTTTTTTTTGTAGAGATGGGCGAATACCATCCGCGATTACTCGAATACCTCGAATAATGAGAATATTCGAGATTCGAAATTTAGAATATTAACATCAAAGCGAAAAATTTGAATATCTTTTTAGTTTTTCTTTAGTTTGTCATAGTTTAATGTTAATGTTCGCGGATGATATTCGCCCATCTCTAATTAAAAGGCAAGACGACCGAACGTGATAGTAAATAATTTAATAAAAATGCTTAAACTGATAAAACAAATAAACAAATGATAATAGGCGACAACTTATGAATATGCATAGATATAGTTATAGCTACCAAAGAATTGATTTTAACTTTACAACCATTAACTTTAGGACTTTCGAAATGCACCCAACTATCCCAAACGTGGAAAGGTGCGAAGGTGGAAATCTCTTCAAAAGTCAACCTAAAATAAAAATACCTAATATATTTAAACATAAAAACGGGAGATCGACAAGGCTTAGCCTGGATATATAAATATGACAACACGGGTGATTCCTCAGGACGAAATTACAGATTATTTATCGTCCTAATCCTATATAACATTGTTTCTGAGAAAAACTGAAAATCTAACAAAAGTAACACAAACATGTGTAGCAATAAATTCAATCATAATTTAAAATAAATTGTAAAATTTTAAGGCTGTCTCATACATAATAGTAAATTATATGATTTATTAAAGAATTGGCGTCAAGCTTCTAGTTATTTACTTTAACATTATTGGTTAGTTTGACACACTTAATTGCTTCGTTTTAGTATAAACAGATATATTTTTTTTAAAGTTAGATTCAGTCTTAACCACAGACTTTGTTTACAAGTTGTGTAATCTTAGTTTAATCCTTTTGCATGTAATCAAACTATTGAAATACTTATTTAGATATTTTCTTACTGCTTTAAGAAAGGTTTAGGGGTTAGATTGAATTGATTCGTATTTGTATTTGTGTATCAGTTCTTGCATAAAGTATTATGTGAAGTGTATTTGTGGAAGTTTCTTTTTAAACATCGGTTCTGGACGCTATAATTTTGAAAAAATCATTCTGCAGAGCAGATTTGCAAATCAGCAGATTGTGGACCAAATCACTGAGCGCCACCGTCCCAATATCCTTGGAATAGTTATCGTATTATTCACCGGGCTATGGCTGTGAGGGGCCGGGGCAGGGGCAGTGTAACACGTGTGAACAGATGTGTTTAATGAAATTCTGAGGACGGACGGGCCAATGGCGCCACTACGCCAGCGCCGCGCTGCGGTCAGCACCGACACGACGCAGGTGCGCCGCACAGAAATTGTATTTCCCTTTGTCTGACGTTTCGGCGATACACTCCCTACACTCTCCTCTCGACGCCGACTCTCCAGAGAGAGGGTAAATGCACTGCGGAGGATCTCTACGCGGCTCTGGATGTGTAACAACGGCTATTGTACTTCTAATCGAAACGGAATTTATTTTCAAAAAGGTAGTTCGAAGTCTTGATGCTTCTGTTCGACAGTGTTGAATTTTATATTTCACGATGTTTTTGTTACAAACTGTTTAATTTTTTGTTTGATTTTCTTCACATAAAATGTTTGCTTTATCGTCTTTTTACATACCGGTTTTAATTATTATTTAATCGTAAAACAAATGACCCTCTAAGGATGTTTGCAATAATGTTGACATTACAAAAAGGTTGTCGATCTCGGTGGCGTAGTGACTGTCACTAGCATTGCACAGCAGAGGTCGTGGTTTAAATCTCACTGAAGAGTATGCTCGTTTGTGTTGTACATACAGATTCACAATCATCTAATGAAGAGGCGACATATGACATGACCGAAGTAGTTAGTGATCTCTTAAAATTTGAATTTTTTTCATTGCGTTTCTATATAATTTAAACTCTACGAAACCCACTGTCGTTGAGCGCATCATAATATCTCTTATATTGTCTGAGATATGACGATTTTTGTTGTTTTTCAAAGTGTAACTTTAAGGGGCTGCAACTCAAAAACTATACAACATATCGAAAAATACTCTTCATTATCGTGTTTATCATGCATTTTATAATAAATTATGAAGTTTTGAAAATTTTGAAAATTTTTGAATTTTTTCTTCAAAATTTCGATTGACAATAACTCGTGAAATATAACAGATACAGACTTGCGATGTCGACTAATCGCTTCAGGACCTCAAAATACATAAGTATACCAAATTTCGTAGTAATCTAACGACGGGTTGTGGTTTTAGAGCAAAAAGTCTGAAAATGGCTAAATTTGGCCCAAACCTCAAGGGGTTAGGTTAGGTTAGGTTAGGTTGGGCCGAATTTGACCATTTTCAAGCTTTTTGCTCCTACTTTTCGACCTGTTGTCCAAATTTTATGAAATTTTGCATACTTATGCATTTCAACGAACTGAATCCAATGGTGTAGGTTTGAACTCCGTATCTTTTGTATTTTTCGAGATACCGTCAGTCAAAATTTTGAGAAAAAAGTCAAAAATTTTTAAAATTTTCAAAACTTGCTAATTTGTCATAAAATGCACTATAAACACGAAACAGATGAAAATTTTTCGATATCTTATATAGTTTATAAGTTGCAGAAGCTCAAAGTTTAATTTTGAAAAACATCAAAAATTGCCATATCTTAAAAAATATAAAAGATATGACGATGTGCTCAACGGCAGTGGGTTTCTTAGGGTTTCAATTACATAGAAATGCAATAAAAAAAATTCCAAATTTTAAGCTGAAATTTTACAATTTTTCTTGATTCACCAGATTTTTTTTATGAAATACAAAGAAGCGTGCTTATTTTTTATCCACAAGCGAACATGCTCTTCAGTGGGAATTGAACCCACTACCTCTGGTGTGCTAAGCTTGTGGCAGTGGCACTTATTTTTCATTCGATCAATTGAATAAAGTGTAATTTATAAGGGCACAAAATCTGCAGGCGATACCTGCAAGTATCAGCTCCAGGCTGATTGTACGAAACTGAAATTCAACGAACAAGAGTTGAATAATGATATATTTATTTAGGTATCAGTCGTCAATATCTGTATTGCTATTTTCTGGAAAATAGGGTTTGACTGTACCTAAAACGCAAGTTTATGATCATTAAAGTATAAATTTTATTGCGCAATGAAACATTTTACGAGAAAGTGTATTATTTGTCCGAATAATTTTCAATATTACACTGCAATGACTGAATAAAAGACCTAAAATAATTTTAAATAAAAATCCGGATTACAACAGCTTGAAATGAGCAAAATCTGCATGAATGGTTCGGTTTCGTGCGCATTTCACACCTACATCATTCCACGAGCCATTGCCTCGGAGGACTCACATCCGCGCATAATGCGGCATAATAATCCAGTGTGGCTGAAGCTGAACCACGGAGTCGACCACGACCACGACTAGCGACTACCTGGCGCTCGCGGGGCTAAAATTAAAATTAGGTTAGCGTTGCCGTTCGCAGTTTGCTTCGTCTCGCCTCCTTCTCACTGTCTCCGTCTGCTTTACGACCGTGCTCCACAAAAATGTCGCCGTGCGATGCGGTTCGCGGAAAGAGCTAAAGATGTCGACGACTTTTCTTTTTCCCTGATTTTTTTCAATACTTTTATTACTTGTTTCTCTAGATGTTTTTACTAATTCAGATTTTTCTGTTGCAGGTCAGTTTTTTCTGGATTTGACACTGCTATGAATTTGTAAGTGCATGACAGTTATTAGCTTTACGTCACATTTTCTTGACATTATTTATTAGAATCTGTTCACCATTGATTCCAAACGTGTAAATCATCTGAAATGCGCGTCAATGTTTGACATGTTAAACTTAATTTATAACTTGTGACGTCCGTATTTTTCGAAAATAATATGAAAGGACTTGCCGATGCACAAGAGGAAATATCAAATTTTCTTAGTCATTCTATGTGAAATAAATAATATAGCGTGATTCATAACGTACGGAAAAGATTGAAAGTGTGGCTAGCGGGGTCCAAATTAATATTTTTACGTCAAAAACTTAATAATCAAAAAGGTACAGGAAATTAAAATTCTCTAAAATTAACGCTCACTGATTGAATACCGCTGAAAATAATTGGAAAGAATTTGTAACATAATCATGTCTACATTTTCCTCGTTGCTGAAAGTATTAATCATTTTGCACTTAACATACTTTCGCGTTTAATGAATTGACATTTAAGTTAATTTTTTTTGCGCAATAATTGAAAAATTTAAATTGTTTAACTGAACATTGTTCAGTTAATTATAAAGTATTACCAATTACTATTTAAAACTTAATTAACTACTGTAGTATGTAACAACTACTTGTAAATTGATTTCTATTGAGTTTTTATCAAAAGCTTATTGAAGAAAAGACATAATTCTGGACACCCTTAGCTACATTTTCAATCTTTTCTGCATCTTAGGTATCAGTCTGTATCATAAAAGATTATACAGATACCTAAGTATGCAAAAGTGAAGCCACGGATGCCATTTGTCAATAAAGCAGAAAGTGACATTTGTGTCAATTTAAAGGTATTTATCGCAATATATTGTCCGGCGCGTTACCACGGAGCTATTTACCCCAATAAAGTTAAACAGTATAGCAAAATGGTCAAATCAAAATCAAAATGTGAGGAAAATACATAGTTTAAATAAACTAATATTATTTTCAAACCTATAAAAAATGATAAATTGTAATATTTGTATTATATTTCATATTTTAGCAATTAAAATAAATTTAATAAAAATTTATGTAAGTTTTATTTCCTATTTTACTATACATTATGTTCAAATATTGCATTTATAACATATGGCTGCGGTGCCGAGGTTTACTTATCAAGTTGTATGTTTATATTGAGTTTGATATCTAGTTTGTATATTAATATCTATGGTCTGAATACAAGACTGCTGACTGAAATATATTTGGGAGTATTTGTTGACAAACAACCGACGTTTCAGCTTCAGCAGGAAATAATCAACAACGTTAAAAAAATAATCATACAGAGAATTCTAGCAAAATTATTGTAGTAATTTAAACCTTTTGACTATTTTCTGGTGAAGTCGTGCCTGACAACGAAAAGTTGAATGTTGTCAACAAATAAGTACAAAAATACTGTAGTCCTGTACAGTACTTTCCAGTCGCCTACTAACATTTTCATTCCATGTGAAGTTACCTGGACGCGTGCTCATGTGCTTACACAAACGAAAGGTAGAAGGCGTAATGAAAATAATAAAGGCATTGTGAGGAAAGAACGTAAGAAAGTTTTCGGTAGCCCGTACGAAATAGCATTAGTTGTCCCGCGGCGTTCCACAAGGCACCGGAGAACGGCCGAGACCTCTCTAGGCCACTTTGAGAGAGGGTCAGATCTCGGTTCTCTCACGTGCAGAGTGTGGACGCAAGTCTCTTTACGAGGCCCGCAGGGAGTCTTAATTAAAGGGAAAGCCAGCAGGTTACTATAGTAACTAATAGAGTTGAGGGCAAGCGTTAGGTGAGCTTCGCACCTTCCTGTTGACGTTGCTCTGACGAATGTTTGGGGGGAAACCTCTTGACGTTTCACCATTTGTCATGCGGGCGCAATTTTGATAAAACAAACTTCCAGAATCCATTTGGACGGAAGTTTGTGATGGAGGGATCAGATTTCAAACGTTATGATTATAATATGCGAGTGTATAAATAGCAATATTTCCGCGATCCTATTTAAATTTCATTGTGTTTGAATGTACTAACGGCGTGCTCATTACGCGGCGTGAAGTCGTCGGTCCCATTATCAGGTGTCGGATGGTGTTTAGTTTGGCAGGAATCTGCAGCTTGTCATCGGTCGTTGGCGCTCGCAGACCCGTCGCTAGTCCTGAATACGTGATGATGCGCGGACACTAGCCGCATGTCGCCACGTCACCTCTAACGAACTTATACTTTACACTTCGCCACTGCATTGCACTCTGAAGTAGAGAAATCCTTTTAGCTTCCTTGCTCTTATTTTAACGCATTGTGATGGAGAAGGATAATCGAAAGATGCCTTCAACGCTTGTATTGCAGAATGCACTGAATGTTCGTCACTCATGTGAATTAGTCAAAAAGAATCTGTAGCTTGAACTATTCGAAAATGGGAAGCTTATGGACAGTATAAGAATTCACACAGTAACGACACTTTAAATATTTTATTATTCCAGTGTTTCAGTGTTGTGCTACCGAGAAGATGACCGGTTAGTGTCTGCTGATTGACTGATATCTTATTAACTATAAAAAAGAGAATATAATATGTGTCGATATCAGTTGAATCTGCAAATATCAAGCCACAATATTTCTTTCATGTTAAGTATAAAATGCAAAACAGAGAGGTAAACTTATTTGCACTATGAAAAGTTGTAAGAACTTTTTTGCATGCACTAATTTATTCTTCCTTCTCGTGGACTAAAGTGTTACTTTTAATCTCGGAGGGATTAAATTGTCAAGTAAACAAGTAACCACAGCAACAAGTAAAATATTTAATAAAATTATTTTAAATAAATTAGGTTTATTATTAATAGCTCTATATTGTGGATAACTACTACAGAGTATATTTAAACGTTTTTGCTAAAATTAATTACTTTGACGATTTAAAATTCATTGTCTGATGCATCTTTTAAGAATTTATCAACCTGTTCTGCTGTATTTTTGACATTTTAGGTTAGTACCCACCATTTCTTATTTTAACAAAAGTATTAATTTCGGTAAAAAATTTTAATAATGGTATCGTTATCAAAGCTATCAATTTTCAACATACAAGTATGAATTTAAGTCCATTAAAATTAATCATTATTTAAAATGCATTTCTCGTGAAATAAACTTCACCTTCGGGATTAAATTATGCACTTCAGTCCCTTGGTATATAAACTACTGTTATAGTGCAGGTGGAATATATTTTTTTTTTACATTTTACCCCAATTGCAACTGACAGTTATTCAAATTTACCAGAATATACTGTTACTGCCAATATGGCCACTCAAGGTCATCGGACGCTGCGACATAAAGATCAAAAGTGCCGGCAGCGAGTGTCGCTACTGTCTGAATTCTTAACTGTATTATAGACGACCAATGAGTTAATAGATCGTGAACAAATGGATTGGACTGCCGGTTGGTTGATCTTATACCTTTCGTACCGCAAGCTGTTGCCGTAACCTGCTCTAATGATTATAACGTGAATATATACAATAAAATCTGGATATAATGGAGAAAGCTGTCTATGTCCATACATTAGCATCAGCAGAGTTGGCAGTTGGCTGGAAGAGGCAGGGGAGGTTTGGGAGCCGGAGTCACAGCCGGTGCACGTAACGTAACCACGTAACGTAACTATCGCCTGTCAGGTGAGCAGGGATCGTTGCTCGCCGGTCCGGTCTCCCTGGCAACGCTACACACTAATTTACATAGTAAAATCTTTGTCACCGTTAATTGGGAACGCGGTGGTGTCGCCACCGTCGCTCGCTGAAATTAACTCCTCGCCCTCGCAGGAGTATTACCTAACCTGACCTGTCAACCCCCGTATAACTCCGCCGGCCAAGAAGGACTTCATTACGACCAAATGCACAATCACTTTACCAGGGACACTTCCTATAAGCTCTAGTCTAATTTCATTTGAATTATTAGACCTTTAAAATGTGTTAAAGAACTCTGCGTATCAACCTGCTGTTAATAATCCCAGTTTGTTAGAAGCAGCCAAGAAATAATCCTAAATATATCCGGAAAATGTATGGAGTAATAACTTGAAGTTAAATTACAATCTTACATGTAAGTCTTCAATTGACCTGTTACCTAAATTTAATCATGTTTAAGCCTACACAGTAAAGTACATAAAATAAAACATGAGCTTACATATGTAAAGGTCAGACGTCCAGTGCGATGTTTATAATGAATATAAACTTGTCTCGCAACCATCTCATTATTTATAGTATAGATTCTGGGGTAATATTAATAATCCACCGACTAATAACGGGTGAAAATATGAGACACTTGCAGCTTTTGTCAAATAAATAACTGGAGGTATATTAATATTACGTATTTGTATACAGTGCAGTCTGGCGCCTTGACAAGTATTTCTTTGGTTGCGTGAAAATACTCGGTCGACGAGATATTATGCGATGCGGGTCGTGAAGTGTAATTTTCTGCGAAATTACTTTGAACATTATTACTCTTGTAATTGACTTATGCTTTATTTTGTTCTTAATTGATTTACGTTTACTTCCATGCCTTGCATTTCGTGTGGTCTATTACACTAACCTACTGACAACCTTAATAATATTTCATCACATGGTTTCGGAAAGTGTGTGCTGTAGAAGAAAGGGGTCATTGCCCTAATAAATAAAATGTGTCCATTCTATTGTAGTTTGAAAATAATCAAAACTATAATGACAAGCCAAAATTTATAGCAGGCATGTTTAACAAGCTGAAGCATTTCTCAAAATAGCTCTCTTTGTGTTTATTTGCCGAGGCAAAAACTTTTATTGCAAAGAGTCTGGGCCAGGTGTCGTGGCGCCTTCACTCCCACCAACACCAAAACAAAACACAGTCGCTTTCATAAAAACACTCGCGGTCGTAAACCATGGCTACGCATCTATACATACCCACCAACTTCATAAAACAAAATATGTATAACGTTTTATTGCCTCTTTAGAAATTTGGACGACGATCATTTGGAACACAAATAATAATAATAATGGAATTTATTACGTCAAGTTTAGTCTATCGTCGTGTTGATTTTAACCCACGGGTTATTACCATGGAAGGTGTGAATGGAATGAACCAGTGACGTCAGTTTTGTTTCGTCCAAGTGCATTTTTTGACCGATGAGGATTTGTCAAGAATTGGTGCTTCCTGTTTATATATTCCAACGTTTATATATGTGATTGCTTCAGACGGGCTTTGTCTTTGCCACACCTCTGATCTTTCGTCGAAATTTAATTGTTCTTGTTGCAGATATTTATAATTTGAAAAAGGGGTCATTTTCTGGAGCAGCAGATTAGTTTCACATGAAAGAGTCGCTCAAATATTTAGAAGCAAAGCTTACTAATTTGGCCTGCACGTATGACACATTTCTGTACTTTAAACATTGGCTTCTATAGTTATTTACATATCAAGTATTGAAAAAATAAGGGGCTGCAATTATATGAGCGCTAAAAATATACACTTTCAGTGAAATAGAATGACAGTCAATAATAATTGGTATACCATTTGTAAGGAAACAAATTAAAATATTTATTGATAACTGTCATCAATCAGAATTTTTTTTTTTATTATGCTATCAATAACGAAGTTCGGGGTATACCACCGGCAATAGCAAATAAAAAAATAAAACATCTTAAGTTAAATTTATGCTTATGAATTTTCAGTACTAGTATCAAATAGTAATTACTGAACTCTGTAGTACCAGTACTAACAAGGAGTAAAGGAGTTTTCACTTATATAAACAAATATGGTGCATACGTAGAGCCGTCTAATGCATTGATACTATTACGTATATTTGGATCTAGATATCGCCCGTGTTTCAATTGTTTTTGGTTTCCGTAACATATGTGATAAGAACAATAACAATAAAATAGTTATTTGTAATGTATTGAAAATTTTAATCATTTTAGATAAGGAAAGTATTTTTTGTAATAGCTGCAATTATTAATGTGATATTTAATAGTTACAATATACATGCGAATTAGTTTGCTTCATATAATTCTGTCATTAAAATTTAAATACAGAGTATTCTTAGGGATATACTCGTAAGTTAATATATTTATGTTTCATACCTTTTTTTTTTTAATGCTGGATTTATAGTTTACATAGACCACAGGAATAATTTAACACGGAACGATTTAACATAGAAAAACATAGAACTTCATTTAGGGGTTTTAAAAATTGCATAGAACGACGTACGAAGTGACAGAAAAAACATATACCTGTCTTTGTCTATGTCAGATGTTTTCTCTGCGGTTATTGAAAGCACTTACTTAACACAAAATAAAACGAAAGCTATGTTTTGTTATAACTTAAAAATATATAGGTCTTTATTTTGTAAAAAGTCATAAAAGCCATTACGTCCTCTTCAGCAGCTTCATTTTACAGTCATTGAGTGTTTCGCAAAAATTGCAGCAGATCCGGTCTGTCAGCTCGTGATCAACCACTCCATCCACTGGCCTCCATTACGTATACTAGATGATCAGAGACAATCAAACCGAACACTCTCACGAGCACACTGTCACTTGTCAATCGCTACCACGTCAAGCAACCGGATACCGCTTCGAAATTGTGAATTTTTGTTAATAACCGATGATGTTTTAACGAATGTGATGTAAAAAGATCGTTTGCGTAGTTTAAAATGGTGGAATTACCTCAATTGATTCGATTGTGAGAATCGTAAATCAACGTATTTTTGGCACCGGTTCATGAGGTTCCATTAAGAGCAGTGTTGAATCTAAGACTACTTTAGAGAATTTATTCGCTTTGTGGAAAGATTTATGTTCTAATGCAATTATTATTAGGAGTAAATAAAAATGGGGCACGCTTAATTGTTTGCCCATTTGCAATATGGATAATGTTTGTTGTGAATACATACTAGAATGATCCTTATTTAGCAAACTCCAAATAAATTTTAAAAAAACTTTCTTAACAACGATAAATATGTTGTAACGGTAGAAACCGGTTGAGGTTAAATAATTTTTTTACTATATTGACTCCAATACAGAAATTATTTTTCCACAACTGTCAAATAATAGGTATATCAATAATTCAACCGTTGTTTATCAATTAATGACAGTTCGATGGTTTAATATTATTCATCATTCTAATGAGTATTAGGTAGCAAACATTAGATGCTCATTGAATAATATACTATTATTTGCAGTTTGTTAATTTTGCGGATGTTAATTATTTTTAGTTAAATTGACAAATATATTGTGTTAAATTAACAATTTGTTAAATTAAAATATAGTTAATTCTGAATTTTTACAAGAAAAATTGTTGTTTTAACTATGATTTATTGTTCTGCTTTAATATTATTACTAAAATATTTAGTCAAAAGCACATAAAAATAAATGTTAATAATTACTATATTCGCAAATATATTTACTTACGAAACACACAAAAATAATTTGCTACTTGCTAACAAATTTGAAACTTGTGAACTTAACAAAAATTAACGGTGGATCGTCTGGGACTAAACATTTTGTAAAAGTAGAGCATACAGGTAAGAATGAAGGCTGTGAATAAGTGTTGTAAGAAATGGCGCATCTGTCAGTGTATAAACCAGGCTTGCATCTAAATTGAAGCAGATTCCTCTAAAGCGCTTACAAAACAACGTGCCGGGTGCTGGCACTGAGTCTTCATCTCATGTTATTTATTAATAACCGTTATTAATCCCGTACGCAATACTAATTGAAAGTAAATAAAGCAAAACGTCTTCGTCCGCGCATAATTATAATGAATGATGCGCAATGCTCAACCCAGGATAAATGAGTGCGTTTGTAGCAAATCACTCACGAAGTTGCACGCGTATGATGCATCACCTGCGTGCGAGCGTGCGAGCGTGAGTCCCGTGCGTGATTCATGGCCAACTTGTCTAACGAGCGAGGATTTATGTCGCTCGGTGTAAAGCAACTCAGGTTGAAAGTGTTCGGCGGTGTTGGATGTCGCGTTACGTTTATCGGAATTTCAAATTAATTGCGAATTGTAATTGACTTGATAATTGAAGTATTTATTGGATGAAATATATCGCTGAAGTATGCCATCTATGCTGTAAATTTTACCAGAGGCAATCAGGACGTACCTGCCTGAGAGGTGCTATTTCCGAAATAAACCATTTTGTATTAAACAGTTGAAATTCACTCACTCCATGACTTGCCACAAAAAAGTCGAGCTATCAAGATTTTGAGAAATAAAAAATTTATGTCATTAATATAAATTCGACCCCGAACATTTCTTATGGAAATTGGCCCCCGGTAAAATTGAAATACCGTGGATCTGTCTCAAAGGTGTACATAAGAGATTAACATGGGAAATTTTTGACGTGCTGTTGCTCGGTGTTCTACCGGACAATAAAGATTGTGGTATCAATAGAAATATATCAATTTTCTGAATGAAACGATGTAAAATACATTACAATTTAGTTGTAATTTGGTTCCGTAAATTAATTTTTAAACGTCAAATAAATAGCTTGAAAGAAATCAAAACAAAATAATCACAGGTGACTATATTTATTTTCGATAGAAATTGAATAAATCGGATAATTTTCAAAACTTTAATAGTTACATTATAAGTTTATTTTTACAGCGCGAAGTTTTGTATTGAAGCACGACGCGCAGCGGAGTGCTTTAATAAAACTGAGCGATGTATTATAAACTTAACGCACACATAATGTATTACATTTTCTGGCCGATATACCTACTACTTGAAAAGAAAGATTTCCATTTATAACCTAAAAATATGACAATTTAATAATTCCCGCATAGACTACATGAGCGATTCAAATGTTACCTTTCTCGATATTCTGTATTACAATTCATTTAATATAATTAAAATAAAATAAATCACCAATTCCCATCAATCCAATCAATCAGTTTTATCTTTTGACATTTTATTAGTTATGTCATATTTACCAACTGTGAAATATCTGTACTTAGTTAGGATAAGTGTTAAGAGATGGCGCTGCTGGCAAATGTCATTTTTATATAAAATTTTTAGTTTTATTTATTTCTATGTTACTTTATTTAATGATTTTTGCGGTAACTAGAGTTTTTTAAATCATTCTTTATTATTACAAAGTTACTTTTTATTTTAATGGCCTCAAAAAGCTAAAAAATATCGGTGCGCGTTCGCACCGCGGTGTTTCAAAAATCATAAACACCGTAAAATCGTAGTTACCGCAAACCTAAATGATGGTTGTTTGTTATGTTTACAGTTCAAGAGGCCAGAAAATTAATTTACTGAGCCAAATTACTACTAAATTCTAATGTATGTTACATCGTTTGATTCAGAAAAATGATTGGTTGTCCGGTAGAACACCGAGTAACAAGCTAAAAACTGATTTCCCATGTTAATCTCCTATGTACACCTTTAAGACAGACACAAGGTATGTTGTTCCCTCGACCTCGGGATCAAAAGTTCTCATGGGCACCGAGGTCAAAAATGCTCAGTTTTCCAGATTTTAGAGGTTAAAATACCATTTTTTGGTAGCTTGAAGCTTATGCTAATATCCTTGTAATGGACCGGGGAGTTCTCTGGTAATTTCTGTGTCCTTTTGGTCCCTAATTCAATCCGGGAATCTTTTCTCTCTTGGTGCCAATTAATTTTATTCGAGTACTAGAAAATTCGAGTTTTTAAAGTTCAAACTATCGAAGTTCGACTTTAGTTTGATGTGTGTGTTCTGCTTCTTCGTCATTAAGAAAAAGGCGTGCAGAACAATTTATTCTTGAAGTCCTCCTCTATTCATTCTTGAAATTCATCATCAATTACCACACAGCGCTGTTAACAAACCACAACAAATCAAAACACAAAAAATACATCCTCATCCGTCTTCACGCTACTCCTTCACGTCAAACTCATTACCAACACTCCGAACAGCAGCAAAAGAACAACATTTCTTGGAACCACACACCTACAAAATATTCTACAGCATGCCGTTTCTTCCCGTGAAATTGTATTCTTAAATGAGGATTTCTTGGATAAGTTGAATGGAAACAAAGAGGTAAACTTATTTGTACCATAAAAAATTGTAGCAACTGTGCAGATAAAATAATATTTTTAGATTTTATCCCATCTGCAACTGCGAGTGTCGCTACTGTATGAATTCTTAATCTGTGCTCTAATAATGGCAGGTTTGGTTACGTTGTTAAAACGCAGAAACGTGACAAAAATGACACATTTCGTAATAAAATATTCAGAATGAAATACAGCTCTGGTATGTAAGTAAGTGAAATCATCGTGGGAATTCTGAAAATAGTGGTACTTTTAATGGAAAGGTGCGTCTGAAAATAATTAGCGCAGGATGAAGCACGACCTGCAGAATTATTTTCACCCACACCGGATCTGTGAAACGAGATGCGCATGTGGCATACCTGTTCCGTTCCGTGCTCCACTTGCACACATAACTTACAGCCGCGACTCCAGGAATAGCTCTGACGATGACAGCCACGACCAATAAAATAGTGTTTTAGGATGAGCGGCTTGACGCTCGCCACCAGCACCCAGAATTGGATGTGAAACTGACCAATGGGACGTGTAAGCCACGCTGATGTATACGACGAGCTCTTGTTTTATTCTAGCCGGCGTGGGTGACGATTTATTGACCAGGAATCAAACAGTTTATTGGAAAGGTGCGGGAATTTCGAACAGGAAATTGGAGATGATTTTGACGGATGAAACTCCGATGGCGAGGAGTTGTTACAATAATTATAACTTTACAGATGATGAAATTCTTTTTGCACTGTTGGTCTTTTTTATCAACTTACCATGCCTGTTGTTCTTACTGGTTGCTAGGTTAAACAGAATGGTAAGTAATTTACTTTTTGACACTTGAGAATGGGGTCGTTCACTGAAGTCACAAAATAAAAAATAAGTCATTTATACTATAACTAGACCTAAAAACATAGTACTAGATATAACAGAAGTTTAAAAAATATTATTACGATTTTTTAGATTTAAAGACCTCTACAATGACGGCAAAGTATTATGGCGCATATCTATCCTATTATAAATTGTTCGTACTTCTCTTGTTATTAAGCTGTCAGATTGTCGAAGTGTCAAAATAAATGGCAATTAATTTGAAGGTTTTTTATTTCACTTTGAATACTTACAAAATATATTATTTATTTCTAACTAATAAATATTACTTTAGGTTAACTTAACAAAGTTAAAGACTTGTTGAATGATATAAGTTAGCAAAATTTATCAGTGGTAATCAAACATTTGACTAAAATAATCTTCAGTTTATTCAAATTTCTTCCAGAAATAAATGGAATTCATGTATATTTTAATTATTTTCCATGGAAAGATATTTTAATTCCATTTAAATAATTTTTCGAACAATAAATTAGAACATTCATGTGACTACAATTATTTACAATCTCTACCGTTTGAGATCTACCAACACCTCTACAATGACGTCACAACATTTTTAAAAAATCATTGTGGCTTAATGAATAACAATTTAGTGTGATTTCGCGGCCTTGTTATACAAATAACTATAGTTTACATCTGTCATAAACAATAGCATCTACCGAAAAGCCTGCTAAGATATTTGGTTTCAGTTTCAGTTTCAGGAAATGTATATCAGCGTATTTATTTTCATGGAGCTCTAGGTAAAATTATATAGCATCACGAACGTTAGTGAATTATCGATATCAAACAAAATTATGTTTCATCGGTAAATTGTCCTTACAGTTCTTGATTCTCAATATAATATTTTATCGTGAAGTGTGGAATCAAAATATTTGAAGAGTATTTTTAATTCCATTTGGCACTTGCTTGAAAAGATCTCAATAATAAAATTAGTTTTCTCATTCAGAACAAATTCCTGGCTTCCTTTAAAACATCCATTGACATAACTTAAATCTGGATTTCTTAGAAGCAGGTGAGATAATACAAATAAATAAGAACTAAAAACCATTTTGTTGCCAAGAAAAAATCTCCACTCACTGTCCCAAACATTTCATCAATGATCACTTCTATTTATAATCTTTCAATCCAATGGAAATCACAGGTACAGTTGTAAACAAAAACATTCTAAAAATATCCTTAACAGTCGTTGAGAAATTACTAACAGCGCTATCTTCACGTGAGTGTACCTTGCCATGTTGTGGTCGTTTATCAGTGAACACCGCTTCCATTGCAATCACTTTATAACGTTAATAATATAGATTACATATGTGACGGACACAGGACGCGGTAGGTGTATAACTTGTGTGTGTTATTGCGCAGTGTTGCCAGATTGTGCGTCTGGAACCATTTATTCATTTGGATCACTTGAGAGGGAATATGTAAATTTTGAAAGTAAGATATTTTTAGTTGTGATAACAAAGCATTATTATGACAGGCGATACAGTTGTAAGCCGCGCAAATTCTGGGAATAAATATATTAATGGTTGGTTTACATTGTAGAGTCTATTATGTAGTTCTAATAATAAATGTCTATGACAGGCATAATTTGCTGGCCTTGTTCTCTTGCAAACACGAAAGAAACTGGAAACTGAAATATGGACGCAGCATTCATAAACATCTCTATTTCATATTTCGTTAAAACATTTGTATGTAAAATAAAACATAGTAAAGCTTTATTTATATTTGTGAAGCAAACATTTGCGAATTTAGCAAAACAAATTATTTTTAATATCATAGATTGCGATCTTCTAACAGTCTCTTACCCGGGATACCCATTCTTCTTTATAGTAACTATGAAGGTGTCAAATTAGGTTGATGCTGTCAATTGGTCTTCAAGAATACGGCATTTGCCTTATTTGGTTATAAAATATTTGCCATTTTTTCCTTTTGTTTGTAGAAATTATTTGGCAAGTCGTTTTTCTTGTAAGAGTTATAAGTTATAACTCTCATCAAGGAGCAATTCCATAGGCGAATATGGTGCGTGCATGTGGTGACGCCTACCGGATCGGGCAGAGACTACTATTACTTATATTTGGGATCTAGATATCGGGAGTGTTTGAATTGTATCTTGTTTTTGTGTGGTTTTTGTCAGCTGTCAAATATGTGAGAGCAACAACAAGAATAAAATAGTTATTTTTGTTAAATATATGGTGATAATTTCAACTGATATTTATTTATTTGGATTATTTCAAATAGAGGTAAGTGCTTTTAGCAAGAACTGCAATTATTAATCTGATATTTAATAGTTACAATATACATGAAAATAGTTTACCTCACATGGCGACTCCGAGGCATTAAAATTCAAATACGGAGTATTCTTGTGGGTGTGTGTGAATATATTTATTTATTTCTTAATTTTTTCTAGATGTCCGATTAGCAGAACTTCATGATGCTTGAGGTATCAAGGAGAAGCTGTTGTGCGGTTTCTCAAAGCTACTAAGTAACTAGTGCAGTTCATTGTTTAGTTCAAATTAGTGAATACTAAATCTCTCTTCGAAGTGCCCGTTCAAAAATTGTACGTATCGTACTGGTTTGGATTCCATACAACGATTTGCGGTTGAATACAAGAAAAGTCATTGAAGAGCAAGTTTTGCAAATCAATTGTAGGTAATTTAATATGAATATTATTTTGTTCTATTTAATTTAATGAAAAAATATTTTTGACAGCCTTCCTTTCCTTATGCTGCAAGTTTTGAAGCTTCTGGACGTAATGAAATTATGAAGATACGTGAACAGTTATTACTTTAGAAGATTGGCTGGCACTGGTCTACACGTTCACTTGCATTAGCGAAAGCACAAGCAATACATCATATTCTAATCTCCAGGTTCACTTGCATTTTGGAAAATTCATGAATAAATTCATAAATAATTTGTTATTAATTAAAGTAGGTCAGTACAATTTTTAAGTAACTGACAACTAAATGGCCTAATTTGATTAAAAAGAATTATTGATGAATTTAAATCTCTCGAACGTAAAAATATTTGCAAATATGAAGATCAAAACAGATTTATTTTGTTTGACAGGTTGTGACGTACTTACGTCGAAACTAATTTGTAAAATTGTAACAAAGTTTCTTTAAAGTAATTATAAGAATATTTACAAATATGAACCCCAAAATATTTATTTTGTTTGTAAAGTTGTGACCAAAGCTTCTTCAAAGTAATTATCTGAACATTTGCAAATATAAACGTTGTGGCTGAATTATTCTGTACAAAAATTGTTACTGAATTGTTTCTAATAATATTTGTACTTATATTTGTATAATATAATATTTGTTATTGCATGTAACATTTGTTTTCATTTTAAAAATAATAAAAATTAAAAAAATATTTGGGATCTAGTAGTAGTATGAAATGACTACTAGCGCCTACATAGCGGATCGGGCAGAGACTAAAAGTCTTGGACCAAAAAATTAACATTGAGTGCGTTCTCCAGTACTCCATGACTCTCATTTTTACATAACCAAACGAAGGACAAAAATTTATTTTCACTTGGTTTTGCAAAGGTGACTTTTGTGAAGTAAAATACAAACACATTAAGAACAAAGCTAGTTTACTTTAGATTATTGATTTGTCCTTCCTTTATCCCCTAGTTCCTAGTTGACATCCAGTAATTTGTGTGGTTATGTTAAAATTTGTAGTAATCAGATAAATAATTTATTTAAATGCTTAAAAAATTGCAATTCATAGTATTTATATTATTTTTAGTTTTGAATGCAATATAAATTGAGGAAACAACTGCGGACATATTGCAAATTACGAAGGACTTTAATGTCACTGATGACAAAGTAAGGTCGATATGCGTTTACACGAATATTACAGAATCACTTATACGAGTCAAGTTTGACTTATTTTATATTTGACTTTAGGAAGAAAAGTAGTTAGTCGATAGTGTTTACACAATGGCAAAAGTCGCTTTTACAAAGGGTAAGTCAAGTCAAAGTTGGTACATTTTTGCCCTACGTGTAAACGTTGTCATTATTTTCATTCAATCATTTTATTTCTATTATAGGAAAAGAACCAGCATTCCGGAAAAAGGTGTCCTTTTTAATGTTAGGAAAATGAGATGTTTAATAGCTTTTCGTGTTCTGAATGATGTTATTGCCAAACTATTTGGAACTGTAAAAGTCGAATTAAAACAATTCAAAATTAAAACGATAATACAAAGACATTGAAGGCCATTCAATTAGCCTCAACCGCTTAGCGTAACCTCTCATTTAGTAATACCGCGTCAAATTCGTCAGATTAGACATTAAGAAGCCTCGACGGCGATAGCCTCTCTAAACGACTCCAATGAACGGCGGAGATCAGGTGACTGCAGATTAAGATAAAAACTTGGTCCATCAGTGGTCCTAGAGTCAGCACTGGCGAATCAATGCGCCTTTTAATTGAATGGGCCACGTCATTTAATATGAACATAATCCCGGGAAGTAATGGGCAGAGATATGAAGTTGGTTGTTAAAGTGAAATGACAGTAAATGAGACTCAATTACCTGCGTTAAAAGGGGGCTCGTAATGGCGACGAGGTAGCAGCGGCCAGCAAGACGCAGGTCGCCAACCGGGCTAGAGGTCTCGGAGATAGCGGAGCGCAGCGCTGCTCGCTGCTCTCACGTGGTAGCGTGTGTGAGAATGGGATTGTGTTCGCATGTGGGTAGCTGCAGGATGTTCAGGCGCGGACTCAAACTACTTTATAGTTTATATTATATTTCGTTCATCGTACAACAGTCCAAATCGTTATAGCGTACGATATACATTAGACAATAAGACAATAAACGAAATTAATTACTTCTCCAACTATTTTAAACTAGACAGTAACAAAAGCACGCTAAGTACTAAATGTATGTACCTATATAATTACTCTAAATCGTAATCATAATCAATGAATCACTTTTATCTTTCGATGTAGGATGCTCGGTACACCGAACAGCAGTCTACTGTTCCCTTACGATCACCCATCCAAATTATTTTCCAGTAAGGTGTACTTGACTTTGTCACTGCAGTAATGTCAAAAGTACAGTTAAAGACACAGAAATGTTTGCCTCATCTTTATCATTTAATGATTTGATACAAGAAGTTTGTACAATTTGTTTTTGTAACAAACTGGGAATTATTAGTGGTTTTTGCGAGTTTTAATACACGAAAATCGGTATAAGTAACATTTTATGAATAAAATTTTGTTAAATTATAAAAAAATAGATTAAGTTCTGTAAAAACATTTTATAATTTAACTATGAATTCTGAAAATTAAATTGTTATTTTAAGATGATTTTGCTATATAGAATGGCCGGGAAAGTCAGTGTTTTGTATACATTTTGCTGCACTAGTGCGCTAATTGAAAGTTTCTGGTTTTCAAAAGCGTGCGTTAAATGTTGTTTCGAAGGTAATGAGTATGTTTTCGTTTAAGCTTATTATTCCTATTTTGCTACTACATACCAATACGAGTTAATCATTTGTTACTAATTCATCATATAATAGATATTTACGATATAAGTGGGATAAGAGCATTATTAAGATACGGATGTGAAATTGTGTAATCACACATCAAGTATTTTAATAATACATTATCACATATGTATTGTAAAATATTTTATCTACACCCGCTCAAAGTTAAAATATTAAAATAATTTGACTTTATTTTATTTGACAAGTAGAAAATTAATCCAAGTAGTTGCTGTAAAAATGTTTTTAATCCATGACAACCACAATTTGACATTAAACAATTATGTAGTTGTTTTTCATAAATCTTTGCAATATTTCTTGAAAATGAGTGAGTGAGAAAGTATTTTCTCGAGTAAAATATTCATGAATTTAAAGAAATGTAAAGATTGTATTATCAACATTTATAATAATAGTACGTCAATAAAAACGTGTGCAGTACCAGTAATGAAGCTCTTTACTCACGCAAAATGAGTGGGACAAGTGACATTTAACTTACGGGCGAAAATAAATATTATTATAGTGTACAATAATATGTAAGTTATTTTATATAGGCAGCACCTACAAGAGTAGCTCTGACAAGTGACAGTTTACATTCTGTCATGTTTCATATATTGTTAAAACGGAAGAATACTTGAAGAAAAAAAAAATGTCACTAGGAGTTGAATATTTTTTTGTGTTTCAACTCCTAGTAACATAATATAATATTAATGTAATTAACCGTCCCCAAAAATTTTATTTTAGTTTCACTTATTTCTCAAACAAATAGATCCAGTGCTCTGCCTTTTGTACTTAAATGATTTCTTCTTTGAATTTGCCGCTTTTTAATTTTGAATACGGTACTGTGCGTGGGAGTCTAAGCGAAGGAAGGAACCTTGTGACGCTGCGGTGTTGAGGGACGCGGAGGTGAAGTGCAGAGGGCGTTTCGAGGTTAATTGAAACCCATCCACCTCCATTATCCACCACCTGACTAAACTGTATATACCTAGCACCGCCGTCGTCTCCGCCATGCTGCGTCCCCACCACAATCAGCTTCATTCATGCACGCACACCGTCACTCCTCAGCGGAGATTACCTACTCAGATTCTCGATCAACGCCAGAGATTTGCCAATAAATACTTATTGTAACTTAAACATGCCTACTTGGAAAATATCGAGGTCAGAGACGAGTTCTGTATTCTGCGCAAAGTGTCCTAATTTTATGTTTCGCCCATAATTTGAAGGATATTTAATACGACACTGTGGGATGAACATATGCAAATGATGTGTTGTGTTAGGAATTGATGACATGATATCAGTTGCATTTTGCATTCGACCAACCAGTACAATTTGCTTATTGGACCAGGATAATGTTACCATTATTGATGCTGCATCAAATTTCACCATTTCGTCATTCGCCGTTTGCTGAATTTTTAGCACTATTTAAATAATTGAATTCTCGGACTTCACAGCATTCATCTTATTCCTGTTTAGCTTACCTTATTCTTTGTTTGATATGTTTCAGTAATTCGTTGCAACTATGATGATTGAAATACACTGTTGGACAAAAAATACGAATTAAATTTATATGAAATGGTTGATGATAATGTTTGTGATAAAAAAATAGAATGAAAGTGTAATAATCAAGGAACAACGTTTTCAATTATTAAACAAATAAAGTTAATAAATGATATATTGTAGAAACGCTACTCGTGTAAACAAAGAACACGAATAATACAATATGGTATAAGAATTAACATATAATAAGAGATATAAATAATAATAAAAAAAAAAAACAGATGAATTCCCAAATATATTCTCTCAAATAAAAATTACCGTCACAAATCGCAAGATTTAGATTTAGGAATGAAGAAGAGAACAATAGATGCTGACTGACCGTCGATGAGAGAAACTGCAAACTCTTAAGAAAAGATGAGACGATAGAATACCTACTAAAATTCTACTGTATGTGGATTGGATAAAAAAAATAAGTTGAAAAATCTTTCAAAACTCATAGTAAATTAAAATAGAAAGATTTTTTGTTCAAGTTCTGTAGATTATGTTTTGATGATTCTTAAAACCATTGAAATGCTTCATTGTATGTCACGTGTCTGTGTTTTACTCAATCCTGTCATTATTATACTGAGAATAAAGCTCTTGTGATTATTCCCGGGAATAATCTCTGTAACTTTTTAGTTTTTTTTTTTACAAATGTCAGTTGTCTGATAGTTATTATCAACACAAGAAAAAAAAAAAACAAAAAAGATAGATTTAGTGTCGTGCCTGATAATGAAATAAAAAAATAATCTAATTAAATATAACTCGAGAGTTCAATATATTAGAAAATAATTTGCAAGCATCTTTCTTAAACTTGTTGCCATTTAACAATGGCCACTCATGCCCTACGGGCTTTCGTGGCTATTGCCTGGCAACAAATTTTCGAAAGATCTGTCAAATTATTTTCAATTTATTCTCACTCTCTTTTTTTTGTTATATTATTACTGAAAATTTATACAAATCAAAAGTTTTTGTATTTTAATGAAAATTATATTTATCTATTATTATAATTAATTACATACATTCAAGCAATGAATAAGGAATAAAAATACAAGTACTAAAGTCAAAAAATATTTTTTTTAATGTAACTGTATTTGTAACTGTTTCTATATTTGATTTAATGGTTTTTGTGTCCAGTAACCTTCCTTTTTAATTTAGCAATTACGACCACAGTTAACTCACTTCTCATTGTCACGATACTTACAATTATGAAGTTTCTTACCATATATTTTCTCGTTCGTGAAGATACAATGCTCAAAATTCGTCATCAATGATTCCTTGTACTACGAATAATGAAATAAGAATTATTTAAATAGTGAGAGCCTTTGAGCCCCAACTGTATCCAGTCCCGCTGCTTCTAAGTTCCACATCTAATTCCTGCAGCAGTAGTTAAATTCAGAAATGGGAGGAACGCAATCATAACTGTCCTGCTGTAGGATTTATGCCCTCATGATTAGCAGGACTGGAATCCGTATCAAGGATATCATATGATATAATGTGTTAGGGGGCTGTGATATCGTATATTGTTTTTTATTGATTTGGTTTTTTATCTTAATGATGTTTGTATTGGTTTTACTGGATATATGTGATCGTATTTTCCTCAAATTACATTGTCCTTAAAATCCTATACTTATTTATGAGTATTTGAGATAAATTATTTAATGCCTTATCGGCTCCAGTTATTTTTTTCGAAATACCATCGAGGATATTTTTACTGAAGATTAATATTGCAATTTCGTATCATCTGTAGATTCGTTCGGATAATCAATTGTCTATTAATAAATATATAATAAGATTAGAAATCTCAGCATGTGTTAAGTGATTTCTCCGAAAGCTGTCCGCGCTGTCGCACGGGGCGGGTGTAATGGTAAAGATGAGTGTCAGTTATTGCATGGGCGATGAAGAAACTTCAAACACAACTCATTTTTGCTTGATTTATCTTCTGTCACAGCGCCTTGTCAGCAGCTCGTCTTAAGGCCGCTCCGGAGTACAAGCGAAAATGCTTAAAAATGATATGCATTTTTCTGCTGATCTACACGACCAAATTTATTCAAACTTTATACAAATAATGATGACATAAAAATATTAACTTTTATCGTTTAGTTTTTTTGATAAAGTTTATAATAAGCTAGATACAAGCATTTTTATGTTTAACATTAACACATTTTTTACAGATTGCAGAGCATTTTTAGTATACAAATTATATATGAAATGAAACGTTATGAAAAAATGAAACTTTTTATCGAACAATTTTGTTTTAAAATGTCCCGTTCAAGAGAAAACTGTATATTTGTTTTTGAATTTTACATCATATTTTCATGTTTTTAATCCCAAATATACAAAACTATGCAACCAAAGTAACATCTTGTGCTCTCAACGACGATGGTTACTAAACAGGTATATTTTTATTGCGGGGTCCATTGTGTGACGGTTTTACAACTTGAACCTTTATTTTATATTTTGTAAGAAAGACAGGGATTTTAGGATTCTGACAACATACGACTTAAAATCATTTTGCATAAAATTTTTCTTGTACTATTGTGTGAAACAAAAAAATTGTAGAATGTTTAACTGTTTTACAATACAAAATAACAAAATTAAGCAGAAACTTTTACATACATATATATATAATAGAATGTTGAAATGTTTTACAATACAAAAAAACAAAATTGAGTAGAATCTTTTACATATATACATTATATTGTGTGAAAGTACAATTAAATTTGTGTTTACGCATAATATGATCGATTTATATACACTAATAATATTGATAAATTTGTTCCAATTTTACATACGTCAAAATTTATCTGTTAGATATTTTTAACATTCCGTTAAATATTCAATGTCACTGGGCATAGTCATATTCTTAATTTATAATTTTTTTCAATTTAAAAAATAAAATTAGAAATTAACTCTGATCGGTAATCCACGACTATATCTAGAATCTACTAATTCGGGCAACAAAGAATTGTAATAAAAATGAATTAGTTTTGGAACCATTATATCTTCCCAAAATGCAGAACTTTTTTGTATTTTTTCAATATGTATGTCAACATTGGTGTATATTACAAAGTAACATAAATTTCTATTTGAAATATTTAATTGGCCTTGTATCTGGTACATGAAATTATGATTTTTTTTCAAACACAACATACCATTTCTGATTTCTAAACACTTTATACTATTTTTCTCTACTGCTTCAGCAACTGTCATGTCTCGGGCACTGTAGGGACATTTCACTTCACAGATTTCTTCACAACCGATCAGTCCATCCGGCGACGCTCCCAAAAACGGTATGGATTCATGGATGAAAAATCCACTTTTATTTACTTTTTGTTTAAGCGTGTCTTCCAGAATTTTGATAGCTTTATTTTCGTTTGCAATACCATATTCTGTTGCTTTGCAACCGGTAAATGAAGTATACAGTAAATTTTTTACTATATTCGCTGTGGACGTTCCTTTCCGCTTCTTGCAAATCTGTCCGAAGTGCGAGGCAGTAACGCGTTTTCGCCTTTCTTCTTTCCATAGTTGTTCGGTAAACTGACCAATAGTGCGTTGGAAAATATCATTGCGGTCGGCATTTTCAATAATATTTAAATATTTTTTTTTTGCTTCTGCATACTCTTCGCTGCTCATATCAGCCTCCGGATTTTCGGCATTTGGGCCATAATTCGTATCTGGGTGATTAACAACACGCAATCTTTTTTTGAGGTATCCCCTGTTTCGCCTAGCTCCTAATTTTTTTTTCATTTTTTGTGCATACTTGAGTGTGTATTTCCCAACTTTACGCCCCATACCTAACTGAATTTTTTCATGAAATTCATCTTTGGAATTCATGGATACTACAGCCATATCGCAACGAGTTTCATATGAATTTTTCAACGAGAAATTAATTCTTTTCCCGCCCACAAATTTTGCTACAATCGCATTATATAATTCTGCCGAATTATTTGTTAAATTTTCTATTAAACTGTCTGCTTTATTCGCAACATTTTGAGCAGCTTGCATAATTTTTGCAAAGATATTGGCTGGAATAGTCGGTACTAAATTTGGCTCGGTATTTGTCCTTGTGCAAAAATATCCCCTGTCGGAACAATATTGATGATCGCCGAACAAATGGCGAGGTCCATTAATTATATCTTTATTCAATTCTATAATTTTTTCATTTTTTGTAGTACCTTGTTCCTTTCTATATTCGATAGCTTTTGAAACACTTACATAAAATCTTATTAAATTTTTTTTAATGTGTTGTCGCACCTCTTTATGAGCATTCATTATCTCTTTTAATTTATTTAAATACAATCTTAAAATGTGATTTTTGCATCCTATTTTTTGTACTAGTAAGTGAGGACCGTATGGCATCGAATCTATTATTTTTCTATAGACGCTACTATCTCCGTCTCCAATAACTTTATTATATTTCAGTTTATGTGTCGACAATGAACATTTAAAACCTTCCAAAATTATGCTGCTTTCCATTCCTGTTGAGGGACCGAGCCAATTTTTAAAACAAATATGATCTTTTTCATCTTTTTCTTCTTTGTTATAATTCTTCCTGGCGCAAGTAAAACAATATTTATTTTTAACGCCAACATAGAGTACCTTTTTAGTGCGTGCCCCAATTATACATGCTACGCCGGACAATGCATTATAATTTGACCTATATGATCGCTTGCTCCACGCACCATCAACAATAACTGATATTAGAGGAATACCGTCATTATCTACATTCCCTTCTGCAACTGCCAACCGGTACTCTTCTTCACCAGCTTCTTTCATTTCTTCGAATGCCAAGGTTTTTACTGTAGAAGATACTGCCTCATGGTGTTGCATATAAGTTTTGTCTGACATACATGGTATATCCAAAACTGCACAAATTTCTTCTAATTGACTGTATCCACCGCCCGTCGAAGTCATTGCAGATACAGCTAATTTATTGACATCAGATGTTATTCCCGTATTTTCAGTGTGAATTTTGTTTTCTATGCCACAAACATTACACTTGAATTTAAATACACTTTTTAAACCGATACGTTTCTCCGATGTTATATTTATGTCAAAAAAGGAACAGTCGAATCCACTATGCTTTATTGATTTTAGTTCGTTGAGGAAATATTGTATATCTACGATTCTTCTACCGCAAATTTCATCTTCGTTCATTTCAGTAGATTCAACTTCTATTTCGAAATCCTCACTTAACGACAAAGAAGACTCTGAAAAATAAATTAATTCAAATTATTATTATTTGTCACTAAACAATTATAAACAAATGTATAGCGACCAAGAGGAACCAAATTTAACTACGTACTTATATCGCCATATGGCAATTCCTTAAAATTTATTGAAAATTTAAGCTTATCAATAGATAATTGGAAAATGATTAGAATTATTATATAGATATTGCGGGCAGTTCATGATTGCTTCTCGCAACAGGACATGAGGAATGTATTAGCCAATGACAGACCATGATAGAAAGAGAAAGAAAGATATTGAATTAAATGACATTGTCATAGAGCTTATGTGGTAATGTTTCGATAACTATAAAAAATTAAACGTATAAAATAGTATAAAAATTGAATGTTTATGCAGGAATCAATATGTTATAATATAAGTTGATATAATTTAATGAAATTTATATTATACAATTAATATGTAGAATCATTCCAGCAACTTGTAAGGTTTTTTTTGTTTCATTATCTATTTAACATGTATCAAAACAATGTGTGTATGGTATATAAGCATGTAGATCCTTCCACTATATATGTAGCATAATCTGAATTATTTTTTTGCTATTGTTAATATACCATTTATTTTTATTATTATTTAGGTTTTTTCTATATACTCTTTATCAGTTCTAAAAAAATAATATGGATATAAATAGGCACAAATTTTAGGCTTTCTAATGCTGTAAAAATAAATAAAAAATGAAAATTTGTTGCCAATTCACGAACCCGATGAAATATGTCTAAAGAAATATTAAAATGCACTACGATTTTGCGGGAGATGATATGCCTCCTACATAACCTTTTAATTTAAATTTTATAAATGTTTTGACAAAACGTAAAATAAATATAAAACAACTTACGTGGATATTCCTCTGCTAAAACTTCGATGTTTGCGAAACTTGTATCATCTGGATCGGATATTTCGGAAGTTGAAGATATCTTAGAATATTTCCCATTCCTGCAGAAAATAATATTTATTTATTATATATATAATATATATATATATATTATATATATATATATATATATATATATATATATATATATATATATATATATATATATATATATATATATATATATAATTTAAGTAGAGCATCATATGATATTGCTCTTTAGAGAACTGTAAGAGCAGAAGTTGTTTAAATTAGAAAACAATTTCTATTTTATTACACTATTTAAATTCAATGTTTTTTGGACCAGTGGTTCTCAAAACCCGGGTGCAATAATTTTTGCCTACTAATTATTATCTTCTGATATTAAAAAATGATGCGCTTTTGTTGGGAGTTACAGTTCTATAGTACCATAAAAAATAGCCGAATCGCACCGAAAATTTCACAAGCACTTATATTATTCAATTTAATTTAAACGATTAATAAAAATGAAATACTTATACTTGTATTAAAATAAATATAAAATAAATAAATAACTTACCGTGCTATACTATGACGACGAAGTTTCTTTAGTTGATATTTAGATAACTTTTCACTTGTTTGATTCATGTTTTCCGCTTTTCTCACTCAAATTGAAAAACACAAAAAGCACTCAAGACACTTGCACAAAAAGACTTGTTTCAGTTGATACTGTAAGACAAGACTGAGTAAAATTTGGAAGATGTCACATTTATATATCCAAACTAATCCATTTACCAGAAAATGTTAGCATTTAGTTATCTAGTAGTATAGGAAAATCCTCGCTGATCTCTAATTAGTAAAATATTTTATCATTATCTATATATATTTTCTGTCGCTAATTGGTATTCTAACAATAATCTCATTAATATAATTGTTAAGAAAAATAAATAGAAAAAGTAATCTGGGTAAATATTGAGATTTAAATGTTATTCTACTGTTTATTTACCTTCGCTTAGTAGCAGGTAGTAATTCTCAATTTAACAAAAAGAGATATTATAAGATTATTATTGGGTTAATTTACAACCCCTAATAAATAGACCCTCGGCCAGCCGACGGTGGTTGCAAGAACAGCAACACGTCTTGGTTCTGTCTTTAACGGTTGCATAAGATTTCGGGGCAAATACGAAATTTGTATTCACTCCGGAGCGGCCTTAAATCAACTTTTACTTCAGTATTTACCTTTCATGTAAAATTTTGTTAGGTAATAATTTCCGTTATTACTGTATTCATGTCGCGACATATTTTCAGAATTGATATTTCTAAATCTCAAATATTTACAGTTCTAAGAAATGTTTATTTCCTGCTAAAAATATCCGTCAGCTCCAACTCTGAATACTTGCAATGATTTTTTGAAAGAAATTGAAATACATTTTTTTATGAAGATGGTTAGCGGACAAACTGCTTTTGGTCATATACCGAGTAATGAGTGGATGATACAAATGTCCAATCGTCCATATTCTTCAGTAGAATTCAAACCCACGACCTCTGGTGTGCTGGACTAGTGACATAGCCACTACTCCATCGAGACCGTGTGAAATTATTTTTTATTATGATTAATTATATTTTTTCACGACATAATAGGAAACATCACCGTTCTTCTCCCGAAATAGTGAGGAAAATGTGTTGTTCCTCTCTAGAGAGGAAAATATAGAAGTGCTGCCAATATGAAAGTTATTTATAAAAAATATATTATAAAAATTATAAATAAATTCCTAATTTTATTGAAAATGCTTATTTTAGTGATATACATACTTTATATAATCTTACAATTATGTCTTATATATTTATTTTCGTTACTAAATCACAATTTGACAACTTATTATATATATTTAAGATTGGTTCATTGGCAACACTGCTACACCGCCTTGTGTCTGATAACCTAACTTTTAACGTGCCAATCTGTCAGTTGTGTTCTTAAAGTGTGTGTTAGGTCCGAGCAAATCGTTTTTAGAAACATGTCGTGAAAAAAATGTTGTGTCTAACACGAGAGGAAAGCTCTTCTTCCACTCTCGTTCGAAATGCCTCACTCGCTGCGCTCATGAGGCAAACTTCGAACTCGAGGGGGAAAAAGAAGCGCTTTCCTCTCTAGTTTGACAAATAACTATTTATTATGATTTATAATATCAGTTGGATGGTAAATAATTTTTCCGACAACTTCTACAACAAGTTTACTTTTGCGTTTTCATTTGTCAACGCTAAGGATGTTTTTTTAAAAGAATTTTACTTTGTCGCTTGTCTCCAATAACAATAAGCGGTAAAAATTTTGTCGCTCGTCTCCAAAAAGTTTGGTTTTTTTCTATTTTATTGATGCATCACTATGGATACGAAGTAAAACATAACTACAACAATCTATGGCAGGAGTGTCATACATGCGTTTATTTTAATGATATTAGATCAATGTTTTTCTTCTATAAATATTATTCATCGGAAAAATATGGTGTATAATTGGAGCGCAAAGTATTTACGGTTCAATTTTGTGTTCGAAGGACAAAACATAACTTTGCGCTCCAAATATACAAATAGCGATTGGTGTATAGATGGAAATGAATAAAATTGCAATGTTTCCAAATGCTTACATTTCTTGAATGAATAAAGTTTTACGAAAGAATTTATGGAAAGTCCTGAAACGAAATTAGAGATGGAAGGTAGGTTCTTCTTTATATGCAGGTAGAACAAAGCCTAACTAAATCGAAATAATCAAATTAAACCGTTACACACCCTAGTTAACAAAACAATTAAAACCCGCTCACCTTCAGGTGAAATTAAATCCAACCGGTAACGTAACAAATACCTCGAACCGGGAATGTTCCCTCGGCATCCGATACTCTAACCGGTAAACTCCGCTGCTGTCCCCAGCAATTTCTGTTTTATTTAGCAAAAGAGAAGTAAAACTAAATTAGCTCCCCTCTGCCCCGGTACCTGCTCCGCCCATGGAGCGGTTTATTATCTCGAGAACGATAATTAGAAAAGATAAATGCACTTCACGTTTGTACGGAGCGCGGTGTTCGGTGTAACAGCGTCGGTTACAAATGAGCTGCTCGACAAGGTGACTGCGTTTGTTGGTTTCTTGTTTATTTGTATTACTAGGGGTGAGAGGAGAGTAAGGTGTGTTTGTGGAGAACAAATACGCTTCCTACTTGCTCATGCTTCTGTGCTGTTTGTTTCTGCTACGCACAAAATGGCGGCAATTAATTTGTAGTTATTATTGAATAAGAAAGAAAATGCAATAGCTATCTCGCATTTGGTATCAAAAGATAACTTACATACGAAAGGGTTTAACTTGATTAAATGAAGACCCGAGGATAATGTAGTCGCTGGCCACCACGGAATATTTTAACTCGATTAAAAGAATGCGTAGAAAAGGATTTTTGCTCCATTCAGAGATGTATGTACCTCATTGTACAATTTATCGAACAGGACAATACATTTAACAAATAAAATTTGTTTAACACCCACTTATGCGTGCCGTTGTCATACCACCGAAAACGAGGTTCCGGGACGGGATATAACATCAGCAGTTGAGACCGCTTAATAATAACACACATGTAGTTAGTTGTCAAAAATTAATAAAAATTATGTTATTAATAATAATTATAAAATTTTAAAGTAAAATCACCATCATTTTAATTATTATTTTCACATAATCATTATGTTGTTCAAAAAGTTAAGTACCTACCTACAGTAGAATTAAATTTTCTATTACTCTAATCTATTTTAAAAAGAATTTAGGGATATTAGACTATTGAAAAAACAGTCATTCTATAGTTACTAATAAGACCCATTTGGTTTCCAATATATTAGTATTTTACGATATATCAATCAAATTAAAATTATAATTTATTAGAAAATTGTATTACGGCTATGAAAGATTAAACAAAAACGAAAAATATTAGACGTTTCATAAAACCGATTTAAATTTACTCATTACAATATTGTATTATTTTTATGTAGAATATCCATATTGCATGCTTTTTTAAATTCTGAACAAGTTTTGTATTTATATTTTTAATGTCAAGTGAATAGATAAAAATATAGAGTAATACAAAAAATATTAACATCCCTATGGCTACATTTTAATTCAACACTCGGTATCTAGGTATAGATAAAAGATAAAAAAAAAGGTTTAGAAATAATTTTATAATTTTATTTTATTACTTCATTTATTGAACCTCTGTTCAACAAAAATATTATTTCACCAAGATGTGCTGCAAGCAGAGAGCTACCCTAAAAAATGAGTCAAGGGCGTGATAATATATTTATTTATTAAAAATAATAATAGATAAAATGTGACTGTCTACAACATTTTGAGGTGCACTGGAACTTTTAACAAACTAGAAATAGTAATTTTCTAATTTAATCCGTCTGATGCAGGCAATGTTTGATTTCTGGTATTTTCTTGTCTACTTGATTCCTCGCATTAAAAGCTGTTCTCGTTTAGTTTGTGTCTGTGTGTTGTGAAGTGTAGGTGTTTTTATTGTAAAATAATTTAAATTTTAGTGAAATTGTTTTAAAATATTGTTTAAATATTTGTGTGAAGTGTGTGTGTTGTGAAATTGTGTAGTGTAACATTAAATGGAACTTCTCCTGCAACTCTGGCACCCGGGACATGGCAAGGGGACCTTCAAAATTAAGGTAAAGAACGCATATTTGTTTGAAACAAGATACAATATGTTAATAAGCCGTTAGAATATTATATGTAGAACTCTCGTCTCCTAAGCGAAAATTCTAATTACACACATAATCTCTCGCTTAATTAGAACAGTGTATTGATTACAACAATGCACTGATTACAACAATACACTGATTACAACAATGTCTTGATTGCAATAGTAAATAAGAATTTAGTAAATTCTGTGGGCGATGATACAGTTATTTTATTGTATATAGATATTTAGTTGTCTGCATGGACAATGGTTATAAATTACATAATTATGTTCTACTAAAGCATAAGATCGAAACAATTTTGGATGCCAATGCATAGTAATGCATCCTGTTGCGTTGACGTTGAATGTAGAGTATAAAATAAATAAATAGCATCAAACTTGTATTTATGAATAAGATAAGGTAATTAGTTTTAACGGCACCAAAGATAATATCACCGCATTGCATTTAAACTAGTCAGTACTGAACGTATCAGCAAGTTAGCACCTTGGTGAAGACATTCAACAATCATGAAACATTAACTGCAGGGGCTGTGCTGTATTATACATAATTATAGCTCGTTTCACAATCATAGCCGAGTGGAGACACCTATCTCGTCATTGCATCCGAGCCGTACTGTGCCGTGTCGTTGTGTGCTTAATTCAACCATCTCACTCGCATGTTGAATAGGTAGAACGATGCATTCAACTCGATATCCATTAACTAAGTTATGATGCGTAGTGACAGATTACCTTTGAAGGAATTGCTGACGAGCTACAGGGTTGCCAAATTGTTTGCTGGACCTTGATAACTTTAACGGCAAATAAGTACAGGGTACAAGTTTAAAAACAATCATTTTCAATTGAATTATGAACATCTGTAAATAAAAACTTTTTAACAAAAAACCAACGAAAAAAGAATAACGAGAAATAAAATACATCTTTTTAGTCTTAATTACTAAACTCCTAAACTAATTTAATTAACTAAGAAATTAGATTTCATAAATCTTGCATTCCTTGTACACCATGGAAACACTTAAAAATTTTCAATTTTTTACGAAATGTGACACATATTTTCTTAGTGAAATATATGTCAAAAAATTAAATAAATACACGAAATAAAATTAAATTTCTCAAATATAAATAGAAAATAAACAAATAAGAAGGTATGTTTCTGTATCATCAAATACTATTTTGTACCGTTCAAGAGTAGCATTGGGAGGGAGGTTATGTTAGGTCATTTTTCTTTATTTATTTTTGATTTTATTATTCATTATTTTGTTTTCGTTTTCCTGATAAAGAATTACTTACAATAATTCAAAACATTGTATTATATTGTGTTATTAGGATTAAATGTGATACTTTGTGTGCTGAGCATGTAAGTTTGTACGACAAGCAAAGCAAGTCGGACAATTTCATGCGATGCAGCCAAAGTCACATTTACTCCGAATAACACATGCTATTTTTTCTTCAAACAAAGAGAATAAAATTATAAATCATAAAAAAATGACCAAAACTTTGAAAAATATTCTGTCCTATCCAGCATTTTTAATTACTATAGAATATGCTGTTTTGTTATTTGTGTTTATTTGTTTCATTTTTAACTGTCAAATTAGTGAATTACAACCTAACTATTTTTCATAATACTTTACTTTGTCCGCCGCCGGACGGTAAGAAGTGTTGCCAAGGAGACACTTTTACGACGGCGGCGACAATATTGAACTTCTGCTTGTTGAATACAAATACATAACAACGTATTTTTATGACGTTTGAAGAAAAATATTTTTACAGTGCTTCATCCAAAAGGCTTTTATATTTCTTATTTTATTTTTATAATGCGAGAAGCTTAAAATCTCTAAAAATATAAATTTTTCAATATATCTACAATTTTGTAGTAATTTTCTTTTAAAACCCTGCTCTCAAAGTGAATTCATATACATACATGTAAAAAATATAATTTACATAAGAGCATAGAGCAAATGTATTAATTTGGGATTTTATTTAGCGTGATCTCGAATGTGTCGAGTTAATTTCAAATCTCAGAAAGTAATGTATGTTTAACAGTTGTCAAATCACTACACCCATACAGTATCCAGGACAGTTAATTTAAAATGATTAATTTTTCAATTATTAGAAATATTTGTGTATTGGTTGTATTCGTGGTATTAGTGGTATAGCTCGTATTGGGCAAACTCCTGGCGAAATTCGGCAACAGTGGCGGAGTTTCTGTAAACTACTTACCTCGGCGAAATTAGGAGAGCATTGAGATAGACTGGGATTATTCAAATGCTCGTCTCAATACGTCAATAGAGTTAATCACATTGCCGAGCACACGGGCATTACCTTCTGATTGCCATTCGCCGCTAATAAAGCGTGACGTCATCAACTCCGCTGCCGTCACCGCCGTCGCGACGTCTTCACGTGGTAAACAATCGACAATCTGCGCTTGTTAGCTTATGTCACGTGACGTTTACCCCGCCACGCCCTCTGTCGTGTAGGTAATGAGTTATTGTTCACCGTGATTGATGTATAGGTTTACGAAACTTGTGTGACTCTAATTCCCACAAGGGATGATAATCATACCAAAGGAATTGTTTAGGGTTCAGACATCTTTGATCTGCAAAGAATATGATACAAATATTTTATTGGGATTTATATTTACTTTTTATTTTATTCTGAGGTATCAGTCCACCAAAACCCGAAGGATCGTACAAAACGATTAAGCATCCTCCATATTAAAACTACAAAAGAACCTTTGCATTCGAAAGAACATTGTCTTGATTTTACAATACATTTTCAATAATATTTATTCGAATGAAAGATATAAACAAAACTTTTTTCGCAATCGCCCAGAAAATGAGTTGTTTCTGATCGCTTTTTAGACCAGAAATTCCTTCTTTACCGAGCTAGCTTGGAAAATTCCTTCTTTTATTTTTTATTATTTTATTTAAATTGACTATAAGGGATCGGAAAGGAATGTTTTCATAGTGATCAGTTCTTTATTTATTTTTCATTCATGTGTCAAATATTGCAATAAGATGTAAGAATTATTATTACTTTTTTTCAGGATCGCGAAAAAAATATTGTACCCAACATGACCAGTAAAGTATCACTTTCAGGTCTTGTTACGTAAATAACTATTATTTACAAAGTTACAGTACATTACTCTATTTTCCAATGTAATCGCCATAACTGTCAGGGCATTTATTGTAACGTGGAATCAGTTTTTCAATGTCGATATTATACTTTTCTACCACCAAAAATCTGATCCAGGATGTCACTGATTCTTTGAGGTCTTCATCGCTTTCGAACTGTTTTCCACCCAAAAATTTCTTTAGTTTTGGAAACAAGTGAAAATCGCTTGCTACCATGTCAGGGCTATAAGGAGGATGTACAAAAATTTCCCACTGATCTGGCACCAAAAGGTTTTCATTTGTTTCCAAAACTAAAAGCATTTTTGGGTGAAAACAGTTCGCAACGATGAAGACCTCAATGAGGCAGTAACATCCTGGATTAGATTTTTGTGATAGAAAAATATAACATCGGCATTAAAAAACTAGTTTCACGTTACAATAAATACCTTGATAGATATGGTGATTACATTGAAAAATAGAGTAATGTACTGTAACTTTGTAAATAAGGTTTTATGTTGATATCTTTCGTTTTTATTTAGTTATGCTAAATCGTTCTTAACTTTCGTAAATATTGGTATAAAAGATATAAGTAAATATCTAATTTAGTATTGTGAACTATTTATTTCCTATTATTTTTGTTAGGACAAAGAGCAACTCTATGATAAATTTGGGAAACCTGCGATGGTGTTTACATTTTTATTTATGATAGGTATAATTAAACGTTTCTTTGTAAGCGTAATTTAGAGGTGTTTAATCGTTTAATTACGACCTTTTAAGTTTTGGTGAGCAAGGTAAAACGGTCTGGGGACCTGATGAAATGCTACATGTCCTAGCTACAATAAAACGCAGGATCTTTAGCATACGAAACAGGAAGTTCCAGAAGTTTAGATTAAGGTTTTTGATAACAACGACCTATTTGTAATATACTTTAAAATAGGTTAAAAAAAAATCGACTGTGGTTCCTATGCTGGTAGGATGCTTCGGTAGGAAAACATTAAATTGTTATTTCTCCTACAATACTTGTTCTTATGCGTGTTTAGAGACAAAGAGGTTTATGTTAACGAACGGAAACTACGCCGCAGCGTTAAAAAACGTGAACTAATTTATTCAAGTCATAAACCTAGACGTTTCCCAGTGGTGTATCAGTTTCTGTAACCTATAGCCAGGGGTTATCTGCTTTCAACAGGCAAGAAAATTAATACTGGCGATAAAAGAAACCTACTGACAGGTCAACGGACTTACGTCCAACATTTGATACGTGAGTATACCATCCGCGGCAATTAGCCAGAAACAAACGCATATGCGGTGATAACGCAGCGCCGCCCTAGCGGCCATTGTCGGCAACTGGGTGACACGCCTATCACGGCTGTACATCAAGTTGGCCTGGACACAAAACAACGATTATCTTTTTATTATATGGTTTTAGCTCAAACGCAACTAACATAAATTAATGTGAGGAACGTGATAAAAACTAAGGACCAACTGGTTGGTTGTTTCATGTTGAGGTAATAGCGTCTAGAGTTGACTTGGATCTTTTATTTAACTATAAATTTATGACATGGATGCTGATAGTGATACTACACTATGCGTCCGTACGCATTCATTTTTGTTATCTGCTTGACTTTTTTATTTTCCTCATAAAATATCTCGATAATTTCCTATATTTCTCTCTTCACTTTCCTCTCAAAAACACCCACTTCTCAATTGTCTCTAAATAAATATATAACTACATCGTCAGGCCCAGACCCATTTCTGGTTGTAGCTATCGCCTAATTAGGCAAACTGAAAAGCCACAGGTAATTTTTATGCAAAAATTTGAACAAACGATCATTTCAGACTTACATTAATTCCGTGAAGATAACATCGAGTGAAAAAGATTCTAGGTGTTTTGCTCAGCCATTACAGATCCTTGTAGAATTGTATTTTTCTCTCTGATGTCACTTTGATTACACTAGTAACCAAAGATTGTGGCACATATTGAGATTCTGACTGCATCGGAATGAATTGGTCTCGAATCAAGTACCATGGTACTTGATACTTAGGACTATCATGTCGTAGATGATGATGATGATCTCAATAATTATCACTGAAACGTCACACTGAGATCTAAGAAAACCCACGATTCTCAATCTCTCTTTTACATCTGTAGTATTCGGATAATTTCGATGCTATCTCGTTGTAAATTCAGTTTCTATATTCATAGGCCAAAATTTAAAGAGAGTTAAGTTTTAGCAAAATGCTGTATTTTGAATCAAATATATGGTTCAGAAAGGTACTATTTTATATCATTCTAAACAAATGTACCATAGGTAAAATCCCTAGAAAAATTATATCCAGTTATGAGAAAGAAGTTTTTCTTTTCTGAGGTTTCCCAGACCCCAGTGTGTATAACAGTGATTGTAGTGTGACTGTACAGAGTTAAATCTTCGATACTGTATTTTTTTTGTGGAATATCGTGGAAAAATAAGTACCTTAAAATTTACCGAACTATTCAGAAAATTTTTTTGGTAGTACTTCTAGTTGCTTAGTAAATAATCGTGTTTAATTTTTAATTGTTTATAAAATACATCTTATATTCTCAGCTTACCGAATAATTGGGTAAATTCTAAGGTACTTTTTTTCCGTGATATATATATAAGAAAATATTGTATTTAAATAAAATATTTTGATGTATATTTACATAGTTTGTTTTCGGCAAGAACATAAGGTGACTTATCTTTGGGCAATTTAAAATATTTTCGCACAAATATACTTTAGATTTCATTTTAGGGATCTAAAAGATACTTATTGATTATTGTTAAACATTGTAAGATTATTTTCTTAAATTTTCAACACTTTATAATTGAGGAATGAAATCATCTTGTGCTAGAGCAAGGTGAAAACTAAAAAAGGTCCAATGAAAGTAGATGCAGGGCACCATTAGATAAGACAAGGCTGGTTATAAATTGACGTTTCATTGAAAAGTGGCCGGCGGTGTTGAATACCAAGCAGGCTCCTCTCCTGTCGCGGGTCAGGTGCTGCCACCTATTACGTCACTTCCTTCGATTTCCTCTGGTAATTGGTCAGGTTCGATAAGGACTCGGTACAGTCGGCGGCAAAAGCTCGTTAACCTTTACGAACCTCGTTATCTATCGAGCAACTGCAAGATACACGCTTCTACTTAATTTATGAACTGCGTCTTGTTAATTATATTTTGAAATCGTAAAATTATTCTTTGTAAGTTGTAAGGCTGCACAGGATATGGTTTGATGTTTTTTAGTTTCTTATCAGAGATACCGCACATAACTGCGGTAGTTTGCAGTATTTATTATCGTTTATTCTGCGAAATTGTACTATTTTAGTACCTGAACATTTTATGCACTCTATACAATTTGAATTTTCTATTAGTGTTGTTGTTGAGGTATTCATAGGTACCCATCAACATACTAGAAAGCAACCCAATCGGTTTTGCTGGCTAACTAATAACTTTAGAGAAAAAATAAAAACACAGGCTTATATAGCAAGGTGGGGGAGGTAATTGTATGGTTGGTAAAATAAAATTGTTAAAGGGGGATGTGATGGTGGGAATAAAAGTTAAATGTTTTGAAATGGAAAGATGTATTTCATTTTATTGGAATGGATAGCACGAATTATTCTCTTTTCAATGATTTAACATGTTCATATACCTAAAATTAAAATTAAAGTCACAAAGTTAAAAAAAAACATGAACATTTTTAAGATGGAAACTTGAACTTTTTACAATGGTATCAAGCTCTATAATACTCTTCCAAGCTATATTAAACAGATTGAGAATCTGAATAATTTTAAATACGCTGTCAAAACCTTTCTGATTGATAATAGTATATTATTCAATTAGCATGTAATTACTCATGAGAATGAAGTTTGTATCACGAGCGAACGGGAGTGATGTAAATCATTCGAATGAGTAATAGCCATTACATGCGACTATGCGAGTAGAATACTATACTTTATCCACAACAGTTTGTCAAATATTTGTTTTGAAATTATAAGATAAGTAGAATTTTAGCTTTGACAAATACAAAAACTGTTTGTTTATAAACATAGACAAATTGTAGCAACCATCACTAGGCTACGTACTGTTGTAACAAAATTCTTAAGTGATTTGACATTTGGCAGATAATCTTAAAACCAATTATTCAGCTAAATTTTAAGCTTAGAAAGAAAATACAAGTATGAAAAATGAGATAATTAGTGTTTTTGGCTTTAGATGTGGATAAAAGTCATTTTGAGTTTACTCTTTTCACAGGAAAGTTTTGAATTTGACATAACGAATGAATAATATTAATTCATCGAACAGTCAATATTATTTCATTAGCAACAGTAACAAAGGTCATTCATTAGTAAACAAAGGTTGAATTATGGGTGTATTATTTGAGAGTTGTGGATAAAAGTTATTACTCTGTCAGTGAACACTTAGAGCCTTGATACTAGTCTGTACTCAATGTAGTTCAATATTCTATGTAACTTATTTTGTAAATTTTGTAATATGTATATAAATTTAGATAATTGCTTCTTAAATTTTAAATATTCGTAAATTGTCATACACATATCTTCAAATATTTATTAAAAAAAAAAAATTACTCTGAAAAATATAGGCGCGGTACTGCACCCTCTGGCGAAGTCCTAACAAACCAATTTCCTTTAAATGTTGTTTTCTAATCTAATATATTTTAGACTATAATCTCGCAGATTCATATCTCACTCACTTCACCAATTAATAATTAGTAATAATAATAATAATAAAATTATATTATTATTACGGCAGACAGTACAGTAAATGTAGCATTTTGTCGCGTATTCTGAGGGTCCCGAGTTCGAATTCCAGGTGGTCTGAATATTGTTTCATGATGTAAAATGGTCAATGAAAACAATAACCAACTTGGTTCTAAAAGCTATTCCTTAATATGCAATAAATGCAATGAAGTAAAATTATTATCTAAAAATGAAAATTGTTCTGGCTGAACTGTTGGATTCTCTTCGCGACTGCACCATGCAACACGGGCCTCGAGTCAGCCGCGGCCATTGCCGTGTCGCAGGCGTGATGGCCGCCAAGGTTAAACTAATCAACTGAAGTGGATAAGCTTGTTTAGTGTTAACGATGACTGGAATGGCAGACTAATATTTTTAACCTGATGTAAAAACGTACACTTTATTAATGAAAGGCGTTTGTGTGTTGGCTTTTTTCATGAGTGTATGCTGTTTATGAGAACAGAGCTGGGTTTATGACCACTGAGACTCTGGCAAATGGATAGTGGACGCACTACTTGATTTGTTTATGTTTGTAATTTGTTTTCGATGTGACACGTGTTATGGAGGAATTAATTGGGGCACTCTAACAACAGAAATACTCCACAAACATAATCTCTCTTATCTTGTGACTTCATCATTTAAATAATCGGTGCTGTTTTTGCAAGATCTTTCTACGAATAATAATATGGAACTACTATCCTAAAATATGAGGGAAGTGAGGCTGCGGTGAGAGTTGATGGTAGATTGAGTATAGATGTTGGTGTGAAACAGAGTTGTTGAATGTCTCCATGGTGATTTAATTTGTGTATGGATTTGTTGTTACGAAAGGCATTGAATGGAACGATTGGTGTATACGTATTGGAGGGTGTATAGTATCTGCATCAGCTTCTGCGGAATGTAATGTCATGAGGTGGAGAAATGAATTCATACACAATGTATATATATTTTTTCTACGACCACTTAGAATTCTGCTCTTTGGTTGTATGTATATTGTTGCTAGGTAAATGAGGTACGTTGAAAGCATTGTGCGAAATGAATTGGTTTTGTGAGTACTTATTTCAATTCAGGTCATTTCATTCCAGTACAGGAGCCATTGCTAGGATATTTATTTAAAATTGTCAAATGGAATGGTGAAAGCAGGACAAATTTATTATATATACTGTATGAATATGGATGAGGCGAAAGTGGTGTACCAGGATAGGAATGTTTAGAGCAGATAGGTTATGTTTCACGGTTATGTATGTTTTTTTTTACATAGCGCACGAAACAATCTTAAATTTGATCGAAGAAAGGGAAACCAACTTAATTTGTCGTTTAAAAGGGGATAAATAAAACGATTTTCAAATTGGTTTTATAAACTATATAATAGTATATTTTGTTATTAGGAGTAAATGTGCATATAAGTTTGAACGACGAGCAAACGAGTCAAGCAATTACAGGGGAAGCACACAAAATATCACATTTATTCCTAATGACATAATATATTATTGAATTGTTTAAAAAAACCCATTTGAAAATCGCTTAATTTGCGACCTTTATTACGGTACCATTTACCCACTTTTAGATGACAAATTAATTTGGTATCCCTTACTTTTATGAAATTTAAGATCGTTTTATGAGGTACGTAAAAAATTTTTTTACGGACACACTACTGACTAGTGGATGTGCGTCTTCAAATGCAACTTTCTAAGTGCTACTCTCTTAAAAAATACTTTATAATCTATCGGTATTAGGACCGTGAAATATTTTCTCGCAATAAGCCCTTGATTCAATTACTTCACACCTAACAATTTTCAGGCATCATCTCTGCGACATTATATCTCAATTATAACTCTCAATTACTTTCCTCATTTGAGTACGTCGCGTGAGACAATCTTCTGGAATTGCAGTCGATTAGTACGCTACACCTTCCAAGTACCTCCGTCTTCTTCTTCCGCCCCCTATTGCGGCGGGAATTTCATAAACACTCGGGCATAATTAGGGGCTGGAAAGAAACCTCGCCGCTGCTGGTGACACGACTACAGCCGCTGTGTCGGATGTAGTAATTTAATAGATTAATTTAGTAAGTAAGTAAAGCGGCGAGGTGAACAAGTGAGCTAATTTTCACTGTGGATGCTCTTGGCGGGGGCGGTGGGGGCGGCGGTGAACCGCCACCGCGCGTGTCTCATAAACACCGCGGGTTTATGCAAAGAATACGCGCAGCAGATGCGTGCACAGGAAATTTGCGATTCACGCGTTTCTAGGTATCTCTGTTTTGTATTTGTGTAAGATAGTATTTAATTGTGCTGTACCGTGAACATCAGTGCCGCAGAATCAGGAAATTCATTACAATTTACATAAATATTAAATTTAAAACTTGGTGAATGAAAATTTAACTCTAAATTAAAAAAAAAATTGAAACCAAAATTTCTAAGAGTAGAAATAATAGTAGTGCGTAATATTATGTTCAAAAAGTTTTCAGAACTTTTTGTGTAAAATGAAATGCGTTTTCTTACCGATCGACTTTAACAGTGCATTTTGTTTGACAAGTAATAGTATATAAAGTTTCAGTTTTCTTTCTAAGCAGTAAAAATATTGTACATAGCAACCGCTCAACAAATGAATACCAACCGTTCAACAAACGCATAGCAACATAACCTGATGGCTGTAACTGTCAAAATAGTAGAAAAATAATTACTAAATTTTTATTAATTTTAAATTCGTCATAAATATGTGTTCATCAGGGCAAAAACCACAGATTTTTAGAAACATTGCCCTTGCTCTAATACTGGTATTTTAGTGCCTAGTTAAACAAATAAATAGAAACAGTAACAAAGTAACAATAAATAATAATTAGCTTTTCTCTGATTCACTATTCTCCTGCGTATAGATTTCTATAGTTTCTTTTTTGATTCTGCTGTTGGCATATTTCGATCTTGCTATAATATTAATTTTTAAATTTTCGTTTAGTACTAAATATAATTTATTTTAAGAAAAAGAAGAAATCAACAATTGCAAGCCCCAAAAAACGGATTCTAGGTAGAATGTTACTCTGAATATAAAAAAAATCCGTGTTTCTGCACATAGTTTTAGTTTTTTTCTGTTTACCCATTTGTTTTGAAATTTTAAATTCTACATATTGCTTGTACTTTTTGTAACAAATGAAAGACAAATAAAATTTTATAATAATTTTCTTCTCAATCTGTATATAATTAAATAATTATGTTCTTTGTTCCAGGTGAGTCAATGAGTTCTTCCCTTGTATCTCGTGACTATTCTATTATAACTTCAAGATGGTTGAAAGTACTAATGTAAGTAATAAAGTAAATACAACTATTCTGTTCATCTTGATGAATGTTTTTCCGCGGAATTTTTCTGCCGAGCGCGAATGAGCAAACTTTGTCATAACGTGATAATAATCTAAATAGGAATAATGAAGATGGATTGCGGAATTTCGAGTACACGGAATAGATTTCGCGTGTTTCCACTAAATAGGTGCACCGAAGTTTTGTTACTTTGCGACTCGCGCCGTCTCTTGGTAATTAATGAAATTTTCTTCGAGTTTACTTTGAATACGCTGCTTTTACGTGCAAACATCCCAAACATTACCTATATCATTTAACTCAGAAGATAGTACCATCTAAAATGATTCTAGAAATCTATAATGAAAATTACTGCCGTTGCTCTTTGCGGAAAAATATAACGAATACCAATGTGATATATTATATTTTACTTTACTTTAGTATTTATTTAATTAAATAAAAAATAAGATAAAAAAATATGTATTTCCGCAAAAATCTCGTCAGCGATTTTGTTCGTGATTCCAATACTTCCTTATACTTTGTATAAGAAAGTAAAAAAGAAGCGAGGCAGACAAAAAAAAATTATCTGGAAAAATTAGGAATTAAAAATTGGAAAACCAAAGCAAGAAACAGAAAGGAGTGAAAAGAATTTATACAACAAGTCCAGGGCCTGCAAGGCCTGTAGTGCTAATAAACATTTATAATAAATAGTACGTTAATAAAAACGAAGGCGTTAAAGAAGCTTTTTACTCACGAAAAATGAGTGGGATAAGTGACATTTAACTCACGGGCGTAGATAAAATATTTTATCCAACACCTCTCAATAAATGCTCTATAACTATGGCGATTTTAAACAAGCAAAGTAACAGATTATCCACTAGTGGGTATAATTTTGAGGAAAGCCACTAGTGAGTATTTTTTTATTTATAACAATAATAATAACACACAACACCTTGGTAACTACTTCGATTGACATTTTAATTTAAAAATTTAAAGCATATGTCACTGTCAAATAATATTTCTTTAATAAATTTTTCATTTATTAAGAAGTGTTGGATAAAACGTTATACTTCACACGTGGGCAAAGTGGAATTACTCACTCGATAAAATTATCTCACTCAACCTTCGGCTTCGTGAGCTAAAATTTCTCTCGTGGGTAATTCCTTACTTTGCCCACTTGTAAAGTAAATAACTATTACACATAATTACAAATTCTGGGCATTAATGGGTTAGGCAGATTTAATAATTTAAATTAAGAAAATTATTAAAATTAAGAAAGAAACGTATAATAAGTATCAAAAGGTTAGTACTAGTAAATTGTTTACTAGAAAAAAAAAATTAAATACTCCAAACTTAACTTGGAATTTATTAATTGTGTACAATATAAGCATGAATAAACTCATTGCTGTAGTACGCATCGTAATATGTCTTATATTTATCAAAATATATCGATTTGTAAAATTTTTCAAAATACGGAAATTTCCCCAAATTTGACTTAAAATTGTAATTTTTTTAATTACATTTCTTTATAATATTCGCGACAGGAAACACATTGCAGCAGAGCGCACCGTCATATCTCTAATATTTTTCGAGATATGACGATTTTTTATATTTTCCGAAGAGCAACTTTGAGGGGCTGTAACTCGAAAAATATACAAGATATCGAAAAATATTTCCAATTTTGTGTTTTTCGTGCCATTTGTAATAAAATTGTAAATTTTGAAAATTTTTAAATTTTGTGATTTTTTTTTCAAAATTTCGATTTGAGATATCTCGACAAATATGAAAGATACAGATTTGCAGTGTTCAGCAATCGATTCAACTTGGCGAAATACATAAACCCTGAAAATTTCAGAAAATTCGGACAACCGGTTGAAATGTTAGAGCAAAAAGTCTTTTTGGACAAAAAACGCCATTTTCAGGCTTTTTGCTCTAACTTTCCATCCTATAACGCGATTTTTATGAAACTTTGCATACTTATGTATTTCGACGAGCTAAATCGATTGGTGAACACTGCAAATCTGTATCTTTAATATTTGACGAGTTATCGCCGATAGAAATTTTGAACAAAAATACAAAAAAATTCAAAATTTTAAAAATTTGCTAATTTGTTATATAAGGCACCAGGAACGCTGAACTGAAGAGAATTTTTAGATATCTCGTGTAGTTTTTGAATTACAAGCCCTTAAAGTTGCAATTCGAGAAATACCAAAAATCGACGTATATCGAAAAATACTAGAGATCTGACGATGCGCTCTGCTACAATATGTTTCTTAGCGCTTATATTATAAAGAAATGTAATTTTAAGTTGGGATATTCCGTGAGTTTCAAATTTTTCTATCGGTGTGTGAATCTGTATTAAATGATTAATAATTAGAGTTTCTGTTATTTTTTGTTCTCATAGCAACTAAAATTAGTTTATTAAACATATAATTCAGTTTTGTCAAAAGAATCAAACAAAAACTGGTGTGGGCACCACACTACTTTCTTATGTGCGCGATGTAAAAATGTAGTGCAAAACTCGTATGACACGCTCAATTTTTTTGTATATTTTTATACATTTAAAAGTTATAAATTGAATGTATCATACATATAAATTCGTCTAATATTTTCGTCAATTTTTGATGTCAATGAAAGAATAGAACTAATTCTATTTGCTTCAATGTTTTTATACATAAAATGCGCACAGACGCAAGATGCAAAACGTCAGATGAGCAGCTGAAAAATGCAATTTGAGATTGGCTGTGGTTCGTGTTTAGCCAAAGTTTATAAATCTTCGTTGTCCATGATAAAATATAAGTATAATAATCATAATATTATGCATCAACTGATGTTACCTTTTAGGTTAAGTACGAACAAAACAAACCGTAGATGGAATTTCTTGATCAAAATGCGCATGTGCGTCTAATAGAAAATTGACACACGTTGCATGCAGGAATATTTTCTTTCTATGATTCACTTTCACAGAAATGTACAGAAAAATTGAATATAGAAAATTGACATAAAAATGTACAAGCAAATTGAACGTGTCATACGGGCTTAAGGTGTGTTATGAAGTTACATCGTACAAAGCAACCACATAAATAATAAAATTAAAAGCAAAATGTAATTGTGAATTCGATCAGCAGGATATAACCTCTGTTGTATCGCGCAAACAAGGTTGGCATCTCGTGATGTGATAGTGAATCTATCAGGCGTGCTTATTTACGTGTACCGTGGCGCGCGTTTTATATACCGGCGCCTGGACTCACCTAGACGCTGGACGCCTGGATGCTATCCGCGGCTCATCACCGACCCTCCCGAGACCCTCCAATCCAATTTAGGTCCGGTGGAGTCGGACAGGTTCCCTGCGCTTCCCTCAACGGTGAACTTGCCTTCGCACTTCGCTGCCACGTCTTTCACACAGGGTTGTACTTGGAGATTTTATAGAAAATCCCACAAATTATACATGTTTTTTTAAGAGTAGCACCACATTTCACTAAAATATAAATCACGAAAATAATAATAATAGTTATTTACTTTACAAGTGGGCAAAGTAAGGAATTACCCACGAGAGAAATTTGAGCACACGAAGCCAAAGGCTGAGTGTGATAATTTTATCGAGAGGGTAATTCCAATTTGCCCACGTGTGAAATATACCGTTTTATCCAACACCTCTTAATAAATGAAAAATTTATTAAAGAAATATTATTTGACAGTGACATGTGTTTTAAATTTTTAATTTAAAATGTTAATCAAAGTAGTTTACCAAGGTGTTGTGTGTTATTATTATTGTTATAAACAAAAAAATACTCACTAGTGACTTTCCTCAAAATTATACTCAGTAGTGGGTAATCTGTTACTTTCCTTGTTTAAAATCGCCACAGTTATAGAGCATTTATTGAGATGTGTTGGATAAAAATATTTGTAAAACAAGCAAAGCTTATTACTAAGAGAGCTGGTACAAAATTTACATAATATAAAATTAAATTAGTTGCCTAGTATAAATATTTTGTTTTTGCAAATATAATAAATTAAAAGTGACAAAGAAAATTTACATATATAACATAATAAAGATAAAATGAGTATTATAGTAAGGATGTGATGAACATAAAATACACATACATAATTAATTGAAATATAGCAATGACTACTTGAATAAGTAAATATCTTGAAAGAATGTTAAATGAAAGGTTGATGAAATTAATATATGTGGGTGGGATAAAGGATGAACGATTGTATGAACGATTCCAACTGTAGAAAATAGACGAGCATGTATGAATGTGGACTAGGCGACTGTGGTAGAATTTTTAGAGGAGATTGATTGTTGGTTAATGGGGTCTTTCACCATTTTTTTTTTTATGAAACTTAATTTAACTTAAAGACTATCTACACTTTTAAAAGGTCTTAATTGTTATTAATTAAGCCACAATTATTTTTTTTAAATGTTGTGACGTCATTGTAGAGGTGTTGCTGGATCTAAAACAGTAGAGATTTAAATAATTTTTGTTACATAAATGTTCTATTTTATTGTAATAATAATAATAAAATAAGTAAAAAAATATATGACTACAATTATTTACAATCTGTACTATTTTAGATCCAGCAACACCTCTACAATGACGTCACAACATTTAAAAAAATCATTGTGGCTTAATGAATAATAATTAAGACTTTTTAAAAGTGTAGATAGCCTTCAATTTAGGTAAAGTTTCATAAAATAAAATAAAAAAAAAATGGTGAAAGACCCCATTGTGTTTCACTGAGTGGGATATATCGTGGCGTTATGTATGTATGTAAATTATTAACAGTTTTCGATTTCACAAACTGTCTTTCAAATTTTATTTAATTATTTACTTTGAAACAATATAATTATCAATGAAAGTCAGTCAAACTCTTTAAAATTAATTGAAGGCAAAAGAATTGTGTAAAACTCGCGTGAGTCGCGTTGGGCGAGTGCGTGGCTGGACGGTCGCAGGACGTGGTCCTTCGAGCCTGTCTTTCTTCTGGCGTCCTCCTGCTGCCACATCACAACAATGAGTGTTTATGATGGCGCCTACTCGACGATTGCCATAGCAACGACCGTCGTCCTGTTAGGTGTGCCATGTGCCATGTGCGTGCTCTTTCCCCTACTCGCACTGGCGACAGTCTTCTGTTTGCTTTTTCACCTGCACGGCTTTCAATTTTCTCTTAAACGAACTCTTGCGTTTTGGTCTGTTTTTCAAATCTGATTTCATGTCTGGGTTTTCATTGTCGCCAAGTGTCGCAACTATCACTTGTAAGAACTCTTTAATTGAATACACGTCGTTTATTAGTTTTATTCTATTTTCCAGTAAAAGATCTGATGTCTACGAATTCACACTTTTAAAATAAAATATTTGTTGGAAACTATTTATCACGATCGTAGAAATGCTACTTGCTGTTCGTTTGAATTATTATATACAGTTTTAAATTATAAATCAGAATAAAATATTGCAGGTTTTTATAAGCAGTTTAATATATCATAACCGCTCCACGTGTATTTAAGTGTCAAGAAAGAATTTCAAGATTGTATAGGTTGTTTTTTATTGGCCATTGACCTAATTGCGAACTGATTTATGATAATTGACGCCACGAGGATTTAAAGTTTACATTAGTTTAAATCATAATTACAGCAAATGGCGTCCATTTAAAGATTACTTGAAAATTATTACAACAGGAATTAATCACCCAATGCAGTTTGATCGAGTTGCCACAGCGCATTATCCATTGTGAACAATCGAACATTAAACAATTTTATTGCCTTCACAGCTCATAAACGATTTGTTTAATAATTTGGCCGGCAGTTGGCAGCAGCAGTCGCATTGTTTGTATGCCAGGTAATGGAGGGAGGTTGTAGACATAGGGAGTTAGAAACCGTCGCCAATGTCGATCCTGGGGATGTAATTGAATTACCAGAGGCTTCTGGTCCCTGCATCTCTTATTCCCCATTATCTTGAGCACAAAGTGGGCTCCGTTTTGCGTCACGCTTCGCCGCTGTCGCCGCTTGTGTAAACTCACGCGGACACCCTCAACCCCTAGAACACCTCAACTAAGACCATAATCTATACGCATTTCGGTGCCACCAGAAAACTACAACTTAACAATTATAATTCCCTGCAAATATTTGTGAAACCAATCCTGTCATTATTTTAGTGAAAATAAAGTTCTAGAGATTATCCGGAATAGTCTTTGTATTTTTTTTTTTTTTCAATTATCAGATAGGATAGGATAGGTTAACATAACAGTCGTATAGCAATGTTAAATGCGTTACCTAATTTTGTTTTGCATTTGTGGATCAAGAAATAATCTAAATAATTACAATTCGAGAGTTCGATAAATTAGAAAATAATTCTCCAATTTCTTCTTCAAAGTTCATGCCATTTGACCTGGCAACAAGTTTTCGATAGAGCTTTCAATTTTATTTTTTTAAATTTATTTTCACTCTCTTGTGATGTTATTACTGAATAAATATTCTATTAACACAGATACATTTTGAACAATCTTTGATGCTCTATTAGTTTTTTTTTTTTTTATTAATATATTTCCACGAATGTGAAAACTATAGCAATGAAGTAATATATGTATATTGGATTTTTAGCTTTAATAAGAACATTTTGACTACATTCCGATTAATTTTTAATTTTATTTATTATTACAGTCGATCATCGCTCCTTTTTAATGTACATATATTACTACTAAAAAGGACGTATCCTTGAGGATTTGTAATGCAATATTTTTTCTTGAAAGGGTGACTATCAAGAGGTGCATTTTGATCAAATCTTGACCACTGTAATAATGTTAATACATCGTCTTGTTACTAAATAAATCCAACTTGGTTTGACTATGATAAGAAACTGTTGATGTTCCAACTTGATAATCCGAAGTTTTTAAAAATATTAAAACCACTTTTTCAAACGTAGAGATAATAATTTGTTGCTGTTTCTCCTATCACGGTTTCATTGCCGAAATGTTTTACTTGTACTCGCTTAGTTGATGATGGACAGTCAACAGACAATAGTGACCTCAAAATCATTTAAACTACTTAGAGTTTAGACTAATTTCGGATTGTGAGATTACAGATTTTAAATTTTTTCATAAAACAGTGTTAAATCTTAAAATACCCTAGTTAGTAGGTTTAGAATAGACATACGAATAGCAGCCATTAAGTTTTACAGAAAAAAAAACGCTCAAATTAAGGGCTAAAATGCAATTGTCCTATGACATAGCGAGCTGCCCTATGGTAATGAGGTTGTAGTAGAAGGTAGTTTCTTTATATTTATGAAGAGTTATTTTATGGATAATCTCAAAAATATAGCGTGTTCCATTAAAGCATCCAGTACAGAATGATACATAAAACTGTGGCATACATATTCCTGGACGAGGCAGATATTCCCGAATAAATGAAATACTCAATACTCAAATGCAAACTATGTTTTTCAACGTGATAATAGCGCGGGTGAATGAATGTTTGAAAGCACTGGTCTCGCGCAGGGATTAGCTTTCACGCTTACATATTTCTTAATAATTCAGTACGGGGTTGTAGTGACGGCTTGACCGGTGCCTGGCGTCGTCACTAGCGTCGTTTGAACCGCCAGTACCACCACCGCTGCCATTAATAACACGTTCGCCAGATTTCGAGATGGTCACTCTGATATTAATTGTCTTTGTGATCAAAGAAGCCCGTGTCCGTAAACAGCGGCGACCGCCTCGATTAATCATCGCCCGTTCCCACACCCCTCACTCTCGACCGTTTATGCCGAGTTGGGTCGCTCGGGTGTTCCTGGACCAGGGACGTTCGTTAGATGGGATCACCCAATTATTGACCCTCTTACGTTTAGCTCAGATTTAATATTTATCATAAATTTCGGACCTCCCTTTCGCACGTTCCGCTTTCTATCTAAATTGGAGGAAACTTAAAAATTTAGTAGTCCACGTCTTCCACAGCGACGATTAGACACTACTAAATAATTAGTATTAGAAGAATAGTTACGCGAAACAGACAACATATGATGAAAAACTTATATAAATCATTATTAGAATATGATTGGTACTATGAGTATAAAATAAATTGTAAAATTCTAAGGCTAAGAACAATCTAAAATTGTAAATCTCATCCCTAAGCCTTAAAGTAATAAAGCAAAAGAAATATCTACGTACGCATTTCAATAACTAAATTATCATCATCAGTTTGCTCAAAATTGAATCCAACTTAATAGAAAATGTAATACCTAATTTATATTTAAAATAAAGCTATCAATCGTGTAAAACTAACTAATAATAATCAAGAAAATAACTGAAAGCTTAACGCTTGACCCAACCTAATAACTAATTCCCTAATAAATCAAACAATTTAATAAGGTTAAAGTTAATCAAGCGATATTTACTCGAATTTTTAAAAAGGGTTAATCAGCCCAATTCTCTAGCTCAGTTGTTAATTTTTAACCACTTGAAAAATTTTTGGCAAATAGAAACAAATGTTTTAAGTGCCAGTTTGATGTTTTCTTGTGTGCTAAGAATTTTCATTGGATTAAAATCTTAGCAAGTGGTTAAAAATTAACAGCTGAGTTAGAGAATTGGTCCGAATATCTATTCTCTTTCTCATATCTGTTTATTGTTATTTACTGTTTTTAATAGTTTTAAGTTATTTGAATTAGTATTATTATGGTAAGTGTATTCCGTAACTTTCGATTTTTTCGGGTTACCATATTTAAATTATATGCTTTTAAATCTGGTTGTAAGTCAGATTAAATCTTGACCACTGTTTGGTTCACATGTTATGTAATCTTGATTTTATCCCTTTTGCTTCTACTGATGATAATAACTTAGGGGTTAGCTTTAATATTTTAGATAATAAGTTCTGTTTTGATGTAAGTGGTGACATTGTAATTAGAAGTAGTATGGAAGCAATTCAGTCGTAATTTTTATTGTGTCTAAAAATAGTCGGCACGCCACTGCGATGGAAACAATAGCCGTGCGTCGCGACGCAGGCAGCACGGGAACGAATCCCCATATATTACACGGGAAGTTATTTCTGTCGAGTTGGCACGCCTGCTGCAGGCACTGCCTACCTCGCTCTACCTGCCCGGAGGTGTGCCGAGGTGTTCCATCAATCATAGTCGCAATAAATCAATCACCAATCACTGATCGTTTCCAATTCATCGATTCTCATAAATTCTACTATGGTTTCCATTAGCTGCCCACCGTAGTTCTTTCAATGCGTTTTATATGATGGAGGATGGTGACCGATCGATGATGACTCATACTTGTTATCTACTTGCTCTTGGTTTAATATTTATGCCGGTGATACTCATGCGGGCTTGGATGGTACTTCTATCGTGGACTGGCTTGTGTTTTGTTTCGTTGACATCTGGCCATTGTCAAGGTTTTTATTTCTTGATTAGTTTAGTACTTTCTAAACGGCCTATACTTTTGCCCACCAAAAACCGAAGTATCCTTTTATTTATTTAACAACCCTAAAAATTACAAAAGAATCATTCGAAACTTTAGATCTCAAAGTGCTTTATATTTGTTAGAATACTTCCAATAACTTCGGATTAAAAGAAAAAGTTATTCATGTTTTTATAGTAAGTACATTTTTAATAATATTGTATAATTCTGATTAAATAAATACAGATTAAGTAATTGTTACACTAATTATCCTTGTATTACCCAATTATCATTGTTTGAATGTAAAGAATTTTACCTGCATTAATCTTTTCAATTCAAAATGCCATTTGCAATAAACATTATCTACCTAAGTAACAAATTAGAAAATTAATTTCAGTATAAAATTACTAGCATAATTAATCTGAAAAAAGTATTCCATATCGTCTTCGTACAAAAGTGGTGCATTATTAGAATCTTTAATTTTTTTATTTTATGGGGTAAATATCTCCATGGTATAACGCTTTGTAAAATCCTTAGTTCATATCCCACAATCAGCAGTTGCCATTTTAAATTTACCATTGTAGTTCACATCTTTGTGGAGTATGATTTGACGGCTGGAAACCGCACTTCATACGCAAAAATATATTACCGAAATCTACACAAAAAAAAAAATAGATTGCAACAACAGCAATATTTATTTAACGTATGGTGACAGTAATTTATATATTCTTACTGTATCATATTCTGTAATATATTCTTAATTTTCAGCAATAATACATATTTATCATAATTAAGTATTTTGCTTGAAATAGAAATATTAGTAATTGATTTTAATATATATTATATTCTTAACAATATAGCATATTTAACACAACATGATCTAGATATATACAGCAACAATATTAGATTCTTAAAAAAAATTAGATTGTTGAAGCAGCAAAATAATATCACATTAATAATATAAATAAATATAGTGTTATTCTAAATGTCTAAATTACTGTCACTATACGTAAGATAAATATTGCTATTGTAGTTATCCATTTTTTTTTTGTGTACGTAATCAGAGTACCACTTCCACAATGGGAAATAAGCTCGTCACTTTCCTCCTCGCTTCCATGTCGGTATATTGGCTAAGAAAGCTCCTCACTTCGTCCCTCGCTTCAATGTCAGTAGGTCCATAGTCGAAGCAGGTTCGTAACCCTGTTCCTCGCTTCCATGTCAGAATATTGTTCCTCGTTTCTCGCTTCAGCAATGATGAAGTTGTTGCAGATAATGTTCAAAATGTTCAACATGAAAATACGACAAAAGTGGATCAAAATAGCAACAACAAATAGTGATACATGTACTTAAAAATTGTATGTAGAAAATTTTGTTAGGACTCGGCGCTAAACTTGAGAATCCAGCGACAGTGTTCACATTTATATTTATTAGGAATACAATGGATAAATTGTGAATTCTTTGAAAACGAGTGTTGGCGGGCTGAAGTATAACTTGTCCAAAACCCCTTGAAATCTCAAGAACTGTAAGGTTTCCGCCGCAGAGTGTCACCCTTTAATTAAACATTCCAGTCAGCTACAAGAAAGCATCATCAGCACAACACCTCCATTCCATCTCACACGAGACTCACTCTACCATCGCAGTAACCGCTAACCAGTAGGCTTCATCGCATTAATCTCAAGTCCCAGCGGCCAGGAACGTTCGCCGGACACCAGCATTGATCCCGCCGGTAATTGGACGAGAAGTACCGGACACTACAGCAGCCAGCAGGTAGATAAACACATCGCACACTGTGTGGAGAGATAGCGGGGAGTTACTGTCCAGCAGGGAGATGTTACTAGCTAATGGCAGGTGGCTGGAGGTGTTTATTGTGCGAATCCCTCGACGAATTTCAAATTGGATAGATAGAAGAGTGTATGACTACTGATGATTCTTAATCGATAAATTTGGGACACAAAGTGAAGAGATTCAAGAGGTAAAGATGAAGACTGCTTTTACCCTTGGAAAGAGTGGAGGATCGCTGAGAAGGTTATGTTGATAAATCATTGTTATTTATGGATGGCGGTCGGTGTGGCGGCTCCTGGTCATGCTGTGATAACGCAGGCATCCTGATTCTGCATCCGAGGTTTTGGACTATCATAAACAAATTTGCCATAGTCTTATTTCGTTTTCTATTCCATCCAGCTCTTTAACGCATGTACTTGATGAATTAAGAAAAAAAATTATAGCAATATCGAAATATGCAAATGATAAACTCATATGTAAGAGAACCTATAAACATCTATAAAAGCAAAAGAATACGTGAATCAGGATGGAAGTTGTTGAACACTTCTCTGTTTTATAAATATTTTATTGTTAATTACTGTCTATTTATACTTGATCATATTATTCATTTGATTTCCTGACGAAGAGTTATGTACAGTAATTCGAAATGTTCAATTTAATAAAATTTTCAGAACCTAAACCAAAGTTTACAGTTCTGAAAACTTTTTCTTATTTTCATTAATTAATTATAACCAAATAAATTCTAGAATTTTGATCGTATATTCGTAACTCTTTTACTTTATATTGGTAGGTATATTATATATACCAATCCTCTTGAAAGTCCGTTAAAAATATTTTCATTTCAGACCAAATTTTGAATGTCTTTTATACAAAATTATATAGGTAGATAAAAGATACAGATAATGATTACATATTCATTATTTAAATGTGTATGAGTAAGTCTATGGTTAAAAAAACTGTTGTATGGCCATCCTAGTCTCCTGAAGATGACCTCAAGCTAGATCGAAACGTCGACTCAAGAACATTGCAATAAAAGATGGTATAAAGGGGATAGATGTATCATACAAACTTGTAGAATTTTAGCGGTCCAGGTAAATTGCATCTCTGTAGTCCTCCAAAATTAGATTTAATCTGTGATCGTCCGCGCGTGCACCTGTTTTATCATCGCAATTAATTACAAAGTAAATTAGCAGCGATGTCACTGTACAACCGCGCAAGCGAAACCGCAATGTGTTATTTCTGCAACGTTCATCTCACTACATTTTATTATATTTAGATCCCCTACATTACATTTCTAACTATTGGATTAATTTCTTCAGACATAATTGCTCCAAATATTTAACTTCACATTCATCATTTCTTAAGTACGTTTTTAGAGGGAATTGCAGTTGCATTTATCGCGAATGGGTTAATTCATCTGATGTGTGAGGTCGGTAAACTTTGCGTTAGGTCTCGAGGGACTGCAGAAACCGCGGTGTTTGACTTTCCCTCGCGTGGCAAGACCCAGAACTCGGCGATTCATAGCTGATTAACTGTCAAGATCTCGAGCGATGATAGACTGAAGATTACGTTTCGTCTCCGCGGTAAACGCACGTGGAAAAGATTCAGTGGCGTGCGAATTCTGCTCCTTTCAAAATCTTGATACTTCTTAATTAAACTAACTTAAAAGAATTCGACGAAACGGTTCGTTGGCCTTCAAAATTGGATATTTTACTGTTTACCAATAAATTTTTGAAGCTCTCTTTAAATTTAATAATAATATTAGATCGTAATGAGAATGTTCTAGCGTAGAAATGTCGAATTGGTTTTCAGAAAATAATTTATATCTTAATATATTTTATGTTTCCATGACCATCATTGTCAGAGCGATTTGAACATAAAGGTGACAATTGCTAATAATGCTATAGCAAGAGTAAACAATGGAAAATTTCTTGGTATGATTGTAGATGAAAACCTGAACTGCAACTTCATGTAGATAATATTATTTCTAAACTTAGTTCGCTATGATACTAAATATGGAATTTGAGAAGTATACTCAATACCAATCAGATTGTTGTATTCTATCAAAAGTATTTTAAATTTTTGGTTATGGAATCATTTTGTGGGGTTTCTTCAGCGAATTTAGATACAGTTTTAATATGTCAAAAGAGACTAATAAGATGTATAGCAGGTGTATTATCAGCCACATCGTGCAGACCGTTTTATTTACGAAGTTCAGTGTTTTATAGCCCCGTGTATATAAAAATTAATTTCAGCTATATTTAAATGTTCATAAATTCAATACTCGTAGGAAGAATGAATTTCGAATACCATTTTACCATAAAAAAATACAGAATATGAAACAATTAAAAAATTAAGTATTGGTTTAATAAAATTCTGAAAAAAGAGTTTTATGACTAGAATAAATAGCCAAAAAATAATGTTTTCATTTTGTCTGTGTTTAAAAAAAAATTATTATGACATTTTTTATTGGTAAGTGTGAGATTGAGAAGAATGTTGTTAAGAAAGTGGAAGTGAATCAGTTGAGGTGGTTTACCATCTTAAGCGAAGGTCTAATGAAAGGTTGGTGAAACTAATATGAGTATTTACGAGTAAGATTGAGGGTGAACGATTGCGTTGGCGTCCGTGGAATAAGTGGCTGGGTATGATTGTTCGTTTGTTGCGTGAACGAATGATTCCAAGTGAACAGAATAGACGAACATATATGAATCGCACTATGAATTTGGTGGAGGCGAAAGTGGTGTATCAGCATAGGAATGTTTGGAGGAGATTGGTTGTTGGTTGATTGTGTTTTAAGGGGTCGTGCTACCCCACTGAGTGGGATATAGCGTAACATAATGTATGTATATATTTTCTTATATGTGGTTGTACCATGTTAAACATAAATAAAAAAAAATATATATTAGACAGTAGCAAAAACAATTGATGACCTTCTTCTGACAATTTTTTAACCAACTAGTCTTTTTATTATGCCTACTTAATGTTCTTGATTGCCAGGTAAGACTGTAATATGAAAATAGTTGTGAAAAATAGTGCGTCCACTCGACGAACGGCACTGAAGAAGTATTTACTCTGCGGCGCCGCACGTTTCAATCCAACACTCTCTGTTTCCTCTCCGTATACGTGGCCCGAATACTCTGTTAAATCGCCACTTTTATACCCGCTACCCGGGGTATTCATAACATCTACCTAGTCACCTCGCGGTGATATTGAAATACCCACTACTGCTAATGTTTTCATCGTAAGTGCTGGAAATGTTGGCAACAGTGGTGGAGTATTTTAAATTAGGAGCAGCATTACCGTCGTTGGTGTGTGAATCGTGTAACTTATGCGGGATTTATTTATTTTTGCTGTGGTTATATACGTATTTGTTTTGAGTTTTACGTCTTTGCGGGATTTGAGACTGCATTTTCCATCGTCATGGAATTAAATTATAGTGGCTAGTGCTTTTACCTCACTGTTACAGTAATGTGTTTGTAAGAATTTAGGACTCTTACATTATATTTAAAACGTAACTACATGTAAAGTTACGGAATAAGTTAGGAAAAACATATTTTACTGTGGGTAAATAGCTCCGAGGTAACGTGTCGGACTGTGGATCGTGAGATCCTTAGTTCGAATCCCACTGCCGACAGTTACAAATTTAAATTTACCCCTGTGGTTCCCCCTCCACTAACATCCTTGGGGGCTATGATTTGACGGCTGGTAACCGCACTTCATACGAAAAAATATATTACTTACCGAGATCTGCGTAAGCAGAGTGCCACACCCACAATGGGTAAAAGGCGTGATGATATATTTATTTATTTATTTATTTATTTATTACGATCGATTTTAGCGATATGCTATGCAATCGAAGTTCACAAATCAAGAAATTCTTATAAGAAAATGCTTGTAGATTTTGAAAGCTTTTCGTCCAAAAAGATTAAAGAACTATCTTGAGTCAAAAGTCAAAAGAAAAGTACAAGGCGAAATATTATTCATATCAAAATATATCTTGATTGTGGAAGCGAAGTCCAAATTCCACCCACTTCATTTTATGTACACATCCTTGAACACCACTTTAATTCAACAATTACTCGTTTATGTTACACATTTGTTTTCTTGATAAAGAATTATGTAGAATAATTCTAAACATTATATTTAAATAAAATGACTTTACTGAAGTTAATCCAAAAGTGTTTTATAAAGAAATCCTTGTTTGGTGCCTGCGACTGCACCCATCCACTGGCGTCTCCGGGCAAATAGAGCACGTTTATCTCCATCATCCGCGTGCGATCCGGCGTGTGATCGTGTCTCCTCTCTCGCTCCTCTCGCAGTCATAGCCACCCGCGACGTGCCCACTGTAAATTGTGAAAATCTCACAACAGAAGAAAAGTGCTCCATAAAACAAGCGGACTGTCACGAGGTTAGTTCGGTTTTTATTCGGGCCGTGTCTTGTTTCTGCGAGAGTGGACTCATTCATCATTTCCATGCAGCGGCGCCGGTGCAGGACGACCAGCAGCAGGATAGTGAAACAGCAGGAAAATGGACTGTTGTGTTGGGAAGTTGTTTTTAAATTTTACGAATTATGAGCGCAATTATGTGATTTGTTAGAAGCGAAGCTAAACAGCTGTGCAAACTTTCGAATTAATTGTAATTTACATTTTCTATTCAAACACAATAATAGATTTATTGTCTTTCAAAGAAAATACAATCAGTAAATCTGGCAGGCAATATCAAACTGTACCAAAATAATCAAATCAATATAAATAATCAAAATAATATAAACATTAATTAAATTAATTATTTAAAAAGTTGTTTTCGAAGTATTTATTGAAAGAGTAATACCCTTTAATTAACAAAAATGATTTAATTTAGATATTGATAATTTTATAATAAAGAAATGTTGTACATTTTAAATCGTTGCATTTTATATATCTTGCTGAACAACGCTTACATTTGACAAGATATTTTTTTTTGTAATGAAGATGTAAGCGATCAGCATAAATGACCATGCACATCAATGAGATTCGAACCCACGACCTCTGGTGTGCTCGGCTAATGACATATCCACTACGTCATCGAGATCGGCAAGATATATATTTTTTTATTACGCAGATGGAAAGCGGACTAATTGATTTGGTCATATGCCGCTTCATGAGTAGATGATTGTGATTTTTATGAACAACACAAACGACTATGCTCTTCTGAGGGATTCGAATCCACGACCTCTGGTGTGCTAGGCTAGTGACATAGCCATTACGCCATCAAGATCGGCAAGATCTTGTTTATTACGAAGATGGGAAGTGGACTAATTGATTTGGTCATATACCGTCTCATGAGTAGATGATTGTGATTTTTATGAACAAAAAAAAAGACCATGCTCTTCAGTGGGATTCGAATCTATGACCTCTAGTGTGCTAGGCTAGTGACATAGCAATTACGCCATCGAAATCGGCAAAATCATTTTTATTTCATGAGTTGTACCTGAGTGTCCCTTTCATATCTTCAAACATGTATTCATGTTTTTAACTAATATTGCACTTTTTGATATAACCTATTTTGTCTCACTATACCAATTCTAGTAAATTATTCATATTATTCGTTAACAAACAAATATTGAATAAGTTGAAAAAAACTGTAAAATTAAAAAGACTTTTGGTTAATAGTTCTCTTAATATACTCAACGTTTCGAATTATTGAACATAATTCGTCATCAGGAAATAAATAAATAACTAAATATAAATAAATAATATGTTTACAGAAATATTATCCCAATGTCTTTTTAATATAAAAATAATTATTAATTCATGGGGTTGCGGGCGCACTTGCCCGCCCTGTTTCTGCGTTCGAGAGCCCGCATGCAAAACTTTTCAACAACTTTACCTACTCGACTGGAGAGATGCAATCTGGAATCGTTCAATAAAACAACCAATCAGAATATTTATGTAGATTAGAACAGTGTGTTCGAATTCTTTTTGAATATTTCACTCAGCCGTCGAACCGTCATTCTTCGATTCTGATGCTGATGCTATTGTGAAGTTCCTGTTAGATGATTTTGATTCGGGAAAAACACATTATTTGTAAGACTACTTTTTGTAATATGGTTTCCTTGCTGTACAATTAATTAGAATATGTAGCTTTTAATAAATTGCAACAAATTAGCCAACATCTTGGCAATCTTGGCTTGTCGAGCTGGATAAAAGCATGGGAGGCATCAGCGTTGGATCTCAACATCAGTGGGTTTACGAGCGCGCATCGCACGCAGCTTTCATCACCGCTTATATTCGCTCGCAATAAAACCGATGTAAAACCGTTGGCAGGTGTCCGCGGCCCGCGGGGTAGAGTGACCTCCCTCGATGTCGGCTTCTGATGTGGCGGTCGCCGACTTCGCTCGTAAATCCGCCGAGGTGTAAACACAGCCGTACCTGCGGATCTATGACGCACGGAAGCTTTGATCTCAATCAGAGACTGCATCCAAATTTATTTATTGCTACTCAGAAGTGGTCAAAATAGTTGCGAAACATATTCTTTATAATCCAGGAACTTAATGGCCGAAAAATGTTTGGTCTATTACGTCTGCAATCGTCAAGTACGCGCCATATACCATGCGCACTTCATGCTTTTCAAGTGATAAAACTGCACATTGCGCATATCGTTGCAGTTAATATCCATTCATAAAACCATTGAACGCGGTAAACAGACGTGCGATGTTTTCCGTAATTCTAGAATATGTCGCGTAATTAGAAGTGACGTAGACGACGCCTGGTACATTTGTGCCAAAATTATTGATGCTATACTCTTCGTCTTTCAAAATAACATATTCTCGGAATCCGACCGACGAGAAAAATAAATAGATATATTCATACATAAAATCATGCTACTATCCCACACACCCTGAAACAATCAACCAACAATCAATCTCCTCCAAACATCCCATCCCAGCATCATCAAACCATCAAACCTACCTAACTATTTATTCTTCGAATTTCTTCATATTATATTCACCAATTTTTCATTCGACATCCGCTCGAGATGACCAAACCACCTCAATCGAGTCACTCCCACTTTCTTAACAACATTCTTCTCAATCTCACACTCACCATACACCAATGTATTCCGTATACGATCACGTCTCGTATACCCACACACTCCTCTCAAATACCTCATTTCCACAGCAGTTATATGTTGTTCATGCTTTTTCATCCACACCCAACATTCAGAACCATACCACTAACAAACTATTATAAACACTCTATCAAGCATCTATAGATACATTCACGTACCCAGAGCACCCAATACCTTGCACCCTGCAGACACTCGCCTTTCAATCTCCCGGTCAAGCGTCCATCCCTCGAAAACATACTACCCAAATGAACAAATTCCTTCACTTGTTCCAATCTCATACCATTCACTGCAACATTACAATTTGTCACCAAGTCATTCTTCTCAAATACCAACACTTTACATTTATGGACATTCAATAACAATTTTTTTCATTTATTATGCTTTGCTCAATCGATTTCGAACCGACGTTCATCATCAGGTACAGCTGAAAATTTTCATGGATTTTTAAATAACAATTTCAAAATGCAGCTGGTATAAATAAAAATTATATTCAATATGGTGAACAAAGTTAATTTTTTGAAACGATAATTTTGAAATATGTAGTTGAGCAGAGATTTGTGGGTTAGATTTTGAAAAATATGTTCACAATTATACTTCTCAATTGCTCCTCAATTTCTCTCAACACAACAGCTAACGCAGACACTGTACAACATCCGTTTCGTGATCAAAATGTTGCATAAGCAATAAAATATGCAAAACAATATTTTTTTCAATATATTTCCTCTTTAAAGCATATTGTACCTGTGAAATTTGGATTAAGATTCTTTTCCAAGTATAATTACAAATAAAAGCATATTTCGGACACTGGTTTTCTCTAATATGAGAGAACAAGGAATAATTACAAATAATTATTTTTTCCTATATCACACCATTCATTGAAACATTACAATCAGTCACCAAATCGTTCTTCTTAAACACAAAATGATTTATATTCTTCTGACTTGATGCCTGGTAACCACACTTCACATACATATATAGAGGTTTACGAAAGTAGAGTGCAACCATCAAATTGAATAAATGGCTTGATAAAAATGATTTCTCCGTCCTGCTCACCTGTGTGTGAAAAGTAATGTGGAAAGCGATGCATTAATATCAATAAAATTAGGTTAAAATAGCGTTAGAGTTTGAAGTTCGCTCCGCCGCCACGTGCAGTGCAGCGGCGCTGTTAGTCACCCGATACGCCAGGTGTGGCCGACACGAACCTGCCGCCCCCACCTCCACCTCCTTCACGGGCTATTTTAGTAGACTTGCCAAACTATCGAAACATTCCACCGCTCACGAAAATCTCACAGATTATTTTCAAGTTTGTTTTGTTACTTCACTTTTTCCTTCTGCACTTCCTAGGAAATTTCAACCATTTTATTTTTAACGAAACTTGCCGGATCATGCGGCAAAAACTGGTTCATCACCGATTTTGATATATGATGTCAGTTATTGCCAATATCATTGCGCTTGGCAGGAGATTTACAACCGTCGTATAGGTGGCGCTGTACGGCTCCTGGAAGACCAATTCGTATATAATGGATATGACTAAATATATAACATTGACTGTTTGTGTTCTTGTGCGCTTACATCCATAGCGCTTGTTTCTTGATCTGCTTTAAATCGGACACATTCAAAAATGAAATACATGAAAGATAATTGGGATTTATAGACCAGTACAAGCAGTCTAATTCACTAATTTAATAAATTGGGGACAACGAATCTTCAGCAATAATAGCATTGGAAATTGGCATCAAGCCTAAATTTGATATACTGATTAATTGCTTCATGTCATGTATGTACATACGTCTAACAGTTCATAAATAGCGACTTTCTTTTCTTTTGTAACTATTGCCAACTTATTTTTAAACTATTGAACTAGAATGATCTACACTGTTTACACATTTATTTAATTCCACTGATAATTTATGGCTTGGATTTTCATTCATTCTTTCGGCGCCAAAATCTTGACTTCTGACCTTAGGTGAGTTTGTGAATATGACATAAACATTCAAAGCAAATAAACACTTTCCAAACATTCAGACGAGAGGTATGTACATTGATGATTTTTAAGGAGAAATAATGAAAATATTCTATTGCTAAATAGCGCAATAATATATGCATTTTTATTTCAAATAGATAATCCGTTGATATTCATTATATAAGTCGTAGAATTTAAATATAAAATATAATAATAATTGCATTTAAAATTGACACTAAAAAGTAATATGTAAGTATATGGAAATTACTAGTACTTCCACTAAACAATTAGAAAATGTTAATCATAACAAATCCACTGATTTCTATATAACACTAGATTGGGAATAGGCCATATTCTACCATCTGACAGCGTTCCCAATTGAACGGGTGAAATTGAGGTTTTGTGACACTTTTGTAAAGTGCCTAATTTGAAGCTCTGCCTTCACTCTCTCTACACTGCATTCGCCACCACCTCTCTTTAGGTCATATCATGGAGTATGGTCATACCCATAAACAAAAGAGATAGATTTTTAAATATCGAAGTATCACAAAACCTCAATTTTGACCATCAGGGCGGCGTTAAATTGGGACGCACGGTAGCTGCCTAATCTATTGTTATACTATATAGAAATCTGTGTAACAATCCAATACGAGCCCAGAATCATATCATTTGGTCCAATTAAGACTTTTAGAATAACTTAAAAAAAAAATTCTGATCTCACAATAGGAAAATTGTTGTACTCAATTTATTTGAATCTTAAATTCTGTTTTATTTAATAAATCATGGAGGTACGTTAGTATTGTTATTTAGCGTCACGTAAGTAAACCTCCTGGCTTATCGGGAAAGGTAAAACAGCAAACCGCAGACCGGACGACTGGTTGCACACATCCATCAAAAATAGATGACATTTCTAATAACTACATGTTCACGTGTACGAACATTCCTGTAATCTAAACGTTGAACGTCGAGCAAATAAACGACGTGGAACAGTGTTGAGTTTCACCTTCTATCTGCGTTGTTTCCTCGCAGTTAAATGAAAAGAATGCTGTTGAACTGTTGTTAGTGCCCGCAGCTTCTCAGTGACGTGACACCAGAGCAATTAAGAATTATTGACGCCGGCGAGATGATGACGGTGTGTTTAAAACACAAGGAAATGTAGGAGAATTTCCATGTAACACAGTGTAAACAATGAAGTCGTTTTTTTGGTTATGAATATTAATCTTTAAATAGACTAACTAATAGTTTTCAAGATAAAATAAAGAATTTACATTGGCGACATTTCTGGTATCATCTGTTACAATTAAAAGTACTTTATGTACGGAATGAAAGTGTTGTTACACTTTAAATTGATGTCAGCCTGGTTTAGCTTAAGATGAATTTAATAAAGCAATTATTTTAATTAGAACGATAGGGGCTTACACAATCATAATAGATGATTATCGGTTGTGCATCACTTGTTTCTAACTTGTAGATTGAAACCTCGAAGGAAATAATATAAACGAGAGAGCATTAGCATTAGTTATAGCAACCATACTGTTTTTTTCTAAATGTATGTACCGTGCAAATCCCCACTCTAACCAGAATCATGCCTTGCATGCGTCTGCCCTCACCAGGTTACATTCCCCTCACTCCTAATATAAGCTAATGCTCTCTCCTTTATCTTCTTTCCTCCGAGACTGAAACCCTTCGCAATAGAGGTTACTACTAGTTTCTAGTAAGAGTTGTATTTCAGTTAATATTTTAATTTTCCGACAATATACATATATTTGAAATATATTTCAACAAGTTGACTGCCATGATATATTTTAAGATTCTGGTCCCGGAAGCCAAAGTGACTAATAAAAACCTTAATTACAATACATCATCATCAAAATAAACATGGAACATGTTTTAAAAAAATGCAAACTTGGTATAGCTTGTACAAATTTCCGTGGCGATTGACTTGACTTGCTAATGGGATAAGCCAGCCCTAGCCAGCGGGGTGCAAGTTTGTCTGATGTTCAGGAGTGGATTATTATAATTTTGGGCTTAGATGCTTCAATCTCCGAAATTTTTAATACGATTATCTTTTTAATTGTTTCCCCGAAAACTGTTAAGTAAGATAATTTTATACAAATATACCTTCAGAAAACGACATTTAAAATTCATTTTATTAAAATTTTTCATATTTTGATATTACTTGTGTCTGTTTGTGTAAAACTCATTTGAAAATATTATCCAGTACAACCCTGTAAAGTAGTCCCTCATAAATTTCTTTAATCCTCTTTTGGAATACCTGCTGAGAAACACTAATGGAATCAATCGCCACGGAAATTTGTACAAGCTATACTACATATGGACAAATTTTTCAATTGTTTCTCATACAAAATTAAACCCTACGTTGTAACAAAAAGGGAAATCCCAAAGAAGTCGTAAATTCAGAATGACAGGTAGAACTCAAATTTTTTAAAATTTGCAGGTTGTTCCATTTAAAATAAGAAAGTTGGAATAACTTGCGGTCAATCTGGAAATAGAATATTTTAGCTTTTTAGTTTCCAAATCTATAAAATGAATGTAATTACTTTAAAAATAAATGTTTTTGGAGTGGTAAGCCTGTTTTATTGGGAAGGCCGGTAGATTGTTTTCCCCTAATAATTTTTTTTATAAAAATGAAATTGAGAACAATACTGCAACTGTTGCTGAAACATGAATGTAATGTGTGTTGAAAAATGACATCAGAGCAGAAGTCCATCTGCGTCTGGCGATTCATAGAATTATGAAGCGATCTGTCTGGAGATCCAATTAAAGCAGACAGCAACGGCTACCTTCCTAGAACGCATTAATTCATTACAAATCAGGATATCCATGAGTCGGGCGCCCCTATACACAGCACACTACGCATACTCAGCAGCGAGTGTCTGCAGCAGCCAGGGATATTGCTTTCATACCTCCACCTAGCAATTTAACCACTTAACATCACTTAAACGTTCATTGTCTGCTCTCTCTGCTTCGTGTGCTGTAGGTATGAACTGCGTTTGTGTTGGTTGCTATAAGCTACGGTTACGTGGGAAAATTCTGCTTTCATTGTTGTTTTTAAATGAAATTTGTTTTGTTGTCTGCACTAATAAACTACCACGGATACATCTGTTCCTCTCTGCTTCATAAATGGTGCACTTCCACCAACGGCCAGTCGCGAGTTGACACTGAATTTTTAAGTTAACCCTCTATTGCATGAATTATTATTTTTTTCAAATAATGACTCAAAAGCATTTAAATTTTTTTCCAATAATAAAAAAAAATTTCTTTTTACAGTTTTGTTCACTATTGGGAACATTATGAACAAATTCAACTTACAATAGAACTTTGGTCTATTGGGTCGTCTTCGCGTACTATACAAAATTGTTTGATAAACAACCTCTTCTAGGAAAACATCAGATAAAAAAAATTTTTGGAAATATTGTAAAGGTGTATTTGGCTGTAATATATCAGCAGGTAATAAACTGCTTCCTTCAAATTTTACATTTTATATCTCAGTTTCTGTAATTATCCTTTTTCCAGTAAAAAATTTTTTTTATGTTGGTCAAATTGAAAGGAATAACCTAATTGGCAATTGACAAAGTGTATATAATGTTCCCAAATGTTACAACATGATTGCCATGAATGTAAATTGCATAAGAAAAGAAAAAAAATTTTAAATTTTATGTTCCCGTTCGGGAACAGTATGCAATAGAGGGTTAAGAGATATCTCTGGCTAACCACTCCGCGATTCTGGTATAAACCATTCGATTCTATGCGACTTATGAGTGATACAAGATATTAGAGCGATTCGCCACTGTGCAGGTAACAAAGTAACGAAAAAAGACGTTCACCATTTATTAAAATGAATGATTTAAAAAATTATTTTGTTTAAAATATTATGGAAAATTTCAGTATCGTAAAAACACTTTTCAAGTTTAGCTTCAACCTTCAAAAATGCATTAAACAATATGATATTTAGAGAAATTAAATTAGACCAGTGAATGGGTATGCAATAGTACGTTTAATTTTTCGTTTCTAATTCTTAAATTTAAAAAAATAAAAAGATACAATTAGTCAACTTTACCCCAGGAGATGACCACTACTGTACTTTTTAATGAAAAGATGAGAACTATCTAGGGTAAAAATTACTAAAATAAAGCAAACATTCATTATTCAAAATGCTTCATAAAAAAAATATATATTTCCAAAAACAAAACATGTTAACATAAATTTATCATTTTCAATTCGAACGAAATTATTAAAAATTACTTAAAATTAGCGTACTGACATCAAATATATTTCATCTCTATATCGCAGAGTTGGTTCACTTATCTTTTTTTATGTATTTTACTGAAATTGTTGAAAGTAGATCGAGTGTGGTCAAGGGAAATCCCCATTTTGCACACGTTAATACCCTTCGACCAATTCATCTTCCTCAATCTACAAGTATATTTCGAAATGCTGTTACTCTCCCCCCTCCCCATAAAGATGTATTTCATCACGTATATGGTTGGAAATTAAATGTTTCATCTATGTTATGAATAATCAGTCATTGAACTTGAGGATAATTTTAACGTTTTTGTAAACAATGTAATAAAAAAATGAAAAATATTATAAATTAAATATCAATTTGAGGAGATTACACATTTTTCTAACTACTACTGAAAAGCGAATAGCGTATTGTAAAGTTCTGCGAAATGGCCGTAGATTCTCTTGTTAAATAAAACTCGAATATTTTGATTGAATAGCGGTGTTTCTATTTCGGTGTTGGATGGTATGCGGTTTAATACGAGAAGTGATTTCTGGTAAGGTGGTATAGAAACTACAAAGGAAACGGTGAACTGTAACGAACAGATACAAATTGGCCAAGTGTTGCTTGGCAGAGTCGCTAAGTATAGACTATTGACAGTATGATATAGGACCTGTCTCACTTGTAGCACTAACGACCCGCTGACAACTTGTCTCCGGACCTAACGTCCTCCACACGTCAGGTGAAAAATTAAATTGCGTTAGTACACCACACATGAAGTATAGAAAATTGAAAGACAAGTTCGGAAAATACAATTTTCTACCTCTACTGTCTTCGAATATTTTTAATGTTTTTGAATTTCTAGTAATACCTTCATAAACACATAAACTCCAGCCTAAACAACTTTTAAACGGTACAAAATAGGGGAAAAAGTTTCAAATAAAAATTGTAGACAATATTATTTACATCTTTTTATTATAACAAAATTTACTCTAACTCAATTGTTTATAAGGATAAGCTCAAAATACCGTATAGGCCTTCAAGTAAACTACCACTTCCGGTTGATGGATTGTTGCCAAAATCTAATTAGCTCGTAATTTGAATATACAAGTCATAAATATTAAATTTGAAAATACTTTTGAAATATATCTGATGTACCCAGTACCCAACACATAACCTTCAGCTAATTTTAATTTCTAAACAGTACAAAATATAGAAAAAAGTTTCAAATAAAAATATTAATCTCCATCTGTTTGAATATAATATCTAAATCTAAATTTGTTATTAATAGTCTCATTAAATTACTAAAATGAAGCAATAAACCCTGTCAAATAATAAAAGATAGGTTTTTGAAAAATATTCAAAACGTGTTTTTGAATTCAGAGAAAAAAATTATTATAATAAATAAATTTTATCATTCAAATACGAACCTAATAGAAAAATATTAGTTTTAAACAAAAATAAGAAATATTCAATTTTGTTTATTTAAATTTAATAAATTTTCATTAGTTTCTAATAAATAAATATCAGAAATATCGAAAATTGACTATTATCAATATTCAAATTAAATATATTCTTTATTATAATTAAATAATTTTATATTTAATTCAAATAAATATTTTAATTCATATAAATAAATTTGTTTGTTTTAAATAAACCGCTTACACTTATTTTAAATAAATATTTTGTTGCTACTAATAAATTTATATTTCATTAAAATGGATTTTTTTTCTAATAAATGGAGTTAAGATATTGATTGATTGATTCTTCTAATATATCTTGCTTGCATCACCTGATGAGAACGTATTTATCGAAATACATTTTTAGATATTTTCGTATTACTTTAAAGCTTTAATTTTTCAGATTTTTCTTAGCGAATTTTAATTTTTGTTTTAGTCATAATTTCCTCGATTATTATTTCATCCTTAAAGTCTGTAACCTTCTTCAGCATCGTCCTTGCATTAAAATTCCTTGGGTGCATTCACTGCAATGGCGATGACATCATTGTGCTTCTTAAGGTATTAATAAGTGTATAACATTTGTTAACGTCTGTGTCAACAACCGCAGAGTTCCGAAAATGTGCTCAAGGAAGCGAAGGCGCCACGCCACAAAATTAAGGAAGAACCAAACAAGAAATGAAGTCGGTAAGTACGCAAGACGAGGTAACATAAACGCTTGCAGCGTTTCCTGTTTTGCAAGTTTCCGTTTTACGCTCATCGCGTCACGTCTGGAACATACATACACACGCGAGTACGTATCATAAAGTTTTAACGAGTGTACAGCTGCAAACATATGTATCCGCTGCGTAGATGCATCGCCCGCGTTGGAAATTTTAATACAAATCGCTCACAAGCCGTTAACTATTTAGGCAGATGACTTTGTTTTCGATAAATGCACAAATAGATAATAGCAGTTTTGCTTTTATGGAAATTGTTCCCGAAAGCAGACATGGTTTCCGCGACATTTGCCATGAATTAACGAGTAAGGTGAATTAAGAAAGGATCTGTAAATGTAAAAAGTTTTTTTTACGGGAGCCTTTGGATTTTTTGAACAAACAAAACTGAAATAATAATAATAGTAAAAACTTTTCTTTTTGTTCAATTCTCCTGTAAATTTTTATCGATATATTTGTTAGCCAAACAGATTTTCCCTAACAGAGTGATTGCAATGTTCTTTTTCTTTTAAATCGACCCTATCTTGAAACTACCTACAATAATTAATTATTTTCTGAGGAATACTTTGAAAGAATCTTACGATATTTTCCTTGTAAATAGTATACAAGAAAAGTAAATTTCGAATGTACAGACGATTCATTCAGTTGTATTGGAAAATAAAATATACTTTAATTTTATGAGCTTAGTTATTAAGACTCAATAGGTTTATTTTATTTTTTGCTTTTCACTTGCCTTTTTCGTCGGTTTAATAAAATTAAAAAATAAAATCTTTTTAAGAAAAAATGAAACTGATGAAAAATGAAACTGAAAAGTGAAATATAAAATAAATCTTTTTGTCCTAACAAATAATCTCCTTAATTAATTTAAGTCATTAATTTACGAGCTTAGTTATTAATACTAAAAAAGGTTTATTTTAATTTTCGCTTTTCAATTTTTTTTTGTCGATTTAAATTTTTGTTTAAAAGTTTATTTTTTATTTTTTGTGGAAACTTAGGGATGGAATTTGTTTTTCAAATTCTAATGGAATCAACTTCGATGTATACACTTTAAAAATAAAAAAAGAATCATCAAAATCTGACTATTATGTGACAAGTTATTCGTGGTCATATATAAAATATATATACGCGCCGATTTGAGAATCTCCATTTTCTTTCATCGGTAAAAAAACTGACAAATTAAAATCAAGTATCCTCAATTAATAGAATTTTTAAGGGAAAGTGAATACGGTTGTTATGTGTCAGTTTACTTATTGCCATCCTTCGTTCATCCTGCAGTGTGACGTTCATTTTCTTCAGAGTCTCGTTGATGATGATATCCCAGATGTCCTTTGGTCTTACACGATTCCTTTTTACCTAGATATTTGTTATTCAAATTTGTCGCACCAGTCTCAATTCATTCATTTTTATGATAAGCAAATGCAACCATGCTTGTTGTCTTGTTTCTATAAAGTCTTGTTACTCCTTGAGACAGTAATCATGACTCTCAGCTGTATGTCAACATAGATCGTACTGATTTTTTCCCTATGCTATGATGCTGTGTTTTAATGCATGAAATATACTTGCCATTTTGTCTATTCTTTCATTTATGTCAATGCCCTGTTTACCATATGTATAATGTTTTTAAATAAATACGAAAGTTCTTCGTACAAAAATATTCGAGTACAAGTATTTTAGGTCATGGCGTTATGAAATATTTCCGATTTAAAGTTACCCGAAGACTTTTTCCCTTCACCTGTCAAAACTGCAGCCATCAATTCTTCATCAGTCCATTTTTGTCCAGTGCTTTCCACCGGTCATGTGCCGTAACGGATAAACACATAAATATCTATCGCTAATATTCTAGAGATACTTGTCGTTCATCACAACGTTGACAATTCCTACTTTCAGCGAAGCACTCAACGAAAAGATGATGTATGACAAGGAAGGAAATTATTTGTAAAATCTATGTGAAGTAAAATTGCAGAGGTAGGCAGAAGATGGACAAAAGCTTTTAACGTCGAGGCGTCGAAAAGTAGCGACTTCCTTGTACCACTTATTAACGAAACTGTTGTTTCCATGACGGATTAGTTCGTAGGTAATATCCTCGCGCCCGTGAAAGCCGTGAAAAATGCCCGCTGCGAGCTAAGGGAGGGATAATGAAAAGTGTGCGCTCGCGCTCTCGACTTTGATGTATTCACAAATTCATGGCGACTTCACGTCGATGAACTCTGCAAACCCATCTTTTCAAAACATAATTTATCTTCGTTTCACGGTTGTTTTCGATGTTTACTTCGTGCGCCTGCAATCATTTCGAATTCATTGGAGATTTTTAATTACTCCACCCTTAATTATTTTTATAATCAAACACAGGGTGAAAGTTTCTACGCCGCCACTGTCGTGCACGTCATCTCCACCAGGAGAATACATTTACATGATATTCTAATAAGTGAATTTTAATTACGAGACCGTTTCGAAACTTCTTCAAGACGGACGGTTGGGTATTGTTATTCTTTGATTCAAACACAATCGAAAAGGAATTTGCATGAACTTTATTACTGATGTAAAATTAAACTGTTTAAGTTTCTCTATCAAAAGACGTTCATTTTTCTTCCCATTTCTTTTGTTTGCAATTAGTAACTGGAATAACTTGCATTTCTTCTGACATTGTTCTTTGTCATTCTTGAACAGATTTTATGCTTTGAATTATTACACCTTACACGATAATTTGAATGGTCATTTCTCACATTCTCACTCGCCTTCTTCAACCAAATACATCACTTTTAATTTTCTTAAAAATCTATCACAATTTATTTCAACGCAACGCGAGAATTTTTTTCCTATGAAATTTGGATGCTTTGTTCAATTAATATTGTATAAAAATGGTAATCAGTGTTTGCCGTACAAAAATGAAAAATTGTAGTAAATATGTACCTCGATGAACGGACCAAATAAATGCCAGAATGATGTCAATATAATACTGATATCATAACCGTTTCCAATTCACGTGCAAATAGCTCAATTCAAAAATCAATATCACAATATCGCCATCAACAAGCCACTAAAATCCCTGTATGTATTACGGCGCGCTCGACCAGGGCTTCATATAAATTAAAGTGAGCTGCGACGGAGGTGGCGGTGGTGGTGTGGCTGTCAGGTGTGGCCGGCGGGAACAAGAGGCGTGATTTTTCGACCCCTGCCGATTTGAAAAGCATTGATAATTCCACACTTGTACTATAAAACTATATAAAACCAACACTGACGTATCAACATATGCAAAAAGGAGTTTAATCGTGAGTCTATTTAACTGACCTAACAGGACATCCTAATTACAAGGCAGAAATAAAAAAAGGAACAAAAATATTACAGAAAACAATAAACAAAAAAAAAAGATCAAAAAAGAAACGAACAGGAGATTCCACATTCATTAATGTTAGTTTGAATTTATCAAATTTCAGAAGATGTCGATGTGATTAAATTTAAATTAAAATATTAAAAATGCAAAAGTTAAATGTAGAAGACTACCAGGTAGTGACAATAGGAGTATGGAAATTAAGAAAAGTGCTGCCAACCTCACAACGTCATGATTACTAGTTGCATTATATTTGAAACAGTCTTGAAACTTTTTTACAGCCCTTCCTATTAGCTCCATCAACAGTCATCAGCATCACTGTTCTGTATAAAATAAAATATTCTTCAGAATAGCGAAACGTCGGATATTTAATATTGTAATAAAAAAAATATGACAGCATTCCGAAGAATATTTTATTTGATTAATTATCAAAGTCGATCATCGTTCCTATTATGTATGTTTTGAAAACATCAATTTTCTTAAACATACTAGAAATTCTTATTTGAAACACCCAAATTAAATTGTTTCCACTAAAAAAATGCAATATGAGCACGCTTCTGTAAATATAATAAACTTACAGAAAATGTAAAGGAATTGTCTATCAAAAATTTTAAGTCTTTAAAAATTTTAAAGTATATGTTGAACCCTTAGAATATATATTAGGGGAAAGTAACTAAGTGGAATAGGATCCTAATATGGAATACCGCCTTTTCTCTTATTGTCATTTAGACTTTTATACAATTATTATACTGCTAATTGTTTTAATTAAATATATTTAGTGAAGTTAAAATGTATGACTAATTATAATTACTAATAAACGTCTTTAATTTGTGAAATGTTAAGTGTCGGTATTCCATATTAAGATCCTATTCCATATTAGGTTACCTTTCTCTATTATTTCATGGACCTACAAGTTTTCAGTAGATATTAACGTAACGTAACTTCAAGAAAATGAAGTCATCAGTTTGAATTCACTTATTATATATTCCAGAAATGTACATCCACCCCGTGGTAACGTGTCGAACTGTAGATCGTGAGATCCTCAGTTCGAATCCCACTGTCGACAGTTACAAATTTAAATTTACCCCTGTGGTTTCCCTTCCACTAACATCCTTGGGGGATATGATTTGACGGCTGGTAACCGCACTTCATACGAAAAAATATATCACTTACCGAGATCTGCGTAAGCAGAGTGCCACACCCGTAATGGGTAAAAGGCGTGATGATATATTTATTTATTTATGTACATCCACTGCAGCCGAATTCAGAACTCCTAATGAATGCTTAATAAAATATTAAGTAAATAACTTAGATTTCTGTATATCATTTTTTGTAGAATTTACTTAATTTCTTTAATTTTATTCTGGCATTCATTGCATTTTGTTCTATTTGTATATCATATGTACTTCGTTGGGTGTAAGAGCAGCCTTTGGCTGAACCCCGCCTTTGACGTGTGTCAATGAAATTTCATTTTATTATTATTATTATTATTAATTCTATGAACAACACTAGATCTCGATCACCTGGAGATTAAAACAGTTTCTTTTTTTTCTAAGCAACAGTGTCAAATTGTTGTTGATTAGAAATGAAATAAGATCTTAAATTTTATCAGGGATTCATCCTTTGAAATGTTTGCTGTAACCAAACTCCTAAAATTAGGAGAATAGATAACGGTGTACCTGCAAATTAAATGATGTGTGTTTCGAGTACCCAATAATCTTCTGCTAAAAGCTTGCAGTGGTTCTCTCGAATTTAAAACCGAGCTTGTAGTATAGTTCGTGGTGGATGTGTCCCGAAGCAGCAGGTGCCAAATTCCATCCGGCTGGTTACTCAGTCACTGGTCGTGGCTAGGTAGGTGTGTTACACGGGCCGCTACACGGGCCAGTCGTCCGCTTCGCCATACGTAATGTGTTTATCTGCAATGGATGTTCCGTGTACGCGGCCGCCATGTTGCCGGGAACACTTGACATGATTAATCGTTGTATTCCTGCTGCCATTAGCAGGCCGGCGCGCAGGGATCGAGCGTGCCTGGCGAGCCGGCCCGTCAGCGTCTCCTGCATTGTCCGCGCTGCATGCGTCACGCACTCGGCATTGCATTGCGTCCTGCCGCTGCCAAGACGCCTGCCTCACTTGTTACTGTGTACACTGCTCACTGCTCTGTCCGCCTCCTGCACTACTTTATTCTTAATAGTTAAGAGCCACTTTACGATTTGCACTACTATCGGAATGTACTTTGTCGTGTTGTATTTGTTACAGAAGATACAAACTACACTAAAAAATCACAATTTTAAGTTGTACTTACAGGAACATTGGTGTTGGTGTTGCTCAATGTTTAATAGTGTAGAATTTATTAAATTATACAAGTAAATTTACATTTTAAACACCATGCCGATCACGAGTTTGCTACAAATCATAATAATTATTATATGAAGGTGGTGAATAGAGCACCATAGAGTTTTCAGTGCTATTTTTGAAATGTTCAGCTATTGGCTTCCCTAATTATTTTATATCAAAAACATTAAATAGGAGTAGTTTATTGTATGTAGAGGACGGAAATATTTACTGGTAATTTTCTTAAAATCATCAGTGCCATGAAATAACAAAACTATTGTAACAATAATTGAAAGTTATTGGTTTTTACCTCCCGCCACATCCTGTAAGGGAGGTACAGGAATCATGCTAAATATTGGGTAGTGAATTTTCAGTGGATGAGCACGTTTTATCGTCCCTAGAATACGATTTTAATATTTTCGCGATGATGTCTGTGTATGTGTATCTGTCTGTCTATCTGTTAGTCTGTCAGTCTGTGTGGATCTCTGGAGTTACGGTTTCTCAAATCTACTAAAACAGAAAATTTTGATATTTTGTGTATATCAATTGTATCTTCATTGGAAGAGCTGATTAGTTTTTGGTGATAATCCAATAACCGGAAGTGGTAGTTTACTTGAAGCCCTATCAAGTTATTTTGAAATATTTCTGTAAATTATGGTTTATTATTTTTTATCTGTTATCTGTTGTTTTCATTGTTTGATTTCGAGTGCCTTTGTTTAATTTTGAAGAAACATTAGATATAGTGAAATGGTTTTATGGTCAAAATAGTGCTCGACAAAAACGTATCAAATTTATCTCATTAGTATTTTATTATATGAGGGATTATGGTAGTCATTATTTACTAAGATATCACGAGCCATAGCAATTATAAGCTCTGCCATATTACCATTTCATTATGAAATACTTATAAAGTAAAGATAAAGTGTTACAAGCACGAAAAAACTGATATACCAAAAATTAAATAAGAGTAAATTTTACAACAATGCTGAGATTTCTTCGATAATAATTACATTGCCCTCACTGCCAAAACTTGCTATAGAAATATGCGAATGAAGCAGTGTTAAATATTGGCAAACAAAGCAAAGAGAATCCGCTTTTGACCTTGGCAGCAGCCGGGTATTCGGTCAGCAAGCCACTCATCCATCTAGCGGCTATACAGCGAACGATTTTAAAAGCGCAATGACACCGTGTGGGGCGTAACGGGCAAGGGTTGATAAACACGACGCGCAACCCTCGCCGTGATTGTAATTATAGTTATAACTCACCCTTGCCATTCCACTCTCGCGTCCTGTCGTTCACGCGTTGGCTTTCGCTTTCGGTGGAACCGATTTAAAAACGTTTGGCTCATGAAAACAAACTTTCGAATTAATATTTGTGGAGACAGATATACAGCTGTGGGATTGATGTAGGTGAACGAGGTTTATTAAAAACTGTCTGCTGATTAATTTTGTGTTTACCGGGCGACGAAAACTCTAAATTAGAAATGCCACGCTCCGGTTTTATTTTTATTACGTATTCCGAATTCGCTTTTCTATACATGTTCTACTTTATTATACGTAGTATATTTTAAAATTATATTTAGTAGAAAATATGTATTTGTTACTTTTCGGGGTTCAAATTTTGTATTATCTATATTTACATTGTAATGTAGTAATTTCATTGAAACTGTAAACTATTACTATATACAAATACTTAATCTATTTCGATGTTTCTTCATCTATTAAGCTGTGTCAGTGTAGTATTTGTTGTGTAGATTTATCATTTCTTAGGTCTTCTGTACACTGTATATTCTTAAGTGATTTATTATCTGAAAGTCTCTCTCACATATTCTGCATTTTCTGTCATCGCCTCTTGTCCTGTAATTATTTCTTTTTTCGTCGTTGCCTATTCTAAATCTTGCAATTATTTTTAAATTTTTTATTTTCTTTTGACATACATACATGCCTGCTTACACTCTATAGGTATTTATATCCTTAATTATAAGTTGGTTTTTGGGCAACGGACTGGCAGGTAGCGTTAAAGCCGGATCACTCGATAACGCAAGTTAAGCAATGTTGCCCGCGGTTAGTAGTTGGATGGGTAACCGCTTTGCGAAAACCCATACCAGCGAACACTGCATGCCGTTGTCAAAAAATCGAAAATGAGTAACCGAGGTGGCATATAACCTCAGCAGTTGAGACCGCTTAATAATTATTATAATAATAATAAGTTGATTTATGTGTCTGTCTGTATATCTTGATCTCTAGATTTCTTCATTTTGCTATATGCGTCGTTGAATGATCGTTTCTTTCATAAAATCGTATCTTAACCATTAAAATTAAACCATAATTAAAATAAATAATAATAAATTTATAGCTTGTATGAGAAGAAATAAATAACAGACACATTTCATTTATAAAACATGAGTAAAGCATCGAGATTCATGGCATTTTACCAAATATCACTTAAAATATGAATTTAAACAAATTATATTTCTATGTAATATAAGCTCTAAGAAACACATTACTGTCGAGCGCTATGTAACATCTTTTATATTTTTTGAGATATGGCGATTTTTAATTTTTTTCGCTATGCACATTTGTAAAATTTTGAAAAAATCAACAAATATGTCCAAAATGTTTTTATTATCTTTCTATACAATTTAGGTTTTGAGAAACTGATTGCAACAGAGCGCATCGTCATATCTCTTATAATTTCTGAGTTATAACAATTTTTGATGTTTTTCAAAGTGCAACTTTGAGCGGCTGCAACTCAAAAACTATGCTAGATATCCAAAAACAGTCTCAGTTTTGTGTTTTTCGTGCATTTTATGACAAATTAGCAAATTTTGAAAATTTTGAAATTTTTCGAATTTTTTTTGAAAATTGTGATTGGCGATATCTTGAAAAATATAAAAGTTGTGATATTGAAACATAGACCATTAGATTCAGCTCGTAAAAATACATAAGTATGCAAAATTTCAGAAATTTTAAACAACGGGTTGTTGAGTTAGAGCAAAAAGTCTTAAATTGGCATATTTCAGCCTGAACGTCAAGGGGTACCCCTTGACTTTCGGGCCGAATTTTGCCATTTTCAGACTTTTTGCTATAAAATTTGAACCCGTCAACCGATTTTAATGAAATTTTCATTACATATGTATTTCGTCGTGCTGAATCCAACGGTTAAGTCCGCAAGTCCGTAACTTTTATATTTATCGAGTTGTTGCCGATCAAAATTTTGAAAAAAAAAATCAAAAATTTTCAAAATTTTCAAAATTTGCTAATATGTTTAAAAACGCATGAAAAATATAAAACTGAAGATATTTTGCAATATCTTGTATAGTTTTCGAGTTGCAGCCTCTCAAAGTTGCACTTTGAAAAACATCAAAAATTTACATAACTCAGAAATTATAAGAGATATGACGATGCGCTCTGCTGCAATCAGTTTCTCAAAACCTAAATTGTATAGAATAACAATAAAAAAATTTTGGAAATATTTGTTGATTTTTAAAAAATTTTACAAATGTATTGAAGCAGTCCTTAAATTGTCCCTTTCTCTGCGAATCGATATTCGTTATGTCGGGCTTTCCACACTAAAAATTGTGTAAAACATCGCAGAGGATGGCGCTCGGCGCTTGTGGGAATTATGCTGTTAAAAATGGCTTTTGGATGTAAGCCAATTAGCTGAGTGGATGGCTCAGTTGAGGTTTGCTGCTGCAGACCGCAATTGCGCTATTATTGATACCGTATTTAATCGCCATTGTAAAATAAAAAGAAAGTGATAGGATACTCGTAATCTAAAAGCTACAAACATAGGAATTATGGACGGACATTTGCTGGATTTTATAGCACCGTTTCACTAGTTGCAAGTGCGAAATTTAAAATATTAAAATATTTTTATCTTCGGCTCAGTAACTAAATCTGCTATTCATCTATCTTACTATACATCCATGTGTTTCGTGATCTTCCTTTCTTCTTCTATTTATCTGTTTCTGTTATTTTTTTGTCATCTACGATGTTCCATCTTCATGATATGTTCGAACCAATTTAATTGTTTATTTCTATTGTTTGCCTGTGGTACACTACACAATTTATTAGTCAATAAATTAGCCAAGTTTTCTTGTCTAATTATTGTTTTCTTTACCAATATATTGGTCACTTTATTGACAAATTGAACATATTTTTTTTTCTTTTAATTCTAGAGTATTCTAGAGGATATTTAAATATTGCCAACCACTCAAACTTTTGCCACACATGTTCTTGTTACTTTGTTAGATTTTTAGTTTTTCATAGATACGTTTGAGATTATTGCGGTAAATATTCTAGAAGGTATTGAGATACCATTCGTGTTGATATATTTATGTACCCGAACTAAGCCCTTGTTTAAGTTTAAGTATTTGGAGTAATCTTTGGATTGGTTCTTATATAGATTTTTACCGTCGATCTTTCCTTGTATGGAATAGCTGGGAGCATTTGGGCAACCAAAAGTGAGTGGTTGTTTAGCATTAATGAAGGCAACATAATATGTTTGTTGTCATTTTTTTTGTAATTGCAATTAAGTTTAATCTTTTCATACGTTTTCGCTGAATACTAAGATCTACGAAAGCAGAGTGCTCCTCTCTACGACGGCGTTTATAACTGCATCGTTTGTGTAAAGAATGCATTCAATAGAATAGTTATTCATGTACTTATTTAACGAGTCAATTAGATAATTTAAAAAACGAAGCGTCCCGTTTTGTGTTGTATAGTGTAGAAATTTGTGGAAATAAAGCAACTATTACAAAATTCAAACATGGCAAATAAAATGAAGTGATTGTAAAGCCGATCACGTACAAAGTACAAAATTCAAAACTGATCGATGTTGACGCGTGCATCCACTACCAAAACGCAGCCGGTACCGGGGTACAAACACTAGCACACAGCACACACCAGCACGCGTGAATCGTGACGTGTGAAATCAACCGTGCGAAATACATGTGCAGCAGTGTAGCGTGTGCGCGCGCAGCGCAGGTAACGGATCTAATCCCGCTGATCACAATAGCCAACCATTAAAACTGAAATCCCCGGTCGCTAGCAGAACCGTTCGCCGAGCGGCCGAGCGCCGCGGCTTCCGATGGATATGTAAATTCGATTAAACAGAACGATGGTTTGTGCGCGCAACGAGCTAAATGATTCTTCCGTTTGCGATTTTGTAAATTCGACTGTGGACGCGGCTGGCGGATGGCGGATGGCGCTTTGTCCACCGACGCTTCGATTCACTGAGTTTTACTGTACCGCGCTGGATACACGGATTGTTGTCCTGGGACCTGTGTCATTTCAGATTTCACCGTTTTCCTACCGGCTCTTTCAATTTTGTTCTGCTTCAAAATATTTAAATATTATTATCTATATATAAAACTATGTACAGAACGCTCGCCATCGCCTCAATTCAGTTAAATTGCTATTGATTAAACGATTAAAGAATAAGAAATTGGGTAGTTTTAAATTTTTTGGCATTCGTTCTTAAGGTTCATTTATAAATCCAAATTAGTTTTAGTTTTTTTTTTTAATTCAAGAAAATTGGAGTCATATTATCTTAAGTAGCTAGTATTCATTTACATTTTTTTAATATTAATGTTTGCAAACTCCAAGCTTATGTTTCAGTTTTGTTATTTTTAACTGTTATAAATTAAACATGAATATAAATCGATGTAAATTCACAAGTTTATTTAATTCAGAAAAAATTAAGAGGAAATGGTGGATGCTACAAATAACTCAAGTTTGGGTAGAATTTTCTATGATCCTCGCAGATCTCACTACCTACCTACTAAAAAAAAAATGTTCAACTAGAAAATGAAAGTTCGACGTATTAGTTATAAAATGTTCTTTAGCTTCTTTTTAGATTTGAGATATGAAGAATGTTTGAAAGTAATATGGCTTAACTAGGTATCTGGATGAAACCCTTAGTTCCTAAGAAAAGAAGTTACCACCATAAAGTAAATTAAACGTCAACTATACTCTGTTAAAATGTCACACTTCACTTTACTGTTTTGAGTTATATTTAGGTATAGCATTGTCCACTGCATTTTTATTTTATATTTTTGCTTCTACATTGTGTTTATTAGAAATATTTATGCTTAAATTTATACATTTTTTTTTAATCTGTATATTTCTATAAGGATATGCAATAAACCAAAACAACTGAGCAATTTATACTTTCCTTTCTTAATAACTGTGTACAAACTGGTGTTTAGAAATATAGTTGTGCGTATGAATTAGTTCAAAATTCCAAGCGTATACCACCGAATACTTGTAATGGTACACTGTATTTTTTGAACCAATCACAGAACTATATTTGTCTCTTTAATGAAAGGTCTCGTGGAATAGACTATAGTAAAACTTATGACAAATTCGAGATGCGTGTTTACCATCTACATTAATTTAACGTACAAATATAAACATATACGCAAATATTCCCAGGATATACCGAATGCGCACAGCGTCACTCTCCTACCTAGCTCGTGCATCCCAGTGCAGTGGGAAATCTACTCGGCAGCTGTCACCCAGTGCTTGTTTACCTCCGGCTCCAGGGTAAAACCCGGAAAATAATCTGCAGTGGCGTCCCATGAGGGAGAAATATTATTAGTTTATACTTATTCTAAAAAACTCCTTATGTAATGTCGAAATTAAATTTTGTTGAATATACATAGTACAGAATGGAGTTAGTTGCTAGTTTACTCATAAATAGAAATACCTAGACATTCAGTTTCAACTTATCTTGCAATACTGGTTACAGGAATACAATAGGAGAAACTAAAATGTCACTACATTGAATTTAATAACTAAATTTTATCTTCTCTATTTCGTATATCAAAGATATCATTGGTAATTGGAATAACTCGTATATTAACAAATTATAAGAAAACAACTTTTGGTTTTTAATTTAATTCAGAAAGAAATATACGACAACTGACAACAATAAACAGTAATAGTATATTATATTACTAGGAGATGAAGCACAAAAAGAATGTTCAACTTCGATTGACATATACTATTTTTTTCTTCAATCATTCCGAAGTAAACTTGAGGTATATAAAATACAAGTATGTCATTTTTATGCCATGTTAAACAATAAAATATAAAATATGACCGAACCACGCAATACAACTGTCAGTCGTCAAAGCTGCCCTTGTAAGTGCTGCCATCAGTGGTACATGAAACAACTAACATATGTTTGTATTAGTAAGCAAAATGATTAACTTCTATATCGTATATGTAGTAGCAAAATATAAATGTTATAATACGCCTGAGGAAAAAGAAAATTACCTAGCAATATAAATTTTATGTTAACTATATTCATTCCATCGCAGTTGTTCAAGTTCATTCGATGGCTTTACGATAAGTCTTCTGCGGATTGCAGAAAGAATAGCATTAATCTTGTTTCTTCAAATTACAAATTATGGAGATGTTCGATGGTATGTTTGGTTTTTGAAAACTTCTGTGTATCGTTTCTTCCGCTATTCTTGTTACTTTTCATTTATATTATTTTCAAATCAACTATGAATCAATAATAAGTACTAAATTACTTTGAACTAGAAATGTGGATAATCAACAAGCTTATGCTAAAAGGCCACGAACGCAAATTGAATTAATAATAATAATAGTTTACGATTTTTTCTCGTGGCGTCGAGTCGCCGCTGCGTTCCTCGCATGATTAATAGTTCCCTTGTGTGGCACCCCCCGATGCCATTAGGAGCTCAGTTGGTCCACGAGCCCCTTGTTCGCTGCCCCCGTGTCGACGCACCTGACGCCGCATTGCACGGAGGTGTCCATGTGTGTGCCACGCGATTGTGCCGCGGGCTACGCTATTGTTCGCGCACAGCCCTTATCGCATGTAATGTTAGTTTTATTTCGCATTGTCCCCGATGCAAATGCCCGTTATTAAACCTTCAATTCATTCAATGGACTTTTTGTGATTTGCTTTCAAGCGGCTTATGTAGCTGTGAGTAATACTGGTATTTGTGTAAGTGTTAACTGTTTGATTTGATTAATAGCGAACAGAGAGTATTTATTAATTTTTTGTGGCCTCTCATCTCTCATATTCGTATTTTTCTACAATATTGAACTCCAAAAATAAAAACTATTTATTTACTATAGTCACTACTACTATATTTAGATAACCTTAACACTAGTTACGCTACCTCTCAATAGATGGCGCGCAGAAATATTTGACTATTTCAGGACGAAAAGACCTCATAATGTTTTTTGTGCCCTTGTCCAAAAACACTAGTTTTACACACCTCAAAGTCGTCCAGAAACTCTTGGGTTTCAGGCCTATTTAGTGTGTTGATTTCGTTTAGTATTTAATTGCTTGGAGGTTAGAAATTCGCTTCAATTTTAGAGTTAAATTATGAATTGTTAGCTCAAATTATAATTAAATTTTAAGTTGCAGTGCACAACCAATAAAGAAATATCAACTAAATAAATGTCATCTAATTTTTGAAATAAGTGAATTGTTTGTATAAATCCGTCGTATCCTTGTTTACGAATGTTCTGGTATTACCAACATAAGATATTTCTAGTATCTCATATTTGACAAACAAATCAATAATTTCATTTAATAAATTTATGACAAAATCGTTACGAAAAATAATGTGTTTCACACGTCCAGATTGCAAGTGATCGTAATTTGCAAAACTCGCCTTCGGTTCGGCCTATCAAAATATATATGCACTCGCAGAAGTGCAGTTTCTGGACTAATAATACAAATAACTATTTTTTATAAACACAGACTAAATATTTTTTTTATTTAAAAAGGGATTATTGTTTATCGAGTTAAGTATCTTTGTATCTTTGTATATTTTGATAATCTTCCATTACGCAAATAACTTTGAGAAACATTTCTCTATATAATTGAAAATAAAATATAATAATGCAGTTGATCTAGAAGACAGAGAGTTTAAAAAATATATGTGATTGAATAAAAGATAGAACCTTAAACACTTGATCTGTTTGGTCACATGAGAAAGTGAATCCTTGAAATCTTGATATCCACAGTAACAACTACGCCCTAAAAGACGAATTCTATATCTCTGCTCTTTATTCTGTAGCAAAGACATATGCCATTAATATAGTTTCTGTCTTATAACAAAACAAATATTTTTAATTTGCTACAATTCTTATATTTTTCTTCACGATCTAGAGACAAATTTGTTTGGATTAAATTTAGATACACCATCTGTACAACCTTTCTAGTAACCTCATGTAAAAGAAAATCCATTTCAACTTATATTAATATTTATTTTTTTTGTTTGTTTCAGGTGAGTTTTCAGAATCTACTTTGACGTAACGACGTAAGTAAACCTAAAGTTGTAACACTATAGTCCAAAAAATATATGCTGGAAAATATACCACATAATATTAACTGAAATACAAATATAAGGATGCACCTTTGTGTTTCTAATGCAGATTTTCATATTTCTTAATGAACTTGAAAGAATTAAATAAGAATGAATGTAGAATGGGAGATGTATCCCCTTTGAATTAGCAAATCTAGTGTAGGTAATAATAATACACCTTGTGATGGCGTCGCGTCGGTAGCCAAGTGTCTAACAAGACTTGCCTTGAGCCTTTCATTTCCGCAAGCGTAATGAAAGATGATGATTGTCTGCGGTTAATTTGGTTGGTATTGAGTTCATATTTCTCAAGTGAAACGTCAGGGAAATAAATTAGACTTCATTATTCTCGTATTATATTGTGCTCGTCGCGGCCGCCTGCAAAATTGAAAGCCGGGCTTGTTATGATTTAAGAGCGCTGGGCTAGGTACCTTTACCGTGGTCTTTCAACAAGGCCCTGCTTCCTAATTATCTTGCAACTTGTCGTCTGATTATAATTGTCTCATTCGCGAGACTTCAAAGCGGAACTACTTGCCCGTGAATTTCCTCCTGCTGATTTCCATCCGCTTTTACCTCTGCTCGCAATTCTGCTCCCCAAATCTTATTTCAATTACAAAAATTTTACCAGTACGATTCACTGCCATTCACTACATTTCCCTTAGTATCATTTGGAAATTAATTATGGTATTTGAATTAAAACTAGCAAATATAAGTTTATTTATTTTTAAGTCTTAAAAATTCTGTCCAACGTTGGTGGAAAATAGAAAGAAGCGATGAGGGATCTCCTTCACCCTTCGGCAATATGAGTAACGAGAAGAAGATCCTTAATTAAAAAGTTTTAATTCGTACAGCAATAAATAAAAAAGTGTAGCCCCGTCGCAGTAGGCGGCGACGGGCGACGAACAAGGTAAAAAGTACAGCGTCGCGCGACGTGTGAAATATTAATTACTTATTTCCGCTTCCTTAATACACGCCTCTTAAATTTCTCTTTAATTAACTTCGGAGGAGAAGAAAAAATATTCCTGGCTTAGCTTAACACATCACTGGAATTTTGATGTTTTAATAATCTGGAGACACAATATTAATTATTCATCAGTAAACCTCGTTCTTGTACACTTTTAAATTATTTTCTTACCTAAAATAATAACACAAGAATATTTCTCCTAACAATATAATAACTAGAAAAACATATCAACATGTTTTTTACTCATTATGCGTCTAGCAAGTCTCAGTAAGTAATACATTTATTCATGAAATGCGGTTACCAGCCGTCAAGTCGTTGCCCCTAAAGGAATAAATTTAAAATGTTTGTTGTAGGATTTGAACTGAGGATCTCACGATCAACAGTTCGATGCGTTTCCACGGAGCTTAACAAAATAGATAATTTTTTGGTGGCAGTGCCCCATCAGAAAGAGAAAATTGCGAAAAACTTCGCAATTTATTCCAATTTTATTTGAAAATTTTACTTCTATACGATTAGTATGTTCTAGTTAATGTTTATGGTATAATAAACATTATAAAAATATTTTTATAATGTTTATTATAACGGAGCGGAAGTATTCAGTTTATAGTTGTTTATTATTTTGGATTTTTTAAGTAGTAGCTTCTAGAATTTTTGTAGCAACCTAATTGGAAGATATATCAAATGGAAAGAAATGCACATAGACGCACAAGAAATGCAGAACTGACAGTAAATTCGTTTTTGATTATTTACTAAATTTTTCACTCAATCATCTAAGTAACGAGAGAAGAACTACTAGATATTTATAGAAAAACAGATTTAATTATTATATTTAAAATGGATTTTTAATAAAATTAAAAGTTTCAAACAAAAAATAATATATAACTCGTCAGGAAAATGTCTGTACTTGACTCGGATCCATAAAATACTCGACACGAAGTGCCTCGTATTTAAATATGGCTCCTCGACAGTAATGCTCCACTTTCCTAACTATTATGTAAAAAATTATTCCCAGAACAATATAATAAATAAGTCAAGGGTCTTGGGTTCGAATCCCACTGAAGAGAATTGTCGTTTGAATTGTTTACATAAATTCACAATCATTCACTCATTAAGCGGCATGTGACCAAAAATAGTTAGTCCGCGAACCATCTTCATAAAAAACACATCACGCCTTTTACCCATCATGGGTGTGGTAGATCTCGATATATGAAATATTTGCGCATAAAATACAGTTACCAGTCGTCAAGTCGTTGCCCCCAAAATTATTAGTGTAGGGGGACCACAGAAATAAATTAAAATTTCCAACTGTCGGTTGTGGGATTCGAACTGATGATCCATCGATCCACAGTCCGATGCGTTTCCACAGACAATATAATATATAGACATTTTTTGGTGGCAGCGACATCTGAAAATGGCAAAATTACGAAATATTATTTTCTATTTTTATTTGAAAAATCGCAGATCACGGAAAGTGATATACTTTGCGTCTGAAATGCGGTTACCAGTTGATAAATTCGTCTTCTCAATAAATGATGCTAAAAGGAATACTAGAATCTTTATGTAAAAATGACGACTTTTTTGACTGTAGAATTTATAATCCACAAGTGCAATGTATTAATTACGACAGAGCTACTTCCCTCCAAAAATTCTATATTATATGATTACTAAATTTTAATTCATGAAATGAATTTAGGTTTTTGTAATTTAAATCGTAACAATGTAAGAATATTGCCTTTTTCTGGGAAATATTTTGGTTCCAGCTATATGAGAAGAAAGCATTTAGACATTAGTTATATTTCTGAAGCGTCAGTCGTTAAGTTAACTATCCTTAACAGGTATTTAACGATAATAATACATCTATTACCGCGTGGAGTACCTACTTTATAACGATGTGCAGAAAGTGTTTCCCAGAGTGAAATTTCCCGCAGAAGTCAAAAGGTGAGATTGGAGTTCAGTACGAGTCAGTTATGTTCGTAATTATCTCTCAACTTGTCGCCAGGATATAATTGTGTCGTTCGGCGAACTTCAAACGCTGTTCTACTCGCACGTGAGAGCAACTTTCCCTTTCCCCGCGGAGGGCGCAGGCTCCCTTGCGGCAGGTACTTGGCGCCCAACGTTCGATTCCGAGGAGTGGAGCGTGACCGGACTTCCCGTAAAGGTAGCCGACGGTTGCCGTTATTGACTTCTGGGATTTGCGCCCCTGTTTGTTCTCCGCTATACGCGAAATGGAGTTTACATTTTACTCTTTCCGTCCTGCTCGGCTTTGTGTGGCTACTGCCCACTGTCCCCACTTATGTATGAATCGCTTCTGATACTCGTAAGTCTTGACTGATAGCCACAGAATTTTCTCCACTGTCATTTTAACATATCACGTCTCGTTCTTTCAATCGGAAATTAAATCCTTGCTCTGTCTGTCTTGGAACTATTTTCTCAATAAATAGATATGAATTGGATCATGTCGGTCAATGAATACAAACATAATAAATTGGTGTGTTCATCATACAATTTTCTTATAAACACCATGCTTTACTTACCGCTTTTTCAGTATCTAATTTTTATAAAATTATTGCTATAAGAATTTACTTTTGTGAAAAAATACAAGAACGATTCTTTGATTAATTCTGAGTCGACCAGCTTAATGCAAAAAAATTGTACGATCCTTCGTATAACGGAGCCATCAAACCTATAAATGTGCGATTTAAATTAGCAATATTGTTAAATTTTTTTTGGAATGTTATTACAGTTTACATTTTTTTTCAATATGTAGGTACAACCAATCTTAAAAAGTATTTTTTCTTCAAACGTCATAAAAGAACGTTGTTATGTACTTGTGTATTCAACAAGCAGAAGTTCTATATTGTCGTCGCTCGCGTAAAAGTGTCTCCTTGGTAACACTTCTACTCCGGCGGAGGACAAAGTAAAATATTTTGATAAATAGTTTAGTTGTAATTCAAAAATTTGACAGTTAAAAATGAAACAAATAAAAAAATAACAAAACAGCATATTCTAAGGCAACTTGAAATGCCGGATAAGTCATAATTTTTTTTGAAGAATGGGGTCTTTCACCATTATTTTTTTAATTTTTTTTATGAAACTTTATCTATACTGAAGACTATCTACACTTTTAAAAAGTCTTAATTGTTATTCATTAAGCCACAATGATTTTTTTTAAAATGTTGTGACGTCATAGTAGAGGTGTTGCTGGATCTAAAACAGTACAGATTGTAAGTAATTGTAGTCATATATTTTTTTACTTATTTTATTATTATTATTACAATAAAATAGAACATTTATGTAACAAAAATTATTTAAATATCTACTGTTTTAGATCTCTACTATGACGTCACAACATTTTAAAAAAAATCATTGTCGCTTAATGAATAACATTTAAGACTTTTTAAAAACGTAGATAGTCTTGAATATAGATAAAGTTTCATAAAAAAATATAAAAAAAAAATGGTGAAAGACCCCATTGGTCATTTTTTAATGATTTATAATTATATTTTCTATGTGTGAAGAAAAAATAGCATCTACTATTCAGAGACTTTGGGTGCTTTGCATGTAAAACTTACATGTTCAGCACACAAAGTGTCACATTTACTTCTAATAATAAAATATACTGTTTTAGATTATTAGATTTTTTTTTAAATATACTATTTGTTTGACAAACAAATGAAAAATAATTTGTCAAATTTGGACGTTTATCAGATTAATTGAATTAACGATAATTTATTAATTTTATCACTACAAAAATACTCAAAATAAAGCAGCGTTTAAATAGAGAATTATATTTTTTTTTCAAAAATTCATTTTAAAGTAACAAATTTTAATTGCCAATTTGAATTTTTACTGACTGTACCTACCTATGTTAAATGTTGACATATATTCCTAAGGACAGTTAGAATTTTTGGATTCTTGGATTCTGTGTTGCCAAGTTTATATTTATTTTAAGTAGCTCGTTTGGCTTTACGAAGTGCCGTACAATTTTTTTGCATTATCATTATTGACTTAATCAGAATTAATCAGAGAAATGTTTTACCTGAAGCATGTCACCATTTTTCCAAACACCCTGTATTTGTTCCAACACCCATCCTGGCTATAAGGATTAAGGAGAAAGAGGAAAAAAAAAGCATTTCGTAGCGAAACATTATTTATGTATGCACTGGAAGCAGATGTAATGGTACAGTGATTATTTGTGCAAGTGCGTCAACATATTGTGGTGAGTTCTTTTGAAAAGTATTTATTTTCCCGGTGAAGCAACAATTTTAATGGGTTTGTTAGCATCAAAGGCACATCGCGGAGGCGTACCTGTGCGGCAGCTATGCATTATATGCGGGGTTGGCAGCGCTTTCACGATTTATTTTATATTTTCCGATTCGAGTCGTGTTTTTACCGCGCATCGATACATAATACATCAAAGAGCAACGCACGATGGCCTGCGGCCACGACTGCGGCGTCGGTGGTCGGCGTCGGCGGCGGAGTACCGCATCCCAGGTGGGGTTTTTTCACAAAGTGGCGCATGGCGCTGCTGTCGCGCCGTGACGTCATTGTTTGGTTAATCAGCGCGGCGATTGTTCCGAGCAAACTCTTGCTGCAATCGGCAGCTGATTTCGTTTGATTTGTTGCGGCCGCCACTTTGTTTGCCGTGCATCATGTTCAGAGCTAATTTCCGGACGCTCTGCGTGCCTGTGTACTGTGCGTGTTTACAGCCGCAACCGCGTATATTATGTTACTTCATTACTGCAACGATCCGCTAATATACAGCGTTGCGCCGGAATTATAAAGTAAACCCCGTGGGAAAATAATGCGATTACGCGCCGCTGCCCTTTTATATATACTCTGTGTAGTTTTAAAAGTCTGGCGACTATCATTGTTATCTTTGTGTTATGCTACGTGTGTGCGCTGCTTTATCGCTCGATACCGCCGCGTGTGCCTCAACTATTACCACATGCATCATACACCGGCCCGTGTAATATGACCCTCTTGTTTTTGTTGCTATATTAATATCACTGCTTCCTACCAAAATATCCTACGTTATATCATTACAAAATACGGAATAGTAAATAAGAAGTAAATATTTTTATTTGTTACCTTGTGGTGTTCAAATTTCTACATTATCTATATTTTCATTTATCATAGTGGTATTTTATTTGTTTATATTAAAAACTAATACTATGTACAAATATTTGGTCTATTTCGGTAAACTATCTTCATCCAATCAGTGTCTGGGTTTTCTTTATATAGTATCTGTTGTGTTGATTTATCATTTCTTAGGTCTTTTGTACAGTCTCTTCTTAAGTGATTTATTGCCTCAAAATCTCTCCCACATATTCTGCATTGTCTCTCATCATCTCTTGCCGAGTAATTATTTCAATTTTCTTCATTGCCTATCCTAAATCTTGCTATTATTTTCAAATTTTTATTGTCTTTTGTCATATATAGTGGTCTGTTTGTGATCAATAGGAATTTATATCCGGGAATATAAGTTGATTTATGTATCTCTTCTCGTCTTAACTGATTTTGTATATCTAGATCTCTCCGTATAATTTCGTCCACCATATTCTGACTTTGACTGCATCGTCTTTCTATATCGGTCGTTGAGTGCCCGTTACTTTCATATAATTTTGCCCTTTTTACTTCCCATTGGTTCTTTTCCTGCTTTCTTACTTCTTTTCTTGATATTTCTACCCAACAATCATATGCGAGACTTACTTGCTTCTGTCTTCATTTTGTACCGTCTTCTTTCTTCCTCTAATAGGTATATCCGTGTTAGTTTGTCTAACCCAAGTACGATAATGCAATATGTTATCTCATTTTAAAAATTACATAGGTATAATTCTATTGTCTTATATTTTTAAATTTGAAATTTAAATAATGGAATTCGCGCCATAACGTGACGTAGTTTTGGTGCAACCAATCAGCATGGAAGCATATAAATTGTGGTATATCGAAACGCTATGAAACTGTCGTTGTTTGTTGCCAGGTAGTATTGCCTACTTATCTCTTTCTATCCAAAGGTGTCCATCTCTATTTTACCAAAACTACGTCAGGTATCCTTTCTCCTAATTTTTAATAATTAATTTCTCGACCACCAGTGACTGTATGAATAAAAATGCAATAGACGAGAACACGGGCCACTCTTTCTTGTACAATGTTTCACCTCCGCCAATGATTTCGGGTTAGTAACTGGGGAAGCCCTTATTGTGTCTGCAGGGCCATGTGCAGCAGTATAGGTGGGTTGGAATGATTATTAATATCGCAGCCACCTATTTTTCCTGGGGCCATGTGTTCGCTATACTATAATCTGCATTCAGAACGTTATAGCTGTACAGTACCGCACTGAAATATTTTACTGCTGAAATAATAATAAGAAAGTATACATCGGAAATATTTATTTTCCTCAAGAATTTTATGTTTTGAACGTAGGTAAAAGAGGAGACTTTTATGATAGGTGTTATTAGAATGTATCGTTTTTATTGAATGAAAATTGTGGAATTTTAAAAGGCGGCTCTGTAAAGACACCTAGTGGGCGTTACACATATTAGTTTCCAATGACACGTGCTACTCTTTCCTGCCGTGCTGCACTACTCCCATCAAATTAATGATAAACTCAAATAAATTATTTTTCTCCTCAATTTACACACGCTTCTATTAAATAAGTAGTTTAGTGCCACATGGGAATGTTAAATACTGTATTATTGAACAAGTTTTATAAACGTATTTTTAGTCATAAGATTTTATAGGAACGACCACAAATTATAATAACAGAAAAATGAAATATTTTATTGATAACAATAACATATTACTTACTTGTTAATAAGAAAATTTACCGCCTGATGAAGACGAAATGTCGTTGAAACTAGTCGAGGATGTATTTTTAAAATAAACCCTTTTTGTCTGATATCCACGAGTTTTTATTGTTCAGCCAAAAAAGCCTTTTTCATTTTAATAATTATTTAAACATGTTAACAGTTAAATTGAAATATATGACAATTATTGAAAGAAGCTAACTTCAGTCTTAATTTTATAGGTTTGTTGCTAACTTCATGCCGTGACTATAACGTTTGTCACAGTTTGTCAAGGTGTGATTAAAATATTATTTATTGCCATTAAAAACGATATGTTAAATTACATTTTAAAACCGGAAAAGAAATTATTAGATCTTGTTTTACATAATAGCTGATACTCCATAAAACTTAAAGAACAATATGTAAACAGGACGGCAAACCTTGTCCGATTACCATAACCAGTTGGGGTTTAAAATACAGTGATTTCCGTAAACACTTATCAGCTTATTCAAATGAGTATCGTAATATGGAAAACTTGCCATTGTTTTTAGGTAGAAGTTGGTCGGTAGCGAGACAGAGGGAAGCACTAGCAACAGGAAGGAGGCAGAGCGAGGGAGCATCGCTGATCTGTAACCCCTTGTTTATCTTCAGCTCCTACCTCTTGTTTACAATCCCATCTTTATATATGCTCAGATGATCCGACTACATTATTGCGTTCTAAAATGTTGGAATACGGAGGTAAATGGCCTTCTCTACTCCTCGTCCTTCCAAAGAGTTTTTAAACATTTTATTCTCTGTTTTTCCCCCGCGGCGCTCGTTTACATTTTGTTTGACGTGATTCTTCTGTTTCTTTTTATCATCAAAAGTTTTCTTTGGTCGTTGTGTCGTTCGTTCTCATTGGAGTCCCTGCGTTTCCTTCGCTGTCCATTCCATGTCTTCCTTTTCCGTGTTTGCGGGAATTTCTCCTGCGGGGGAGATTTCCCGGTGAAACAACACTGAGCCCGCGTCTTCGCCATAAATATTCATTGTGTCCGACGAAACTTGCTGCCGTCCACGGCGCCACAGTCGCGGAAGCGCCCGCTACCTGGACAATGGTCACATCATGTATCGTTGAATCGTTCGTTGCCTGTACGTACTGTGTGTATTGTATTTTATTTAATTGTGATTTTATCACTTGAATGGTTCCTTTCTCTTTGCTCAAGCCTTCCAAATTTTGTTAGCATACCTATGTATAATAGTTATTTACATATCAAATGCGGGAGCCCAGTTCATGTTAGAGGTTTGTACAATATTTTTTGTACGAAAAGTATAAAACTAATAACAGAAATGAAGTTGTTTTGGCAGTAACTTTGCTAATTATTAAAGTTGCACCATAAATATCAACATACATAATAATTTGTCAAATATATTAAAAAACATACTACATGGTATATGTAGTGCTTTTCGCCTACCACTTTTACTTTCTTATACAAAGTATAAGGCAGTATTGGAATCATGAAAAAAATTGTCAAAATAAAGTCATATATAAGGAACAAGTCATACGTGTTTAGCTGGTTTTATATGTTAAACAAATTGGTTTTTTTATTTTTTCTCAAAAAGTCCAGAATTAGGTCTTGATTTTGTAATGTCTGAAATTTCACTATAATCATTTAATTAAATTTTACATTTCAAGGCATGAGTACAAAAATAGTATTTTGTACATTATTGGGGAGAAGTGTATGATTTTTTCAGCGGAGTAGGCGATGCCTACAACACAACAAATGAACAAATACACTTCTCTCCTGCGGTGTATATATTATTTTTTCACGACCCCAATATTTATAATGGTTTATATGTATTTTAAATTATTTGCATTGTAATATAATTTATGATAGTTACCGTTGATTTGTTTAATTGTGTTAATTTTCACTTTATTTGAGCACTATCCCTTACGATGGGAGAGAAAGTACACCAATATCCCGTAGATATGAAATTTGCTGTTTCTGTACTGATTTAGGTATCATAACCGAGTTTCTCTCCCGGTCGTGAAAAAATATATTTTCTAGCCTGAATTTGTGGCGGTATTAAGGAGTGATAGGATGTTCAAAATGGCAGGTGACAAAGGAACGTAATTAATATAGTGGTAGATGCGAGCGGCATTGTCTTGGAGCATCCGCAGCCTAAAAGCTGTTCGTAGGAGTCAGACATTTCTCGGGTGAATTTGTAGAATTTCGCTGGTGGTTAAACAAGACTTCTGCGACTTAAGTAAAGTGACGCTAACCCTTACGTAATATATCCTTGTAGTACGCGCGGAGTTTGTCAAAACGGAAGTTGACTGTTGGAAGGAAGAAGCCAGAGGCCTGCGGATTTATAACATTTATAAGATGCAATCCACTTCAGAGGTTGGGACTTTGCGGAACAATAGATCCTGCTTGGCTTGCCGCAGAAACATAGGTATATAGAGGAGATGCGAGATGCCGGCGACGAGATACATTTGTGCATTGTAACCTGCTGAATAATGGCGGAGATTTATGGCGGATCTGTGCGCGGTATCTTCAGCAGCGGCTCCGCGCCTCGGCCCCGCCACACCTGCTCTGCAGTGCCACTGAACTCATTAGCACATTGAGTGTAATTGCTGTTGGAGTGAACACAAAGAAGCGTGATTTAATTCGACAGCGGCAGCGGCGTGCTCGGCTGCCTTGCGACAATAAATAATTAAGTGGTCTGGAAGAAGCCGTCGTTGTGACGGAAATACACTGCCCGTGCATTTATTACCTTTCCATTTTAAAGGTGCGCGCCGAGCCAGACGACTCACTGCCTAGCTATTATGTGCTCTTGCTTTTCTTTTTCTGCTTCCATTCCTCTCCTTTCCAACAGCTCATGTATCACGAATTTTCTATGGACTCTGACAAAATAAAAGACATTCGTCTTCAATTGTGTTCTGGAATCTACCAATCTGCATATTTGCTCGTATAAAATAAAACTATCTACGTTCTTTACTTCACACAAAGTATTTCCCTCGTTCAAATCAGCTAATATTTACTTTGTCTAATTAATCTACCGCCTTTCACTTTTATTCACCTCAATTGTGCAGCGAGCCGATGATTTCGCGTGCAAATCACGGTATGTAAACGGTTAGGTCAGGGTATGGTCGAAATCCAGACTTGAATTATCATCGTCAGGATTGCAGGCAGCGTTGATCGGAATCCTGGAATCCCCGACAGTTGTTAATGCGGTGCCAAGTGGTCCCGCGGGCGCTACGAGCGTGGGAACTCCCGCCTCTCCCTCGGGACGCTCCCGATATCCCGACGCTACCGCTGCCTCCACCATCGGCCGTCTGCCTGGCTGCCGCTTGTGCATTTGTGTTTATTTACCAAAATCAAATAGTAATGATGATCCGTATCTCGGGACGCGTAACACACGCGTAAATTCCCTGAATCGACCGAAGTTAGTGAATTTTTTATGCGATGTTTTGTGGTTTACATTCTTTGTCACATTTCGATTTAGGAATTTATGGGGGTTATGAAAAATTAAAACGAATCAGCTTCTTTGTTACTATCGTCGTATGAATGCTAAGGAGCTTTATGCAAACATCTTTATTTCAGGAAGAAAAGTCAATGTGTAACCCAGACTAGAGCTTCTGATGCACCTCCTTATAAAGGCGTCAAGAATCCTTTTACCATAAGGTCTAGTGAAAGTTTCTTATTCATAATCATCACCATTCTTCGTGCATCCTGTAGTGTAACGTTCCTCTTCTTCAGAGTCTTGTTGATACCTCAGGTGTTTTTTGGATTACCTCGATCTGTCTTTTCTTTTACGTTTTATCATCCTTCGTCACACCGGTCATTTTTATCATATGACCCAATCACGCAGCTTGTCTTGTTTTTATGAAGTCTAATACTTTCTTGCATTGCAATTGTTCTCTTATTCTGTCCAACTTTGGTACTTGTACTTTTCTTGGATATTTCATTTTCAGCGCCTGAATTGCTTTTCATTCTAGATCTGTATATAATGTTTTATACTGTTACTTTTGTTTTCGTACTGGTCAATTTTTTTTCCTTGTCAAATTGTATTTCATTGCATGAAAGGTTCTTGCCGTTTTATCTATTCTTTCATTTATTTAAATGTCCAATTTACCATTTTGTTATGTTATCGTTCCAAGATACCTACTGAAACTTGTTGACTTAAATCTAACCCCTAAATTATATAAAAATGTATTTCGAAAACTAAGTTAATATCATCATTAGAAGCAAGCCAATGATCAAAATTGAACCTAAATTTAAAAATAAAAATACCTAATTTATAATATAATATAAGTTGTGTAATTTTTATGTTATATCTTTTGTATAAACTGACTAGAACTTAGTTATTACAATATGTATTTAGATATTTTCTTTATTAAGGAAGACCTGTGTCCATGATGAAATCGGTCCGAGATCTCGAATATATAGTTTTATATCATAAATAGTGAACTTGTAAGACTACAGATGTCTGGTTAGTCGGATTTATGAAGATAGTTTCAGTCAGTTCTACCAATACTAAAAACTACCAAATTAAACTTAAGTAATTATTCTGACAAGTAAATTAAATTTGTGTATATGTGAAATAAAAAATATATTTCATGTTTCAGAAACTGTTTGAAAATACAGATGTTCAGCTTTGTTTGCTAATTTATAAGCTTTTCAAACATCAAACGTCAAAATTTTAATATGGTAACATCTATATAAAAGCAAATTATATGAAGAAATGGTACAGAAGGGGTTTTTTCATTATAGTTTTCTATTCGTTTTTTTCATCCGAGTTGGTAGTGTCCACGATCCAAGTTTTCGATTCGAGAACTATATTCGAGATTTCGGACCAATTTCTATAACCGTGGACACAGGCCTTTAGAATTTTACAATTTATTTTTCTTATTGACTTGTTCTATTTTTTCATTAGTTTCATTATTGACTCATTTCTCACTACTATCCATAACCTTTATCTTTTTGGCATTAATATTAATATTTTAGTGGAATCCAAATTTGGAAATCGTATGCTTGTAATGGGTACGACATTGTTTATCGATAATAATGAATGTTTGATTAAGTTTGTCATGTTGTGTTGGATGAATTAATAAATGAAGGAGACGGGGAAATCGTTGAAAGTAGAGTCGTAACACACCCCATATAAATCTCAGCGAAAACGTTAGTACTATATAAATTTTTAATCCCCTATTCTGTGAAAAAATCAGGGCTGGTTTTTATTGTATCGGCTCGTGGATATTTATGCGCTGCGGATGAAACCAACACCTAAGTGCGATGCGGTGAAGACACGACGCACACCGCTGTTCCCGCTTCGATCGTGTATCACCCTCGCGAATACAGATGTTACATTCAACATTCATAATGTAACACGTGGCGCGGCGAAGAATCGCGCCAGTAAAAACCAATCGGATGAATCGACGACCAGAATTGGATTGGCAGGGAGAGAATTCGCAGGCAGGTGTCGGCGGCGCCGGCATCACGAATACATGTCGTGGTGGCGGAATCAGCTGCGGAGGAACGCCGCGGAATTTCAACTGAATGCCTTGTATCGCCCAGTAAACATAGACGGGGAATTTTTTGCTGCATGTAGGGAACAACGACGTGGAATTTGATTGTGCCGATGCAGGAATTTCCACACTTGCTTACTATCTTCTAGCACAACAGCATTTTCTAGTTGTCGCCGAAATTGTGATATGATTGAGAAAACCCACAGTGCATGGTTGCACAAGGAGATGTTTACATTATACAGGATAGTACAGAAATAAGTACAAGTTGGTTTGTTTGTTTTGTGATTTATATTCTTTATACAGGCTGTCCCATAACTTCAGGTACATATTAGAAGGGCATATAGTTCTTAATGTCCTGATTACGGAACAAAAAGAATTTTTTTTAAATTCAAAAATTAGTTTTTGAAGGAAACAGTTTTGGGACACTGGTTGAATAGGTAGTTTTAATATTAAATATTACGTTGTATTATATCTAATTAATAAGAAATGTTTGCATAATACAATCATTTCATTAGGTTTCTAATAGCCGGCCACATAAATTGTGTTTCTTATAATAGTATCCAGGGGTACAAAAAATGTTCTTCTTAAGTGAACTGACCTTAATTATAGAAATTTTGAAAAAAATCTTTTTGTTCCGTAATCAGGACATTAAGAACTATATGCCCTTCTAATATGTACCTGAAGTTATGGGACACCTGTATACAGTGTCATATGAAAATTTAGAGGATATTAAAGAGCAACATCCTTACCACGTACAAAAAGTCTAGCGTTTGCTACCAAAAGATTTACCGCGCAGACCTCAATTTTTCGAATTGATTCTGACTTCTTGATTTACTAATACTGCTGTTTGCCTAATTTGGGGTAGTAGTATCAATGTAATTTGTTCTTCAGCTTCATTAGAGTTTCAATAAATTTATACTTGAAAAATACAATTTTTAAATTTATAATTTTAACGTAACAGATTAAGTCTGCCGTGTCTATATCTACACCAACGCCATCTACGAATGTTGAAACGAATACTGCACGAAATTAACTTCAGTTCTGTCAATTTTGACACTCTAGTTAAATTTAATGTACTACAACTTGAATTTTGTATTCTGCTAGGTTTTGCATTTTCCTTTTCTAGTTTTTAGTTTTATTTGGAGATGAAGCCAGTCCTTAGTTGTGCAATTTTTTTTAATTATATTGACTCCAACTTCAACTAGTTGTTTTATTTAAGAACATTTACATTTGTAATTTTTTAGTTAGTATAGTGATGCGTCATAAAGGAAGACCATTCTGTCTTCCTTTCTTTCCCCTTTTATTTGATGCACTAATGTTCAAATTATTTTAAAACACAATATAGATAAATTATTGGACAATGTTGCTTTGGTTATTTGATTTACTTGATTAACGTGCTAACGCACCAGACTGTGGATCGTTAGAACTACCTTCTGAACTAACATTGTTGGGGTACATGATTTGGCGGCTGGTAGCTAATAATAGCAAGATCTGCTGTAAATATTTATTTTCTGTCATTTGTTCTCCGATGGAGTATTGGGGATGGCAATGCTGTAATATGTCTGAGTCAGGTTTTGCAGTGCTGAGTTGAAATTGAGAGATGAAATATGTATGTGTAATATCTAGCACGTATTGTGCTCGTATGTGCGGAAGACGCCTATGTCTATGTCCTGCGGAAAACATCATGTGTGTTCACCTTTGTTTCACGTCGTATCGAACGCCTTATTGGCTGCTGCAGCTTCTTGTCGAGAGAAGCACGTGACCGGAGTGCCGATCTTCTCCCTCGCCTCATCCCGTCACTGACCGACAGGAAGCAAGGCTACCAACCCTCGTCTCTCACCTTTACAGGAGCTGATACTTACAGACTAATGTGCATTCCGCACGTTTCTGTACGAGACTGATTCTCTTCTGTTACCTTTAGTTTAGTTCCGAGTCTTCTCGCCCGGTGTCCGTGTCGCTACTTTGCAGTCGAACCGGAGAAGTTTTTTGTGCCTATTTGTATTCAGATCCAGGAGCCATTACTTTGAAAGAGAATGTGGTTCAGTTAGAGTTTGTGTTGGAATATTTATAATGATCCGTATTGATTTCATGGTTTCGAGGATAAAGTTGAGAATGATACCCACTTTACATTGGAATATTATAAAACCCACAGAAAGCGAAAGATTTTCTTCTTGCACCACGACGTGATTTCTCCTCTGTTTTTCAAATATTTATCAACATTCCAACAGGAAAAATCTAATGTGACCTACACATTACCTCCCGTTGTAGACTTTTTATTAAATTATACATCAATAACCATCTATGTCTCGCATTTTACATTTTGTAATGTTAATATTTAGAAGAAAAATTGTGATAAAAACAATATGATTAAAATAGAAATTAAATGTCTTCAATTAATAAAGATATAAATTTTATAAAAAATTATGTTTTATAAAAAATTATGTAACGAGAAGCATCTATCTCTCTTCGAAATGCTGTTTTAAATTTTGACACCACTGAAATATAATATTATTGGAACGCCAACTGAAGACGTTGAATATGCGAGCCGAGAGAGATAGCCAGTCGTTGGGCCACCTTTTGCTGTTGTACAGCTCGCTTAGAAAATTGTTAAGAAAATATGAAGAAATTAACATTCAGTGATTTTGAAATAAAATGTGTAGTATATAAATTAAATAATACATTAATAGAAATTGAGATTTTCCATATAGAGTTTCGGTACTTACTACTTATTTAAGTGTATGACACAAGTCAAAAAATGACATTTCCATATGTTGTTTTGTTTTAACCAAATATGTGAAAATTCAATATTTTTTCTTCAAACGTCATAAAGTACGTTGTTACGTATTTGTATTCAACAAGCAGAAGTTCAATATTGTCGCCACCGGCGTAAAAGTGTCTCCTTGGCAACACATTTACTCCGGCGGCGGACAAAGTAAAATATCATGTAAAATAGTAAGGTTGTAATTAAATAATTTGACAGTTAAGAATAAAACAAATAAACAAAAAAAACATATTCTGTGGCAACTAGAAATACTGGATACGGCAGAATATTTGTTGAAGTTTTGAGCAATTTTTTAATGCGTTAATGTCTATTTTCTATGAAATAGCTTCGCATGTAATTGTCCGACTCGCTTCGCTCGTCGTTCAAACTTACATGCTCAGCACCCATAGTATCACATTTACTTCTCATAACACAATATACTATTTATGTATTGTAATTCCTAAATCGTGTTAGTAACAGAAATATGTTTCAAACAAAAATTGTAGATAGTACAACAAAAATTACCATAAATTATAATATATGTATATAAATATTTGAAAATAACCTGTCAGAGCTTCAAGTAAACTACTACTTCCGATTATTGGATTATCACCAAAAACTAATCAGCTCTTTCCAAGCAGATAAGCATGTAAAAAATAAAATAAAAAAATTACAGTAGTTCCACACATCATCGCGAAAGTATTAAAATCGTATTCTAGAGACCCTAAAACTTGTTCATCCATTGAAAATTTACTACCGAATTTTTAGCTTGATTCCTATACCTCCTTTACAGAATGTAGCGGGAGGTAAAAGTAAGATTGCTAGTGTACCATGAATTAATTATAAATTCTGTAATAATGGATATGTAACTCGTGATGTTAAATTCGGCAAGTGATTAAAAATTAGTGAGTCGTGTCTCCCCCGGTAAAAAATCACAGCAGATTGTTTTCTACGTGCGCAAAGTTCCGGCGGCAACTTTGCGGTCCGCGCGACCACAAACAGCGCCATGCGGTCATTATACCGTGATCGAGAGCACCACGAGAGTCGGCGTAATTAAAAGAATTTTCACGTTCATGCCATGTGGACAAATCGCCGAGCAGCGTGACTGCGTCGGCGGCGGCGGCGAACGTGCAATAGAAAAGTTGCGGCGGTGCGCGATTCCCGAAGGGTTCGTCCCTCCGTCGGACGATAACTGGACATGAGCTTTTGATTACAGCACCAACACACGCTCAAAGCTTTTGAAGCTCTTCCTATGTATGTTTGTTGCACTACACGTTTCTGAATGGCTCATATGAAAGTGTATGTTGTTCAAAACTGTATTTCCACAAACAATAATGTATTATGAGCTGTTTTAAGTTGAAAAACTTTCAGAATTCATATTAGTAAAATTCTACAGGCAGAATTATCAAAAGAATTAGCGCTAATCCTATTTTTATTATTAGTCGTAACTTCAGTTACCATCCTCAAAACATATTTATGTTAACTAAGGTTGTAGTTACGATAGGTTAACATAAAATTTGACACATTTTGTTAATTTAATTAATTTAGAAATAAAGTTACAGAGGTTGAAAAAAATGGAATTAGCGTTAATTCTTTTCATGAATCTGCCAGCTAAAGTCTTTTGGATTTAAACATATTGGTGAGCTCTGTTGTTGAGTGTTTTTTAAGAGAAGTATTTTAGACTCGATGTTAATTGTTTAAAAAACTGCTTCGAATAAAAGTCACAGAAAAACATATCTAGTACCACTTTTATTTGAAATATTTTTTATAAAATATTTTAGAACATTGTACAGCGCTAAAACGGAGGCGAAATACTTCTCTTAAAACAACCAAAAACCAAAGCTCGTGGTACCAGCCTTTTTATTTAAATATAATGTTTCGAATTATTGTACATAATACACATGATAGAAAATAAATATTTAGAGCAGCCGCCAAATCACATGCTCTAAGAATATAAGTGGAGAAGCAAGTTCTATGGATCCACAGGATCTGATACGTTACTACGTTAAAAATAATGTGACCAGAGATAAGGATTAAATTAATATACTCTTGAATCAATTAATTTAATTATGTACAAGAAACGTTGTATTTAAATAAAACATTTTGATTGATAGGAACGCTGATCAACTGTGGTAGATAAAGAAATAAAAGACTTCTTCGGACTGCAGCCAAAAATTTATTAGTTTCCTAAAAATCCTACGTTTCGTTCATACTATGGTCTTCATCAGGGAAAGTAAGTAATATTTTATTATTTTCAAAAATTAACATACAATTTTAAATATTTTATGTGTTAATATTTAAAATTATATTTTAATTTTTTAAAATAATATAATATTTAAAATTATATGTTGATTTTAATTCTTCCATGAAGAAGATCAGAGCATGATCGAAACGTCGAATCTTTAGAATAACTTATAAATATTTTGACTTCAGTCCGAAGAAGTCTTTTATTTCAAAATATCTTGATGTTCGACTGAATTATAATCATTTGATTATGATATTGCTTAGCTCTTTATGGACAAGGCCGATAAAGTAAAAACAATAAACAACTTGTTAACCTAATACCAGAAAAAGAACACTTTGAAATTATCAAATTTGTTCATGTTAACCGTCAACGTCATGTATCAAATATATTTAATTGTCATTCTAAGCTAAGAAAATAATCTGCATTTCAGTTGAGAATAAAAAATTATATTTAATATGAACTATATAATTGGGTTTTAAATTATATATTTATTACATAAATATCTATTACAGAACTAAATCTAAAAATCTTACAAATTTTATTAAGCTGTTTTAGTTTTATAAATCTAACAGTGCAGTTTGGCAGGCAGCAAATTAGTGGAGCACGTTATTGTGGTAATATTTAAAAACGGGTTGTAAATAGGGAAAATTCTGTTTATTACGTGTCAGTAAACGAGAAATGAATAATAAAATTATTACCTTTAAGCACCGGTCGTTTTATAACTGGGTTATAACTGCACTTGGAGCGAGAAGCGTTAAAAATAGCATAAACCGATTGAATTAAAATTATTATTGGGCATAAATATCACACTGTCATCAAGGGAATAAAATTCAATAAAACCACAAATTCGAACAATTAAATTCTGGCGCATCGCAGCCGACTTGACGGGTGTTGGTAGACCTCTATAAAACCCTTAATGATAATGAAGACGGGATATTTTTAGCATCCATCCGGAACTAGTCGACATCGCAATAACGACAACCCCGGCCCGAAACTGCGCCTTGCGGTACACCTCTCTGCACCTACAAGAAGTCACGCCGTATAACAGATTTAATGACTCGCGTTTACCGTTTAATGTCTCGAAACAAGAAAGCTCGCGATGGAAGATTAAGGAAGGAGAGGTGCGTGCGCCCGCCGCAATTAATACCTACGCAGGGCGGTTTAATTTGTTCCTCACTCGCGACATAAACTCGGAGCTGTTTCGCCTGCGTTGTTTTTGTCCGTACGCAATTCTCCGTGCGAATTACCTGGAAATTAACCGTGAAGGGAACGCGAAACACGGAGCTGTTTGTTTGTTACAGACCGCGGAACTTGAGAAGAGAAACCCGAGATCTTGAAACTTGTCGATGTTTTACTCCGTTGTAATATAACGGGGAAGATTAACGGCCCAAATTTTCACCTTCACTCTGCCGAAACATTAGTGTTGCCGCGAGACGAGACGAGATAAAAGTTGTCGAGAATGGGTCGAGACGAGACGAGACGAGACGGTCGAAGCGAGACGTCTCGATAGTATAAGTATGTTTTCTGTTTCAAATGGGTATTAATATTTAAACACCACATACAAAATTAATTATTTATTTACACATAAAAATACATAAAATAAAACATACTATACGTAAAACAAAATAAGTAGGTACCTATATCATAAAATTTGGAAATAAATACAAGTTTGTCCTTTAATGGACACGTGTTTCATTTTTATGTAACGATTGATACACTGAGCAGTTCAAAGAAACTTAAATGAATAACAGCGAGTTTGTTTCACACACATCTAGTGTCCAGTGTTGCCAACTCTAAACGATATATTATTACGTTTTTAATTTCTAATTAATAGGTTTGTTCCAACCTGGCACTTCTGACAGTTTGTGACTGTCGGAAACATGTGACAAATTTGTGACTACTAGTTTCCTATTGTCAAACAGTCCAAAACAGTCGCAAATCAGTTACAGACAGTTTGAAGTGTCCAATACACTTGTCACAAACTTGTCAGAAATTGGAACAAACTTAATATTAAATACTTCAATTTATAAACAATAATACAATATTCAATTAGGAATTTAGTTTTAAAAATATAAATTTGTAATGGAAAAAGAAGTCAATAGGCAAATTAAACTTCTAATACTTAACCTAAATGTAATTCTTTTACGGCCGAAAGCACAAAATCTTATTATATGTACGCAAAAATTAAGGTTTTTTTGCTTAAACGAGACGAGACAAGGAGTATCTCGTCTCCACAAATTTTTGTCTCGGAATTCGAGACGAGACAGGTGGTTATCTCGTCTCGTCTCGTCTCGCGGCAACACTGCGCAACACTTTACACTTTCGTCATAGTTCCAAACAGTTTTTTGCTTCGATAGTTTTTCATTATTCTGAGTAGACGCTGAAAGAGCTTGATGGATATAATGAATATTAATTGGAAATAATTTCATAAAACAGTGGAAGAATAGTTAAGTGTTTGCTAATGTAAATGCCCAGTGATAAACATCAGAAACTAAATACGAGTATTATACACCAAGTGAAAATATTCATCTATTCATTCCACAAAAACAACGCAGTAAAATTTCCGTGAAGGCGGACGTGGACGAAAGAGAAACGACGGACGTACAAAAGGGCGACGGAGGCGTAGACAAAGAAACGAGAGCGTAGGCATGATAAACTGGCGACATAACAAGAGAAGACGTTGCTGTTGTGCACTTGTCTAACATTATTCCTGACGCGGCAACTTTTGGCAGTTGCCGATAAAAGAGCCGACGCCGACGCCAGCGAGGGCGCCGAGGGAGCGCTAACTGCGTAGGGTTAGCGACAGGTGCAATCAGGGTGAGCTCCCGCAGGAGCCCCGTCACTCACACCGCAATTTCGAATCAATACTTCGAGTACAATCGCTCCCTCGTCAACGCCGTGTTCTCCACGAGACGGACACCGCGCAATTTCTGCTTAACGCCTTCCCGATCACTGCTGAATTACGGAAAGGACAAGCATAATTACTATGTAACATCCCCTTACTAAATAAATTCAATCCTACCAAACACTCTTTGAAAAATAGGAAGTGGGCAAGGTAGCAGAAAAGAAATCAGTGAAGTACCGCTGACGTTTCGTTAAATCTGTATAGTAACCTTAAAACAGTCTATATGTCGAATTCAAAAGATGTAATTGCACATTTTAAAGTTTTTCTAATCACAGAACACATTTTTAATGGAAATTATATGTAGACATACATATATGTATGTTTATGTTACGAATTGATTAGATTTTGGGAATAATTCATCAATAGTGAGCGGTAAAACATTTGAAGGCCTATCAGTGTTTTTAGACATATCTTAATAAATAAAAAAGATAGAGCCAATTTCATTGAAATCAAAAAGGTGTAGTGTAGTGTAGTGTAGTGTATAATATTACATACAATCTTTATTTGAAACATTTTTTAATATTTTGTTGTCATCAGATTCAAAAACAGTGTTTGTGGTACCAGCCAATACCTTTGGCCCAAATGAAACCTTTATGTTAGGGTTTTTTGTTAATTTGTTATTATTTCAGTTGTTATTCTTCCTTAAATTATTCTTAAAAATAACAGAATTTCAGATACAAAGAAATTGAGTACAACAATATTGCCTTTGTAAAATCAGAATATTTTTATTCTAAAAGTTGGTCCAAATGATATGATCCTAGGCTCGTTTTTAATAAATAATCTACAGAATTTTAACCAAAAGTCTTTTTTAAATATTTAATCTACAAGTTTAGTGTAGAAAAAGCTTATAAATAATTGACTAAATAACAAAATTTCTCAACAAATCATAAAGCGACGAAAACCAGGTCCCAACTTCATACCTTCAGAATAATTTTTTTGTTATTCTAAATGTCTTAATTGGGTCAAATGACATGAATCTGAGCTCGAATGTAATACATGACGATACACAAGATTGGTTTTCAGCTTGTTGTAGAACTGCATTATAGTAGTTTAGGAAATGAGTGATACATGAGTAAAGTCGTGTATTATTGCAGTTTTGGATCATGAATAATTGACCACAGATTCCTATGACATAATCAGAACATTCAAAACGTTACCAACATTTCCGAAATCCATAAATTTTGTACGAACCTATGCCTACTACAATTTTAAACTGATTTCGTTAGCACATTTCCAAGAATAGATTTCGACAAACTGAAGGCAATAATCCATTGTAAAAATAGTTTATAAGCGAATATAAATAACAAAACATTTTAATGTTTACCTAAGTATTATTTGTTGTGTTTTCTTGATAAAAACAACACTAATTTTGTGGGTTTAAAGTAGGAAGACAAGAAGCAATGTACTCTTTTTGTGGTGTCAACACAACAGATCCAGTGTTAATGCCAGTGCTTATTCTATTTCTAACATTACCGTTTCAGTGGATTTGGTTCATCAATCGCTGTCCGTTTAACCGGTTGATTCTGTCGCGTAAATCATTACAAATCTCTTAAAAACAAATCTGCTTCAACGACCGTGATGAATGTTCGGGGCCAGCACGCTGTTTATTTTGTTAACCGATGCCTCTTTATAATAAATAGAATTAACTTTTGTTTTTTGTTTGTTTTTTAGGTGAGTGAATGGTTCAACTGCTTTAACGACGGACAGATGGCAATACTATGGTGAGCGGTTAATTATTCGGTTTTTTACAATTTTTAAATAGAATTAAGTTTCGGTGCAATGCCGGGTACATTTTTCATTCCACCAGCAATGCTAGAAGATTTCTTGCAATGGGGTCTACTAGAGTTGCAAAATGGCAAATAAGTTGTTTTATTACAATTAGACCCAAAAACATCATAGAAGTTTTAAAAAATATTATTAATTATGAAGATATTTGAGTTTTAAAAATATCAATAGAACACACTGGGACACTTTGACCCACAAAATATTTTTTATACTTTTAGAGTCTCCATATAAATTTTTAGTTTAATGTTATAGACATCAATAATAATAAAATTTTGCATGTATCATTTCTCAGATCTTAAGTATACTTAAGAATTATTGTAGACCAATTTATCCAGTCATTGCAGAATGGTAAACGATCAAAAAAGTATTGGGTCAGATTGACCCAGAATGTTCTCCGTAATCGAAAAACTGCTGTATTCTCGGATTAAGCTTGTCTATCATACATCTATTCTATTCTAAATTCTTTGCTAGGTACCTCTCTTATTATTGAGCTGTCAGATTGTCAAAGTGTCAAGTGGTTGGCAAGATTTTTGTTTTGTTTTAAATTCGTAACCAAATAACACAAATCACACTTGTTTGACAATTCGCTCGATAATGAAATCATGTGGTTAAGCCGACACAACGAAATTAAAGATTTGTTGAATGACAAAGGTTAGCAAAATTTATCAGTGGAAATCAAACAATTGACTAAAATAATCCTACAGTTTATTCATGTTTCTTCCTAGAATATATGGTATTCAGTTATATTTTAATTATTTACCACAGAAAGTGATTTTAAGTCCATTTAATTAATTTTCTAAACCTTAAAATAGAACATTTGCATGGCCACAATTCTTTACAATCCCTACTGTTTGAGATTCACAACAAACGACAACTCTGACATCACATTCATTGCTGCTTAATAAATAACAAACAAGACTTTTTAAAACTGCAGATAGTCTTCGATTTAGACATAGTTTCATAAAATTTTTGTACCCCATTGACACTTTATTCTTACGACAAGGCACGCTAAACAAAAATTATAATAATTATTGCTAGATTTCTAATGGGGAGATAGAGTCTATTTCTGAAGTTAGTGCATGTAAATGACGCTTGTTAATCGTTTCCTTGGTGAGGAAAATAAACAACATGAACACGATGTAATTGTTTTGTAAGACAAGCAGACAAGGCGGGCAGTTGTAGAAGTGCGGAAGGCAAATTCCGCGTCGAGCGTCGGACGATCTTTGATTTACAGGCGACGTGATAATTAACGCAAATCGTTCTGAAATCTTGTTTACGATGTCGGTAATCTCTGGTAACGGTTGATATTTTCCAGCGGTACATAAATTACCGGGTGACATAAATCCCGTGACTGCACGGAGCAATGTGAGCGCGCAGCTTCGCGGCTCCTCCGGCGCTCTTCGCCACGTGCTAATTTCTCCAGCACTGTTCTAACACTTTTTACTCATTTTTACGTTCTCATTCCTTGGTATAACGAAGTATAGCAATCACGAAAAAAATAGATTGCGAAATATTTACGGAAATACATATTTTGAGGACTGCAAATTTCGTTTTGATGCATGAGTATATGATAGGATGAATGTGTGTCCGCATGTTCTATAATTGACGAACGAAAAAAGATGGAGTAACAAAACTTCACAATTATAAGTTTCATGACAATGCGGAAAATTGGTGATTTTGGAATCATTCTCTAAACCTAAAGTTGAAGTTTACTTGACACAATAATAATAATAAATTCAATTTATTTCGAATATAAAAAAATCAGTTGCAGAACCAAATTTCAAATAAAGATGTTAAAAATATCTATTATTTTCTTTCGGGTTTAAAAAAACTAATTATTTTTAATAACACATTTTGAAAAACAACATGAAATAAATATTGATTAAACCCTATCGAATTTCGTATCAAATTAAAATTATCAGGGAGAGGATTTGATCTCAAATGGTAAAAATTAATTTTTGACGATTGTCAGTTGCTTTTTAAATTAGTTATTTGTATCCTACCCCTACCGAGTTTGATATCAAATTAAAGGTTTCAAGGAACAGAATTAAATTATGTCAAAAATTAATTTTTGGCGATCGTCACTTGTTTTTTATACAACTTTTTTTTAATACTACCGAATTTGGGATTACGTTAAAGGACTCAAGGACTGTTAATAGTTAATTAAATCTTGAAGAGTTTGGTGGCAAGCTCTCAAAAAGAAGAGCTGCACTTAAATGTCAAAAATTACTTTTGAGCGATTGTCATTTGTTTTTGAAAAGAAAATTTATATTATCAAATCTTTTTCCCAATTCCCCATTTAAACCACTGTATAGATATTTTTTAAGATATGTACATATTTTTTTTTTTTTCGTAACGTGTATATACGAACGGAGCATGAACCGTTAATTCATCTTCATCTTATAATATTTTTGTTTCCGATGATTGCCATATAAAGTTGACTTTTGCGCTTGCATTTGTCAACGCAAAGTTTATGTTATCTGAGGAATTTTACTTTGTCGCTCGTCTCTAAGAGCAACAAACGGCAAAAGTTTTTTTTATATACTAATTCATCATTTTGGATACAGAGCAAAAGAAACAGCTACAACAATCTATGACATGATGTCATACATGAATGAAATTAAATCAATGTTTTACTTTTATAACCTTTCGTTCGAAAAATATTCTGTATAATTCAAGCGCAAAGTATTTATGTTGCTCTCACACGATTGAAACGTTTGTCTGCGTCTCACGTTTCAATATTTGTGTTCGAGCGACAAAACATAATTTTGCGATCTAAATATACAAATAGCTATCGTTAAATTGTGTAGGTACATATTTAGATATTTGGTATAACACGAAATAGACAAGTTTTATTCTTTTTGATAGATGGTAGGGTGTCCGAAGCCGGAATGGGGCGAAAGAGGATTGCGCGAAGCCTTGCAGAGCACAATGCAAAGCGATTTACCTTGTGTCCTCGCGCGCGTGTGTCTATAATTCACGGTTCTCTTTTTACTTTTTAACGTGACGAGCGCCAACGATTCATGTTGGACTGCCGTATGTCCTAAACATGTGTGTTTAAACTCCTATGTTGCCAACTTGTGAAACGGAAAAAACTACAAGTTTTGTTTTCAATTTATTGGATTTGTGGGAAGAACATTGTTATGCATGTTTTGCTCTTGTTCGTTTCGCTCATCAAACAGTATCAAACTTAAATCAAATAGAAATGGGTAATGGAGTTTTTCAACTTTCAACTAAATTTAACCAGTTATTTTATTTGGGGATAGAGGAGTGGTAGTGTTTGTTTTTGAAGGAATTGAAAACAGATAAAATAAATTATCCCTTTCTAAAGCATATGTGAACACATATCTGCGTAGACCGTTAGAACTGCGGTTGATGTGTGAAGATTTGTTTATGCAAACAGAAAGGTTTTCTCCCCCTTGACAGATGGTAGATCAGCTATAAAGAATAGCTATCCCAAGTTATTTTAGGATCTGCCGACACCTCTATAGACCTACCTTGTAGCGTAAACAGTTTTAGATCTCCGCATTATCAAAATATTCATAGCTTTCAACACCGCATTTTGATTGCACCATAATTAAAATTTGTTGTAGTGGGTAAAATTACATTCTGTTCGTCTCTACCGCAATGTAGCGTAAATATTTGATGTTATATTTACAGTGTAATAACTGCAGCAAAGATCGTGTCTTTCGCACGTTTAATTATCCTTAGAACGACGTCTTTTACTTAATATAAACTCACTTTATTACGGATTATGGCGTAGATAATTTGCTCCTGGATCGTAATCATGATCCCCGTTTATAATCCATTAAAACCACGGAGCGCCTCTAATCATATTAAATATTAATATTGGAATAGGTAACACTTCCCTGTGTTGAGACGTTACCTTACCTCCTTTCGCCACCTTTGCATTTTTACTCTTTAATTCTTGAACATAGAGGGAGAAAAAATTTGCTTATATTTAAAAAAATACAAATTAGGATATTGCGCCGTGTTTATCCAATAGGCTGTTTTTACCTCCCACATATACAGAATGAATTTTTTATCTTCAGATAACGAAATATCTCAAAAACTACACATCGGATTAAAAAAAGTGAAAAATACATTTTCAATATTAAAAAATATATATCCGGCGATACCATTGCAACTTTGAAACCTTAAATACTCGTAAAATAGACACCTTTTCGTGTTTCTAAAATACGATTTTTCTATTTTCATGATAATGTCCGTCTGTGTGTATTTAATTTTAATGAACTTAATGAGACTGTTATATATATTTGGATTTTAGATGTTCATATTACGAGTTGATTAGATTTTGGGAGCAATTCATCAACCGGAAATGGTAGTTTATTTGAAGGGCTCTCAAGTTTTTTTGAGCAATTTTAATAGATTTCAGTGTATTCAAATAATATTAGTTACATTTTTAATAAAAACTTTTTGTATCATTTAGAAATTAAAATTGTCCGGAGATTTGTGCTGGCCACTCTATGACTCGGTGTGCTCGCCACCCTACATGAAAAGAGTTGATTATTTACTGTTATGTTAGTTACAAATAATTATATTAATTAACACTCTTGGAGGCTTCCTACGGCAAAGGTCCAAGGTTCGAATCTCTGTATTTCTATAGCATATGATATGTCCAACATATAACATCTCACATAAACATCTTAAAAATATTTATTTCGAGCAGTACAAAATACCCAATACTCCTAATAGTTTATTATTATTATATGAGAGATTATGATAGTCATTATCCACAAAGATGAAGCAAATCATCCGAGTGAATAATGACCATAATCCCGAATAGAATACAATACTTATTCTACTCCTGTGTATTCGGGAATCACTTTTGAAAATGATCGAAATTCGTTGAAACACACCTTGAAAAACGTCAACATAAAAATACACAATGACAACTAACTACATGTCAACTGTCAGACGACCGTTGCTTGGTAATCCACATCACGACTTTAAAATAACAGTGAATTATGGATTTCTGGCTCTGTGATTGGTCGAGGAGAGTGAATTATGGATAATTCATCGAAAAAAAAATTGAAATAATGGCGATATAATTATACAAGAGTAGAAAAACGGTTTAATTAAAAGAAACTACAAGGTTCGGTCAATGGATTGTTACCAAAATCTAATCAGATCGTAGCTTGAACATCAAAATTATAAATATTTGAAAATATAAATATCCGTGCTTATCTATTGTAAATTCACTATTGAAATCTTTGTCCCTTATGTGCTTAAAAATGGACGGCAAAATTTATAGGGTTCCAAAAATGTGACGGAAGGAAAAATTTTATAGGAGTATTATCTAACGTCGAGTGATCATGCATTGTGTGAACATTCTGCGTTGTCCTACCGGTAGTGACAGTCATAGGTATGCAGAATGTTTGTTTACACCAGAGTGGCATTCAATAGCGGCGGCTGTTTGAAGCCGCGACTTGAAATAAACACAACGTCCGCTAGGTGTCTCTAGTGATTTACACCGCGCCGGCCGCCGACCAATCCTACTACGCCGCTTCTCATGCGACAACGTAAACATAACCTCGCTTCTCAAAACAATGTGCTGTGCTGGAGCGAAACGAGAAATATTTGTAGCTGATTTGCACCGAGAAAACCGGAGACTAATGGCTAGATTTATTAATAAGTTTGCCGCTATTTATTACTGACTACATCTTAAGCTCGTTCCTCAATAGTTTCCATCTTGAAACCAAATGGTCGCTATAAAATAAACTGTTAATATTTTTAATTGACTAAATTGGATATCGTCACTTCATCTATTTAGGGTGAGTACTTTATGAAATAACGTGGCTTGTTTTAAATTTTCTTTTCTATCTACTTCTTGGAATTGTCTAGGGGCGCGAGCCCGTATCATTACCACCTCCATGTTATTCACTCTCCAATGTCTTTCTCTTCGTCTCCAAGGTAGTAATTCACGTGAGTTCGACAATCTCGCGTCCCGTACGGTTTCAGTTTCAAGTTACTCAGGCTTTAGTGAGAAAAGAGGCAGCTTGCGTCTTGGATTCCGCCTAATAAAGTGTCGACGCGCATATATCATCCGGAATTAAATTTACCCCACGGACTTGTCAAACGCAAGAGCTGTCAATTACACTTTAAGTAAGTGCTACTGATACCTGGGATATGGTTACGCTACGTTATTTTTTTGCAAATTGACAGAATTTATGGCAGAATGAAATACACTTTTATTTTAAATAACATGATTACTCGTATATTTCAATAGCTATTCAGTTGTTGATTTATATGAAACAAATGCAAGTGTAATTATCTTAAGATGTTTGCTATACTTTTTTATGCAACACCGTGCAAAACTGACTCATTGTCTGGTGACGTAGCACGGCATGAATCATAGTGAGCTCTGGAATGATCCAGGGAGAAAATCACTTTTTACTTTCTTATACTTATACTTATGAAAAAAACAGTTGACGAAATTTTTGCGGAAATACATATTTTAATGTCCACTGAATCCGTTAAGAACAATTTTTCAATGATGTCTGTGTGTGAGGATGGATGGATGGATGGATGGAGTTGATTTTGAATGAAATTGAAAAACCAGAAGAGGAAGTTAACTTGACATACAAAACAATAAATTCCATTTTTTTTTTCACCAATACAATCAGCTGTGAAAAAAAGTTTCAAATGAAAGATGTTAGCAAAAATATTTGGAATATAAAATGTTATTTGAACTGTTCTTCTACATACTTCTAATTTTGAGAAAAACTAAATTATGTATTTAATAATATATTTCAATAATCTTTGTTACAATGGGAGCAAAAACTAAAACTTTTTTAACATCTCTGTCAAACGTGTTAAATAATTGAGAAGTGTCAAATATGTGTCGTTTAAAATAATTGGCAAAATAAAGTCATACGTGTTCAATTGGTGTTATATGTATAAGAAAGTAGTGTGGTGCCCACACCAGATTTTTTCAAATTCGTATTCTATCTTACCAAGTGTAAAAAAACTAAAGAACAAAGGACATAAACATTTAAGGTATAGTTTTATGAAACGAAGAAAAACACATTTGTTATTTTTATTCCTGCCTACTAAACAGAGCACAATAATCCAGGTATCGAATTTGTTGTTTTGATGTTAATATTCGAAATTTAGTACCTTGAATACTTTAATTATTCGACGTATTCAAGTATTCTCCGATGGTATTCGTCCATCTCTACTTTTCTCACTGCCTGCGGAGATGGTGACTAAAAAGTCAAATGGCTATGACATCATATCGTTCGGGTTCTCCGTCAATGGAATCACTAGTGACTTGTGTACAAGATATGTCTCCTGAAGTGTCTAGATGTCTTCAATACATATGAAGTGGGTTGGGTGGTAGGAGAAAACACTGAAGATAATGCATCCGATCATTGGAAAATTAGTAGCAATGAAACTAGACGAAATAAAAAACAAAGTAGCAACTAGCAAGTAAAGTTCGCCGCTCATGAAAGTAAAACAATCACCGGCGGAACCCGCATCCGCAGCAACGTACCTTCCGCTCTCCTCCCGCGACGGGACTTCCGCTGCTCACTTTTCGCGTTCTTATCAGCGGGGAGAAGAAATATCGTTAAAATTAATAACCACTTCAGTAGCAGCAGAGCCAGGACTCACCGGCTCTTCGTTATTGAGTTTTGTTAACGATGTAAAATCCTTGAGTAAAATTAATGCCTGCCGTCCGTGCCCGTGCGTCGTGTTTTCCTCCCGTTTCTTGTTTTTTAATTAATTGTAGGTGTCTTGTTGACAGCCTTCACGGCAAAACACAATTACTTGTTTGTAATTTGTTATAAATGATAAAATGTATTACTACGGAACAACGGAGATAAATCGGACACTGGAAAATTTTTGACGTGTCATTACAAATATCTTGAAAAAGGATTTACTATTTGAAAATTATTCCTCCGTATTCTCGCAGAATTTTCTTCATACGGTTCTGGAGGAAGGAAGGAAGGTGCTTGTTAGTCAGTGGATCATGTATTCATGGATGGCATAAACGCAAGGAACTGTACCTGTCATTTTTTCCATATGAAAAGTCGATTTATTATTTTATGACGTTTTTGAAAAGAACCGTCTGAAATCACATTTTCGGTTTTGATGAGCCGTGGCGGGACGAACGAGCTCGCTGGAAAGTTTATCTAAAGTTTCAAGCAATTTAGTGAGTTGATCTGGTGGAATGGAGTCCCCGCTGCTTGCTGCTGAAGCCACCTTGGCCTTACACATACCCCACAGGGCCGTATTCGCGCAGGATCCTCCACCAGAAAGTTACTTTCACTCCGTACCAATTACCCAATTATTTCACAATCGTTTTCACTTCCATACAATTGCTCATTTATTTTACAATTATAAGCAATTAATTTTTACGCATTACCAAATAGTTTGATTCTAATATTGAAAATTGTTTCAAAACTCTTAATTCTTCATCAATTCTTCGATTCGTTTGTTTACCTGATGAAGAATTATGCAGAATAATTCGAAACGTTGATGATATCTGTTCAGAAAATACATTTTTAAAACTTAAAAAAAGAACATTAAAAATCTCCGATTATTTTTTGAACAGATGTATTTATACACTTACAGAACTTAATCTAGTTTTGAATAAGTTTGATTCTGATTGAACTGTTTCGAAGTTAGGATGTCCCGATTGCAATAATAGATTGTCTGAAGATTGATTGATTAAATTAAATATAAAACATTAATGCAACATAAGCGAGTAAATTAAACGAAAACAGATTTGAATGAAAGTTGCTGCTCCGGTTCTGAGCTGCGCTTGCCTGGCTGACTTCCTGCTGCAGCGCGGCAGCACGAGCGCCGGAAGGAAGTCGCCAGGAAGGAAAGAAGTGAACACACCGTATTGCACCGCGCTGACAGATCGCTGCACGAACACCCGCGAAATTTCAAATTATTTGCACATACCTTCTCAAGAAAAAAATGATTTAATCTTTGGAAAGTTTCCATGAATAATGTGCTTATTTTTTCGTGAAATAAAAGCATCCATAGTGTTTATGGCATTATTTTTATAGTTCCATCGAAATAAACGAATCTGCGAACATAACAAGTTTTAGGTGTAATCCGGTGATATCACCATAAAACGTTTCTCAAAATCGTCGAGAAAGTTTAGCACGAAATTGCGTAACAGTCAAATGAGACTGAGTTCGTGCGATTCCGCCATCGTTCGCGGACCTTCATTTGGGTCTCGAGGTCATGCCGCGAGCTGAGAAGAATTGAAAACCATTACCGCTGATGAAAGAAAAGTTCTTCGCAAGTTCTGGAGTTTTTGTCCCCTCGCACCGGCGCTGCTCGCCTCCATTTGATTTGTATTTTCAGCCGGGAGTTATGCACGTGCGCCCTTCGCTTCACTGGTGTTTTTGTATTACCACTTCTCACCTACGTCTGTTTCTTTCCCTCCCTCTTCTTTTTAATGAAACTTTTCACCGAAACCATTAGCCATCGCTCTAAAACTCCCAACTCACCGGAATCTTTCGTCTTACTTTGATTGCGAAAAACACTACAATAATTTCAATATTGTAGCATCGTGTCTAGAGCGTTGGCGCTTTAAGGGCATGAAGAAGCTCCCTGCGGGACGCCTATGAAGTATGACGTTACAGGACGCCGTGCAAGTGGCTTTGTGTTCTCGCTAAACTACCTCAGAATCAGTTAGTAAATCATGTTATCTCCGCGCACCTTTCTTTGTTGTTATCGCGTCTTCTTCATTTAGCGGCGTGATTAACAGCTCGCAGTGTTTATTACCAAGGAGGAAGGTGGCCACAGCAGTGTTTTGCGGTTCGCCGGCGAGTCATTATTCATCCTGGCTGTGTCTCTGCGCGCACCTTGATGTTCCTTATCACCTTTCTGCTCGAGCGCGCCCGAGTAAGTAATTCTGCGTGGGCGAAAGTTCCACCACCACGTCGCCGCAGCGCAGGTGGAATAAACGAATTAACCTTCCCAGCTCGAGCAGAGCTGCCCGACTTGAAAAACTCGTTCGCGGTGAATTTATGTTTACCTGGGACGCGATACGCTCGTTATGGGACTGCGCCTCTCTCTAATCTTACTTCTGAAATTACCTTATTTCTTCACACCGTGAATTGCAAAATTAAGCTTTTTATAAAACATTATTCAATTACCATTTTCTAATTATCCTATACTAACAACTGTATTAATGTAAAATTTCTACTACAGTTTAATTTTCAAAAAAGCTGCTGATGTCTAAATTATTTAATTAAAAAGCGAAAGGTATTTAAAAAGTAACCTTTTCCAGAAAGGGAGAGAATTTTTGCTCCATTTTTAAAATTCAGCAAATACAAATATTTGCCCAAACAAAAAATAATGGGCTTACTTCGCTGGTGATGTTTGCTGAAAAAATAATCCCGTCGTATGTTTGAAATGAAGATATTACGTTTTAAATTTTACACACACATTAACACTTAGTTGAAGTCTCCATCCTTGTTCCACCAGCGCGGCAGCTATATTTCATCTTTGTCTGGAAGCTGCAGCAACCAGGTACCAGGCCGCCAATCGATAGGCTATTCACTGCAGGTGTTATTATCGCCTCCCCACATTATAGCCCAGTTATACGGGATTATCAGTATTTCAAAGCTGTTTATACAGCCATATTTACAGGCTCTGTTAACTAATAGCGTTTTAAATCTTCAACGCCCCGTATATCGACTGAGTTAATGAGTATTTAGATGGTTTAACTGCTGCCGTTGTATTTGGTGTTTGTGGTAGGACGATTATTAAAATCTTTCAATTGCACGAATGCGTTTAATTGAATTGGACTATCTTCGGATTTATGACAAACGCATTAATATGTCATTTGAAACTAGATTATAAATAATACTATTCGAGCGGGTTGATGTTTGCATGGTAAAGTTTTAATAGATGTACAATGCGGATGTAAGATGATGGGTTAACATTTGGTTTGGTTAATTGCGTACATTTACGTGAATGCACGGGATTATTTCGTAGATTGAGCTGATAGAATGGTGCCGGTGCACGGTTGGTTTGCGGAGGGATGGAAATCCCGGCGTGCGTTTCCAGGCAGGCGGGCGGGAACACTGAGCGCCCGCCTGAGCACCTTAAGCCGGCTTGCGTGCGGCACGGCGCGGCGCGGATACCGATCTCCCTTTTAATGCCTAATGAGAAATAACCGTGCGCGGCTTTGATCGAGGCGCGCGCCTGTCTCCGATAGCCCGGGAGAGATTTGAGGTAAGAGCCCGAGATCCTGATGACAATCACTCCGTATAACCCGGCGCTACCTTCGCGAGATAAACCCAGGCCGTCTTCGTCGTATAATCGGGCCCGGTGAGCGGCGCGCACGTTCGTTGTAATGGAACACTCTGCCAGTCCGAATTGATTCGTCAGTGTTTTAAGTTTACGTCCGGCGGGTGTTTATTCCTTGCGAAGGGTGCTGATGTTCTGTCTCTCTTGGCACGCTGCGGCTTTTGTCAGTTCCCGATCGATTTACTTGGCGATGCGTGACACCTCGTTCTTTTCAACCTGTCTCCTGGGCAGTGGCTTCCCGCGCCCCGCTCCACACCTGCTCGCTGGTCGCCATCGCCGCCTGCTCTGCTCTGTTCCCCTTTTTATGCTTGACGAGAGTCGGCCATAACTGGCGGGGCCCGCGCCCGACACAGCACAAGTGCTCGCTGCTTTTGTCGGCAGCCCGTCTCACCTGACCCCTCTCAAGACGCCGCGGCGCGCGCGACGTAAAAAAAAGCATCGGCCCGGGTTTTTATTACGATGGAAAGGTGGCAAACACACAGAAATGCGGGCTACGCCAGGTTTATTGCGGGGAGAAATGGAAGCGAAAGCAATTCCGCGATGAGTTATGAAGCATTATCTACCTATATAAGAGAAGAGAATGGCGTATTTTTGCAGGTGTGTTGCGCCGTTGGAACGCGATGTTGGAAACCGGGAATGTGTGGGGGAATTGATCGTAAATATCGGCGGTTTACGTCGTCATCTGTTAGCTACAGTTCTGCCGCCGCTACGGAACGAATTGTGATTCCTTCGCGCGTTGCACGTGAAAATTGGATGCTGCCAAGCACCTTGCTAAACAGGAATATGACAACTTTATGTGGCCGCCTCCTCGTGCCGACGCTACTGCGTAACAAACTTTCATTTACAGAATTATAAATTCATACTCCCCCCGTCTGCTTCGGAGGCGATGTGCGCCAAGTGGTCTTTATTTCTGTGAAAGTGCAACGTCAATCACCGCCGTCCAGTCACTCGAGACAGACGGCGTGGATCCCGGAGACGTCTTTTGTTCGTCGTCCCGTTATTACACCGTTCAGTATTGTCATAATATGACGCGGAACTTTTCTTTTATCTGGAATCATCATCTCTGCAAGTTTCTTGTTCAAAATGAGATTTTTTCTTTGTCCCGCTAACTGCTATATAACGGTCGCTCTAATAAAAAGGTAGCCCGGTGTGCGGTGTCGTCTCGGCGGCCGTGTGGCGTCAGCGGGTGCTGAAGCGGCGATGTCCGTCGTAACCGTCGGAAATTGGTCCGCATGAGGCGGACGCTGCCCGAAATGCTGAGGGCGCAAGAAAAATACACGCCGGAATGGATTTCCACCGTTGTCACGTGAAACGAAGATTAAACAGCGCCAATACAACAAACCTCCACACTGTTGCTCACTCTCTCCTTTCCTTCGTCAATAATTCACTCTCTATAATCAACATACAAGGTTCGGAAAATAACCGAATATTTGGAATCATACGCCAACGAGATATTTAGTGACTTTGTAACCACATATTCATTGATTGTTGATATCTCTTGCCACTACGCCACCGAGATCGGTTATATCTAATTTTGTTTTCCTTTTATTCTTATTTGAGTGCAACGTGTTTAAGAATTAGTACAGGGATTTTTGAAATGTACGATTTTCTGAAGTAATGATGAAAGATAGAAACAGAAAAAGAAATCAAAGTTGCGGCGAGACAACTCATTGGTCTTATACCACGACAATAGGTTCGCATACTCAGCTCTATCAATTCTTGTGCCAAAAATCAAGTGACTGTCATCTCTCAGCCTCTTTACTCATCAGACCTGGTTCATTGCGATTTTTACTTATTTCTGAAATTAAAATCACTGCTGAAAGGACTCCGTTTTGAGACTATTGATGCCATCAAACTAAATGCGTTACGGACTTAAAATGCCATTTGCTATTCAGAACTGGTTTGGGCAATGGAAATATCGCTGAAAAAGGGTGTACACGGGACAAGGACCAATAATCTGTAAAATTAATAATAAAATTTAAAAAAATAAAGTTCAGTTATTTCCTGAACAGTCGACGCAGATAGATGCGTATACAGAGTAGTGGGAAATGCTTACCCAGGAAAGGTCGGTAATTATCGCAACTCTCTGGGAATATGAATAGCGTGAATGGAGATGTCGGCGTGGTGGTTTGGGGTATAATTCACCTATAAAGATGTCACGTCAACGTGTCAAGCCGAACTACATTGGCCCAACTATGAGTCAGCGCGTTCGGATATGCGTCGCGGATTAATGGTCAGCTCCAGACTCGTGACAGCAGTTTGCGAAGTTGGCCGCAAGGCGAGGGCGACGGGACGTTGACGGTGGCAGGTGCGAAGGATCTCCCGATCTCCGCCAGATGGTACCGGCGCTTGTTTCCGCGCACGTTTGCCCGGCCGCAAACTTGATCTCTAGTTGACGATTCCGAGACCCACAACGATAGTTCAAGGAGAAGTCCGCAGATGTAACGCAAGTGTAATGACAAGTTGCAGAGAACACGCGTTGTCTACCTTCCTAACAGAGGGAACTGCCCTTCGCCACACTCAAATTCAGATAATTTATTACATGCCCGTCGTCATCTTCCGCGCGTGTTACAACTTCTGTCGTACCTACGCCGCCTGGTCATCCCCAAAACTTTCCTATAAGATTAAATTTTTTAACAAATGATTTATTAAATTATCGAATGTCTGACAATTTTTACCTCCTACACATTCATTTAAGGGATGTATTGACGGATCCAAATTTCCTAGAGTGAGTTTTCTACAGATAAGCACGTTTTGCGGTATCCATAAACCAGAAGTAGTAGTTTATTTGAAAGTCTATCAGGATTTTTTATCTTAAATAGAGTAAATTAAGTCGTAAGATGTAAATTAATATTAGCTACAATTTTTTTGAATTTTTTTTTCTTATTTTTCACAGTCCAAACTAAAGATGTTAGCAAAAATATTTGGAATATAAAATGTTGTTTGCACTTTTATAATTTTGAGAAAAACTAAATTATATATTTAATAATATATTTCAATAATCTTAGTTACAATGGGAACAAAAATTAAATCATTTTTAAGAATAATTGTGAAGTGTCAAAAATATATGTCGTTTGAAATATTATAAAAGTAATATTTGTGTCATTAGTTAAAAAGTTTTAAAGACTAGATATTATTAATTAATACATATTTTAAAATAAAATCATAGTTACAATGAGAATACAAGATGAAATAGGTTTAACATCTACTCGTATATGTCAAATAATTGTCAAAATAAAGTCCCACGCAATGAACAAATCATACGTGTTCAGTTGGTTTTATATGTATAAGAAAGTAGTGTGGTGACCACACCAGATTTTTGCTTTAGGATCCTTTATAGGCTCCTTTCCGATGCTATTATATTTATCACTCGAATGTTTTATTTTAAATCAATTAATTTTCATATGCGAATATTCCTTCGCATCGGGGTATCTGCAAGGAAACCTTCCAGCATGTTCGTTCCTCGTATCCGCTAATCCTTCCCGATTCCAGGATGCGCACCTGTCTTATCTACCTCGCCAACTGTTCCCGAGTACGGGCGGCGGGATGAAGGTAATCACGTTGAGATTCACCTTGTCGGGCTAATCCGTAGACAATTATAATAACTAATGTGTTCATCTAACTAACTGATAAGCCGGAAGACACATGGATCTCAAGATTAATTGCACTTCTTGCGGCAAGACGTTTCGATGTGTGTTTGCATTGATCTCCTGTTTATGTGTCTGAGGATAGAAATATGGGAAAATACTGTCGTTTTAAATGGTTCGTCTTATCAAATGAGTTTATTTATGTCCCAGTCATTGCTCATGTAAAAGTGATAACGTTTAATTAGCTGCAATGACGTTAGAAAGTAGATCAAAATAATAAAAGAACTTAATTACTGCACGTGCTTACATATCACCCATTATAAATAAAATAAAAATGCAAAAGAGCACTTAATTTAACTCATTTTCAGATATATCACTCTGCTTGAGCAGATCTTGGTATTTGTTTAGGTTAAACGCGCTCTTAGTAAGTATTTTTCCATTTCATTTGGTGTCGAACTAAAACTATAATAGTTCCATCATCAACAGTTTCACCGAATGGTAATCTTTAGAGTGCTTTTATGGTAAACCTACAGGTATAGGTATTTTGATAAAATAATCGTTGCATCGCTCAATAAATATCTCCTTCATTGACCACGCTGCATGAGGTTCGATGACCAAAGTCTCGGATGAAGAGGCCATTAAACAAGACGTAGAGCACCTTGGCTTCATCTCGCGGCTCAGTGGGTCCTCGTCCGATCGATGCGCCGCTCGCCAGTGATTAGTGGCCGACTTATGTATGGCAAATGGAGTAGAACCGCCTGGCCAGAAGGCGCTACATGGCTACACCAGCACATAAAGAAGCGATGGCCGATGCTGGACAGTCGCGTGCGCTGAGCGATAGGAAATTAGCCGGGAGAGTGTTTAGAAGGTCCTCTTCGACCAAAAACAATAAGAACAGTGGGAGAACTCTCGCCTGGCAAGCGACAGTGACCGGGTTCAAAACTTTCTCCCTATATGAGTCAGATTCAGTCAGTCAGTACAACCATCCCTCTATCTTTGATTTAAATTGGTTAAAAAGTTATCGAAGTAAAATAACACAGTACCTCATAATAACAACAATGTGTACTTAAACTATTCTATTAGTTCAGACAAACCTGTGATTAGTATGGGTATTCCGCAAGGAAATATATCAGAACCATTTTATTTATTAACTATTTCCAAGACGGTATGTTATTTAAACCGGTTGCTAAGGTAAATAAAACTATATAGAATATTTATTTTAATAACTAGTGCTGAAAGTATCAAGTATCAAAAGGTTAGTTCCAGTAAATTGTTTACTAGAAAATAAATTAAATACTTCTCCAAACTTAACTTGAAATTTATTACTTATGTATAATTTAAATATGAATAAACTCATTGCTGTAGTACGCATTGTAATATGTTTTATATTTACCGAAATATGACGATTTGTAATATTTTTCAAAATACGGAAATTTCCCCATATTTGACTTAAAATTGTAATTTTTTTTATTACATTTCTTTATAATATTCGCGCCAGGAAACCCATTGCAGCAGAGCGCAGCATCATATCTCTAATATTTTTCGAGATATGACAATTTTTTATATTTTCCGAAGAGCAACTTTGAGGGGCTGTAACTCGAAAACTATACAAGATATCAAAAAATATCTCCAGTTTTGTGTTTTTCGTGCCATTTATAATAAATTAGTAAATTTTGAAAATTTTGAAATTTTTTTGAATTTTTTTCAAAATTTCGATTGGAGATATCTCGACAAATATGAAAGATACAGACTTGCAGTGTTAACCAATCGATTCAGCTCAACGAAATACATAAACTCTGAAAATTTCAGAAAATTCGGACAACCGGTTTAAATGTTAGAGCAAAAAGTCTGAAAATGGCCAAATTCAGGCCAAACGTCAATGGGTACCTATTGACTTTTTGGACAAAAAACGCCATTTTCTGGCTTTTTGCTTTAACTTTCCATCCCGTAAAGCGATTTTTATGAAACTTTGCATACTTATATATTTCGACGAGCTGAATCGATTGGTGAACACTGCAAATCTGTATCTTTAATATTTGTCGAGTTATCGTCGATCAAAATTTTGAACAAAAATACAAAAAAATTTCAAAATTTTAAAAATTTGCTAATTTGTTACAAAAGGCACCAGAAACGCTAAACTGAAGAGAATTTTTAGATATCTCGTGTAGTTTTTGAATTACAGGCCCTTAAAGTTGCACTTCGAAAAATACCAAAAATCGACGTATCTTGAAAAATATTAGAGATCTGACGATGCGCTCTGCTACAATGGTTTTCTTAGCGCTTATTTTATAAAGAAATGTAATAAAAAAATATTACAATTTTAAGTGAGGAAATTCCGTAAGTTTCAAATTTTTCTATCGGTATGTGGATCTGTCTTGAATGATTAATAATTACAGTTTCTGTTATTTGTTTGTTCCCATAGCAACTAAAATTAGTTTATTAAACATATAATTCAGTTTTGTCAAAAGAAGCAAACAAAATCTGATGTGGGCACAAAACTACTTTCTTATACAAATAAAACCAACTGAACACGTATGACTTGTTCCTTGCGTATGACTTTATTTTAAAATAGAAATCTGTTAATATCTAGTCAGCAAAACTTTGTAACTAATAAAACACATATTTTTGACACTTCACAATTATTTGACACGTTTGACATATAAATATTAAATAGATTAGACACGGTTACTTTGAAACACTGTTGAAGTTGAAGTAAACTATAGTATTGTGGATCACCGTTGATCAATGAATCAATCTTTTATTAAGGGTTGCTAATAAAATAATTAATTATACTCATATGCAGTCAAGCAGTACAACTTACAAACAGAATTAAGACATTTGAATACTAAACTACAACAGGTACTACTCATTGTACTAAACAAGAAATATAGCCATAGTACAATTGCATCGTTAATGTAGAATGCTGAAAACCGCAATTACTTAGAAATCTTTTGAAAGTCGGTAAAAGTTGGAAACACGCACCGGAGCTGCACTCAAACAGAAGAACTGGTCGATCCCCATTCAACAAAGACTTGTTTGATCTTTCGGACACCGATGTTTATCGTCGGAATCGAGTTACCTTTGAAACACGATCTAAACAATTCACTTCTCCCCCGCCCCTGGCGTTCAGTCCATCCAGTGCATTAACGTGAATGCATCTCTAAACAAAAGTCGAGGTCGTTACCTACCGAATTTATCCGCGATGGTTCGGCCGTTGATCTGAATTATTGCGAGATTTAATGGCGGCATGCTTCCAGTTTTTGTTTACCGGGATCTTCGTTGTTTCGACAACACAAAGATCGCCGATGTATAGCAGCGAGTTCATTGTAAATCACAAAGTAACATCGCCTCGTTGTTCGCTGTCCCGTGCTCAAATGAATATACCTAATGGAATTACACATCTGAGTGGATTAACTTGAGAGCGCGGTATCTCTTTTAGTATCTTTTCGATTCTGTTTTTGTGCCATGTCGATGGTCTCGGAAATGGGTTGTGTTTTCCGCTCGCCCAGTGCGTTGTCAATCTTCTAGGTACTTCAGACATCCTACATTCTGCTCTCCACCAAAATAAGACAATACTCTGCTTTCTCTTTCCCCCACTACTTACATGAAGTATTATATATGAAAGCAAGTTTACGGTAGAAAGTACGATTTAGAAAAAAATCAAAGTAGCTGACACCTTGCGGCCACTGAAATACATGGTAATTCGGTAAAATTGAAAACAATTTGACATGTCTATTTATCTTATTTAGGTTCTCTCTTTTTTACTATTTTAAATAGATAGCTGTTTAACTATTAGTGTAGTAGTGTTAAATAGTACTCGTATATTCCATTTGAAAATGAGAGAGAGAAAGATTGTAATAAATTATTCTTTAAAATGGCACGCCGATAATTGTATGCTTAGGGATAGTCTAAGAGACTGAATTTGATAGAGATCTATTTCTAAATTACTTAAACATAAATATATTCATGTTATTGGCGATATGTCAGCGAATCGCGGTATTTCGTTAATTTATTTACCACCTTGTTATTGCGAATTCAATCCAAATAAATTAGGATAAGAATGGTTAATTAACATTTGTTTCTCCTCCATTTTGCCACTGGTCGACGCGCCACTTACATTTATATTTATTCCCAATTAGCTAGCTAAATTCATGAGACCATTAGGGGCTTGTTATGTTAAGCCAATCCAAATATTGTAAAAAGTAAAAGTTTTCCAAGCTCTCTCCGTTTCCATCTCAGGAAATTCCCCCGTCTTATCGTTTGAGCATCACCGATACAGACAATATTGTTATATATTGTGGTGTTGGCTGGTCGCACCTTGGCAGTTCGTGATCAAAATACCGTAACACGGCGCCCGTTGCATCCCAACAGCGGCTTGTGTATTCTTTTAACGCCGGCTGCTATTCATTTTCGCGTGCTAAACGAATTACAGGGCTGCGCAGGAAGGTGAGCACCTTCGGATTATGTATTCAGTTGCTGAACCGATGCCACCGTTAAAAATGCAAGAAACTTCGACGCCAGAATTTATAATTAATTATATTTGCGGGAAGTTTTAAAGAACTCGTTTATGTACGTCATGTTTAAAAAGCGATAATTTGGAGCTAAGTACGTTACGTTCGACGTTCGGAGAAATTGCGCATGGTAATTTTCTACGTGGGACGAAACCTAGTTAGCTTTACCCATGCCTTGCCGACCACTCGAATTCGACTATGACAAATTGCCATTTCATGAGAATCGACTGTAGCTTGTTCGTTTTTAGATTTTAGTTTAGTTTGGTTCCCCTCCGCTAACATCTTTGGGAACCGTGACATGAGGGCTGATATAGGCGCACTTTCTACTAATTTTTACTGGGCACGACCACCTCATTTTGTTCGTAATACATTTGTAGGCATACGTTGTACTCCCACAGATCTCGCTAGCAAAATATATTTCTTGAAGGAATTTATCAAAACTCAGCAATTTGAAATTGAAATATCGAAACAATGACAAAACAATGCGTAAGTCAAATAACGTAATTTACTCTAAAGTATAGTATACATGTATATATTTATACTTTCACGCTTTACAGAATTTAAAATTTAAAATGCTACCTTACGATGGACGGTATGGCATGGCTCAATAGATATAGATAATATGAAAGGAAATTTGTATGGGCTCGAATAGCTCAACTGGTAAGAGCTCGCGACATATAATCGAAGGGTTCTGGGTTCAAGTCCCAGTCCGGACTATCCGAATTTTCTCTCATCTTTGAAAATAAAATTCCTAATTCTTGTCCTCCCAAACGGCTTGACCGAATGTGATGAAATTTTTTTTGTACTTATTGTCAAATGTATAAGTCACGAATATAAGTTAGAGAAAATAAACGAAACCTGGATTTCGACAACAGCGGCACCTACCGGGTCCAACTGTAGCTAAGAACCATCCAATTAACCCATAAGTACAAAACAAAATTTTCATCAAAATCGGACAAGTCTTTTAGGAGGAGAAGAATTACGAACACATACACACCGGAATTTTATATGTAAAGATAATTATTTGGGATGATCTGAATTCCTTGGTAATTCTTAGCACATAAAATCAAAGCAATGAAATCCTACGGTATGCCAGGATACAGTCTGCAAAGAACCTATTTATTTACTAATTAAGAACTTCAAACTCAGATCACTCTTCATTCCTACGTGGAAAGGCAGCTGATATTTCAGAAGAATTATGAACTATTATTCAGAATCCCATCAAGTAGGTCTACTATGATGAGAAAATGGGATAATGTCGATATTATCCAGGTAAGGTTGCCATTATCCAAGATAGGTGGATAAAGTTTAATAGATAGTACATGAAAATATGTTATTCCTAACATTATCCGGATAATATTAAGTATATACTTGGATAATGTCGTCTTATGGAAGTTACAAACATGATTCTCCTCTTTTATATATTGAAGATTTTGCCAATGATTCTCCTTTCATTATCAATATCCTTCTTGAGCCCACACACGCAATTTAGTTTGCCTTCATATTTTGGCGGGAATTAAATTTACCTTTACTTTTTAAGAGTTACGATTAGCGTATTTCAATTCACTCATAATTATTATTTACAAATTAGCAGCTACTTATTTACCAAAAACTAACCATTAAAGGTTAATGTTGAGATTAATCGGATGAATGGTATATAAATTTTTTCATATAATTTTATCATTATCCATATTTCGGACTTTGCATAGGTATATAATAAATGAGTGTGGATTATTCTGTTCGGTTTTCGATTCCCGCGCGTGTGTTCTCCGAGAAGAAGCACCGATACCCGTGCTGTTCCCGAGCCCATGCGATGTTAATAACTCGCACATGTTCCGATATATTTTTACCTCATGTGATTTATGCCGGTATCGTCTGGAACATGACCGCGTTTTAAAATTAATTTCGCGTTTCTTTTTATTCGGGCACGTTTTTAATTTAATTAGTTGGACAATAAATAACACTTGATATTGTCGCGGTGTTCGTGATTCGCTGATGACTTATTCATGCGCAACGCAGAACCGGACTCTATCTCTGCAAATTGACGTATTTATTATTTCACCCTATAACGCGAAATTTTGATATAGATTATATTTTCCGAATAAGTATGCAGCTCAAACATTCCCTAAATATATACTACTTTATAATTCTAATATGTATCTATAATAATTCATTTAGGCTTTGAATTAAACAAGTATTAATTGAATAAATAAATAAATATTCAATAAGGCACAACAAAACCAGAATAAGTAAAAAAGAAACTGCTATATAATTCTTTTTGAGTTTCAAAATATTTTGATTCCGAATCTGGAAAATATGTAGGTATGTAAAAGATGTAGCAGTTGAATTGTGAAGGATTGTGCGGCAGCATTGAAACAATGCCTGCTAAATAAACCTGAAATTCGCCGTGTCCCCCGTGCAAAAGCTCGGATTTACGTAAATTATAAATTCGGATTTTCAAAAGGAAACATAACAGTATTATTCAAAAACGTGTTCATAGATTTCATCAAAATTAATCTCACAATAAATACAACATACAAAAAACCTTCAGAACATACTTGTAAAATTATAGAAAAAGTTCTGTAAAAATAATTTAAATTTAAATACAACGTTTCGAATTATTGAACATAATTCTTCATCAGGAAAACAAATGAATAACTTCTTTAATTATGTTCTCACCATACAGATCATTCAATAAGTTGAAAATACTTTCAGAACTCATATTTATAAAGTTATAGGAGACTTTTGGATTAAGATCTATAAAATTATTTTATTTCATATTGGTTGCTTTGGTTATATTTATTTATAAAAGTGAAACTTTAAAATCCTAGGACTTTAAAATTAACGCTCGTAAACAACTTGCTAGTACCATAAAGTTTCACTTTTCGTTCTAGATACATAAATAACTATTATTTAAAATGATTTGTTTTCCTGATAAAGAATTATGTTTAATAATTAAATATAGTATATTATTATATGAGAGATTATGATAGTCATTATTCACGAAGATGAGGTTGGTGTCACGAGCCGTAGGCGAGTGATACAAATCATCCGAGTTGAAACTGAAATAATGGAGATATATTTATACAGGAGTAGAAAAAATATTTTATAGAACCTAATCCAAAAGTAGATAAAAGGATGCGATGATCGACTGATGCAGGAAATTGGAAAATCAAAAAACGGACTAAAAAATTATTGGACTGCTAGTCCATTTTTTTTATTTTCCAATTAATCCAAAAGTCTTTTATTATTTTACAAATATGAATTCTGAAACTATTTGTTTAACTTATTAAATTAAAACATCTCTACGGTGAAAATATAATTAAAGAAGATATTCATTTGTTTTCCTTGTGAAAAAATGTTGTATTTAAATGAAATATATTTAAAGAACTCAAGTCCTTCATAATTTTACAATATACAATGGCAATAGCTATAGTAAAAAATAATTTATATTATGATTATATTTGCTAACGAAAGGCTTGAATAAATATGTTGCTAATAGTTGCTGAAAACTATTTTCCTCAAAGAAAGTGGGTAAACTGTAATCTTTAATAATGGCTACAAATTAATAAAATTTATACGAAGTTAATTGAAGGAATAAGAAACAAAAGTTGTTGCTACTTAACTCAATTATAATTGGACAAAACAATCCCGCGTGAAGTTCGCAGTTGCGGCGTTACGTTGATAAATGCATCTCATTAGTGGCGTGTTTAGCTTGTTTACGCGAATCACAAGAACAGGTAATTTTCTTGGCAATTTGGTAATGTTTGTTCAGCGCACCTGGCCGAGCCGTGCCGCTGTGAGTCTGGCGCCGACCGCGTCGCACCGCGCCATTGATTTATGTCGACGCGCTATTTTAATGGAGCGTCGCAACGCTGCTCTAATTATGTCTCATCAAGAAATATTTATACTGTCATTCACTGAATGATGTAATTGCGCGCACCTATTTGGTAATTTACCAGTTGATCATTCACCTGTGTGGTCTACACAGATATAAAATAAGGTTTTTTGTCCTCCTTAAAGCATTACTATTAATTTATTTTTAAGGAAAGAACCAATTGTTCACTCCTTTTCTTGCTGAAACAGATTCAATCCTATGACTCTTCATTAAACATGCAGACTTGACAAAAGGTTTGTTTGAGGCAACATTGGTAATTAAGGTTAATATTAACAAATGAATTTAATTGAATTTTTGAAGTAAACACTTTTCAATTGACTTGTCAATCGAATTTTAGCGGGACAATCTAGTCCACTTATCACTTTAGGAATATTTTCAAGAGATTAAATTTGCGTTAAAATTTTTACCTCCCTGTATTGTGACGGGTCAATATTTTGGTGTGAGTTCATAACAGATAACAGATACGGACGTTTTGGGATAGTAGTAGTTTACTTAAAAATTATCAGTTTCTTTTGGAATATCTCAGTACATCATTGAGTAAGTTTGTTGTACATTTCAAAAGATGTAGGATAAGGTTACAATATTCATTAAAAAAAAATTATCTCTACGTATATCGGACCGTTTAAAATTTTTTTTGATTATTTGAAATCTATTTTTAAAATCAAATCTATTGTCAAAAATTTTTTATATTGTTTTTAAATATATCAAAGCTTGAACTAAAAATTACTGTTATCTTAGTATTTTTTCCCTGTTATTATTAATTTTCAAATTTTATTTGTACAGAAGATACAATTTTTGAATTTGTATACATGATGCTTTCATAATATTGCAAAAAAAGAATATTAGTACATTATTTGATGTACTGATTACAACGCAAAAATAATTCTTCAGATTTCACAAAAATAATTTCACTATACTTGGAGCAATTTGTTACTGTTATACTCCTAGTACTTTAATTAAATGAAATAAATTTTTATTTGTACTAATACTTATTTATTACTGTAACCAATTCAACTAGTGTTACGAAAAATGTGTGCTTTGCAAATAATGAATAATTATATTAATGAATTTCTAATTTTTTTATAAACATAATAATAACATATTACTTAATTGAAAAACTACAGTATTAGTTTTTAAAAAAGTACAATATTTTTTTATAAAAATTAAATAAGATTTAGTATGTATAATAAAAGTTAGTCTTCATCTCATGCTTAGAATACTGTTTTATTTTAAGGTATGTCTTCTCACTCTTATAGCATAGCCCATTTAATCTTTTTTTCAGCATATCCCATACATACGTATTGTCGACTACATTCAAAAAATGTTCATATATCATTATATTTACAACTTACAAGAAAAATCGAATGTATATAAGTAGTGCAATATTTTGTCCTGCAGTGTATCTTTATAAATAATTAACAATCTGTTGTTTGTAGTTAAATTTCTATCAAAGCTTTGAACATTTGAAATCAGGAAGACTAAAAGTTTTGGACCACTTGCCACCTGAAATTGATAAAGCTAGATTATAAAATGTTATTAAAATCCAAAAATAAATCTCGCTCTTTCTCAGCAAGCACTTAAAACGTGAATAGGTCAATGATAGCAGAACTATTTTAGTGTGGTCCTAAACCATGTTACTTACCTTCTGGTACGAGTATTTTTAAATAGAGATAGGTGCGTCTGTGCTTCCAATAATATTCAATCAATCCAATCCATAAATACATTCCCCACATCCAAATATAACCAAAATTATTTTTAGCCCCTAAATCCTTTAACCTAAGCCGGCCCTGGCACATTCCCCCGGCTCAGACAGACACCAACGCGAAGCGTAGGTAACCTCTAAAAATAAAAATACCCATGACATCTCCCTACTCACCTTTGTGTAGTTTTTCTATCCGTCAATTCACCCTCATTAGTCCGGTCGGCGCCCAGAATCTTTCTCTGAAACCCCCACGTCGCTCGCGGGGATTTTTTTCACGTCTGTTGGGCTGTGGCAGCTTCGCTGAGCTGGACGCTGGATTCTGCGTCACCGCGAACAAAAAATTGTTTACACAAGGAAAATTAGTCTACGTTTCATTTAACAAGGCGCCGATGTCGAGGCCTGCTTAATTGTCAAAGTTTTTTTTGTGCGACGCATGAGTATATGTTAAAATGAATTTGAATTCAAATGCTCTTTTAATAGCAGGTATAAGTATGCTGAAAGATTTAGAAGTCATTGAACCTTGTGCCGAAATTAAACTATGAATATTTTTAATTTTGGAAATCATAAAGTTGAAAACTTATTTGTACCTGTTGATATACGGCCGTGAAGTGTCAAATGAATGAGTCAGATTTTTAAAGTCTATTTTTAAACATACATTGAAAACATTTTCTGCAGAAGGAAATATGTAAATATGTTTAATGATAATTATATGAGACTGCGAAAGGCATCTAGTGATGACAGTACAATAACATAATATGCTTACGTAAATTACACATCATTTAAATTAAAGCAGTAGAAGAAATAGACAAATTCAATCATTCTTATGACTAATTCCCACATGTAAAATAAATCAACCATTTGGTTCAATTTCGTCAATTTTGATCAATCACGTCAGAATTATAGCGTCAAAAAAAATGCTGTAGAGCACAAATGGCAAAATACTCATTACATATCCTTTACTACCATGTCTAATACAATGTTGTTTATTTATTGTATTTTAGTTTATAATTTGTACAAATTTTTTGTGTTAAAGTATTTAGGAAATAGTTGTATATGTAAAACATATTTTTTCTTCAAGAGTACAATATGCATATTTTGCTACTACATATACGATTTAGAAGTTTATCATTTTGTTACTAATACAATAATGTTAGTTGTTTCCATACCACTGGCGGCAGCACCTACAAGGGTAGCTTTGACGAGTTACAGTTGTGTAACGTGGTTCTGTCATATTTTGTATTTTATTTTTTTAAATGGCAAAAAAATTGACTACTTGTGTTTCATATACCTAAAGTTTACTTCGGAATGCTTGAAGAAATAATAATAAGTATATGTCACTCGGAATTGAACATTATTTTTGTGTTTGGTTCCTCCTCGGCCGCAAATATATGAGCTTTTCAGAAAAAGTCCTGTTTGAACTCCTAGTAACATAATATACTATTGGTGCCATTATTTTTCTTCTCAACAAATAGAATGACAAATTAACTTGAAATGTTGTCAAACAACAATAATGTACCCTTAACATATTACTATTGAAAATAATTTCTTTGGGTTATTTATTGTGTTCATGAGCATTTAACTTGGAATATACAATGTCGACATGTAAAAATAGATGTTAACGCCATTGATGTGTGAACTACATATTTATTTTCATTAGATCGAAGAGTACCATCAATCAAAAAACATTGCGCCCTAGATAGCAAGTGTAACGATAATATCATTCACGGCAAAGCAAGCAAAACCCTAAATCCAGATACAGGACAATGACGTCACACCTCCGTTAGCACCTATTCAATCAGCGATTGAGGATCAGCAAAGCGCATTTTCATTATTAGTGGGGAATCCCGAATAAAAACTATCATTGTGCCGTAATCAGAGCGATTAGCAAAGCCGCCTAGATGCCGGCGACAATAGTCCAGCACCGGTGACGTAACAGGATTACCCGGTGTACGCTATGGCTACGTTGTGTTGTGCTATGGGGGTGCGCACAAATGCTTCACACTTCCCTCCTGGATGGGTAGGGATTAGACTAGGCCTCCCCTGATGGGACGTGTGCATGTGGGACATTTTCAAGGACACATGTGCTTTGTATTATGGTTCTGGTGCTCCAACATTTAATCGTAGTTTTTTCGAAGTTGTGAATCATGGAAAAAAAATATGCTCGTAAATTTATTGGTGAATGCATCAGTATTTATATCGATGATTATGCTTCACTTTAACGTGATGAAATCAGGAACAGTTTTCAAAATTGTACATTTAGAGAACTATGCAAAATGTACTAATAATAGGGTTTTCGGCAACTGTTTAGGAGTAAACAGCTCCGTGGTAACGCGTCGGATTGTGGATCGTGAGATCTTCAGTTCGAATCCCATAGCTGACAGTTGCCAATTTAAATTTACCCCTGTGGTTCTCCCTCCATTAACATCTTTGGGGGATATGATTTGACGGCTGGTAACCACACTTCATACGCAAAAATATATCACTTACCAAGATCTGCGTAAGCAGAATGCCACACCCATAATGAGTAAAAGTTGTGATGATATATTTATATTTATTTTATTTGTTTAGGAGCTATCCAGAAACTGTTAATTCATTCAGGTATTCTTTTTACTCAATTGTAATTATAGTAATTAAATAAATGTAAGTAAAGTACTACCAATGGATAGTTACTTTCCCATGTTATCTAATTTTCTACCAATAAAATGTACTTTATAACTTATAGATAGATTGTAAATATGAATGACAAAAAAAAAATATAGTCTTTCATTTCTATCGACACAACGTGTATAGACAGTAGTCATGTTACAAAAAAAAATTACTTTATAGTAAAATTTTGTGTTTTATTCATTAGAAAATGCATTCATACTATAGAAGCTTTTGTTTGTCAAATAGTTTTTAGAGTTTTTGTGTAACTAGCATAATAATTAGTATATTTTATTCAGTAGTTTATTATAGATATTTGATCCTATTCTAAAAGGTGCGTTTTAACCACATTCAATTTGGAAGCTGGAACGTTTAATTTTGATTTATGTCTAGTATTATAATAGTGACTATTCGTTTTGTTTTTATTTGCATAAAAGTACCAAGCCGTCTCAAAAATATAAAGTCCAGTTAGATTGAGTATTCTCGATACATTTCTGTATGAGACGCTGAAGTAGAAGACTACTAAAAGCATATCCTGTACCTTAAACGTGCTTCCATATCCGTGGTACAAAATATAGTATTGATATGGGTTTCAAATTTCGATTAACTGTCGTATTTGATAACGTAGCTTGCAATTGGTTTGTGAGTTTTTAACAATGTAATCTCCACAACATTGTATTCATTCTGATAGTCGTTGAAGCGCAGTAGGTTAGTTAATTCACTGCCAAGTTGATGGGAAATGTTACAACTATTATTCTCACTAAACCAATTAAATAGTCCTACCATAGTTTCGTTACATTTATCGAGATGTATTTCACCATCTTTGTCCGTGATAACCAGGAATGTATCATCTGCGTACGTGTTACTTTTACCAAACCTTGTTAAACAAATCTCCAAAACTCAATTGGTCTTCATATACATAACAAGATCTTCTGCCATATTAGGGACTTTCAAAAAGTATCAAGTCAAAGATGACATATCAACTTCTTATTTACGATTAATATTAACGATGCAACAAATCAACTTTATTCTCTTGGTATCGAACTATCCGTTTCGTCACATCCCTTAAGGTATGGCTACATGCAGTCGAGTGGCTTACCATGGGGTGGGTTTGAGGGGTGCGTATCGATTGGCCATGCGTACGTGGCACATCTGGCTTCGCAGTAGCACGGCAGCCGTGCCGTCACCTCTTTCCTGCCCACTTGTCGAAGAATGATCTCATTTAGCATCCCCTGATTGCTTGGCGGCGGCGGTGTGTGTTGAGTGACTCACTCCTGCTGCTGAGTTGGTAGCGCTGTTATCTGATGTTGTTCAGCGTAGTCGAAACACTCACATTCTTCATACTTCATACATACAATCACCAAATGATACCATTATTTAAATCCGATGCAATAATAGTATATTGTTCAACAAGCATGGAATGGTACTCATTTCATACGAGTAAGAAATGGACAGTCCAAGCGATTTGTACACTATACTTTGTCTAAGAACTCGATATTATTTCCCAATTAATTTATATTTTAATGGGTAATAATAATAATAATGTGGTTACGCATCTGAATGTGGATCATAAGATCTTCGGTTTACCCCTCTACCACTACCATCCTTGGGGGTAGTAAGTTGATGCCTGGTAACCTAATAACCGTAGAAATGGGTAAATGGCGTGATAACGAATACAGACCTGTTGAAACCTGTCGGAAAGTCATCATGCCCGATCAGTATGCGGTAGCGTTTTTCGTAGCTTCGGGAGAAGCCTAGAACATTACAGAACCCGCCTTACATCAAGGGCTGCCGGGCTAACGGCGGACAGTCTTCTATAAACTGTCAGTTTATAATAAACCGTGAGTTCGTGATAAACCTTCAACGTGTGTAAATAAATATTCGATATGTGAAGAAATATACATGTGAAATAAAATGTTATAGTGTGTAAATGTATATATAGTTATTAGTGCTTTAGTGTTAAATAAATAAGTGGAAATTAATTATAATTAAACTTTTGCTTTATTCTTTTAACTTCACCAAATCCAAGTAACAAGTTAAACACTATAATATATTTATTTTCTTTAAGATATCTTCATTTTACTACTTCAGTATGACAATGAGTATCCTAGCAACTGGTTACAAAACTGTGGTATTTTTCATAAATGTGAAATTTCTAAATTTTATGTGATAAAAATGAAAGCTGCGAAAGTGTAACATCTATAAATTTATTATCGGAAATTTCGAGAAAAAAGTACGAGGTAGCATGTAAATTGGTTATGGATTGGCAGACACCACATCATTGTTTTTGACAGAACTGTTAGATGAATTTATACATCTTGTTATCTATAGTTTCCGTTAGATAAGAAAATGTGTTTACAATGTAGCAATAACAAACATATAACAAGCAAATATCATAGTGGTCGTAGATAAAACAAATAATCAAATGAATTAAATAAAAAGAGTTATTGATTAACATGATGATCAAAAATGTCCGTCCCGGCTCCGGTGGCTTTCACCCAGCAGCTTAGACATGTCTATTCATTCGGTCCCCTCCTCATAGAGGCCTAATACCCTCGTCTCACGGCACTTGGTGCGTACTACATCTCGATGAAGGAAAACGGACACCTTGCCAGACTCCATCGATTATCCAAATAACAATTTTCGCTTTTAAAGCTTCACAATTTGCGCCATATGCGCACGTTCACAGGGGGCGAGACAAGCGAATCAATTCCCTCTCCCCGCACTTACACAACTTGTCTACTGTTTCCCCCGTGTTGCAATACGTCAGATATTTTATACTCTTTTAATGGAGGCTGAGCTTCGATACTTTACTGACGTGTTTGTTTTGAATGTTTACTCAGGAATTTTCGGAAGTTCTTATACTAAACTGAGTCATATTGAAATTTACACATTGATTTATCACGTGGAATTTACAGAAGCAGTTTACTTTGAATAGTGCTATCTTTCTTCCAGAAAATCGCATGACTTATCGAGAATTACACAGAATTACTTGACGTAGAAAGATTAATAAAATTTCATTCCCAAATATAAATTAAGTAATAGCAATATATATATATATATATATATATATATCTATCGGTACCGAGCAAAGTTAAGACATTTTATAAACAAGGATTATTATAAAAATTTATGATGGTACACCCTGCTGTCAATCAAACGAAAAAACTATTCCTTTTACGTACAAAGTACTATAATCTCGTAACATCTATAGGAGTTAAATTTTAGAAACATAAGTGAATTTCTACAAATAATTTATATTTATAAATAATCTTTAAGCATTGGTACAAAAAATTAATCGAAGTTTTTAAACAAATATTTCAACAATTATTTTGTCAAATAGCAAGTTCAACTGCTATATCTTAACCTTTTCGTTTGTAAAACAATCAGACAAAAAAATTAGAAGGAAAGCTATCTAGACAAGGAACATATATCAACATACATACAATAACATCATGCTAAAAATCAATGAAATAGTAATACACTGGAATACAGTCAGATAGAATTATTATTTAATGTTGCTTAAGGCCAACGTTTCGCCAACAATTTTGACATCAGGGTAAAGCAACTAAATACATTATTATCCTTAGATTGATTGTCAAGTTTTAAAGGAACATATTCATGAACTGTAACAAGCTCATATGCGACATACATGCTTATTTACACACCCAACATTCGGAACCATACATCAATGTAAGCAATAACACACCATTATAAACAATCAATCGAGCATCTCTAGATACATTCATAATTCACATTTCGAGCAAATGTACCCAGAGCACACAATACCTAGCATCCTGCAGACACCAGCCTTTCAATCTTCTGGTCAATAAGTCCATCCCTCGAAAACCAAAATATACAAATTCATTCGGTTGTTCCAATTTTACACTATTCATTAAAAAATTACAATAAATTAGTAACCAAATCATTCCTCTCAAACACTAACACTTTAGTTAAATAATTTTTTTTTAAACTTTCAGAATATTTTAAGTAAATTTAATTTTTCTACATAATTTTTCATCAGGAATAAAATATTTTTTGTACTTCCGTTAGAAAATAGATATTTAATTTCACTTATTTGAGTTAGGTAATGAACTCCATTATTTGCCTGACTAGTAAAATAATAAGTTCATATTTTTATTGTTTTTGTGTTTGAAAGTATGTAACAACGGTTAATGAAATATAAATAACTACAATGGCAGGAAATAGTTCTTACTTTTACTATAAAAATTATTCATTTCCTTACTAGTTTCACAAATAGCTATTACAGTACTTAATCCAAATGTGTTTTTATAATACTTTACTAGTAGTATAAATCAGATTGTTATATTATCGTGAAGATTTTCCGGGCGTGTTATGTTTTTCATATAAAGTGAGATTTGTCAAAACAATTGGAGTGAAATTATAAGAAAAGATATCCCTGGCGTACGAACGGCACTGCCTCATTCAATTACGCTCCCATGAACCACGTCCCGAGCAGAAACACACCTCACCTTATTTTCTTCACAGGAGAAATTTAATTTCCTGTTGGCGCCTCCCACATTATACGCAAAGTGAAAACATTAGCACCTTGAAACGAGAGAACAAGACAGTTTTTTCAGCGGCAGCCGTCAAAAACAATGTCGGCAACAGAACAGTAATTAGGCAGAGCGCCCAGCGAGAAACAAGAGAGACGGAATCCGACCGGGGCAGGTGGGGGTGAATTATGTGGGGACAAAGAGAAGATATAAAATTTCTGATCCCTTTTGCTAATATTTGCAAATGCTCACGTTTCAGACCCCACAAAGAGAATACCGTGATTCTTACTTTCTTTATTCTTTGAGATAACTGCAATTCTGAATTTATTTATTTACTTTCTTTTGATTTAAGGAAGATAGGTAAGGAAAAACAAAGTAATGAAAAGCAAAGACTAAATGACAGACACGAGGGAGATGTGGTACAATTTTTAATCCTGCTATGAAGGCCCATTAAACTTGAGTGTGGCTTTAATTCAGATCTGTCTAGATAACAACTCTACATTATTTATCAAATGGCGAGCGAAGCTATAATTGAAACCTGCCTTCTTGGATGATTTTAATAAATCTTTAATAAATTCAAGTTGCAGAGTAACCGAGAATAAGTTAATTACTTCTAGATTCTTCGCTCATGATAAAAATCTTAAGTTTTCGCGTTATTACTCGTTAATTAATTAATTTTAAATCCGAAAGATAAACATCACAAGGCACGAACGCCAAGCGGAGAGAAAAACACAACTTTCAAGATAATTAACCTATGCTATGGTTCTTTATTGAGTAAACAACGGATCTAATCTTTATGTACACGGATTTTAAACGCTTTCCATGCCTTGAATTCTTCAACAATCCTTCACTTACTTCCCAGGAAATTATAAGCAAATTTCTTCTCTCCCAAAATTTCCAGCGTAGATACCAAACTTTTTCCTTCCTTATTGTAATTTAGTATTTAGAGTTTGAACATATTCTTGAGCGTGATGTAAAATTGGAAGTTGTTTTGATGCAGGAAAGTGAGTGATGTTTCTGGAAAATCTTCAATAACCGCCTGCGCAATCGAATTGGCCGTCAAAATTGATGATAATTTACATTGAACGTAACAAGGTGGAGGTGAATGTTAAAAGAACAAAAACAAAGATAATAAGGGTTGCTGCCTGGTGGCAACGCATCGTAACATCGACGCTGAGTGACACCTTCGCTCAATAGATGTCTCTGCCCTCCTAAAGCGGCGTTGCCACGTGTCTGATTGCATTTTAATTCCACGGAGACCGGGAACCGCCAATCGAACGGATGACACGTTCGCGACGGCGTCGGCAAAATTAATCGGAACAGCGTTAAACAACTATCATTCAGCCCTGTCGATTTGTTAGTTACGATACATAAATTCACTCAATTGACGTTTGATTGGCTGGAGTTTACTAGACATTTTTCATACTTAAGAGTTTGTTTATTTTACCTCGTTCTATATTTGTTTGTCCTCGATATTTTTACAAAAATTTCAATACCAATATTATCTGTCTATAAAACCGGATTTAATAACAAAACATCAAACGTAATATAAAACATCACAAATAACCACATGAAACAGGAGATTCGTCATTGACAAACACTTCCATTTGCTTTTGGACAGCGTTCACTACAAATTAAAATCAGTATTTTAATGTAGAAATTAATCAACGTTCAACGTACCGCGGTGCAATGCTGACGCGTCCATGCAACCTGGACGTTCAATTGGATCCCTCCCGCCACCCAAAACACATGTGAAGTTTTCCAGAGGCGTCCAGCACAGCTTTATAACGAATTTACCTTGAATCTTTTCGTACTCTTAGCAATACTTTAAACCAGCTGCTAGTAATTTTAGTTTTTTTTTTTTTTAATATTGGATGCATTGATAGGGATACCACATTCGGTTCGGCATACAATTTTAGTTTTATTGTAAAAGTTTGTGTACTTATTTTTTTTTTTTGAACAATTTATTTTTTAAAAGTTTAATTATTATTTTACAAAGATTACCTTAAATCTAAGTGGTAACAACTGTGATAAGTTAATGCTCCTGTTAGATAACTAACATATCATCAGATAAAATAATTATATACAATAAAGTTTAAAAAAGTTAACAGGGTCACAAGGAGTGAAGTGGAGAAGATAGGATTAAAGGTGTAATTAAATATGTGTTTGAACAAAGCAAATACATTGTACTTATTTATTTACTCAACCTTGAAAGCAATTGACGCACACTATTGACAACCAGAAACTTTCAATATTCGCAATCGTGCAATAGAATATACACTGGCTTTCCCCAAGCATTCTACTGCAAAATCATTTTAAAAATAACAAAATTTAGTTCATAAAATGTTACTTCCACAGATTTGTATGCATCTGCAACCACTATCAATAGTTGCCAATAATTTAAAGAAAAAGTGTACAAAATTTTTTTCCAACTGTCATCAAATTCTTTAACAATCAGTGCTGTGAATTTTTAAATTTACGAGTATTTTTAATTCTGCTAAAAAATATTGTTCATTACAAAAAGTGTACAAACGACTTACGGGAAGACGTCACCCAAGCAGAAAAATGTCTACTGCACTTGATAATGTAAAAAAAATATTTCTTCTTGAAACCTTTTTTTTTTTAGTTATTATGAACTGATAGTAGATAGGTACTTATTATTTTCATACTATTAGTATTAGTATTTTTTTTTACAAAATTTAACGTTTCGACATATCAGACGTACGTTTTTGTCAGGAATAATTATAGAACAACAATAAACAGTAAAATTTCGATAGCTGCACGAAACAGTCTTTTGTTGATTGAAGAAATTCAAAACTGTTTTCTTGTACATTATGTGTTGTTAAAGTTTTTTCAAGTAGTCCATCTGTACAAAAGAATTACTGTACCTTTGTACCCCTTTGTATTATTTGTCAAAATCAAAGATTTTGGAAGCCGATACATATTTTTATTAAAAGTTGAAGAGAGGAGACCATGCGAGACAAGGAGCAATATAAATTTAGACAGTAGACACCTTTTGGATAGGCTTTACATTACATTGAGACAAATTAAAAAGTTATAAGCAGCATATGATTATTTAATTTGTTATTCCCGTATGTGAATTTGTTGTAAAAAAAAAGAAAACAAGAAATAAGTTTAAAAAAAACTTAAAAAGACTTTTGTTTAAAATTCTATAGAATATTTATTTAAATACAACGTAATTCTTCTTCAGGTAAACACCACAGGAATTTAACCAAAAGTCTTTTTAAAAGAAGAAATGTTCCCTTTTCATTTTAAAATTCTGGAAACCTGTCGACAAATGTGAGTCGGTGCAGATCTAGTTTGGGTTTGGTTGAATGAAATACAAATTGTAACACATACGGTTTTGATATATTTCAATATTCAATTTAGGCTGCGCAGCCATGTCGCCATCGGTCACATTTCAAATTCAATCGCCGGACGCGTCTATCCGCCCCGCAGCCCGACACCCGCATCGCCGAATCAAACGCCGCCGCGGACCACCGCGTATAATGAATGTGTTCGGTGGTTTCGCAATTACATAGTTTAATTCAAACGTAATTTATAATTCGGGCATTGTCATGCTAGTGATGTGCGTGGCAGCGGCGACGAGGCGACGCTAAATGGACGAATGTTTTACGTGCCCGCCTCGGTTATAGGTAAATTGTGTGGGTCGGACTAGGTGCGGCGGTAAAAACTGACCGCGACATGGACGCCCGAGCTGTGATATACAGGGTGATGCCGACAAAAACATGACGCCCCACACCGCAAAACTGCCCTGATACACGCTCCAGCGAAACATTTTCTGCCCGTGTTTACTGATCATACTAATTTGGAAATTTGTCACCAAACAATTACACTCCGGTTATTTTGGTTAACAAAACAAAAAATACACACGGTTTTAATAAGCCCAGCATACACCGCCCCCGTTAAAAATTATCAAATTTATTTAAAATGTAGTCACTACGAAATTGCTTAACGAGAGTAGATTTCAAAAATTGAGTTGTGGAAATGAGGTATTTGGGAGAAGTGTGTTATACGGCGAGTGTGAGATTGAGAAGAATATAAAATAAATAAATATATCATCACGCCTTTTACCCATTAAGGGTGTGGCACTCTGCTTACGCAGATCTCGGTAGGTGATATATTTTTGCGTATGAAATGCGGTTACCAGCCGTCAAGTCATAGCCCCCAAAGTTGTTAGTGGAGGGGGAACCACAGGGGTAAATCTAAATTAACAACTGTCGTTACTGGGATTCGAACTGAGGATCTCACGATCCACAGTCCGATACGTTGATATGTTTTAGCTGTCTTGAAAGGTTGCTGAAACTTATATGCAGGCGAGATTGAGGGTGAACAATTGCGTTGGCGCCCAAGGAATGCGCAAAAAGTACTTTCTATAACACTGTTTTAGAAACTACGCATTCCACAACTAAAAATTGTATTGGAATAACTATCATAAAATAAATTCGACGAATCAGCGTCGCATATTAGCGCGATATATGAAGTATCTTGTTCAGTTACTATGGTTACGTCTTTTTGTTTTAATTTTATTTATTTGAGTTTGACATTTTCAACAGTTCTGTATTTGTATTTTTTGTATAATTTCCAAAATCTTTTTGTAGAAAGTGTAGTCTACAACAGGTAACGGAATGGACCATACCCCACTCTCGCAAACCGTAGTCCTCGCCTTTAGCTTGGACTACAAACTTTTTGCTCGTGTGGAATATGGTCCATTCCATTACTTGTTAAAGAATATACTATTAAAATTTAGAGAAAGTTTGGTAATTCTTCTACTTGCTTACTAAATTAGTTTCTTAGTTGTTATGACATAACAAGTACATTTTTGGAAAATTCATTTTATCCACAGCTTACCGAATAGTTCGGTAAATTCTAAGGTAGAGGTAATAGAGTGTTTCAAGGTTTGTGTTACCTCACTATGTGGTATATATTGTCGTTAAAATCCTTCCCAAATTTTGGAAAATTTTCGTTAAATCTAACTCCATTTGAGAATGTGACAGAATAATAAAAAAAATTGCAAGAATAGTATTGGACACAAAATTCACTGAAAAGCACTGTACTGTCAATTGCGTGATCACCATTATCTGCAGTGTTGCCAACAGTGAATAACAACTAGTCACTAAATGATAGAAGTGAAACTAATTAAACTAAAACGATAACGACAAAAATTAATTTTCAACCAAACGAAAACTTACTTTATATAATATTTCATGCGTATTTCTTTATACTTTGCACTGTCTATAATTTAATACTAAGAATTTTCTCTCTTTTACGTTGTCAACATAATATCGATAAACAAAAAATTCCCTAACCGTGCGATCGACGAGTTTTCGCACGGCTGTGCGTAAGAAGATGCTTATATAGTATATGGATTGTACATAAATGCTCATAGAAATACTTATTTCATTACCTTCAAAAGTATTGACTAGTTGAGAAAATAAAGCTAAAAGAGATCTATTATACTTGGTTAGAAAAATTATTGTTCTTGTATTATTTATTGATTCATTAGCGTTGCAATTAACACCTAATTATGATTATTGCAAGGGGAGAATTAAAATGGACAGGTACTTTGTTTACTTAAAAATTATTAGCACGTAGAGCACTGTAAATATCAATCATGTGAACGCTGTTGTTTCATGTGAAAACAAAATAACAGTTATTTAGTATTCATGTGCGCTAAATAGTCAAAAATAATTTCAGTGCAGTACAAATCATTCTTGTCATTGTCAGCCATGTTCAAAATTCAAACTGTCATCAACACGAACAAAGGTAATGTCATCATTTTGCAACACGTTGAAATTTCCAATATTGGTGTATAATTTCCTGAAAACGTATCACATGGTACGCATTGAAATTTTCTATTTATAAATGACAATGATAGTTATTATTCTATTCCACCTACAAAAAAAATCGTATTATTTGAACCTCGAAAGTAAATCGCAGCAGGAAACGTTCGCATTATTCAAACAGCAGGAATGCGAGAACGGTGATGTTTTTGCCGGCAGGACGGCAGTACCAGGTGCGAGGTACACATCGGTTTCCACTTTACCGGAATGGGTCTGCACAGCGGAAGGTAATGGCGGAAGTCCATCTCCCCACCGGAGCTCGGAGTCGACACACGGAACCCGGAAAGTGTCGGACTGACTTCTTGGCGCCCAACCGCGCGGCTGAACGTTTATTTGTTTATATATACCTGCGGGGAACATGAAATGAAACACCGAGAAAACTGTGACATTTTAATAGTATATTTATATATTACATACCGAGATGGAAAATGTTTCATTGCAGACGAACGATTTAATGAAACTTTCCACCGAGGTTTATTTTATTAACAATCACAAATTAATAAATAAAATATTAATAAAAAAAAAAAATATATATTAATTTTTTGCTTTTTACTTCTTGCCATATACCTGTAATGCTAAAAATTCAGTAGTGAGTTTTCAGTGGATGAGCACATTTTCGCGATGATGTCTGTGTGTGTGTCTGTCTGTCTGTACGGTTCTCTGGAGTTACGCTTTCTCGAAAACTACTAAACTGAAAATTTTGATATTTTATATTATATCAACTGTATCCCCTTGGGAAGGGCTGATTAGTTTTTGGTGATAATCCAATAACCGGAAATGGTAGTTTACTCGAAGCCCTACCAAATTATTTTTCTTATTAAAATAACGTTAAAAAAATCTACAATTATTGTTTGAAATGTTTTTCTCCTACTGTCACCCTTTACGAATTACAACACGTTGATAATTATTATTTTTTTGATATTTTAGTTTAAATTTGCCTACCTACCTGTGCCTTTTGAAAAAAAAAACAGCATTTGAATAATGTCATTTTTTGACATGTGTCATAATTGAAAACTAATTTTTTGAAGGGATAAGCGTTTCTTGATAGTGATGGTTCATGTTCCTGCATTGCTTAATAAGAACTCTGTGACGAAACGCACAGATTTTTTTTACATTTGATTTCCAAACAATTCCGGAGTTACATTTATATTTGTTAATAAATTTTTAATCATTAATTTATTTGAAAATAAAAATTAGGGAAGACCGAAATGACTGAGTCTGAAAGTAGCAGAAAATATAACAAAATCATTGCTTCCACGAAAAGCCTGCTATTCACAATCGATTAGTAATGAAATATGCATTGATTTTTCAGGTTAGAAAGTGACAACTTTTCGACTGGTTGCAAAGTGAAAGGTAGGAATAACTGACTTTCCAACTGTTTAAAGTCTGAAATATTACTAACCGATTATAAATAAAAATGATTGCTAAACTACAAATACAATAATATGATAAATTATGAAACGAAAAATAATTCTAAAGTGGCTGGAATCTTATCACACAAACAATAAATATTTTGAGATCCCGTTTCCTTGAATTTTGCAGTCACCTATAACTTCATTTCGTCGCGATAAAGATTTCATCAGCTTTGTAACGCACAAGTAATCTTTTCATGCGTTGCGACTAGCGATAGCGTTACCTAAAAATGGTGACCTGCACATGGAGAGAGTTAATTATTCCGAGAATGAGGAATATTATCGAGAGATTTGTTGTATGTGTCGTTCTGTCCAGTCACCAGGCCTTGATCTCTCTTATCGGCTGAACTCGGCCGCTTGTTGTGTTCCTAACCCCATACCTTGCAATGCTTTCCTCATGGACGGGGAAACTATTTTTAAAAACATAAACTGCTCTTTTCTTTTCTCCTTTCAAATCAGCACCTCAATTTCTTGCGACATAGTAAAGAAATCTTGAAATTTAGAGACGAGGCGAGAATCAATATTTGATGTCAATATGGAACATGAGTCCATTTGATGCAAAATTTTGTATATGCCAAATATTCAAAAACTGTGTCTGCACGTCATTTTAAAGAGCAAAATGTATCCTCGTATAATTAGCTATACCTGGTGGATGCATTTATGCATTATTGAGTGTTGAAACTGATACTAGATGCAAACGTCTATATATGTTTGAAAATTCCGATGCAAAAGTTTGTACCTAATGACTATAGTCACGTGATGTAATTATAATAGGTTTGTTCCAACTGGTAATTTCTGACAAGTTTGTGACATGTTTGTGACAATTTCACTGCGCCTGAGAAAAATGTAAACAAGATAACTTTGAAACATAAGCTTTATTTCTTTATTTGTAGCGAAAAATGTATAAATTTCTACTTATATTTATATTTAAGGTTAGCTGTCAAAACAAAAAATGAGCATGCACATACGCTTCATTCCATTCGCCGTTTCAGTCTATATTGCAAACTTAATTTGTTTATAATTTTCGCAGGCGCAGTGAAATTGTCACAAACATGTCACAAACTTGTCAGAAATGACCAGTTGGAACAGACCTAATGAAAGTGAAGAGAACACTGATAAAATGATATATGATTTGTTAAGTATCTATCAATAATTCTCTTTTCTATAAGTACTAGTATTTCAAATTTAAATTGAGTATCTTATTTTTTTGTTACAAAAGCAAAAGTGTGTGTATACCTAGAGTAGAATTGAAATGTGGAGTATTGGGATTTCAATACTATTTTTTTATATTTGCATATTGCTGTGAAGGTGTAAACACAAAAGTTATTAAGAATTTTAAAATGCATGCAATAGGACCCATTTAGTTACCTAAATGTTAGTATTTCACGAAATATCAATCAAATTAAAATTAATATTTATATTAGATAAATTATAATACGGCCATGGAAAATTAAACAAAAACTAGAAATGTTTGCCATTTCAGAGAACAGATTTAGTTTTTTTTTGTATTAGCGTTTTACTATTTTCTTTAGAAATTTCGTGGAAGCTTGTAATTTCTTCCTGGTAAATAAATAAATAACCCTAAAACTGTTTTATTAAATGTCAAACATATTTAGTTTTTGTTAAATTTCCCATGGCCGTGTTAGACTTTTCCTAATAAATATTGATTTAATACTAATATTTGGTTAACCAAATGGGCCTTTATGAATGCATCTTTAAATTCTGAACAACTTTTATGTTTACACTTTTCCTTTAGAGTGAATAGGTAAAAATTTACAGCAATATAAAAAAATAGCATTGAAATTCTTATATTCCACATTTCTATTCTACACTCAGTGTAGATATCTCTTAATTACAATATTTCTGTGAATCTCAATGTTATGATGAATGTTTTTGTATTAAGTTGTTAAGAAAAAGCAGCACCATCTTCAGTGAAAAATTTATGACTAAACTGCACATAAACAGTTTTTTGTAATTATCTCAGAATTAACGACACACGCTTTTGTATCTAGTGGAGTTATATGGTATATTTGTCTGTGTGTCGTGTAGTTACCAGCCGTCAAATCAAGGGAGGCATAAGAGTAACCCTTTTAAGGAAGCAAGTAAATTTTAGTAGAGCATTTTATGTATTTTGTACGTACGGCACTGGTCCACAAGCAATAACTGTAGCATTTTTCATGTGCGTCACAGGGAGGGTCAAAGGGTCAGCCGTCCTCCTCAGCTCTGCTATCTATGCGGTGCGAGCCGCCGCCGCCGCCGCTCGCGCACCGTTAACAAGCGATAGATAATTCCCCGCCACACCCCTCGCGCGCGAATGTGTCCTCGAACCATTTAGCGGTGATTAATAATACACCATTGCGGAGATAAACAGCTATAAATATACATATCGCGCGGTCTTAATCACACCAGCCGTCGTCTTTGTATCGAAACGACTGCTGACCTGCGAATATCCCGGAAGACGAAAAGCACAAATCTGTTGCGTAAATTCAGACGGAAAGTTTATACGTGCGCCCTCACAGATGTTCGACGTTTTCTTTGATAATAAACTTACGTAAATATTTTTTTTACATTCACCATTCTTTTTATACTGGTTGTGTCGAATGTTCCTTATCGAATGATATCTATTTTATTTCCTGCACATTTTAAAAACATTAATTGCATTTTTACTTTCCTATACAAATCATAAAAAAAAAACTATCGATTGCGAGATTTTTACAGAAATACTGATTTTGTTTTAACCATTTTCTCAATAACCTAAGTGTGGATGGATGAAGGCATGGATGGATGTATGTGTATTCAACTCACGAATGAGAAAAGTAAAGCAACAAAATTTATAACATAATTATAAGTTTCATGATAATGCGGAGAACTAAATCGATTTTGAAAATAATTGCAAAACCGGAAGTGGAAGTTTATTTGACACACATAACAATAAATTCAATTTTTTTTTAATATAAAGTTAGCTACAAAGGAAATAAAACGTATATTTAAAAAAATGTTTGGTATCAAACTAACTTGATCACAAATGTCAAAAATAAATTTTGCCTATCTCCAATTGTTTTTTTTTTTTATATCTACAAGTAATTTAAATTTTACCGAGATTGGTATCAAATTAAGTAGCAAGCCAAAAAATAATATTGAATGATCGTCAATTGTTTTTTACAATAATTAAAGCTTGTCGAGTTTGATGTCAAATTAAAGATCTCCCAGAGGAAATCTGCACTAAAATATGAAAAAATAATTTTGAGCAATCGTATATTATTTTTATAATATTTATTACAGTTATTTCGTATTGGTATCAAATTCAAGCATTCTCAATATTGAATTTATATTATTAAATTTTTTGATGTACTTACCCTAAATTTTCTTAATGTTTATATTTCAATTATCATGCAGGATTAAATATTCAAGGATTTAATGAATTTTATTTTCTAGAAATTGAAATATGTGCGGAAACACAAAATTATTGCTTTAAATTGGTGCAGTCAATTTCTAGACTTTTCTTTAAAATGACAAAATTTTATTGAATTAGAACTAGAAGTTTAAAGAAATAGGATGTAATTTCTATTTAAATTATTTTCAACAAATTAATACCAACATTCGAGATGCCATGCACCTATATTTTATTTCATCGTTTAAATATAACAGAGTAAAATCGATCCTAAAGGTCAAGATTTAATACACCTACCTTTTCCTTGAGAGTTGGGTCCAGCTTCAGCATCCATATCCCAAGTGGTCAACGGTATTTCCACGTGTACATTAGCCGAATACGAAGTCAAGTGAGAGACTTGTATGGCGAGCAGCGATAAGAGACAACATGGCCTCCAGTTCCGTGACCAACGAACCACTCAACCGGTGAACCCATCTTGGTGTCCTCCCAATCTCTAAAGCTGTAAGAACCAAAGTACTCAATTGTTTGATAGGTATATTTTGTAGTCCAAATTTACAATTTGAAATCTACAAAATACTAATTAGTCTCATTCAGAAGAAATCTTGTTCCCCTGGGCGGTGATCGGCCGCAATAGCTTTTGATCTTTCATCTTTTGCTGTTGCTTGGCGACACGTGTGTTCGTTTGAGCGCACGTGAACACCGCCTTCCAGGATTAATGGCCTCGCGCTGCGTTGCATCATGTGGGATTCGATTGAGAAAAATTAACGTGATGATCGCCGATGTCAGGGAAATACGATGCATGCTGATCAAAGTTGCGCCGATGAAAAATTCAATCTGCTAGTAATTAATAATTGTAAAATTAACTCAACGAGGGAAGGATACAAAATTCTGGTCAACCTTGCGATGTGCTACTTCACTTTCGATTTGGATGAAATTTTTGAAACGTAAATTTATTAAATTTTACGTAAAGCTAAAGGGGAAAATACTAGCAAGTGGTGGTCGGATTCGGATGACTTTGAAAACACAGTGTAATGGGTCACTTTATTCGTTCAACGTGAAACGTGGAAGCAATGTTATCGTTAGATAAGTTCCATTTAAAATGAGTACTGTGATTCGAGCTTGTCGAGCGTGAGTTGTGTAGGTTTAGGTTTTGTTTGTGAAAACTGCGAGCGGAACAACATTACCTATAGGTAAATTCCACATGAACAAAATGTGTGCATCATTGTTTTAGTACCGCTGAAAAAACAACTTATGAATTAAAAATTTCTTCGGACTAGAGCCAAATTGAGAGTTTTTGAAGAAGTATAATCTTCTACAAGGGAAATTAAGAGTCCCTAAAGAAAATCATAGTCATGACAGAAACGTCGAATTTTAGGAAATTAATAAATTTGGACTACAGTCCGAAGAATTTTTTATTTATTACATATCACAGTCGATCATCATTTCTCTCAAATTAAAAAACAACTCACACTATACAACTACTGGCCTCTGCTTCAACGATCAAACTATTTTGAAAAGTAGCGCTTTGATTTTGGTACGTTGTTATTAAATTTTTTTCCTCTGCTTTGTCTGTTTTCCGTTTTCATAATTTTTCTTACTGCGACATTAGGTGTTGTTGAATGTATTTTTATTCCATTTGACTGTAAAAGATTAGTTTTTAATTATTTATTTAAGTTTTTTCCAGTAGTTTTTAATTTATCTTTGTAGTTCCGACGATTAAGCTTGAAACTAGATTAAGACTTTCTCATTATTCACATTTTTGTGACCTTTCATCATTATTAATAATAATTGTGTCCACTTATTCTGAAAATGTCGGGGCCGGTCCTGCGTCGGTGTAGTTCGGTGTAACCGGTGCACGGTACCGAGAGGCGAAAGGATGCTCTTCCGGCGGATACGCGGGGGCGGACGTCAGTTTCCTGTCCACCTCCCTGCCGTGATTACTGGGCTGGACCAACGCTAAGTCAAATCACACCAAGATAAAAACGAAAAAGCGAACAACAATAAGGAAATAAAACACAAAACATCGTGAAAACATTTTTATCGTTTGAACAGATTATTATTAAATTTAAACTGTTTGTGTCTGTTCTTTGTTAAGCAGGAAAATAATTATGCTACCTAATCGTTTTGGGGGTAGGTATTAAGGTAGAACAAAAAGCGTGAAATGGGCAACCTGTTTATCTTAGAAGCTATGTAAGTAGTTTCTTCTTCGCGGTGAACGGTATGCAATTTAAGTTTCGCAAATTGGTTTCCTCTCTAGTTAAAGCCCAAGGTAATCACGTGTCGTATCATAGGTAGAGCCAGGATGCATGTTTTCAAACCTCTCCTGCATTGAATCTCTCATTGTTATTATACACTTTTATGTACACTAATTTGTGCTAAACATGTTTCTCTCTGTACGTTTTGTTATTCGACGAAGTATTTTTCTTTTCTACATTCGTGTAGGGTTTGAATGAGTGCCGTCTGGCCGGTGTCGGGTACTTAGATGATAGTTTGGAAGGCCGGGTTGAAGCGACGTGATCAGGCGGCATTGTCCGCAACCTCAGCCCCATTCACCGGTCAATCAACGCCGGTACTTACCGCTCAATGAGGTCACGTGTACGTGTGCAACATCCCTTACCCGACACCCCCTAGATTCACCAAATCCTCTTGCGCACGTTTACCAGTGCCGTATCTTAAGGGGTTAAAACATTCAAGTTTTTAATATTGATTATGTTTTCGGTTTTGATGTGATTTTAGTATATTTCCTAAAATGTCCTTAAACAGTTTTGCAGCAATGACTATATGACCTGATAACAAATTACCCTTCAATAAGCTTCATTTTGATACCACACTCGACAGAAGTCTAATAACTGTTATAAAAACAATTGACGGTTGTTTAAAATGAATTTTACACATTTTAGTTTCCTTGAGACCTTTAATTTTATACCAAACTCGATAGCGTACAAATAACTTTAAAAAAAAACAATCCACGATCACCCAAAATTAAATTTTAACATTTGAGTTTAAGTCACATTTTTAGGACCTTTAATTTGATTCCAAAGTCAATAGAATTCAAATAACTCTTTGTAAAAACAATTGACGATCGCCCAAAAATAAATTTTGACATTTGAGTTAAATTCTCCTTCCTGAAACCTTCAATTTGATACCAAACCAAATTTTTACAGTTGAGTATCAATTTCTTTAGGGTAATCAATTCAAATTTAAAATATTTTGAAAACTATAGCTTTGTATATTATTTTCATCACGAGAAATCAATTTTCAAATCATATATTATTCTCCAAAAAACTCAAAATTAGAATTAGATACGCAACTGCAGGTGTCACAAATCGTATTATAGAAAAATTTACATGGATATGGAAAAAAAATATATATTAATTTGTAGAATTCATAAGTTTTATATTTAATGAGTTTTATTAATTTTACTCGTAAAAATTTCATTTTCTTTTTCAATACCACAGAAAAAAATCATTTTTGAGAACTACAATTACATATCAATTACCAATATTGATTAATATGCAATATAATTCAACTTGTAAGACCTTTTCCATTATTAAGAAGATTAAAAACAAAACCGATTAATGAAGCATCAAGAACAACATCTCTAAATATATCTCATTTAAAACTAACAGTCCAACAGGCTTACAACCACTACAAAGCTTCCATTTCATCCCTAACTAGTCAATCTCCTGTCCAGGTGCTCCCGAGTTCCCACGATTAACAATCAGTTCCTGAGGGCACGGGCGTGCTATTATCTCACCCAGCACGCATCGCCTCAAGTGGCCGCGTGCGTATATCAAAATTGCCGGCTGCCGCGTGCTTACCTACCGACATAATTGTGCGAACAACTGCGGACTCCGCACTATGTACGTTACTTTGTAGTTTGTACTGTAGGTAGGGACTAACAATTGCTGATGGGGACAATGAGGTATTAGATACAGAGAGCCTGAATGGAGTTTAATTAAGGGAAAGAAATATAAATGGATTGATTGTTTTGGATTTGTATTACTAATTTATTGACTGAAGTATCCGTTTTGGTCTTATTGTTTTGGTAATAGCATTGTTCAAATTAAAAACAAATAAATCTATGAAAAGACCAGTAATGTATACTAATTGGGCTTCAAAGTATAGGGCCTAAGCCATTGGTTGTATAATTTTTCTGCAATGATTGCCAGACATATTAATGTTTTTCCTGAAATTTTCCAATCCAACACTTGACTGGATATTTGGATATTGATCCTTAGTGCCTACAAAAAAATACTACGATCGTAATAGTGTATTGTACAACAAGCATGGAATGGTACTCATTTCCTACGAGTACGAAAGTTTGGCGTGCGCCGAAGGCGAATGCTACAAATGATATGAGTATGAAATGGAGTTGAATACTATACTTTTTCTACCACCATGATATTATTTCCTATTTAATTTATATTTTAATAATAAATTTGTCCCGCTTCCACCATCCAATATTTAACAATTCTAAATAAGTATCCTAGCAATGGCAACTATACTGAAATGAAAAAAACCTGTATTGAAATACTCACAAAACAAATTCATTTCTCACGTTGCTTGCAATGTACCTCATTTCCCTAGTAATAACAAACCTACAATGAGCATATTTCTAAGTGGTCGTAGAAAATAGTTATTTGTCAAACTAGAGAGGAAAGCTCTTTTTCCCCCTCGAGTTCGAAGTTTGCCTCATGAGCGCAGCGAGTGAGGCATTTCGAACGAGAGTGGAAGAAGAGCTTTCCTCTCGTGTTAGACACAACATTTTTTTCACGACATTTTTCTAAAAACGATTTGTTCGGACCTAAAATACACTTTGAGAACACAAGTGACAGACTGACAAGTTAAAAGTTAGGTTATCAGACACAAGGTGGTGCAGCAGTGTTGCCAATGAACTAATCTTAAATATCTTTAATAAGTTGTCAAATTTGTGATTAAATAAGAAAAATAAAAATATAAGACATAATTGTAAGACAATTTAAAGTATGTATATCACCAAAATAAGGATTTTCAATAAAAATACGAATTTATTTATAATTTTTATAATATATTTTTTGTAAATAACATTTATATTGGTAGCACTTCTATATTTTCCTCTCTAGAGAGGAACAACACATTTTCCTCACTATTTCGGGAGAGGAATGGTGGGGTTTCGTACCATGTCGTGAAAAAAGTAATTTAACCATCAATTTTTGTACTGTAGTCTGTAGTTAAAGTATGCAACTTCTTGTTTCATCATAATTCTCAATTTTTAACTTAATGTTTTTTGGGGTATTCTTAAACTTTAAATTGTTGTAAATTATAAAATACTAATTGAATTTTTTGTTGCAGGTAATTGTCAAGTTCTATGTGTACCAGAAATGCTGAAATTGTGAGTAAATATTTATGGTTCTGTAATGGGTAATAATTTTTATGGCGACCACAAACAAACAAAGCACTTATTTTCAAGATTTCGCTGGGCTTATTTTACTTGAAATTGTAAATATAAACAAATGATAATTTATTTACCACTTTATGTGACGTCAGAATCGTAATTCTAAATTGATTTGGTTTATTTATAAGTTTTATAATGCTTGTAGTTTTGAAAGTAGCACGTGTATCGTTTGTTGAATGTCATTCACGGGTCGCAAATTCATAAACGCTGAACAATTCAGCTTCCACGAACGCATTCGAAAGAGGTAAAAACGCTTGAAGAGTTCGCAAGTGTAGAGACTGCACTCGCGGCTAAAAATATTCGCCACGCGTGAGTTATTCAGCCAGCGCGGCGGGAATTGACTATAACTCGCCACTAAAGTACTCACTCCCGTCACGAATGAGGAAAAACTAGCGTTTATTATGATGCTTTGCGCACTGAAAGTAATTTCAACTTGAACACATTGTACCGAAGAATTTATTAAACAATCCGCTTCTTGGCTCCATGTCAAATAACAATGTTGATGACTGCGTACCGAGTAGTTTTTCATTTACTTCGTGGAATAAAGTATATTGTGCAGCGCGACACTTTTTCAGGAATAAAATCTTTAACGGTGCTCATATTTTACTGGACTTTGTTCCCCGTTACGCTGTTTTTACAAATTAATTTTAACTAGGTATTCTCTGGAAGCTCGCAAATATAACCGCATTTCTGAAGCGAGATCACAGAACCATGTCCAAATATATAAGCTTTGTAGTGGCCACATTTCACAAATTCATACTTGGGTGATTGTTTGAAAAATGTTAATTGATTTTTTCGTGGACTGAAATATATAGAGCACCGAAAATAGCACTGCCAAGTGTCGGCGAAAGAAAGTTCTAGGTCACCAAAACTTTACACTATTGATGTATTGGAGACTACAGTTTGAAAAATTACTTTTTTTCCTATACTTGAGTGATTTATCGGTGTACAAAACAACTAATCCTGTTCTTAAAACTTATTAACACTCCCTTCAAATCATCGCTTTCTTCTGTAATTCATACGAATTACAATCATATTTATATATAGTGGCTTAATACATCTATGAGGAAACGCCGCTTTTTATGAAGTTCTCTAGATCCTTTTGCAGAAATAGTTGAATCTCCGTATCTTTTCCTTTAAATACATGTAGTTAGGTTTCTATACATCTTCATTTCTTTTGTTTTACTATAGCAGTTTTTAATTTCTGCTGCTTTTAAGTTTTGTACTTCCTTTAGCTGGGTCTTCTTCGTATTATTCCTTCTCCTAATGGTTTCCTTTCTACTACTAATTTAATTGCATTCTTTTCTTCTATTCTCCATATCTCCATGTATGTGTATGTCCAAGACCCTCTGTTTCTTGATCATTTCACTATGACTTCTCCTTCCATTTCTTATTCTATTTCATAGTTCTTTCTTATTCTGTATTCGTTTTCTGATACCTTTATTGGTACTACATTAGTTTATCATTATTTTTCTTCTTCATTTTTTTTTGTCATTGTCATAGTCTCAGCAGCATACTTTGTTATTGCCCTTTTTATTGTTCGGGTAATTATCATTTTTGTATCTTTAGTTAAAATCTTACTTTTAAGTATTTTTTGTTTCTCTTTATCCTGTGTTTGTTAGTATATTGGCTACATTTTTATTTTTTTTAACTTGTTGCTGATCATCTACAAATAAACTTTGTTATTCGTGGAATAAATAAAAAAATACGTATCAAGAAATGACAGCCGAATAATTTATTCGCAATAGAATTCGTAGATCCCCTGTCTTTATGTATCTATTGGCAACGGTTTTTACAAGTGACTTATTTTTGTTTTTGCTTCATTTATTTTGAATCCCATTTTGGTTCCTGCTACTACTATTTCCTGTACCATCTCTGGTATTATCTTTCTGTTTTTTTTTTTTTGTGACGATCACAATATCATCAACACATGCTCTACGTAATTGTCCACCTCTTGTTCTTAATATTCCTGTGTCTATTTTTCTCATTACGTATTCCGAAGCCAAGAAACTACAATTGCGATAATTAATTCTTTTTCCAACATCCACCTTAGGTTCAGAACTTATTGAGGGAGTTCTGATTCCCGTTGATTACGGTTGATCCTTGGGGAATCGTCCCAAGAGCTCATTACCGGTATTGAAGCACGCGTGTACACGTGTCGAAATAGAATTGTCCCCGTACATGTCCATCATCTCGAGGTAAACGTACACCGAACGTTTGCAATGAATTCCCCGTACTCTGTAATCAGTTCTCTAGAGCTTTGTTAGATTGACACATGCCACGGATGTAAATTTGAGTCTCTTCCAAAGTATTATTATATTTTCCATTCCACCAACGCAAAAATATAGAAACCCTACGAAACGAGAACAATAGTATTCATTCAGATTGAAAAGGGAAATTAAAAGAGGTACTATTTCTTACAAATATGCCATCTCTAGTGAGAATATTCCCGCAGACCGCAGGGTCTGGGAAAGGCACCTAGCTTGACGCGGTGACCGAAAAACGAAACAAAAGATCAAACGTAAATCACGCGGGACGTATAATATAACACACGTGACTGCCTGACCAGGGTTGGGGGGAGGAAGGACCCGCACGTATTTTCCCCTTTTCCGGCGCCCGCGGCTATCGGCCTTCCCGTCCGTTCCGGTTGAAAATCATTCATAAAATTCATCCCATGAATCACTGTTCCAATATAGGTGAGCAAAGTAAACACAATCAATAACGGTTGCTGTTGCCCCAAGGTGCGTGGACGCGGATGGCGACGTGGATGAGGACGTGCGGGACCAGTGGCGTAGCGTAGTGAGCAGCCATTACCTTTGTACGTTGGGCAGATGATCGGATGTAGTGCTAACTCACATGTTATAAACAACAATACAACTTTACCAGAAAATATTACTTCCTCTTCTGCACAGTATTAAATCAAAAATAAATTTAACAACCAGTTGACTGGGATTATTAGAAAACCATAGTTATAATTAAAGTGATTGACAGCGATACATTCAAATATTTTTTTTTATATAAGTAAACATAGGGATAAATAAAACTAGTTTCGGTTAAGTTTTATAAGATCTTTTTTATTTATTACTAGTAGTTTTAAAAGTTTATTCAAATTTTTAAAATAAATAGAATAATTAAAAAAAAATTACTTCTACTCATATAAAGAAATATATTAAGTATTAAAGTAAATTAAAATAAATTTCGTATTTATATAAACTATTTATATAATGTTTCTTTCATTATAATTGATTATTATTATAATAAATGTAAATTATCTCCATGTTATAAAAAATAATAGTATATAATTATATAAGGGATAATGGTAGTCATTATTCACGAAGACGAGCCATAGGCCCATAGGCGAATTATGCAAATTATCCGAGTGAATAATGACCATAATCCCGAATATAATTCTATACTTTTTCTACTCCTTTAATTTAGGAAATCACTTTTGAAAATGATCGAAATTCGTTGAAAGCACACGTTGAAAATTGTCAACATAAAAATACACAATGACAACAGACTACACTACTACACATCACGTCTTTAAAATAACAGTGAATTATGGATTTCTGGCTCTGTGATTGGTTAAGAAAAATGAATTATGAATTATAATTCACTGTCGTGAATTATGGATACTGTAATTCATCAAAAAAATATTAATAATGTGGATATATTTATACAGGAGTAGAAAAACGCTACATTGTTGTCAATCAGTTTAACTGTAACTATGGTAATGGCACATCTCTTTGCACACTGATAAAAAAAAACCTAGTAAAAATGAGAAAATAAATTTTACAAATAACAATGATAGCATATGAATACACTTAATCATAAGTCACTGTTGCCCAACAGGAATTTATTTTGTAGTACACAGAAGACATGTAGAAGCGTCTTGTCTGTAGAAATGTAGAACTATTACTATCTTCTAAGTTAGTCCTTCTAAGTTAGGCTTTCAACTATAGGATATTTCTTCAAGGACGAACTCAAAAATATCAAAAAAAAACTTACATATGTCAACATTGATGATTGCGGAATATTACGAACTCTAGTCTCAAATAAAAATCTAAATCTAACAAAATTAACACCAAAATGTATGACATGAATTGAGTTTTAAAATCGCGTCTCAAAGTAATTTCCAACAAGATAATACGCACTAACACACTCTAATGCCTTATTTTACATCTTTCGAACCCATTTTGACAGTAAAACAATAAATTGTATTCTGAGTTATTACCTTGTTAAACCTATTTTCTAGTGATCTATTGACATGCAAAATTAATTAAGCGGGTCCTTTATAATGCCATAGAAGGATTTGCCAATTACTTGTTACCAATCATTATCCTACAAATCATTCTTAGAAGAACTAGAATAAAAGCAGTATTTTCTAATCAAATATTTAATTTTTGAATAGCCAAGTTCATCAACGCTGGTCTGTATAATCAAATTGTTAATTATGTTAGAGATCAACAGTTTTTAAAAGCAACAGAATCAGGTTTTTGTTGATTAAAATACTAAAAGGAAACTAGTTATAGAATTCAATTAAATATTGAATTAGAACTATTTCTTAGTTGTAGTATTTTTAGATCTATTAAGTCATGGCTTTAACGAAGAAGAAAGCAGTTTCTGCATAATTTGCATTTCTTGGAAGCGCTCTGCATATGAGTTAGTTGCGAGGGGTGTAATTTCACGTTAATTGTTTTCCGGTAATAAAAGTCAAACATCAGAACAGAACGATTGTAAAGATCACCACTAAAACGCATGTATCCTAGAAATAATTTCACTCTAATCCTAAGGATTAGTCGAGGATAAATTTTACTCACAAAGTTTGAATCTGCTGCTTAAACACGAAGCGAGCAGTAATTATATAACCATCATAAACGCAGCGGTAAAACTCGTATAAATTCGGAAAATAATTGTTAATTTTTGTTAGCAAAATGTTGTTAAAAAGCTATTAATTTGCACGAATTACACAAGTAAAACATATGGTAATTTATCGCTTTGTTTCGGACGTATTTATTTTAACTGTTGGGTCAAACTTTTGATTCTGTTAAATCCGATTTAATTTGAATTTGCGAAATGTCGTTAATGAATATGTATGAGGGATATTTTATTTAACTTGAGAAAGCTGTGTAAGTGAAATAATTTTTATTTTAGTATTTAACTAATGTAGCATACCACTTAACATGCAATAATAATTCTTCACTATTATAGAAATACAATTCTGATAAACTTTTATTCCAAAGATTTGCCACGGGATATGGTATATCTCTTGGGGCAAAACCTTTAAACCAATATCCACCCTATAACATTTATTCTAGTTCAAGATATACTATAATATAAATTGAAAAATTGAAATACTTTCCTTTGTTATTGGACAATTGTATATCATTTTTTGTTTAGAAAGATATTCATCGGTAAACCAGTCATGAAACTCATCTTCTAAAAATTTGCATAAATATTTTCCTTGAGTATCTGCTACTAGTTCATATTTATAGTCCACAAAAGACAGAATTTTCCCTATCACCTTAAAAAAAGACAAGAAAATGGTGTGTTAGTGCCTACATTGATGTATGGTTTTGAATGTTGGATGTGACTTCAATGGTCTGACTCTTTGAAATTAAACGTTTTCCTAGTTTGGACCATGTAACATTGCTTGACATTTGACACCATTTCTCTAACGAATTTCTTTATATAATTGACTAGGTTTAAAATGAAAAATCGTTGATTTTTTATCGTACGAGTTATATGCCTGTTCTACATGACGCAATTTATTGGCCAAAATTTCTTGTCAATAAATTCTCAAGAACAAAAATATTGTCGTTCGTTTTACACACGTCAAGTTTTCCTTCAGTTTTTTGTAACAATTTCAGTAGTACCAATATGATGTCACCTATGCTACTAATATTTTTGGTTCAAACTATACGCACAAAAGTACCAACTAACCTAAGTATGAAGAAGATTATCTGACTGGCAAGGACTAAAATCCCCTAGAAATCCCTAAAAAATTATCGAAAAATAGAACATGTTACAATGCATCAATAAATTGATAAATTTATTGGTCAAAAAAAATTGACAAGGAAACTTGTCCAATATATAATGTCTTGTAAAACCGGTATTAGTCTAGTTCAATTGTCGAATATGTATATTTTAAGAGAGATTATTAGATTTAGGCGAGAAAAGATTTAGCGAAAAACACATCTCGTCTCATTTCAAGGCATCATTATTATACGAGTAATTTCAAATTCATACTATAGTTGTATTGGGGATATCTTGTATCAGTTCAAAATTTCCATCCAGTCCATATGTTTCGTCCTCATATTCTTGTACATTCAACTCAGCAGCAGTGAAATAATTTTTGTTGGCTTGTACCACTCCTGCTTTTTTTATCATGAGTGTACTTTCAGCCTAAAATTCATTTGAAGTTGTATAAAAGCATAATTAGATATATTAAATGTATGTCTGCAAGGATTCTAAAAATTTCTTACCGTTGAAGAAGAAATGTAAAATGTAACAAATACAAGAAAAATTTTCAAACAGTACGACTTCATTTTTATGGAATGTTCTCTGCAATATTTTGTATGATTTTATAACGTATTTGATGGGTAAAAATAAACAGGATGATACAAATTATTATTGTTTCTATTGTCTGAATAAAAATGTTGTTTTTCTGTGCAAGGTTATCTGCGTAATTACATGTTATTATAATGTTTTCCGAAATATTAAAGTAGACTAAAATCAGTGATAACAAAATGAATTTGCAACTAATTTCAGAGATAAAATTCTCGTTGGAAGTACGTAGGAAAATTTCCGAATAAAGTTGCGGAGTATTAGCGGCGTTCTTCATGTAAAAAGCGTCATTACCCCACGTTGATTACATTACGTGGCTCGCAACCGATAGGTGGCTCCATCAGCCAAACTTTTCCTTGCTTGCTACCAACACACCTACCTAGCAACTTATTCTTTCTCATTAATGCTCCCAGCCTTATGCACGTTGTATTCGAGTTTAAATTGAGTTAGCTACCTCATTACGCTAAGTAAGTTTGAGCGAAAGACAAGTTTTAAAAATTCAGGTCTCGGCCGGTGGCACGGCGCCGCTAATTCTATCCGCGGTGATCCTTTATCATCGCTAATTTCACTCTCATCAGCGGAATTACCTAAGCTCGCTTCACACGCAGATATTCCCGCCTTTTATTCACTTCTGGTAATGCGAGTTTAATTTTATTGCCAAGTGCCATAAAATTTTCATTCCTTTCTGCACATTTTAATTTACACTAATTTGTTGCAGCATTCGGAAAATTTTGTTTTGTTTATATATAGACAATATTTTTAATTGTTAATCTATTAAGGTGTTACGACAATTTGTAAATAAAATAATTGTAACTGACTGAACATAATATAAAAATTGGAAATCTTTAAAAAATAGATTAAAGCTACGTTCCGAGCTACCCAATAATAAGTTACGATTCATAATTAGAACTGCTACGCTTTGACTTATGGGAATCAATTTTACCGCTCACACCATCAAAAAATTAAGGTGTTAAAATTGTAAGAACAGGATGAGAAGCTTGCAAACTCCAAACTTTCCATTTTAGTGGGCTAGAAATATAAAAGAGTAGTACCTACTTAATCGTATTTTGTCAAAATAGAGAAAAAACATAAAGTTTAAATAAACTACACAGTAAAAAATGTGATTTTCGATTTGTTAATTTTGCGGTTATTAAGTATTTTTAGTTAATATTGACAAATATATTGTGTCAAATTAACAATTTGAACATATATGAAATGTTGTTAAATTAAAATTTTGTCAATTTTGAATTTTAACAAGAAAAATTGTTATTTTTATTCATTTGTTGGATTTATAAAATTTAACAAAGAGACTCGTCAATAACAACAGGTAAATTTAGCTAACTTATCAAATTGAAATTGTTAAAGAAAGTTTGTACCCTTTGTATTGACTATGATTTATTGTTCTGCTTCAATATAATTACTAAAATACCTATGCAAATAGTAATAAATGTTAATAATTAGTGTATTCAAAAATATATTTTTCTACGACCACTTAGAAATCTGCTCATTGTATGTTTATTGTTGCTAGGGATATGAGGTATATTTCAAGCATCGTACGAAATGAATTCGTTTTGTGAGTATTTCAATACAGGTCAGTTCATTTAAGTACAGGTGCCATTGCTAGGATACTTATTTAGAATTGTCAAATATTGGAATGGTGAAAGCGGGCCAAATTTATTATTAAAATTAAATGAATTAGGAAATAATATCGTGGTCGTAGAAAAAGTATAGTGTACAACTCGCAAGGAATGTCCATTTCATACTCGTATGATTTGCAGAATTCGCCTTCGACTCAGGCTACAAACTTTCATACTCGTAGGAAATGAGTACCATTCCATGCTCGTTGTACAATATACTATTACTTACGAAATATACAGAAATAATTTGTTACTTGCTAACAAATTAAATTATATATTAATTTATATTATAATATAATTTTGGTAATTCTAAATATAATTCGAATTTTAAAACTGTAGTTTAAAATTCTGCAACCGTTACTAATTCTAAATGGAAATTATAATTGATAATTGAGTCTCTCTGAACCTGAACGCAGATTAATATAGAATAATGAAATTCTAAAAGATGTAGGATATCTGTCTTACAGTAGGGCTGGTCTGTTGATAGTGTATTACTTCGAAGATAACCAAAATTTATGGTATTTTCTAATGGCATGTATATAAATCAAAAAAGCAACATTATCAATGTAGTATTCGCAGTCGATCATTTAAAATACCTGTAGCTCCCCTAACTCCCCAATAACTCAATCGATAACGACGACGGCGTCAGTATATTCAAGATACAGAAACAGATCCGGAAAGCTGGAAGCTCGCTTGCGACAGGCCAGTCACCAGTCAGTATCTCCGAGGTGCTCTGCTCGCAGTGTCCACAATCCGATCTCTCTTTTGTGCGGTCAGAGAAAAATCTCATTTTGATAAACTCACGGCCATTAATCACCCGCTTTTTATCTGAACGTGACATGAAAGGACGTGCACGCGTCACATCCGCCGCCGGAATATTACGGACCCTCCCGAGGGGGAGAAGCACCTTCGGGCTCGCAGCAGCAGCGGCAGCAATCTAGCCGGTCAACCAACGTGTTTATACACACTGACGACGACTTTTCCCGTTTTATATCTGTCATGAATAATGCAGACGTGCCATGGAATTTGTTTTGTATACCTGGAAGACTGCGGCTGCGGAGGGACACACTTGATAAGCGATGGGATGAGGTTGAATTTAAATATGTTTGGATGATCAAAATGCGGACCGAGTACCATTTACAGAATGTAATTTTCCTCAAATTTACCGCACACTCTCACCTACTTGAAATTTATCACAAATTTAATCACAAAAATCTTAAGACATATATTACATAGCTCATAGATGTTTCAGGTATTTATTTGATCTCTTAATTATTCGCCGACTGTATAAAAAATTTGACATAAAAAAATGACACCTAGAACAATTACTATCATTTAAATATATAATATTGAACATATAATTTAGTTTATCTTACAATTAAAAACAGATACAGAAATACCAAATTGTATTTTTAGTAATAACAAGAGAGTGAGAATAAATTGAAAATAATTTAGCAGATCTTTCGAAAACTTGTTGCCAAAGGGAAGGATACTGGAAAATTATATTCTAATTTATCGAACTCTCGAGTTATATTTGATTAGATTACATTACACTAAATCAAACTTTTTTGCTCACTTTTTACTTGTGTTGATGATAACTATCTCACATTTGTCAACAAAAACAAAAAATCTGCAGAGATTATTCCCGGGAATTATCAGTGTAATAATGACATGATTGGTTAAAACGCAGACCCGTGACATACAATGAAACACTTCATTGGTTTTGAGAAACGTCAAAGAATAATCAAAATCACTTAAAATATGAATCTATTTTTATTGCATTTCTATATAATTTAGATTCTAAGAAACTGTTTGGCGCAGAGCGCATCGGCATATCTCTAATATCTTTTGAGATATGACGATTTAAGTATTTTTTCGAAGTACAATTTTGAAGGTCTGTAACACAAAAACTATAAAAGATATTAAAAAATTGTCTTCATATTTATATTTTCCGTGCATTTTATGACAAATTAGCAAGTTTTGAAAAAATTCGAAAATTTTCAATTTTTTTTTTCGAAATTTCAGTCGATAATAACTCGACAAATATACAAGATACAGACTTGGAGTGTTGACCAATCGATTCAGCTCGTCGAATTACATAAGTATGCCAAATTTTAAAGTAATCCGTTAATGGTTACAGGTTTTAGAGCAAAAAGTATAAAAATGGCAAATTTCGGCCCAAACGTTGGCCCGAATTTAGCCATTTTCAAACTTTTTGCTTTAACTTTTCAACCTGTTGTGCGATTATTCTGAAATTTTGCATACTTATCTATTTCTACGAGCTGAATCGAATGGTGTATGTTTTGATTTCGTATCTTTAATATTTTTTTGGATATTTCCAATCAAAATTTTGAAAAAAAAATTCAAAATTTTCAAAATTTACTAATTTATTATATAATGCATCAATAATGTTGTACTTCGAAAAACATGAAATATCGTCATATCGCAAAAAATATAAGAGATATGAAAATGCGCTCTACGGCAATCAGTTTCTTAGGATTTAATGGATATAGAAAAACAATAAAAAAAAACATTCATTTTTTTAAATGATGTTTGATCAAATTTTTATTCCTGTTATTTTCTATTCCAATTCGTTAATGAATCGCACGTTAACTAGGAACCCAAAACACTTATTAATTGTGGCACATTAAAAAATAGTTCTCCTTCTCGAGCTGTAATTGCAAAGTCAAACGCGCGCTTCTATTTAGCCAATTTAAAATAATAACAAAATTAAATGCTTTGTTAAAGAAAATAGCCACTAATGATTGAAGTAATTTGCGACTAATTACTCATCAAAAAACATCTTAGAAATGCGTACTCGAGATTACGAAACAAAGTTCTAAATTAAATTTAAACTCCCCATCCAGGTGCGTTTTAAATATAGCCACAAGATCAAACTAATTAGTATCCACCTAGCAGAAAGTTGCCAAAAACATGCAAATAATCAGTCTTGCTGTCAATTTCCACATATCATTATAAATTGGCGTAGTGGAGTATCATTATACGAACATTTACCTTGCGTTGTGGTTGCGCGTGTTTACGCTACGGCTGCGTAGCGTCTTTGAGCGTCCCGACGCCGCTGTTGGGTTATTTACATCGCACCAGGGATGCAGGTGATCCCACGTGAAACCCAGTTTAATTAGTTTACTGTCAAAGCAACATATAGCGCTGTCACTTGTCTGCGAGAGAACCTCATCAGTGACTTGTGTGGTGTGGATGCCTCCGGCTTTCGCACACTGCGAGCGACGGTCACTTCACCCGGAGGAGCTCGAAAAACCCTACTTTCACCCAGAAGTGAATGGAGTCCCCGATTACTTTTTTTAAATTTTTTATGAAACTTTATCAAAATTGAAAACTATCTGCAGTTTTAAAAAGTCTGAATTATTATTCATTAAGCCGCAATGATTTTTTTGAAATGTTGTGACGTCAAAGTTGTCGTGTGTTGTGGATCTCAAACAGAAGCGATTGTAAATATTTGTAGTCATATAAATGTTCTCGTTTAAAAAATGATTTCAATGGAATTAAAATAATTTTTCGTAGAAAATAATTAAAATAAATGAATACCATTTATTTCAGGAAGAAACATATATAAACTGTAAAATTATTTTAGTCATATTATCACTGATTCTGACTTTACTTTCGTTGTGTCGACCTAACCACCTGGTTTCATTATCGCGAGAATTTTCAAACAAGTGTTATTTGGTTACGAATTCAATTTTTTTTGTAAACAGTAGTAGCAAATGAATATATGCATCGTGGTGCGTGACTCATTCGTACATATGTTTTGCGTACTTTGAAATTTTAATGAAAATTTTACCTCTGAATATATCTCATTATTTTGGACCAAATCTATCTTGTTTATTAATTTTGACTTTTTGACTCAAATCATAACAAAGTTATTTACATAGTTTTTCCAAGTATTTCGCGTCATCAGACGGTCTCGTGCATTTTGTGAATTTCAGGTAGGATGCAATATTTACTTTTCTGTCATTGTTTTACTGTTTGGATAACAGGTATATCTAGTACTGGTCCAGATAAAATACAACAAACTTATTTATAAGTAATGCCTAATAGAATTAGAATCATAAATAAACATCTTCCACTTTTGAATTTTATAAATATCCCCGATACAGTGGAAGGATTTGATCAAAGATGTTCAGGAAATAAACTACTTGCGATGAAATTGTAACTTGGAAGCAGAAATTTAATTCCATGTTCAATTTTACGGAATATTACGAGTTTACGACACATTGTAGGTATTAGTGGCCAGAGTACAAATTTCGCATCAATTTTAAATCAAAACTTGAGCTTCTAATTCTGATTCCATTCTATTGAGGTATCTTTATAGTTCTATTAGATTTAAAATATATATGGTTTGGTGTTTTTTATCATTTGTGTTGGTATCGGTTCACAGATGAAATTCATTGTTGACTGACACAGCAATGAATTAATTGTTTTTAGTACAAAAAGTTTGTCTTTAGTGTTTAATTGCAACAAATGTTTATTGCACAATGCTAAATGCAACGTCCAAAAATTATTACAACAGAATGGGGTAAATAGTTCCCTGGTAAAGCATCGGACTGTGGATTATAAGATCCTCGGTTCAAGCCTCGCAGCCACCATATTTTCGAAATTAAATTTCGAATATTTTCTCCACATAAAATTACTCCTGTGGCTTTTCCACCATTTCTCTCCTAGGAAGCTGTCATTTGACGGCTGGTAACCGCACTTCTCGCGCAAAAATATCATAATATCAAGATCTGATTTGAGCAGAATACCACATTCAAAATGGATAAATGGCGTGATGATATATTTATTTTAGAATGGCTGTTGATGTTATGTAAACACCCACTTTATTTTCTACGTGGAAATCAAGATAATTATCATTTAAAATTGTTTAATGTCATAATTTTTATCTTTTATTGATTAAAATTAGTTTGAAGATACAATATTGTAAGAAACACATATAAGAAGTCTATTACACAGCAAAATATGGGCCGATCTTTCTATCTCCGAATAAATGAAGAATGTCGTATCGAAATCATAGCTCAAATGAGTAACTTATTCGGAAGTTTATTCGTAGAAGGAATGACTGGCCTTAAAAAAAATGAATATGCTGTTGTTGCTGACGGTAGCACTTGTCAAACTGATTTCGCTTATCAAATCATCTATTATGATTCATTTCTGCCGAGTTCTCACGTCAAACCGACAATCTTCTAAGTCAGTATGGCAGCAGCAAGTGCGAGGGCGATATCAGCGGTGCAGTGTTTGATTTTTGCCGCGCAGCTCGACGCGCGACTAAGTGCACTTCGCTCCTGATAAACAATCCGAGATTGCGCTCAACGAAAACAATCACTCATTTTCCGATAAATATTTACCTACGTTAGATGCGCTGCCTCGACCGAGCCGCTCAACAGCGTACACTTACACCATGTCTCGTAAACAGGTTTCGTCAACACCGTCACAGCGTGACAAGAAGGTATCAACGCCTGGGAGGAATAGAATATTTTATCGTATTTTGATACCACGCTAAAAGACCACGATGGTGAAAGATAGCAGAGCAGAGACAATACAAACTAGAGAACTAGACCATACCCTGGACCATGCAATCCAAGTTTTTCAAATGTGATAATTTGTCGTGGTATCTTTTATAATAGTTAGTTGACTATATTGGTAACCATATCGATGGAAGAAACTGTGGGTTCTTGGTGAATCATACTTAATTTAAGCAATCGGTAAATTTACTCAAGTATTTTATACTGGTTAATTTGTAAATTTTTTATGCAATTTGGGTAAGCCATATAAAATTGGTGGAAATGGATTCATACTTATGTGTATGTATTGGGCGTTGATTGGTACTATGTGGTAGAACTCTTCGTTATTATTTTAAATTAGTATCGAAAAATTTTTGTAACATCTTTTTTTGGTAGTTATATTGTTTGATATTAAAAAAGTATTAACTTTTGAGATGTAATCTGACTTAAGTAATACAGTTAGTTATAGTTTCCTTTTCCGGTTTTACATAGTGTACGAGGGTCGATCGGAAAACTTTTTTTTATACCTTTATTACAGTAGAGCATCAATAATTCCGATTAATTGGAACCGAACCCCATCCGGATTTTCAAAATGAACCAATAAAATACAATTTGGGTGTCCTAACGCGAAATATTAGCTGTAATCGGTCATAAATCACTGTTATGTTTAGAGAAGAGGAGCGGACAAATGAAACTATACATAATAAATAAACAATAAAATTCCGGATTTTTAACGTCCGGAATATTGACGCTTTACTGTATTAATTTTACAGATTATCGGTCCTTGTCCCTTTCTAAGTACTCTGCTATCCTATTCACACACTTTTCCCAACGGTGGTTCCATTTCGCAAAGCAGTCCTTGATAGCTTCATTTGAAATGGCCTTCAAGGTCTGTGACGTTTGGATGTTATCAATAGTCTAAAAAACGACGTCCTTTTAACAATAATTTTAATTTCGGAAATAAGAAAAAATCGCAAGGGGTCAGGTCTGACAAGTAAGAGACTGAGAGAGTACAGTTAGTTGATTTTGGCACAAAACTGGTGATTTGACAAAGCTGATTATGTAAACGTATAGTCGTGGAGCAAGAACCATGAATTGTCTAACAACAACTCTGGTCTCCTGTTGTGTGTGTGTGTAAGTTTTCCCTAATTTCACGCGAAATTTAATGTTGCATCGTTCCAGAAAATCGCTACTAACATTTGAACACGTTACTCTCAAATAACAATATCACAAAAACTAAACGAAATATCAACAATCCAAGATGTGGTTTCAAAGGAGGTTATACAAAACGCAATTCTGCCAACCGCATATTTTTTAATTAGTAATTTTAGTTAGTGCGTAATTCAAAATATTTCTGAATAGACCTCGTTCAGTTATACAATTTTTTGTTGTCCTTTTTACATAGTGTAATTTGTATGTCGAGTAATTTATTTCTAATAGATATACATATCGAGTGATTGTTGCAATAGCATTTCTTTTTTAAAATAGGCACTTGGATTTCATTTCAGAAATGTAGTAGGAATTTTTCAAAATATTTTCGATACACCAGTGCTTATTGCAATAAATTGTGAGGCCTACCAAGGGTCGTGTTTTATGTATGCAAGCAGAATGAGTAAAAGAAGTAGATGATGGTATAAGTTTATGTGATCCATTTCGGAATGAAGCGATAAAAATTTGAATTAAATTAGCGTGGATGTGCGGCGTGGTCCAGCGTAATGAAATAGAATAGGACATTAAGTTGATGCAATACGGCGCCTGGTGAGGTGAATGATTCGGCCATAATTTCAATTAGGTCGGATTGATCTAGCGGAATAGCCTGGTAGTGAGCATCACGAGCAGCGACTGGCCAGCAGCTTATCTAAAGTTAAATGCAAGCGTAGCGACCGCAGGACCGTAATCCGCGAGGTAGCCGCGGCGAAGATGTCTTCACCGGCCGGAGCCGAGCTAATCCGGTTAACCTGCCCCGACATAACTTTCCCATTTCGCAGGAGGTCATCCCGTCTAGATTAACTTTACTGCGGCATAACTTGATGATAACTGCGTCATTAAAAGCGCCGTTAACGTAAATTGATTAACAAAAAGGCCTTCGCGTTGGCTGGCGGTGTATTTTTCCCGGGGCTTCCACTTGGTTGCACACGCCACGACGCCATTACCTGTCCGTGGTCTTATCTCGCTCCTTGCGGCGCTGGTCACCTCTAATCCCCCTGCTCGCTGCCCGCCGCCCGCCGCCCGCTGCCCGGTCATTTTGTTCCGGCTCCTAATTCTTGCTATCACTTTCCGGCAGCCGCCGCCGCACACGGAGCTGCTTCACGCCTGGATGCTTCCCTATACCTATTAGGTGTGCTTCGTGCTCCGTGTGAACGCATCTGTGTGAACTCAACCTTCACCAAGGTTTGTCTTCTCTTTCTCCGGTCACCGCTGTCCATTTCATTGTCTCTAATACCTTTTTGATTTGGGTTTCATGCTTTCACACCAATATTACCCACGTATTCATTCTATTATCAACTGTAATTAAATAAATATACCATTACGCCATTTACACATTTTGGTGTTGCACTCTGTTCAAAACAGATCTTGGTATTATGATATAGTTTTGCGCGTGCAGTGAGGTTACCAGCCGTCAAATCACGGCCTCCAAGGATGGTAGTGGTGGAGGAGCCACAGGGGTAATTATTTTATTTGGATTATTTTTTGACAGTTCTTAAAACCAATGAAATGCTTCATTGTATGTCACGTGTCTGTGTTTTAAAACCAATCCTGTCATTATTATACTGAGAATAAATCTCTTGTGATTATTCTCGGGAATAATATCTGTAGCTTTTTTGTTTTTGTTGACAAATGTCAGTTGTCAGATAATTATCAATTATCATCAACACAAGGAAAAATTTAGCAATAATAGTTAGTTTTGTATTAAGTGCGCGAAATGGATATTTTAGTGCCTAAGATTGTCACTGTCAATCGAACGCACAAAAAACATTTCGCGCACAAAATACAAACACTATTTTTTCTACAATTGTATTTTACCCGACTGAAATTTTTGTTAAATTCATTGATAAGGATGAGAAAACCAAACAAAATTAGTACACCGTAATTTGTTATATTTTGGTAACTAAGAAAGAGTGACAGTTGTTGTTGACATTTTGTTTTCCGAACAAAAAATATGTTCCTAACCGTGTAAAAACGTTTTCCCAATCCGTGCGAAAAACTGAATACCATGGTATCATAACAAAAAAAAAATTAAGCTGCTAAGAATGTTACTTTTCGCGCATTGAAATTCATCAAAAAAAGTTCCGATTTTTTAACAATCGTAGAAAAAGATAGATTTCATTTCGGACATTGACCAGTAATATTGGTCACCTCACACTTTGACTAAAAATGTACTCGTTCGTCTGAATAAAATGTAAAATTTTAAGGCTGAGAATAATATTTTAAAAATCTAACCCCTAAACCTTAAAGTAATACAAAAATATCTAAATACATATTTCGATAATTAATTTATCATCATTAGATGCAAAAGGGATAAAATCAAGATATCTTAACTTGTAAATCAAGTCAGTCAGTGGTCAAGTCAATCTGTAACAAGAAAATGATTCGGCACACGCAGATTGATTAGTGAATTTTAGAATTGTCCGAGCAATGAACTTTCACAATGACACGATTTGAAATATATTGATTTAAATATTCCCTTTCCTTGTATGGAATTAGATTAGAAAAATATTCTTCGTTTAACTTTTGGCTTGCAATTAATTAATTTAAAATTATTATAAGAAACAGAAAGAGTTACAAAATATGGTAGTAGTTGAAAGAATCAATGAATTAGTTAGTGACTACTGGAGTATGCGATCTCCTCGTGGTTGTATATCTTGCGGACTTGCCCCATCTCATTGTCGTGTTATCCAGGCGAGATCACAATGTCATCCCCACGAGCTGAACCAATGTCTCCAGAGACGCCGGCTAATTGCTCCTGCGTCTCCTAGCCCCCCGCGTCCCTCGCCGTCACTCCGTGATAGCGTCTCGGCGGCGTATGATTGATTACAGGTGCGGGATCATGCACACGTCACTCGCACGCGTTCGCTTCGCGTTCTCTTCTCCTTGCGTGTCGCATCGATTATTGAAATTGAACGATTCGGGCTTTAAATTATACAGGATTTGGTTATGTACTCGTGGTAGTCATCTGCTTTTCACTTCTGTGAGAGATTTGAGCGAGGTTCGTTTCCCTACCGTTGGTTTTAATTTCCCTACACGCGGACATTGATTAATGGCCCGTATATCAAAGTAATCAGTCGAAGGTTTACACCGGCTGAACCTGCTGATCCGTTGTTTTTCCTGCCTAAAGTGATGCATTCATATCCTGTTGTTCTCGTGCCAATTCCTTGTTTACCACCTATACCATTCTGGAGCTCTTGATTTATCACTCTATCCTACCTTTACATACGCATCAATAGAACACACACATAATTTTACCATAAATTATACGAGTAATAGTTTGTAATTCAACTTTGCATATTCTTCAAGAATATAATAGTTCTAATTTTCTGCTAATTCCCATCTTAAAACGTAATTTGAAACGTTTGTCTTTATCAATAATTTCAGAGATATTCGTATCGTATCTTCTTACTTTCTTATAGCTAGTATATGGTAGGATAGCAATCAAAATATAAAAAATGTTAATATTATTATTATGAATATAAAAGGTTATTTGTAATTTTCTCGAATCTACTTTCGAGAAAAATTTATTATATTCAGTATTTCAATTTAAAGGCCCGCAATTGGGATCTCGAGAACTTCGGTTAAATTAAACAAAAGTTATCATACTACATATAGTATGCCATTTTATTGAAGTTTTGTTTTCCCGAAAATGTGCATAGTTCGCTAGATGTGGAAAAAAAGCCTATTTTATTTCATTTTTATTTTCTTATACAAAGTATAAGGAAGTATTGGAATCACGAAATACATATTTTGACCTCCACTGAATCCGTTGACCAATTTCACTTAAAATTATAATATTTTTTTTATTACATTTCTTTATAATATAAGCGCTAAGAAACCCATTGTAGCAGAGCGCATCGTCAGATCTCTAATATTTTTCGAGACACGTCAATTTTTGGTATTTTTCGAAGTGCAACTTTAAGGGCCTGTAATTCAAAAACTACACGAGATATCTAAAAATTCTCTTCAGTTTAGCGTTTCTGGCGCATTATATAACAAATTAGCAAATTTTAAAAATTTTGAATTTTTTTGTATTTTTGTTCAAAATTTCGATTGGCGATAACTCGACAAATATTAAAGATACAGATTTGCAGTGTTCACCAATCGATTCAGATCGTCGAAATACATAAGTATGCAAAGTTTCATAAAAATCGCTTTACGGTATGGAAAGTTAGAGCAAAAAGCCTTGAAATGGCGTTTTTTGTCCTGAAAGTCAAGGGGTACCCATTGACGTTAGGCCTGAATTTGGCCATTTTCAGACTTTTTGCTCTAACATTTCAACCGGTTGTCCGAATTTTCTGAAATTTTCAGTGTTTATGTATTTCGTCGAGCTGAATCGATTGGTGAACACTGCAAGTCTGTATCTTTCATATTTGTCGAGATATCTCTAATCGAAATTTTGAAAAAAAATTCAAAAAATTTCAAAATTTTCAAAATTTACTAATTTATTATAAATGGCACGAAAAACACAAAACTGGAGATATTTTTTGATATGTTGTATAGTTTTCGAGTTACAGCCCCTCAAAGTTACTCTTCGAAAAATATAAAAAAATCCTTATATCTTGAAAAATATTAGAGATATGACGATGCGCTCTGCTGCAATGGGTTTCCTGGCGCGAATATTATAAAGAAATGTAATAAAAAAAATTTACAATTTTAAGTCATATTTGTTGAAATTTCCGTATTTTCAAAAATATTACAAATCGCCATATTTCGATAAATATAAGACATATTACGATGCATATTACAGCAATGAGTTTATTCATGTTTAAATTATACATAGTGAACAATTTACTAGTCTTGATACTTATAAGTTTCTTTCTTAATTTAAATAATTTTCTTGATTTAAGTTATTAAATTTGCCTAACCCATTAATGCCCAGACCAGAATTTGTAATTATGTGTAAAATATTTTATCTACGCCCGTGAGTTAAATGTCACTTATCCCACTCATTTTTCGTGAGTGAAGAGCTTCATTAACGCCTTCGTTTTCATTAAATGTTTATACAACACATTGCAGGCCCTGGGCTTGTTGTATAAATTCTTTCCACTCCTTTCTGTTTCTTGCTTTGGTTTTGCAATTTTTATTTCCTAATTTTTCCAGATCATTTTTTTTTTTAATATAAAAAATTTATAATGCACTATCGTAATTAGCTTTTAACAATAGTTAATTGAAACCGGACAAGTTTGCTATCAAAATAAAGGTCACGGAGAGGAGAGTTAAATCAAATAGATAAAATACTTTTGAGCGATCGTCAATTGTTTTTATAATAGTTATTAGCGCTGGAGATGGACGAATCCGGCGAATATCAGTTTTTTCACTTATTTTGATCTTAACGGTATATTTTTGTATCGCTTGTGTATCTTTTTATATTTCAGTAATCATAATTTTTAATTTGTGAACTAAAATAATAAATCGGAATCGAAAATATCGTCCGTTAAAGTCTGTATTTTTCTCTTGATTCTATTGTGCTTACGAGTATTGCCACTATTCACCATTCAAACCTAAGCTAATCGATTAAATTTTGCATCAATCAATATTTCTAATATCCAAAACCAGCGTGCATAACGTTCGCATTCACAAACTGAATATTTTGATTCCACATCAGCTGATCGTACCGGCACACGACTCACTTATAAAAGGGGGTAGTTATGAGGGGTGGTGCGCTCACCTATACCAGCGTGATTTAATCCCGGCACAGTCTGACACCTGAGTACACCAGCATCAGCCTGGAGGCTAACGGCCACTAAAACTAAATGCAATGAACGAGATGTAGATGTGGACACATCTGTGCACATAGGTGGAGGGTGCGTTCGCTTTGTTTAAATGCATATGCATTGTAGCTCACCTCAAGTCACCCTCGCATGCCATCTGCCAGTCACGGGGCTGATTGTATCCCCTCTGCCCCGATCCAATTTAGAACTGATTGCGATTCACCGCTACAATCCGTACAGAGAGAATTGTTATCGGCAGTGCGTTACGGTGACGAAGACGTGATATTTTGTATTCTAACCCCTTGGATATGTAAAGAAATATTGTTGAGTACTCCTTTGTGATTAATTAATTATTGTGTTTGGGGGCATTTCAATGAGGACCTATAGATGTTCCAATTAATTCTTCGGTGCCTGGCGATTCATGAAATAAAAAAAAACTATAATAAAAAAAGTACCGCCATACGATTTATTCAGATTCTAATTTCGCTGTACCTAATTTAACCTTATTCTCAAAAGTAACTTTTTTACTTTCATATACCTAGTATAATTACATGTTTTAAGTCCCCTGATACCGTTTTAACCATTTACTCTTCTGACGTCTAAGTGAATGGATGAGTGGTTTAATTGGAATATAAAAAAATATTTGCAATTTTCTCCTATTTGCTTCCGGTTAAAAAAAACTAATTATGTTAAAAAATACATATAAAAAATAAATATTGATTTAACTCTTATCGAGTCTTAGGAATTCAAATGTCAAAATTTAATTTTGGACGAACCATAATTATTTATTTTCTATAGAATTATTAAATTCTACCAAGATTAATATCAAATTAAAGGTGTCAGAGAGGATAGTTAAACGAAAATAATTTGTATTTCAGATCTTGTCAAGTTAGTATCTCATAGAAGAGAGCTGCACTAAAATTGAGCGATCGTCAATTGTTTTTATTACAGTTATAAGAATTCTTTATAGTTCTGTATCAAGTTAAAGTTTTTTTTTGTTTCCTGACTTTTTTACAATATTGTTTGTATATCTATTTATATATGTATAAGAAAATTTGGGTGGTTTCTACACCAGATTATTAAAAGTGATATTACTTTAAAAATAATTTTGAGAAAAAATCAAAGTTTGTTATATTATGGTATACTAATAAAATAAAATCTTTATGTAGCATTACTTGATGGGTGATAATTATTAATCAAAATTTGCGCAAAATTTATCTCTTACCGAGATCTTTGTAAGCAAAGTGCCACACCCATAAAAGGAAAAAGGCGTGATGATATATTTTATTTAGCATAAGCAAATGAGTACAACAAAATACTCATTGTCTAAATAAATGGAGGTAAATACTTATATAAATTTATTTATAATGCATTTAAAATAACAATATTGTTTTAAATTTATTTATGTTTTACGTATTTAAATTACCAGCATGTTTTCTTTCTGCAAATTGTCAAATATAAAACCACTTACAAGAATAGATTTTCTTGTTTGTATTTTAGTAGTTTGAGCAACATATTGACATTTCTGATAATTGTATGTACAAATCAGAACATTGAAGTCTACAATTTTTTTTAGTATTATTAAACCATCTAAGCTTTCAGCATATATTGTATACTTGTAGAGAAATAAATTTGTAAACATTCTTTTCTTATAATGGTATTACACCACGTCTAGAGCTATGTAAGTGGAAGAGTATGTAAAATTGTGGGATAGCAGCAGCGATGATTCGTCAATTAGTGATTCTTTGAGGGCGTAAACACGCTAATTACCTCTCTTGGCGTCTTGAATCTTCGCTGCCATTACGTTATGAATGGCCCCGCCCAGGTAGCGCGGGGGTTCACTTCCTTGCGGCCACGGCGCTGGAAGTGTGGAAATTACCTCATTTATTAGGTAAGGGTGGCGCGACCCCTGTCGCTGACACCTCTCCTTTGCACCTGCTGCCAAGTATTATTGAGTTTGCCCGAGGCCGAACAGAGGGAGAGCGGCGCTGTTCCGACGCCGCAAGTGTCTCGTCCTTTCGCACCCGACGCCGCCGTCGCCGCCGCGTCGGTCACCGGGGCCAGGACCGCATCCGACTACTTTCACTATTTAACAACTTTAATTTTTATCATTTCCCGCATTTTCTAGAATCTATAAATCAAAATTTGCAAGAGTAGTATTGGATTTTCATCAGAGATGAGACAAATAAATCTATCAGACAAATAAGGTGTAACTAAAATTTGAAAGTTGACGTACAAATTATTTTATGGTCGTGGTTCCTTTCTATAGGAATTAAATAAAGATCTGTTTCCTGGTGCCCAGTCAAGTGTTGCATTTGAAAATTTTAAGAATTAATACAGTTATTACACTTATTGCTGTTGACACTTTTGATCTTTTTGTCCCATCGACCGATGACCTTAATCCGGGCGGCTATTTTGGCGGTAGTTGTATTCGGTGATAAATTTGAATAACTAAAAAAAAATTGTGATTATTGTAATTATTAACATTTATTTTTGTGTTTTTGACCAAATATTTTAGTAATTATATTGAAACAGAACAATAAATCATAGTTATAACAAATTAAGTTGTTACAAAGGATACAAACTTTCTTTAACAATTTCAAATTGATAAGTTAGCTAAATTTACTTGTTATTAATGGCGAGTATATTTGTTAAATTTTACAAATCTAGCAAATAAATAAAAACAACAATTTTTCTTGTTAAAAATTCAGATTGACAAAAATTTAATTTAACAGATTGTCATATTTGTTCAAATTGTTAATTTAACACAATATATTTGTCAGGTTCTCTACCAATAGGAATACTTCAATAAAAGTTTAGATAATACGTTTTGAAGGGTAACATAGACGTAGACAAGAGTTTTCAGAGACCGATCTCAATCATATTCAGTCTTTCCGAGTGCCCCATAGCAAATAATCACTGAAGCGCCACTGGAATATATTTAACGGATTGATTTATTACTGCGGCTCATTTCCGAATGAACTATAGACTTTTATTGAATTAACAAAATACTATGTATAATATTTATTAGGAATAATACGTCTTCGCCACCAAAGCCAATAGCATTTATTTCAATTACTGCTATTATAATGTTAAAGATATTAATTAATACTTTCTTTGTGAGTGCGGTTCTGCTCCAAAACTCAACCTTTCCGTCCCCCTTGACCCGATCCTGTGCGTCCCACGCAGACGTCGTCCAAGTCCCGGCCACTAAATCATTCTGCCTAATTGTCGAACTTTCTTCATTGCATTCATTAATCGGATCGGGGGTTCATTAAAAACCACCGACACCGGGTGACCCGATGCGACTTTTTACCTTTAAATCTCCCTCACAGTGTATTGATCAGACTAATGGATTGCGCTGGAATTTTACATAAAAATTGGTCTTTAATTATGTTCATCATTGAACGGAATAAAAGTTAATTTAACAAATAAATTATTAGAAATATATTCTCACGGCATTTACACATTTTAGTGTGGCACTCTGCTTAGAGCAGATTTCTGTGTGTGATATATTTATTTATTTGTGTGTACATAATTTATTGTTATTTTAATCAGGATGCAAATTTACTTCAATCGCTGCAGAAGGTTAAAGATCTAATTTTTTCGTTTAAATATATTCACTAATATCGTCATATTTTATCTTTCCACGTTGCGAAATATATTTAAATATAGAAACGTTGTGGCTGAGTCTAAAAATTTAATTTAAATGGTACTAATACTTTAATTTCTACTTGGATGAATAGCCTTGCAGATAAACTTCTTTTTATTTTTTATTCAACAAAACTCCTCGAACATATTTTATAAAGTTGTTATCTTTAAATATATATTTATATATGTGGCAGAAATATACATAAACAAAATATGAAAAATTAATTTACACTTCCTAACATATGGTATGTTTGTTAGATGGTATTTAAAATGACTGATTATCTAAACATATTCAGGATTTGTTTATTTAATTATCTTTGTTCAAATATTGTGCATAGTTTTCTTTGTTTACTTCTGACCTGTGGTACGAGTATCTTCGTTGAGGATGGAACGAATATGACTTTACCTTTTAAAAGAAATTAATTTCAAATATATTCAAACATTTCTTTATTAACACTTGTTGATTTGTTTGAATTAAGAAGCCCGGATTCGTCGACTAGGGACTGTAATGCAAGAACAAACGAGAATATGCAAAGAATATTTTGTTTTTTTGTCAGTATTGTTTCAATCGCGGAACGGGAATGTGCATTATTTCGTGGATAAAAAATAATATAATTGAATATGTGTTATACTATATTGTGGTCTTGTTTTTATTTATTTATTTATTTGAACTTTGAAGTTTGGTCTTGAATTAAAAGTATTGTCGTGAAAATAATAAATATACATGATTAATTGATTACTAATTGTTTGGTGAATTTGGCAACTGTCGTTAAAATTGAGAAGAAATTTACATGTCATTGTACCTAAATCTATCACTATCAAACTTTTTGCATTCGCGTTGAACTTTGTTTGATAAACAACGGTGACGTCACGGTTTAACTACGAACCTAACTGGTGCAAAATTACGAGATTTTTCAGTGTACAGAGAGACGATAACCGAAGACCCGTGCCACTTGATAAAGCTGTAAAGTCTCCGTTGTCTTGACTTCTGACCAAACTTCTCAGTTGATGCTTACTGGTCGTTGTGTTTCGATCTCTGTGTGCGCTGTGTTTATGTGCAAGTTATAAATAAAATATTTTTGGATTTTTGACGTTTGAGACTTTTGAGTTGAGTGAAGTGGACTGTGGTCAGTGATCACGTGATGGTTTTTGTTGACTGGTGATAAAGAACGATCGCAAGGAGTAAGGAATGGCGAGCAGACGGAAGCAGGCTGTCACGCGGAGAATTAGAGGTACACCAATCCTATATTTTTTGTTTCAACCATTCTAATTATGACGCGACCATTTCCACGATTTATTTGATTTATTCTTTGTTTGTAAGATTTTAAAAGTACAGTAAGTAGGACATACATACTATCTAAGGGATTCAGGCATCTAAAATTCTTACATATTCGATCATTTTTCTTTTGATAAATTTTAAATGAGGTAAATAACTCCGTAGTAACGCATAGGTCTGTGGATCCTTTGTTCGAATCCCACTACCGACAGTTTCCAATTTAAATTAATCCTTGTGTACTCCCTCCACTAACAATTTTGGGGGCTATGACTTGACGGCTGGTAACCGCATTTCTTACGCAGAAATATATCACTTACCGAGGTCTGCGTAAGCAGAGTGCCACATTCATAATGGATAAAAGGCGTGATGATATATTTATTTATTTTATATTTAAGTAACAACAATGATTCAAATACATTGCAGCACAATCAGTAGCAAATGTTTTTATAGCACAAATCGGCATCGCACAATTTGATATCAGCATTAGGTGCAAATTTAATGAACAATATATAACCCTAAAATACATAAATAATTTATTAAAAACTATATACAATACGTATTGTTTGAACTAAATTAAAAGTAATAAAACATGTTTACAAGAATGTTTTAAATAAAATATAAATAAATAACTATATCATCACACTATTTACCTATTTCTGGATGTGGCACTCTGCTCAAAGCAGATCTCGGTATTATGATATATTTTTGTATGTGAAGTGCGGTTACCAGTCGTCAAATCAGGGCCTTCAAGAATGGTAGTGCTGGAGGATCTACGCGGTTAATTTTATGTGTTGAAAGTTTTCAAAATTTAATTTCGAAAATTTGTCGGCTGTGAGACTTGAACCAACGATCTTATGGTCCACAGTCCGATGCCTTACCACCGAGCTATTTACCCCATAAAAATAAATAAATATATCATCTCGCTTTTTACCCGTTTTAGTAGTAGCTCCCTGTTTTCAATAAGTGATATATTTTTAACACATAAAGTGCGGTAACCAGCCATAAAGTCACGGTCCCTAGAGATGCTAATAGAGAGGGAATCACACTAGTCAAGTTAAAATAGATTTCATGATCCACAGTAAAAAAAATTTGTTGATAGTTACAATGAGCTAAATTTTGTTTAGGTTGTTTAATATCTGTATGTACCTTGCTAAAAAAAATATCTTCCTGTAAACCCCAATCAAATTTTTGTGTATTGTAGGAAGGAAATTTAAAAGTTATTTGTTCAAATGATCTCTTGATTTTTCCTCTTGTGCTTCCCCTTAGCCGTGTTTTTACTCAAGTTTTTACATGAATATTTTGTTTTAATTTATCCTCTACGTTTCACGATAAATAATTTAATGGAAAATACCATTGAAGAACAAATATACCAATAGTAAACATTGAACAATATTTGTTTGATTTGATTGTATGGAACGAAATGTACAATTTTTATTATCAAAAGCCAATTAATTTTATTATGAGTATCACGTAGGTTTTCCTGTTTACATATTCCGCGAAAATATCTCTGCTAGGAAGCAAAATATTTTTAATATCTTTGCGTAAACAACTACTTCTCATTCCGATTAATAAACATTTGCGAAATATATCTCATTCTTAGTAGCAATTAATTTATCCTGACGCAAGCAAAGTGCGCTTACCTGAGCTTATCTTGTTGATGTATTGGCCAGAGCAGATAGTTTTTGCTTGGCTTGGAAGCAGGATACCGGAACCCACTCACGAAGGCTAGGAGATCGCTCACAGACGGCGTTCGGGTCCCTTGCCCTGTGTCCTGTGCTCTAATTGAGATTTACAGCCCTGATTGTGCCCGGTTATTATTCAATAAATTATGGAACGTCATAATTAACTGGACTTGTAATTAGCAACGATGTAAATATATTGTTCCGGCTGCAGCTAAGATTCAGTGCATAGCAATAATAATTTTTCTCGTTGGGACAATCTCAGCTCAATTTTTAAACTTAAATTCATGTACACATTATATAGATATATTTGTGCACTTAAATCCAGCAGTCCAATTATGACCACCGAACCTGTTTGAGAAGACGGAATTACGGGAGTAATGTTTGTGTGTTTGTTTATTTTCTGTTTAGTACAAAAAAATTTAAAATATTTTACGCCGTGAATTATACTAGATGTTTATATTGTTTACTTGCTTTTCCTGCCAATAATTTATGTGTAATATTTCGAAACGTCAAATTTTAATAATAAAAAATTGTAAAACATAGCTACCAACATTTGCAACATTGAGAAATGAATAAAAGATCTTATTATTTTGAATCCGAAGAAAATAATAAACGTTTGTTTGTTTCTCTTTCCTACGTCTCAAATATTACAAACAAAATAGGAAGAAGTATTTTAGAAATATTTTGCTCCACATCTCAAATTACAATATATGTTGAAGAGTGCGAAGGGTATTTTCCCACTTCATTGCTTCGGAATTTACAAAATTCCAATTATATGAATGTGGAAAATTACATTGGACAGACTAGCAGAACAATAACAACAAGAATTACAAAACACGAACATGTCATTTATCTTAACCTACCATCAAAATGTTTCAATGGCAGATTCATAAGAGCAGCTATATATTATTTAGTTACTGTTTATTTTATTATTAGTTCCTGTTAAATTTTAATAAAAAAAAAAATACCGAACTTAAAACCAAATAATAATTTATGATGTAAATGTTAAAAGTGTCATATTATGAGTAAGTGGGGAAATTTGTGAAACGAAGCGAAGTCGAGTGAAACATCCCGACGAACAAAATAAATCACTTTAATACGTATATCATACAAAATTGTATCTACGATCTTCCTAGTCTATCAGTAAGTACTAAAAATGTAGAATGATATTTTGACAAATATTTGTTGATTTATTGAAACAATTCGTTAGCAACGTGTTAAAAGTAAAAATAGAATTAACACTAGTGTCAGAAAGTGATACTTTTAACTTGCTAAGCAACCATTAAAAGGGCCACTTTTAACAACGATCGTAGTTAAAAAAATTTATTTAATACTGTTGTTGTGTATAGATAGAACATTGAATTACAGTAATTTTTTATAGAAAAAATAAGAAATTGTTTGTGGAAAAAAGAAATAATAAATTAAGCGAGTAAAATTAATTAATTCAGAGAATAGTGCCCAAAATAAAAGTGCTCCCAGTGAAGCAATTCCGGGGAGCAGTTCTCATCTTTATCTGCGATAATAATCCCTTATCTGTAGGCATCAAATTACCAAGAGTCATAAAGGGCAAAGATAGCAGCCCCTAAAAATCCCCGTAAATCAGAGAGAAGGTCAAACATCCAAAAACATGTCAATTATCAAAGACGACAATTACTCGGCTGGCTGTCCGATAAATAAATCTCCGTAGAGTCCGCCTCGCGTAGTATACATGGATTGGGCTAGTTTAGTGGTCTCCAGGGCCGGCCTGGTCGAAATTGCTTCTGGAATCTCCGAATCTCTCATGCATCTTATTAGCTTCGTCGCTGCGCCGTGAACAATTAAATTATTCATTTAATCAAATAAGACGCGTCTTTTGCGGCGGCGGGCTGGCTTTGCGGTTACGCAGTTTCTCCAACGTGTCAGACTTGCTGTGAAGACACCTCGCTGTGTGTACGGAACGAACGAACGAAGGAACAGATGCGGGCACGGAAATGTAAATACGGATTCTCATACGGATGTAGGGTTCTTACCTAAAAACTCGCTGCTAGGTGTTTAGTGTTTGCTTCACAAAATTCTAATTTAATTAAATTGCTGCGCGTTACCAACACAAACACAACTGTTTCCTCACTTCAAAGGAATTGCTCAATTGACACTGCAATACCGTTTTAGAAACATTCATTTTAATACATATATTTATTGAAATAACATCGACAATTGGCAATTGTTATCGTAGTAAGTTGCTAAGGTGACAAAATTGCATCGAAACTATTTCATTATCTGCCAAAAAACAATTCATTTTTCACCACGAATTGCAGGCGAGTAGTGATTTTCATGTAGCAATGAAAACAAAATATTCAAGAAGGTAAATTTCCGTAGGAATCGAAAAATTTGAAAAGATTTAAAACGAAATACTCGAAAGCGTACGTGTGGAACAATTCTGTGAATTTCAGCTTAAAATTCTATAACAATCTGTCATATTTATCAAATATTAGCAGAGCTGTCATCTGGTTCTGAAGAGATCAGAATTGTGTATTTAATTGTTATTCCATTAACAATTAATTTTTTGGACATTATTCTTATCCATTACCTACATCTAGTCAAAGTGATTTCCAAAAATTATGCACGATGTATTTGAACCAATCGGAAGTGAGAATTTTTGACGTATCTACCAATCAAATGTTGATTATACTGGAAATTGTGCACCGTGCATGACCAATCAAATATCGATTATACTGGAAATTTGATTGGGATAATTTTCTCACTTCTAATTGGTTCAAAAACGTAAAATACGATTTTCATTAGAATTTCTTCTTTAGTTTCATTATCGTTTGAATAAATTTTTATTTCAATACAATTTTTAGGTTATAATTTTAACGCAAAAACATTACTTGAAGATAACTTAAATATAGCCTATTTTGAAATTTGGCAGTAGTCATATGTTCTCCATAGAGAATTTTAACTTAAAAAGTAGAATATTTAGAAAAAAAAGATGTTAAGAAATATTGTTGTTCTCTACGAGTTAAATGTACTTATTTTTGTTGCTTCCTGTATATATGTACGTACGGACTGTATTGTCCAGTTGAATATCCTTCCGTTTCGGATTAAATATTAACGATTATAATTAGCCGAAAGGGTGGGAATGATAGCGCGGGGCAAAGGAGCGATTAAAGTAGATTTTAAGGTCGTAGTTTATTGGCAAGTGGGAATAAGTATATTAAATATTATTTGGGCCTCCCGTGGTGCTATGCAGACAGGCTGTTAGTGATACTCAGCACAACACCGCTTCACGAGCTGACAGTTTACATTATGCTGCAGATTTGTATACACATATCTTGGAAATGACGCGATTCAGCGCCGGGAATCCGTCCACGTAGCCCGCCACTGGCTTATATTATTACTAACGTACTTATTCCAAACAGATTTATAACCTGGTTTATCAAAATATTTCTGTTATACGGGTATTCCATTTCGCATTTCGGAATGCACTGCTGTTTAATGGTGTTTTGAAGCGCGTTAGTGTTATTGCTTACAGCTTTGCAAATATACAAACTTCCTGACTTATATTCCTTACATTTTAATAATCATTTACTTTCATAAGACGCCACAGTTGTTAAAATTATACATTGCATGACATATTCTCGAAAATTGGTTTCACTCTTAAATGTATCATCTATTGTATAGTTGTGATTATTTTTTGACATTTCTTAAAACCAATGAAATGCATCTATCATTGTTTGTCATTTGTCTGCCTTTTAACCAATCTTATTAATATTATAGTAGGAAAAAAGCTCTAGAGATTATTCCTGGCGATAGTCTCTGTAGCTTTTCAATTTCTTGATAAATGTCAGATAGTTAGGTTAAGTTAGCACCTAATTTTGTTTTGAATTTATGGATCAAAAAATACTTAAATGTAATTTGAAAGTTCAATAAATTAAAAAATAATTCTCAGTAATAATATAACAAGAGAGTGAAAATAAATTGAAAATAATTTGACAGATCTTTCGAAAACTTGTTGCCAGGTAATAGCCACGAAAGCTCGTAGGGCTTGAGTGGCTATTGCCAAATGGAGAAAGATACTGGAGAATTATTTTCTAATTTATCGAACTCTCGAGTTATATTTAATTAGATTATTTTTTGATTTTATTATCAGGCACAGCACTAAATCTATATTTTTGCTCACTTTTACTTGTGTTGATGATAACTATCTGACATCTGTCAACAAAAACAAAAAAGCTACATAAAATATTGCCGGGAATAATCACAAGAGCATTATTCTCAGTTTAATAATGACAGGATTGGTTAAAACGCAGACACGTGACATACAATAAAGCATTTCATTGGTTTAAAGAAACGTCAAAAAATAATCCAATTTCTTTCTCGAAAGCCGAATAGTCACGAAAGTCCGTATTGCCTGGCACAAGATTTCGAAAATTTTGTCAAATTATTTTTAATTTATTCTCACTTTCTCGTTATAATTATTACTGATTATGTAAATATCAGTTATGTCCAGCATTATAACGAAATTTAACTATCACTTAAATTTACTTTCAAAGAATATTATTTGTTTTTAATAAGTGCACATCATTTGAAATTATTTTATTACTTAACATTGCTGTCAAAAATTTTGGTGTAAATTTAGTATGGAAGTAAATTTAACTGTTGTTTAAATTTCTTTATAATACCCGGCATCATCATTTGTTTATTTATTTATTGCCTTTCTATGTAAATAAAACAATTTTTGAGAAAAGTTCTTTAAATAAATATGTAGTTAATAGTTAGACTACATGTTTGCAAAATAAGGGTGACATCGATAAATGCTTTTATAAAAACCACAAAAATATTTCGAAAAGATAATTTTTTCTTTTTACTTTTTTGCACTTGTTGCACCCTATAGGTACAATCCTGTGTTACTTGGCACAATGTTTAGTCCAATTCGAAGTAAAGTTGTGCCACCCATACATCATCTTTACAGTAAACCTACTCCTACAAAATTCTTTGTACACATTAACATCCAGTAATCTCTTCTTCTGGATAGCTTAACATCTTAACACCTCTTCATCATGTCCGGCAAGGTCTTCCGTTGGGTATTTCTATCCCGCAACCGGAAGTAGATGGTTAATGTACAACTAATACCACCACAAACATTCGGCGTCTTCGCCTCCGCTATTCGCGTTTCAAATAGAACGTTCTATTTCTATATTCATAACTAATAACCGGCCGCTGGTTCTCGCGGAGCTAGCACGTCTTGCAGTGTTTTGTTTTTGTGTTTTGGGCTGTCATGTGCCACATTGCCTTGCTGACAAGTCGGCTGTTTGGTTCAGCGATTGTTTAAATTGTTTTGATGGTGTTTTGGTTTTGCTACTTATTGTATTTTGTATGTAAATATAATTTTGTGGCTTTGTTATTTTTTTGTAACTTGTAGTGTGATTTATTTCCAACAGATTGAGCTATATTCATAACCGTTTAATAGTCTGCGTTGACGTCTTTGAAGAAGAATTTATTCTTCTCCACACTTTGATCAAACCATCATTTGCTCGTAAATGTCAAAATGTTAGTTTGATCGTAAAAGTATTATTTTGTTGGAGACTGTACAAAAGATAATTTACTGCAGGCAATTCATTTTTATTCTACGAGTAACTGTCGAAACTAGAATTATTTTGTGGAATTATTCAAAATATCGACACTTCTACATCTCTTTACCACTACAAAGTAAGAAATATAAATAACCTTTTCATTAGTATATATAAAAAAATTTCGAATGTACTTAGTAATAATAATGATAATGAACATGCAAATTTATCAACAATTTAAATATAAATTAGTAACCCACCATAGATTTCTTATCGAACAATATAGAAGCACAAAGCACCACTATCAAGAAACTTATACTTTGTATAAGAAAGTAAAACTGTCAAGTTATTAGATATCAGATTACATGAATGAGGACAATAATTATAACTGAAACTGCGCTGAAAAAAAATGTGCGATGAGCTGGCACATGTAAGTGAATGAAAATATGTTTTTGTCTAAGAGTGTACGTACAAAAATTCTGTTGTTTCCGTACTGACATTAATATCGACAAAATTAAACACGGCATGGCTTTCCTATTTTACAAATATTTGTGTGTAATTACAAAGCAAACAATGAACAATGACAATTCTTTCCCTGATATTATTTATCGTTTCACCATTTCCAAAAATATTTTAAACCTGTGTAAATGTCGAAACGTCCACAATATCATCCAGTGACAAACGGCCATAACTCAAACTGACAACAACAGAACGAGCTGTGCAAACATTCGTGGACACGGTCAAACACATTCAACACACACTCCTCAAAAATAAAATTAAAATACTCTCGCTGCCGTTATTTAGGAACTATTCACTGCTAATCCGCGGGACTGCGTTTTTATATCTATGGTGTTGCACAATCCTTCATTGCAGTCAGCGCTAACAGTACCTCTCGAAAAAAATCTAAAACAAGTATGTTTACACAGAGATCTGCTCTAAGCCAAAAGCCACACCTAGAAATAGATAAATGTCGTGATGATATATCTTATGTTATCATAAACGTCAAATAGTTTTAGTTTGAAATGTCATTTTTTGTTACTGAAGAGTAAGGATTATTATTATTAAATCAAAAATGTGATCGTTGAAAAAGTATAGTGTACAACTTTTGCAGAACTACCAATTTCATGCTCGTGTGATTTCAGCACTTGATTTCGTCTCGTGATAAAACTCTCACAACTCGTGTGAAATAGATAACTTTCTGCACTTGTTGCCCAATGTACTATTATCCTACTGAAATTGTTTTTATTTTAATAGATAGAAATGTTCTGTGAGAAGAGACAATAATAATCGCAATTTCAGGCATTGTTATATGGATTGAATTTAAAAAATAATTAGCAGCAATAAAATAAGTGTATAGTGTCTGTGGAAGTAAACGTAAACGAATGTTTGACACCATAAAATGACAAAAACCTAAGATTTTCTCAGGAGTGATACGTAACATCATTGTCTTATATGACTCTACTGGGGCTCTTTAAAAACATAGCATTTTCTAAATGTTTAATGATACTTTTCGCATTACCTCGTCCAAGGAAAACATAAGGAGAATTTGCTGAAACAATCAACTACAACCAAGATCATTATCAAATTTGTATTGATTACTTCCCACGATAACGATTTTTTAGAATGTCTACCCATTTAGCCAGCTGAAGCCTTCTGTTTAGGTTTATTTATTGGAATTGACATAACATGGGCTTACTTACAGTATTTTAATAATAATCTATGTATTAGAGTAGGTGTGTATGTTAGCAGTCAGTTAGACTAATTAGGTATTTGAATAATGCATTATTAATTTGTTTATTTCATAAATTATAGATATTTCTAAAATTCTTATTTCTTTTTCTATAAAAGGATAGGGCGCCATAAAATGAACACTTGCTAAGATCGGATCTGGCGTGTTGTTAATTTATTTGTATACATATATTTATATATATTTGCGGTTCTTGCCCCAAAGTGAATTTTGCGCATCGTAAAACGGACTATAATCCTCGGTAAATGATTGAAATGTCTGCACGGCTGTGGTTCGCTGCCGCGTTGTCAGGTGAGACCGCCTCTTCGCTGCACCTGTCCACTTATGTTACCGTGCTGTTCAAGAAGACAGGTACAAATGGTTCCTGCCATGAGAAAAATGTCCACGAATATTGTGGCTCAATCTTTGGAGGAATTCGGGTTTTACTGGATTACTGAGTTAATTTTGTTTTACCTTGCCTTCACAGAATCTTAAAATTTCGTCACTTGATACACGAGAAGTATTAATTAGATTTTCTTAGAACCTTTACACAAAAATTTATTTAAATAAACATACCTATCTTACGAGCAGCAAAGAACTATTTATAATACAGAAATTTTAAATATGCTTAATCATGAATAATGATTCACTAAAAAAAAAATGTAAACATTATTTTGGCATCAAACCTTTTATTTAAAAGCTGCGCATAATAAATGTAAAATTACAATCTTTATGTGCGTGAATAGGGCAAATAGAGTAATGGTGCGTTTTATTTATAAAGTAGTGACAAATATTCAACATGTCTCAATGAATAACAGTCTCAAGTTCCTGTTTCTAATTACATGATAATTAATCAATACCAATTTGTCTCCGTGCGATATCAAACACCCTGTATAAAAATCCTTTGGAATCTCTGTGGCGCCGTTGCGTCTCCATCCATTTGTCAAGTGTTTCCAGGCGGTGACAGGCGTGGACACCCTGTAAATACACGCCACGCAACGACGAAACTTTTACATACCACGGATAGTTAATTAACCTTGCCAACCGACGCCGCCGCCGCCGGATTGCGACGTCGCTGGGAGTCGATCACAGACTATTTTTGTTCGCAACATTAAACTGAAGGTATTTCATTTGTACCTGTCTGTAGTGGAAGATGTCCGATGGTTCGTTCCTGCTGGCGAGGATGGGATCAGGCAGGTGCATAGAAACAGGAATCCCTTATAAATCTTTTAGAAAGGATTTAATGATATAAATGGTTTTCACACTTGCATTATAAATCTGCATATTTTTCCTTGCTTAACAACATACATCATAACTTCATTTCGATGGTTTTAATTGCTTTTTTAATACGTATTTAAGGGGACATCTCAAATGTCTTCTTACATTCTATGAATTCTCGAACTTTAACAGATAAATAATGACAAATATATTTTGTATCATTTTCTCGAATAATTTCTATATCGAATGGCGTGCATAAATAAATAAATGAAGAAACAAACATACTAATGTGTAATCAGCAATAATTATAATATAACAAGAGAGTGAGAATATATTGAAAATTATTTGACAGATCTATCGAAAACTTATTTCCATGCAATAGTCATGAAAGCCCGTGCCAAATGGCAACACGTTTGAAAAAGAAACTAGAGAATTATTTTCCAATTTATCGAACCCTCGAATGAGCAACTGACATACTAACGTAACCTAACTATCTGACATTTGTCATTTGTCAAGAAAAAAAAAAAACAGAGATTATCGTCTTGAATAAACTGTAGAGCTTTATTATAACTATAATAATGATAGAATTGGTTGAAATGCAGACACGTGACATCGTGACAAACAATGACACATTTCAATGGTTTTAAGAAATATAAAAAAATAATCAGAAGAATAGAGTGAATCAGAATAAAGGCTATGAAATAAACAAGACTTAGTTTCCTCTTACGAATCATTGTTTGTTGTTACTTGTTTATGTTGTTTACTTGTTTTTCTGACAAAGATTTACCTATAGTATTTCGAAATATAGAAATTTAATAATAATAAAAAAAGATTTACAGGAATTAAAACCAAAAATCTTTTAACTTAATAAATATTGTTTGTAATTGCATTGAGATGTGATGTAAACTTTTTGAATGGACCCAAACAGCTTTGCTATACTAGCGTGGGTTATTTTTCCTTGTCCAATTCCAATAAAAATAGAGGTCTCAATTAATAGAAATGTGGGCTATCCGGTCGGAATTCTAGAAATATGATGAATCTCTCATCCCACTCAATTCCTGTAAGACACGAGGCTCACACCCAAAGAAAAATTCAAAACAATTTTCTAGTTTCATTCGACACGAACCCACCCATCTCGTCCGTTCCTTCCACCTGCATTCCCACTTCGCGCTCTAATTCGGCGGTTATGAAAAATGGCGTCACTTTGTCCGCGTGACAGTTGCAACAAGCAGAGCGGAAATACCGGTTATTAAGCGCATTCGACGCAATCCGAAATATCTGACGAGTTAATCACCGAACGGTGAAGAAGCTGGTTTGCTCGGCCATCTATTGTCCGTCCTGCGAACTTAATTAGGTCTAGCCACCACTGGCAGTGATGGATATGTGAATGTTTTATTTTTTAAATTTATCGTCGCGCCTGATTTATACGCTTGTCAGATTTAATTGTGACGATCATTTGTTTCTGTTGCAGGTGAGTTGACGTTTGGATTTTGTGGATGCCTATTGCATAGAGCCTGTACAATGAGGCGACGACAACTTAACTGCAAGTGGGGCCAAAGGTTTGGACTATCTATTTCCTAAAATATATTTAGCTATTAACTTACTAAATTAAAAATATTTTCAATAATCGTTCTACTACTGAATATTAACTCGATTTCAGTCTGGGTTAGTGACTATACCGGTATACTAATATACATATATACATAACGTAAGACTATATCCCACTATGTGGGATAGCACGAATTCTGAAACACAGTCAATTAACAATTATTCTCCTCCAAACATTCCACCACTTTCGCCTCGTCCTCATTCATACGTGCTCGTCTATTCTTCACACTCGGAATCATTTGTTTATGTAACAAACCATCAATCATACCTAGCCATTTATTCCTCGGATACCAATCATGTTCAAGCCTTACTTACTTACTCCCAGTTTCTTAACAACATTCTTCTCAATCTCACACTCACCGTACACCAACGTCACGTCTCATATATCAACTCCTTCATACTTCATTTCCACAGAAATTATACGTCGTTCATGCTTCTACATTCACATCCAACATTTATAATAATCCATTAATATAGGCACTAACAAACTTTTATAAACACTCAATCGAGCATCTCTAGATACATTCAAATTTCGAACAAATGTATCCTTGCAACCTGTAGACACCCAACTTTCAATTTGCAGGTCAATACGTTCATATACTATATACTATATACTAATTCATTCACTTGTTTCAATCTCACACCATACTCAATAAAACATTACAATCAATCACCAAATTATTCTTCTCAAACATCAACACTTTACATTTATCGACATTCAATAACAGATTTAAACCTTTCCCTATTTCATTTATGCTCACAATCATTCTTCTCAATTCAAAATTTTGGGTATGGTTAGTACGAATATTCTTTATAATTATTAATGAAAACGTACTAACCCTTCACTGAAACATTACAATTAATTAGTCTACACGTCATTCTTCTCAAATAGCAACACTATACATTTCTTGACATTCAATAACAGATTTAAACCTTTCTCTACTTCATTTTTTACAATTGCTCCGCATTTTCACCCAATACAATAACATCATATACTTTTTGAATTGAGTGATAAGTAAATCAAAACATTAAATTCTATCTTGTAGATTTCGAGGCAAAGACAATTTAGGTGTAGTTTAGGTCATAATTATTTATTAAAATAAATTTGTAGTACAATTTTTCTGGATTTTCTGCATAGTAGCAGTAGAATATAGAACGCAGGGAAATATGTCACTATGCATAATGTGACAGATGCGAATTCCAAAGTCTAAGCATCATTTGTAATATAGCATGTAAAGTGCATCTAACAGCATTCATATCCTCAAGGGGGCATCGGGCACGCATCTTGGTTACCAACGGGTAAAATTATTTGTGTCATTTTAGCGAAATAAAGAAGAGAAAAGGTTCATTCGACGGGGCCAGAAGCCGAAATGAACAAAACACGAATATCAGTGGAAACATCGCGCTGTCGTAAAATAAATTGAATTTCAAATCAGTTTGTTGATAAAATTCAGTGCCTTCCTCATCCCCGCCGCGGCGTCTTCTGCGCCCCCGTCGACGCCAACTTGATTCGCACGACTGGTAATAGCGCACACAATGGTATATTTTATCCACAGCAAGATTGGAGTGCAACGCTGGGCGCGATGTTTTTAACAATATATCTCGACGAGTCGACAATGATACAAAGCACTTTAGATACACATACGGAATAACTTACGATTGATAAGTGTGTATCAAGATATTTCAAGGTGCTGAGGATTTATTACGCGTATGACATTTACTTTATTGTGAGATTTGAATTCGTTTTGTGTCCCCAATTCCACGAGAAGAATTCGTGACGCAAATGTGTGAATTTCGGGAATTTGAATAAAAATGTTAATGGCTCTAGATTTAGTCTGAGAGGCTACCTGGGCGGATCCGTACCTCGTTTCGCATTGCTTACATCGCGAACCCGCCAGAAATACATTGTCGAATGTCGAAGAACGCCGCAGGTAAAGTCCAGCCACAGTTTGAATTCCTCGTTATTTATAAATTATAAAAACCTATTAATGAAGGAAGTGTGAGAAGCATTCGAATTTCATAACCTATCGACCAATGGCCAATTGTGCTATTCTGTATAAACATTAATATTTTTTTACTGTCAAATAAACCGATTTGTTGCCAGATTTTTTTATATTTCTTTGACTGAGCCAACAAAATTGTCCGTAAATCTTATAAACCGGTCGCGAAATATTCACTGTCTACTTTTATTGACGTTTTAAAACAAGACTTATTGCTCAGTTCTATGTTCGCGGCTAGTTAACATTCCAAAATTTATAATAATAATTAATATCTTTACCTTTTATATTTGCATAAATATATACGAGTGCAAACATTTAGAATCTATCCGGATTATAAACAATTTACAGGATTAAAAATATGTTTACATTACAATAAATTAATAGAAAATTAAAACATACAATAAATAAATATGTATACACGCCATACTCTTATTTATTGTTACCAACAACGACGAGATTAATTTTTTTTGTTCCAGTACTAAGAGAAAAAGAAATCTGCTATACTTTTCTAGAATCTTGTTCTCGTATTTATTGAACATAAAAATTCACAAATAATTAAATATTATTGTCTTGACATTCAATGACAACTACAATGTTTTTATTTAATTATTTATAATGTAATCTCTATCAGGCAGACTCACAAGTGGAATGAATGCTCACACCATTTTTTCGTCATCTGGAACTTCGTTTCTAAATGTGTCAAATTTTATGCTCACCAATCTTGTCTACAACCACAGTTAAAATAAATATGTTCTGAGAATGGATAATGAAGTTGGAGTTGAAATTGACCCAGTGTTCTTGTCAATAAATTGTCAAGAACAAAAATATTGTCGTTCGTTTTACACACGTAAAATTTGTAACAATTTCATGCTTCTAATATTTTTTGTTCAAGATATACGCAAACTTATCAAAGCAAGAAAGAAGTTTGACTGATTAGCAATGACAAAAATCTTATAGAATTCCCTAAAAAGATGTCGAAATGATAGAACATGTTCTGATGCATCAATAAAATATCTTGCATTTCTCTCCATTAATATACGAGTAACATTATTAAATAGAATAGAATTGAATTCTACTGATTAGGAATGCTCTACTATTTAATTTTCTAACATTTTTTGACCAGGAATAAAACAATTTCTTGCTCTTATAACCGTTTTACGATCTATATTTCACAAGTGCCTTAACTTAGACTTGTATCTAATACTGTTAGTGTTTTCTATCAATTTTTAGACAGCTAATATTATTTTTACTATGAACTATGATCTGTAAATGTAAAGAGAAGGTATTACGGAATTTTTAGTAAATTCATATAGTTACGTGTTTTAAACATGGGTCCGAGCATACACGTCCGCGCAATAAATTTGCAACAACGTCGCGACTTTCGAAAAACTAACAATACCGACGCATGGAACCCTGTGTATAGTGGTCTACGTTTTGTTCTTGTTCTACTGAAATATGTGTTTAAACTTAGGAAATTATACATTTTATTCTTTAGAATCAGCGTTTATGGTATTACAAAAAAATGATTCCTTTCAAATAAAGTCTATTCCTTTTACCACCCAATTCAGGGCAATCTTGTCAATATGTTACCAATAAAAAGGGTAATAGCCACTGATGGTCAAGAGGCTAAGAGATTTACAATATGCAATCTGATGGTTTTAAATATAATTATAATTCGTAGCTCGGATAAAGGGCCGCAGATGAGTCGTGATTTGGAGATCATTATTGCCGACGGTCCCTTGCAGTTATGTGTTGACTGACCATCAACAAATTCGTAATGCAAGTAAAATATTCAGTCAACCGGTGAAATTACGGCCCTATTACTGTACCTAATGCTCCACGATTGGAGAAACAGGAGAAACAAGAAAAAATATTTAATTAGTAACAAGAAAGGTACTGGAAAGTGTAACATCTTCTTTTTCATTGGACTGATGGGAACGACTGAGCATTTTTTCGTGTAAAGCAAGAAGATTTATATTCCGATTCGTCATAAATATTCACCTCGGCGTATCGGATTCCGCGAGCTAATGAAAAGAAAAACCACGTTAAAAATTCCATCCGACGTGATTAATTCATTATCATGATTGGAGATTAGAATCTCAATTTATAAAATACACAGCATTATAATTAGCAATTAGAAAGATCCTGGAAGCTCCTTCAGGCACGCCACACGCCTCTGTATATATTTTAAAGTTGATGATGTATTTTAATTAGTCGACATGTAAATCCGATTAAAAGTGGCGCTGTTGTTATTACCCTAAGTGGTTCGCACTTTGCATATTTCCAAGATTGGTTCCCGACTCCCGAGTTTGCTGTGTTTGACTTGAGAGAGTTCAGACTCTGCTCCGCTCGTCTTCGTAAAGGTAAACGTTTCGAAATTTTATAACTTATTCGTTCCTCGGCAGACAAACAAGGTGTATCTAGAGATTTGCATTAATTTTATACCGTCATAAATGCAGCTTACTCTGGCGGCAACCAGAAGCTGTCGTAGATTGACTTCGCTGAAAGTCTTCGCGTGGCTTCGCCTTACTTCGGAATTATTGCGACGACTTTCGTATTTCCATGGGGTTGTTTTAATTAATACAATAACTAATAGAACTCTATGATTATTTAAGTCAAAAATCAACCAAACGCTGATTCTAAAGGATGTATTAGTTCTTGATGTAAGTTAAATAATAAGGACAGAGGAAATAGCAAGAATTTGAAATAGGATAAACTTCGAGTGAGCGAGGTCAAAGAGCATGATGAATGTTTTAAAAATTATTAACTTTTTAAACTTTGATCGTTTCTATCATAAAGTTATTTATTAATTTGTTACTTTATAGTAAAGAGCCCCATTGCTTTACAAGTCCAAATTTTTTTCAACCTTTTCGAAGACCGTCTGTCAAAAAATCTGTTGTGGGCTACAGATTTCTTATCAAACAATGCAGGAACATGGACCACCACTTTTCAATTGTGACACACGTTTTATTTTTTCAAAAAGCACAGGTTAGCAGATTAAACGAAAATTTCTAAATATACTTTTTTAACGCCTTTTAATTCATAAATGGTGACAGTAAGATTCTATAATGTCAAAAATTGTCGTTAAACCGTAATTTACTGAGATATTTCAAAATAACTTGATAAGACATCAAGTAACCACTTCCGGTTATTGGATTATCACCAAAAACTAATCAGCTCTTTCCAAGGGGATACAGTTGATATATACAAAATATGACATTATTCTGTTCAATAGGTTTTAAGAAACTGTGGCTACAGAGATTCACACAGATCGACAGACTGACAAACAGACAGACAGACACACATACAGACATCATCGAGAAACTAGGAAAATTGTATTCTCGTAAATCTCGCAAAACTCACTACCGAATTTTTAGCATGATTCCTGTACCTTCCTTAGAAGATGTGGTGGAAGTTAAAAAAAAAGAAAATATTTATTTTTTCAATAAGTGCTCTTAACGGTTTAATGCATTAATAATGTGTATTTATTCTCGTTGAGTAAGCAAGCGATGCCATGATGCCAAACTATGATTGGAGGAAAGAAAGTCAACAATTGTATCACCTTGTTTGTTTGCGGCAAATAGGTACCAACGAATAACATCGTCTGATACCTCTCGCTATCAATCCCTGATGACAGACAACATTTACCGGTCACCCGAGGTCAAAGTAGTCAACACAAATAAACCTTGAATACTCTGGCTTTGTAATTGTTCTTATCTACCGTGTTTCAAATTTAACAACAGTGAATCATCGATAGTCCAAGAAGACTATCTCCTAGAAATATTTATTCTTGTCTTAAACAAACAAACTACTAAAATATACAATTTGGATTAGATGTGCTCTAACTTTTTGCCTTGGGACATCGTTAAATCTATTTAAAAGAATCATGCACTCTTCCGAATATTTTCTAAATAGGTTTACATGTCAATAATGCACTGGAATATTAATACCTCCCACGCACACAGGAGATATTTGGGTCTATTCTCTAAAAAGTTGCTACCGTAACAACTTGCTAATTGCGACAATAATGAATCGTTTTTCGACAACTAATGAAATCTTGATGTTTTGATGCGATTTTGTCACCATTAGCAAGTTGCTACGTAACAGTTTCGTTAGAGAATTAGGCCGATTTTGACGGGTTAAAATTTTCTGTAGCAAATTTTCGACACAAGCAATAGTTTTTAATTAATATAGTAGTGAATATTTTTTATTTGTTGTAGTAATGAACTTGTAATTCGGGATGTGCAATTCAAACTTGTATAAGTAGAGGTTCAGGCCATTTCTTTCGTAGGGAGTGGCCACATTCCTGACTGGGATAGAAATCGGTTTGTAAATTTATAAAAAAACTTTTGGATTAAATTCTTTAAAAATATTTATTTAAATGCGTTTCGAATTATTGAACATAATCAAACAAATTGATTCCAAATGAAAAACTTAACTAAATCCAAGATCTTTTATAATTTTATAAATGTAAGTTCTGAAAGTTTTTTCTCGTCACAAATTTGTCTATGATTGATTTAGATAAATTCGTATCTGCACAAACAAACAAAATATCAGTTTAAGTTTTCCAATTTTTATTAAAAAGTCGGTTTCGAATACCCTCTTTTTTAATCTACCGGTACAAAACTTGTGGCTCATTGTATATTCCGACCACAATACAGTAAAACACAGTGGAGTACTCGTGTATAGTGTACGCAGCATGCGCGGTGTCCCAGGTGTTTGATCAGCCGCGTCGTAAAACAGACGCTGTGATTGCTTCCGTCACTCGAATGTCCCGACCGCCGCCACGTGTGTGCGAACATCCGCAATCTGCGTACATAGCATCCTGATGCCGACGCCGACGCCGACGCTGGCGTCGGTTATGTTATGAGCGGCAAGTTCGCGTCACTAAAACTGAGGTTATGGGACTTTTACCACCCGTGTTTACCTATCAATTTTTATTTTATTTCATGCTGGATTATTTATTAATGCGCAATCACATTTTTACGAAAGCGCACGAACTCAAAAACTGACATTTCTGAAGATTAAACGAAGGAATTTTGGAAAAATAAAGCATGTTTTCTAATATTCAGACGGGTTCGATATTTCACGATAGGTGGAGTAATAAAACGGTAAAATATATTGCTGAGATACCTACCAATAAAAGATATTGCATTTTCTATATTTCTGTAAAAGAAAATAATAAAATTAATTTATGTACCTTGGCTTGAATCGTAAAATTTCAATTCAGAATAAAAAGTTACAGGTACAAATAAATTCCACAATCTAATAAAAAGAACACAATTCTCCATCTCCGTCCAACTTTTCTCTTTGGAGCATCTTCTTCTTGTCTGACGCCGGAGGCTGATCGAATTATGCAAGAACAATAAAGTGATTCGCGGGCGAGGAAGAATCTCTTCATGTTTAAAGTGACAGTATTTTCCACCTGTTTTCGGAACGGCCGGTAAATGTCAAATATTTCACGGAGTTATCGGTCCCCGCGGAGCGAATTTGTGTTTACTTCCCACAGTAAGGGGAGGGGTAGGGAGTGGGAATAGTCATACGCGACCGGTAGAGGCGCTGCCGTCGCTCCGGGCGGTAATGAGAACTCCGGGATGCACCTGAGGCATTACAATAAAATTGCTACAGTTGGAATTCGCTACAAGCATCTTTTGCATCTGTGATTTGTATATGAATAAAATCGATAATTGCATATCGCAAGTTTTACTGCACTATTCTTTCATTACTGAAACTCTTGATTACTCCTCTGACATTTATTTAAACCCTGGTAAGCCAAAAATATACCTAATGGTCAGATTTAACATCCAATATCTGAATAGATATCTAAAATTTTACTACAAATCAAATGTAATCAGATAGAATGTCATATATCCTCACAGCATTAAAACTTTTTAACAAAAAACTAAAGCGATGAAAAAAGAAATTGTAAAGTGAAAAATAAAATAAACCTATTTTTCTTCAACCGTCATAAAAGTATGTTGTTATGTATTTGTATTCAACAAGTTCTATATTGTCGCCGCCAGCGTAAAAATGTGTCTTTGACAACATTTCTACTCCGGCGGCGGACAAAGTAAAATATTACGAAAAATAGTTAGGTTGTAATTCAATAATTTGACAGTTAAAAATAAAACAAATAAACAAAATAACAAAACAACAAAACAGTATGTTCTGTGGCAACTAGAACCAGTACAAAGTTGTGCATGGTAGAATCGGTTAATAGGTAAAAATTCAGTAAGCGAATCATTGCCTATTATTTTATTACTCTTAGGGGTTGAATTTTTTTTCAAATTTAAATGGGACTAACTTCATGTTATATCTTATCCGATAAAAAAGGATCATTAAAATCGGACTACCCTGTAAATAGTAATATTTGAAAACCTCCTTTTTTTCGTCGGTAAAAATGTAGTTAATTTTGTTATAATATAAAATATGTAAAATAATATTAGTACTATTTTTCTATTTGGTAACATTTAAAATTTGTTTAGGCGGGAGGTTATGTGTTGGACACATCAGATTATTTTCTCTATTACGTGAATAATTAAGTATTTGGGTTACTTAGTAATCTTCAGTTATTTAACAATATCAGTAATTGATTTATTATCAGAATTAATTTATTCATTTTTGATTAAATTATGTGACTTAAGTTCAGTGAAATTGTGTCAAGGAACTGTACGCATCTTATAATGAATTTACAAGGTTCAAATTCCAAACACCATTTAAGTAAATTTGCGCTATTCGCGTGCATTAAGCAATTTCACCCTAAAATTATTGTCGTAATACTAATAGATTTGATGTGCAACGCGTTCGCGGTTGCGTAAACGTGTCAAAAATAACACCATTCCTAAACCTAGTTGCAGTGGAGCATAATATAGAAAATATACGATCTGCCAGGCAGTTAAGTGAATAAATATTAGCTGTGCGGTGTCGGCGAACGCACCACACATGAACACATGCACGGGGTAATTGTGCATTGCTTTGACGAGCCACTGAATTATGCTGAGCTGAACTGAGGCCGCTGTTTTGTGCCGCGAATTTACTGCGCTATCATTTACAGTCTCTTTCACCGGAAACCTCATTACGTCATGTCCCGTATTAGTCCGCCAAACTGCACCGCAATTCATCAAGAGGTACGAGCCACTACCTGCACGCATAAAAATATTATTGCTAAAAAATATATGTTTTTGTAGATTTTAAACATGAGTAGGTAGCATATTTATACAGCTCAACAATGTTTCATATTTGTAAAACAAATGAAATATTTACTTTTCAAAATTCGCAGCTATTTTTGAAATCCTTGTTAACACACGTGTAACTTATATAAATAAATTTTTACTGAAATTCAAATATACTCGTTCAGCACAATTTTCTAACATGAAATATTAAAATAATGCGCGATTTATTTATTTTTACACTCTGTGTTAGACCTAACTCTGCTGGATACAGTTCCAGCGTCTCCAATTTGGGGCAGCGGAGATTTCAAATAATAAATATTTTTGGAATAGGTTCCTCGTGTCCTTTAAATTTTCTCCATAAAAACTAATAGTATATAATATTATTAATTAGATTAGATACTAGGTTTGTTCCAAGTGGTCGTTTCTGACAAGTTTGTGACATGTTTGTGACAAATTTCAGTGCGCCTGCGAAAAATGTAAACAAGTTAACTTTGAAACATAGACTGGAACGGCGAATGGAATGAAGCGCATGTGCATGCTCATATTTTGTTTTGACAGCTAACCTTAAATATAAATATAAATAAAGAAATTCATACATTTTTCGCCACAAAAAAGAAATGTTTCAAAGTTAACTTGTTTACATTTTTCGCAGGCGCACTGAAATTTGTCACAAACATGTCACAAACTTGTCAGAAATGACCACTTGGAACAAACCTATTATTCATGATTGATAATTTTATATATGATTATTTTTTGACGTTTCTCTAAACCAATGAAATGCTTTATTGTATGTCACGTGTCTGTGTTTTAACCAATCCTGTCATTATTATACTGAGAATAATGAATGCTCTTGTGATTATTCCCGGCAATTTTCTCTGTAGCTTTTTTGTTTTTGTTGACAGATTTCAGATGTCAGATATTTATCATCAACACAAGTAAAAATGAGCAAAAAAGATAGATTTAGTAACGTGGCTGATGATGAAATCAAAAAATAATCTAATTAAATATAACTCGGGAGTTCGATAAATTAGAAAATAATTCTCCAGTATCTTTCTCAAACTTGTCGCCATTTGGCAATAGCCACGAAAGCCCCGTTGCCTGGCAACAAGTTTTCGAAAGATCTGTCAAATTATTTTCAATTTATTCTCTCTCTCTTGTTATATTATTACTGATAATAGTTTAAATCTACGCTTGCTCTAAATATATGAAATTGACGTTTTATGAAAAATTATTCAAGTTATGCTCGGTTGCTAAGATTATGCTATTTAACTGACAATTCACTATATAATGAAGCATTTTAGTCACTTGTAAATGATTTTTGTTTTTAATCACTAAAAATAAATGAATAATGTATTCCAATAACTGCAACTGTAACATAAAATATTTTTTATATTTTGAGTACATAATGAATTCATTACGAAATCCTAGTGCGAATCTAAAGAGCTTTCATTTCGATACAAACTTTTTTTTTATTTAGAAGGTTGGTACTAGATGATAATAACTTAAATGTTTCTCTTAAAATTATATTCATAAATCAGAATTGACATTAACTTTCAAATAATTGAATAAATGTCAATCCAATGTTATCAACATTGTATTAAAATTTCTCTAAGTCAACTCGGTTTAATATAGAAGTTATTTAAAAAAATAATTTTAGATTTTGGTTTTCTAGAAGACAACCAAAATTAATAGTTTTTTAGGTAATGTCATGCACACAAAATTTTATTTTTGGTAAAAAATTAAATTGTTGTGCTTTTATTGAAATAGTAATTATATTAATTTCAAATTAAAGTCGGTATAGTATTTAAAATAACGGCAAACAAAAATAGCGTGCGGTAATATTTGAAAAAACGCACTAGTGCTGTAATGTAAACATTACTTGTCTGAAATGAGTAGGTTAGGCTGGGGCATGTTTTGGTTGGATTTAAACCCAGAACCACTGTGCGTTCAACAGTTCAACTACCTTACACTTCAATTTAAATTTTCTAGTAAAACATTTCCTATTTACTTTTTCCGCCATTGTGCTAATTGGAATAATCCACTCACAATTAATTTGACTACACCGCTGTTGCGTTGGCAACATGATTAACTTCTTGGCCGGGCGGCGGCAGCACAAGCGCACAAGGAACTACAAGTTGTAAAGGTAATTCAAATTTGTGTTTTAATTAAGTAATAACAGTACATTTCGCGATACCACTTGTTGTCGCTACGCGCAGCGACGGCGCCGACTGCTCGACGGCGGTGCAGGCGCCTTCATTATGCCGCCTCCGGCTTCTTGCATATGCATTAGCCGTGCACTGCTGACACTTGCTGCCGAGGAGGAGTTCCGCTTCCGGTATGGAGGTGTGAGCGCTGGTATGAAATTTCGAGTAAATTTTCATATTAAAATCGAAAATTTCAAGACTTAATTAGCGAATATTGTTACTTGAAAATAAACATGAATCGCAAATAATATGGATAGATGTATTTATAAAATTTGATGGGCGAAAATGTTTTGAGTGTATTAAAATTAGGTTACGCACAGTACGCAATATAAAATAATAGAAGTGCGAAATAAATTCTTGCAATTAACCTAAAATATATTAAGAAACCCATATCTCATTCTGTATTCTGGGTGGTCGTTAAATATAATGTCCAAACCTCCTTTGCTGCGAAATTTATATCGCATTTTACATTTAGTTTTTAGGAAGATAATTAGAAAAACTTGTGCATGTATTTCTCTTTAATTTAGTTGCACCTTCAGAAATTTCTCCAACTTCAAAGTGGTTTATTAAGTCAACTCGCACCTAGGAAAAACTAACAAACATCAAAAGATTCTTCAAACTGATGTATAAATTAAGATTAACTCGTGAATCATTCTAATTTAATATATGACCATGTTAAAACACACGTCATATATTTTTCTTCTACATGTTGTTGTTTGACAGGTTGGGCCGATATTTTTGCTAGTTTAATAATAGATTTCTTTAAAGATCACAGGATTAAATTGTCAAAATAAAAGCCACAAAAGTTCAAAAAAGATCGTGGCAAGTGCACATTTCTTTCACTGGTTTTAGGTCAGTGACGAAAATACTCCGCGGTATTGGTATTGGTACACCTTTGGTGGCTGTCAGTCATGTATGTTTTTACTATTTCATGAGGATGTAATATTGACAGCATGAGGGGGCGCGGGTGGTTCTGCCACGGAACATTAGGCCAAGACAAACGTGCACTGACCGTTCAAATAATGTTGGAAAAACTTCCCAAACGATAAAACTCACACACATGCGAACACATGGACGAAGGCTGAGCTCAGAGCAACACACATGACGCGAAGCCCGAACTGAAACTGAAAGTCCACAGTGCAGGAACGTACTTCTATATATTGTCTATTAGGATGTAGCAGATGAGTGTAACTGGGACGGAATTCCAACAGAAGTGAAATGCATAAATTTAGGAAATTTATAATATATGATATACTCTGAATGTAAACCAATTACCTCAAAATGATTTTACTTGATTACCAAGGGTAGCGTAGTCGCTGGCCACCACGGAGTATTATAACTCGATTCCGAAGAGTATTTAGAAAAAGACTAATTTTACTTTCAAATATCGAAATTGATATAACATTCGCTATTACTACTAATATTGATACTAATATAGAACACAAACTCTCTAATATGAACTTCACTAAAATTATGAATACAATCGGGAGGAGTCCTTAAACTATGTAGTAATATTTTGAACATTTCACAAGAAATGCCAAAATGCAAATGATTGCTCACTGCCCAAGGATGCACAAATAACCTAAACTATTTAGGCGGTAGCTGAACTAGAGTGAAATACTAAAGAACTGGAATTTTCCACGAACTAACAAAGAACCATTTACTTACTTTGACTTTCTGAATATCGTTTGCAACTTAAAATATAATAAACAAAAATACCATTTATTATAGTAGAAATTCAAACAGCAGAGATGGAATTTCTAAGTTGTACATGTTAGTATGCGTGAAGATAGAAATTGCAATGAAACTAGAAGAAATGAATTAAATGAAAATACAGAATATTGAAGAAACTACGTAAAGAGAATGAGTGTAGAATGATTCCCAAAGAAAGCTCTACATTACAAACTCAAATTAAGAAGTGATGTGGGAAGACCCAGAAAAAGATGGTGAAACTATTGCAACCGGAACAGGCAAATGACTAATCCTTGAGGAAGGAGAAGAAGACCATTTATTACAACATTATATGTATATATGTAGATAGGCCATTATAAATTTCCCTTTATTCCAATTATAACAATACGAGAAATCGAAATATTCATTCCTATCTTCTCTAACATCTTCGAGAGCCAGACTTGACGGCTGATAACCGCATTCCACGTATAGAAATGAATATGTTGATTTGTAATTTGTAATTGGGCTGTTTCCTTCACTTGGAAAACAACTGGCGATAAAAATTCCTTAATGATATTTTATTGTCTTTATTACTTTACTTTCCAAATAGAAACAAATTTTTTATATTTATTTTCATTAATTAAAACATAACAAACCATGAAAGTTCAATGATACCATTCAATTTTGTTTTTTACTATCAACAAACTTGGAAACAACACTATTGACAACCAGGAATTTCCGATCCTAATTTGTAGTGGTGGCCTAGACAAGAGGCCTATGCACCTATCACTTTGGCCATTTATATGGCGACGTCACATCATTAGTAATATTGTAATAAATAAACTACTTCTTCTCGCTCAAAGATTCGCAAATTGCCTGTTCCGATTACAAACGTTTCACCGTTTTTTTCTGGGTCTTCCTACATTTCTTCTACCTTTTGGTTTCTAATGAAGAGCTTCCTTAGGAATTAGCAATCCGATGCTTCAGCACGGAGCTATTTACCCCATTTCTGTTTGATGAAATTGTTCAAAAATCATACAAAAATATTTTCAATGTCAATAATGCCCTACATTCTAGAATATTATTGCTTCCGTTACTCTTATCGAAATGCCCAATTTAAATTCGTTCTTTTGTCAGACCTACCAATTTGCTAAGGGGGAGGAAATACATTTATTTTTCACTGTTTGCTAATCAACAGATAGTTAAATCATGAGGCACACCACTGAATCCGAGCCTGTGTTGGCGCCGTTGGCGGGTTCTCCAGCTCTGGCGACGGCGGTACACGGTGTTATTAAACCCGTGGGAGTGACGGAAGCAGGTGTCGCGGCCCTCGGCGACCCGCCCCGCGCACTACCGCTGGACTCACCGCCAACACCGATGCTTATTGACATTAATTGGTCGGGAATTTTAATTAAGCGAAGCCGCTATGTGGAACGAGGACTATTTCAGCATGTAAATTATTACCTACAATCCTACATTGTTATTGTCGCTATTTGGCTCATAAATAAAATTCGTCGTAGAAAAGAATGCATAACCTGCATAACTTGAATAGAAGACAATAATTAATCATATCATTACCCTTTCATAACCCATTTTTGACTGTGGTAAGTGACATATTTTGTGCGAGGAATTTCAACCCCCAAAGAAATCAGTAGAGGGAAGTAAGACTGTAAAACTCAATCTTCTCTATCGTTTCTTTAGTTTATATCTTTATTTGTTTTGAACTGTAGTTATAATATTTCGAGTATCAATACTCTATTTATTATAATGTTAATAGTTATTTACATACCAAGTACGGGAAAACATCCTTCCTAAATGAGCGCTTATTTGAAGCAAGAGCGAAGGCTTCATGCTTTTAGTAACAATCAAAGTTAATATTAACGGAATTAAAATTTAAGCAAATTTACAAATTCACAGCAGCAACTACCAGTTGCTAAAGATTTTGTCTTCAAACGTCATAAAAGTACGTTGTTATGTATTTGTATTCAACAAAGCAGAAGTTCAATTTTTACTGCCAGCATGAAAGTATCTCTTAGGCAACACTTTTACTCCAGCGGCTGATAAAGTAAAATATTCTGAAAAATAGTAAGGTTGTAATTCAATATTTTGACAATTAAAAATGAAACAAATGAACAAAAATAACAAAACAGCGTTATTTTATGGCAACTGGAAATGCTGGGTAAGACAAAATATTTTTTGAAGTTTTGGTCATTTTTTAATGATTTATATTTATATGTTTTATGTTTGAAGAAAAAACAGCAAGTGTTATTCGGAGAAAATGTGACTTTGTGATCCAAAGTATCACATTTACTCCTAATAACATAATATACTATCATGATATGAGAGTTGAAAAAACAATATTTATACATATTTTTCTTCAAATTATTGGGAATTATCGATGGATTTTACGTATTTTGATACACGAATATCGGTATAACATTTTATGAACTAAATTTTGTTATTTTTAAGATGATTTGCAGTAGAATTCCCGAGGAAAACTAGTGTTTTTTGTATAATTTACCACACGAGTGCGCAAATTGAAAAATCCTGGTTGTCAAAAGCGTGCGTTAAATGTTTTTACAAAAGGTTGAAGTAAAAAAAGAAAAATAAATTGAATGGTATCATTGAACTTTTAATTAATGAAAATAAATAAATACAAGTTGTTTCTATTTGGAAAGTAAAGTAATAAAGACAATAAATTCTCATTAAGGAATTTTTATCGTCAGTTGTTTTCCAAGTGAATGAAACAGTCCTTATCAAGGCCTTCACAATTAAAACGTTTCCTTTAACCTCTCTTGTGAAAACTTTTGATAAATGAACATTAAACTACGATATTACAAAAGCAAATTACATTTAACCACTTTGCCAAATATTTATTAACGCTTTTAGGAAAAAGAAAAGAAAACAACACATTCGTCCATGGAAAGTAAAACGGCCAAGCATTCGCCATGCGCGCATTACTCATTCCGAAAACATTTCGTGTTTCGCCATTTCGCCGCGTATAACTTTAACTACTGACCTAATTATCCGTTCAAAGAATACTTTTTCGTATTTTTTCGTGCTCGGTTGCGTGGATGTAACGCAAACTTGATTTAATGATTTTCGACGAAAGCACGGTACGGTTCAACGTGTACTGTACTCATTTGAGATGTTCCTCTATTGTTAATAGCTTCCGGTAATGGCGCCACTGTAGCTTCCTTTATGCTGCAACGTTATAGCCTGGATACACACTAAAAATAAATTCCAACAGATTTTTCTCTATACTCCAATACATGCTTCCTTTTTCCTCCCACTCGAGTGTTGCTTTCATTACAGGCATTCTTACTAAATAAATAAATTATCACGCCATTTGCCCATTTCAGGATGTCATACTCATAACATTAAACGGTTAATATTAATTAAGTTAATTATAACCATATTTGAAATTTGGAAAATTATCTTTCCATCTTTTTAAAATTTTCTTGATCCCAGGCTGGTGAAATCGCCGGCAAAATATCATGCTGTTAGACCGCTAATTTTCAGGTAATACCATGCGCTTATATATCTCTGAACAAGCTATACCGTAGTACTTGTCTCGCGACCAATTCGTCCTGGTACATTCAGCATTTCAATCTATGTGATGGCCTTTGGTTATTACTGTAACCAAAGTAACATTAAAGAGGTTTTTGGATGGTTATAACTAGTTTTAAGGTGAATCAGTGGTACGACAGTATGTAATATAACCAGAAACAAGAATTTATCGGTGAATTTAGAATGGTTGTTGGGAAAAACGGACATTCGAGTATCAAAAATGACATAATTAAATCCCGAGGATTTTTTATACGAGTTGCCGTTTCTACACTGGAATTATGAGGAATTTACCAAAATAATCGTGATTTGAGTGATATTCGTTTTATTATTTTCTGAATTTAAATAATAATGAACAAACTATTTGTTTAAATGTCAAAATATTCAATATTAATAAACGGTTGCTTAGAATATGGTGCAGGCACTGAAATATAAAAATATTGGAACGCTCACTCACGTTGGAAATATGAGCCGAGAAAGACAGCTAGTTGAGGGATATCTATTTTTATTGTACAATGTTTTTACATAGCAACCATTCAACAAACGTATAGCAACCGTTCTACAAACAAGCGTTAGACAAAGAAAAATCGGCAAGATTATTATGATCCTCCGAACATTCCATTAGTAAAATTGTATATTCTACAAGTAATGGAATGGCACATATTCCACACGAGCAAAAGTCCGAACCGAAGGCGTGGACTACGGTTTACGAGTGTAGGATATGCCATTCGGTTACCTTTTGTAGACTATACTTTCTATAACAAGATTTTGGAAATTTCAAACTCAAATAAATAAAATTAAAACAAAGAGATACAACCGAACTAAAATACTTCATATATCGCGCTAATATTCTGCTCTGATTCGTCGAATTTATTCCAAACACGGCATATGGAATGATAGTTGTTCCAATACAATTTTTACTTGTGGAATGCGTAGTTTCCAAAACAGTGTTATAGAAAGATATTTTCTATGAGGCATTGTTCGTTTGTCTTACATCTTTGTTTATAAATATAAATGTTTTGTTCCTTGATTATTACACTTTTATTTCATTGTCTTCCTTTAAACTTTCAGACTATCATCAACTGTGTTATTAAAATTTAACGACAATCATAAAATAAATGTCCCATTTTTTTTGTCCAACCAGCAGTATAGTTTTCCGCTGTGTATTGTCTGACATTCTTTTAAACTAGGATTAAACTGCAGAATATTATATTAAATAAAGAAGGTAATCGTTTCCAATATAATTGTATTAATTAGTAGTAGTCGGAATTTGGAAAAAGGGAAATAAATAAAAATCACTTTATTTGGATTAATATTTCGAGTATAATAATGATGAACAAACATTGAGGTTAATTTAGTCATTACATAACACAAATACTATATAATTAATGTATAAAAGAAGTGAATAACAAATTTTAAATAAGTTTGGCAGTTTTATTCACCGAGATTTGTTGTTCTTTCTCAAATGGATTTCGCAATATTGCTATTAGACCAAAACTAGTTAAAATTTTCTAATAAAACTATTTGTTTTGAAAGGCCACAGTAATATTTATATATACTTTGTAAAGTTATTAGAATGTAAACAAACATTCTAGGTCCATGTTTAGAAATTTCCGTCCAGGAAAGTAATTATGCCCAGCGGTTTATTTTAAATTTTACAGCTTGTCAGCAAACACTCTCTGCTTTTATAGTTTTTGTCCGCCTAAAATTTCGACATTTTTGTTGAGTCGAACTATAGGTTCAAAGAGCACACTCGTACACTCCACTTGAAACTCACTGGACACTACATCTTTGTACTGCATCCTCCGTTGGAGTGTTGCCAACATTTAAAATAAAATTACGTCATGTGGATAGCCACAACGCAGAGTAGGTACAGTGACCATCCTCCGCTGCTGCGTTCTCTTCGAGTAGATCAATTGCTCGTAGAGATTGGTTTTTGAATTTTATAGTTATAGTTTCAACATGCTCTCCATATTCGGGCCAGACATTGCCTTCTTTCTATTTTACATTCAATATCGTCAACGCTCGTATTTCCCGGCCCGTTCTCTATCTTCCTAATAGTTCTACATTTTCGAAATTGAAATCGTATCCGTATTTTTTTAGGAATGTTTAGGTCCATAGCAATCTCTAGAGTTGAGAGATATTTGTTGTGCCAAGGACTGCTGTGATATCAACGACTTCAAATTGAGGACGCTGATAGACTGCGAAAATTTCAATAACACTTTTTACTTTCCTTTTTGTTACACTGTTATTTGTTATTTTATTGAGTTTTTTGCCTCTTTTCTGGCTCAAATTAATTATATTCACAGCTACAGAAGTATTTCTCGTTGATTAGGGTAATTTAAAATAACAAAATAAAATATTTAATAAATATTTATGTAACAAGTACATAATTAAAAATTGTATGTAAGTCAAATAAAAGGGCGAGTCAATAAAACTCTATTATGTATGTGTTACTGTTGCATACCTGCAATATTTTATATTATGCAGATTATTTTTCTTTAGCTTAGTAGCATGATAGTTTCGAAATGTGCTTTTTTTGTTTGGTTAGGAAGTTGTTTATTATTATTTGTTTTGAAAAAATTTTTCAAGCTTGTCATTTCACATCTCAGTCAGTCTGACCTGTTATTATGGAAGAAATCATTCAAATAGAATCAAAATAAACTTCTACTTTGTCGTTTATTTTTATAATAGACGTTTTTACTTTATCATTTGGGATTATTACATAATGAGCCATTTTATGGCCGCTTAGCAGTATTATAAACAAGTGATTATAATATAGTTGAACATAAAACTTATTTTCTGGCGATTGATATTAAAAGTAGCATTTACATACTGCTAACAGTAACCCAAGTAAGAGTAATATTAATTCTAAATCGGCAAAAAAATTATGTATTCAACATGGCACTAAACACAGATTTACAGCTTCGGCAGCATTCATTGCCTGGCCTTCGCCTCGTCAATAAAATGGAAACCTCTGCTGTAAATCTGGTATTTTGGTGCCTAGTTAAACAATAGTTATTTGTATATCAAGGCACGCGCAAACCATATGAGTAATAAAAAATACTTTAGTGCCGAAGTATATATTATATTTTTATCTGAAATCGTTAAATTATTAATTAAAAACATAAATAAATAGCATTATGTATTTGTAAAACATCAGCTGGCTTTTGCGACGGGGCTGACTGTGATAACAAAAGTACTGTCAAAGTGTCAAATTTTGAATCTTTTTCTTTTTTTTTGCAATCGGTCAATGTTTTTAATTGAATTTCGTGAATGTGTGCTTAATATTGTTGGGGTAATCGAGTAGGAGTTAATGGATTCAGTAGCTGTTTTAGTAATTTAGATTCAGCCCCCTTACAATGGAATATCTCAATCTCTAGAACATTTGAACATCAGTGTCAGTCGTTCATCTCTTGTAAAACACGCACGCACATCATAACAAAACAACGACGTAGACGAGACACAACTCTCAACTGGGTTTCAAATTAAATTTTGTTTGTATCATCTTCGCGAGGCCGGCATCATTCGCAACCAGTGCTTGGTTGGATTAAGTCAAGCCTGGTTAATATACGATATAATATATGTAGCGAGGCTTAGAGGAACTCAGTGTAGAGTCGGATTACTCGCTGTCATTGTCGCGCAAAGGTAGCGCCGTCTTTTGTTGGATTACCTCAGAAGTTTGTCAACCGCAAAAGTTATAAAGGGGAGAGACGAACTTAATTCTACCGGTTATCTTTATAGAGCGTAGGTTAGGTGAATGTTTTGTTTCAACTCTGACAACTCGGTGAATAACGCCGCCGCCGCCGCCACCGCCGCCTCCAGCATGTTGCGTGCCATGGGCGGGGGACAGATTTCTGAGAGGTTTACCAAATTACTTAATCTTGGTGCTGCGTTACGGGCTTAACCACAAACATTTGAAATTGAATTCGCCGATTGCCAATATTGTTTTTATATGTACTTGTTGATAAGAACTTTCTTTGGTTTTAGTCTTTTGACCTTGATGGTTTTGTCACGTTCTTGCTATCGCAATAAAGTTAATGTTTTATAATTAAAAATATTTCCATTTCTTTAGTAATTAATTAATCATTTTTCATGGCATTACTTTTTATTAAGCTCAAATTTTCCCTGTATATTCCAACTAAAAATTGATTATTTTTCGATCGTAATACCATAAAATATTTACTGCGCTTTCCTCAATCTCCGACCGGTAATTTTATATATGTACGATTTTTTCTATTCCTCGCTGTTTTCCGCTCGTTTTCTATTTTTCTTTGCTGCCCACTATTTTCAATATTATACTGACTTATGTGTCTCTTTCTCAATTTTCTTCTATTTGATTTTTGACGTTCATACTGATCTGTTATTATCTATTCTCTCCATAATGTGCCCAACATTCTAGCTGTATTTGTTCCTTTGTAGTTCTTTTCTAATATGTTGATAACTTATTCTGTCTCTCATAGTTACCCTCTTTATTTAGCGTTGATATTTCGGCTGGCACTACGAGCTCTGTTTTTGGATGTTTTAACCTTTTAACCCTTCGAGAACACACCTATTTTTTCGATCACGGAGAACACACTGTGAGAGCCAATACTTTTTTGATCGTCTACCGTTTTGCAATGATTGGATAGATTGGTCTAAAAAATTCTGAGGTATACTTAAGATCCGATAGAAATGATATATATTGCAAAATTTTATAATTGTTTCATGTCTTTGACAAGGTTAAAATATCTCGAAAAATTAGTTTAAAAGAAATTAAATATTGTAACTTTTCATTTTTTAATATTTTAAGCTAAAAATTTATATGGAAACTCTCAATGTATAAAAAAAATTGTGGGTCAAATTAACTCAGTGTGCTCCCAGGGTTAAGAGAAGTGTTTTATAAAAAAATATAAAGAGAATCAATTGTCAATGTTTCTTAACTAAGTTATTATACAGATATTAAATTTTATAAAACATTGACAATTTGTTGTCTTTATGTTTTTTATATTACTTGTTTCATAGAAAGTTTTCTCTTTTTGAGTAGTGTTTTAGCCTCGATTTTAGAGCTGTTATAAAATAATTTTATAAAAAAAAATACGTCAATTAAAAGTGGTAGATAATACCTTCATCTCTAACTCTTTTTTTTATACACGCCAATTTTTTAGTTCATCTTTTGCATTTTCATATTAATTAATCCCACAAAAATAATTCCAATCTCTTTTAATTTTCCAATCAGGGTTGACTGCCCCCGAATTTCGGGCGGTGCCGGCGCTAATGCTCCCTTCCCGTGGCAATACACGCGCTCACTTTGTTTGCATTTACCGGAAGGAAACATTAAACATTCCGTACCTCCTGTACACACTAAACTTAACAGTAATTAAACTTACGCTCCCAGCATTTTTCGCGCTATTTATCTATGATGTACATTGTGTCGCTCGACGTATGATGCTTGGTGTTCCTGCTGGCGCTGCGGACTGAAGACAGGCGGCGCCTAGCGGTGTAGAGGCGAACTACGCCGCCAGAGGACGCGCGCAGCCCGCTCGGTGGCGGTTTCTCATCGGGAACGGAGTTATTCCTTCGCGAACCCTCGAAGGCGGTGCAGCTATCCACTACGGATTTCTTGGCGAAATTTTGCGATGTTGCATGACATTCACTTTGAAAAATATTTTACAATTAACTTGATAATTGAATTGTTAATGATATGATTTTAAAATAAAGTAATTAAGATCGAATTTCCATGATTTGCCCACAAAAAATGTTCCAGTTATTATTCTTCGAGAAATCAAAAAATTGTTTAAAAAATTATGTATCTATTTACAATGTACATACATTATTTATTTAGGTAAAAAAACTACATATTTCTGACAAAAGCATAACATAATATTATTACATTAGATTTAAACATAAATGTGTACATGCACATATATTTCATTTTGGCGTTGGATATTCAGTAATTTGTGACTGATGTTTAGTTTTTCGTAGTTTGAATTTAAATTTCTATAAATTGCTGTTTGTCTTCTCGTACGTCAAGGTTTATTTTTTATTTCATCTGTTTTTGCCATGTGGTACCTAAGATTTAGTTCCCAAAATATAATGTATTGTTATCTAAACACTGACTATATAATGTGAATTTTATTTGGTCTTTGATTAAGGCTCAAATAGGGCCGAAACATCGACCTTTATGAACGAATACTCATAATTAGAAAGTAACAAGGCTGTTATACCCATTATTTTTTTCTTTCCAATAATTCCAAGTGGCAGTTAAGAATCATTTAAAAATCTATAAATAACTTCGATTGTATCTTCAATTGCTAGATTGCATTTAAGAGTTTGTAATCAGATCGTTTGAAGGTGGCTGAAAATCATCGTGTCGATGGTAGAACTCTATATCATCAATGAGAAAATTCGATTTACCAATTTCCATCATCTACCTGCATATAATTACAAGTACTTATTAGTTCCCTGAGAATTGTCCTTTATTATTTTTTTATTTTATTTTTTATGAAACTTTATCAAAATTGAAGACCATCTGCAGTTTTGAAAAGTCTTAATTGTTATTCATTAAGCCGCAATGATTTTTTTTTTAATGTAGTGACGTCAGAGTTGTCGTGTGTTGTGGATCTCAAAAAGTAGGGATTGTAGATAATTGTAGTCACATAAATGTTCCATTTAATTGTTAAGAAAATTATTCAAATATAATTAAAATAGATTCGTGGTAAATAATTAAAATATACATGAATACAATTTATTCCAGGAAGAAATATAAATAAACTGTAAGATTATTTTAGTAAAATGTTTGGTGGTTAGCACTGATAAATTTTGCTAAATATTGATTAGAAAAGATGTGTGAGAAAGAATCCTGAAAAGAGAAACATAATACTCTAACGCCAGAATTGCTATTGCTTAAAACTCAAATACCTTAAAAATTAACAACATTTTTTAAACGTCTATTACATCTAGTACGATGTCTTTGGGGTTTGGGTCTAGTTGTAATTTATTTTTTTGTGATTAGTGACTCGGGATTTCTCTAAAATTCGACTAATCGAATATACGCGCGCAGTTTTCTCTTCGAATGATCGAATTCGAGTAGTAGCAGTTTTGCTCGAGCAATCGAAACGTCGAGTTATCAATGTTCGAATTATTGAAGTTAGTCTGTTTTTCCAAAATACTTGTGCCCGTTTTAAATTTGTGTTAGTCATACGTAGTAATTAACTAATTAATATCATTTAAAGCACCCCAGACAATAATAGATACAAGAGTTATTTTTAACTGAAACTATGTTGTCATTAAAAACCAGCATTATATTTATAACTGCGTTAACCATCAACTTTTCCCGTCAACTTTCAACCGTCACCTGTTCTCATCACGGCCACCCGGATACATTTAATTGAGCCAATTTACTCGTGTTTTTCCCCTTTGTTCTGTGATTACGAAGACATCCCCAGAGCCGCTGTCTCTTATATACGGAGGTGAACCCCGCGCCCACCGCTTTATTAATACGTCATCGCTGCCGCTGACGTCAGTTGGCGACGTGAGGGTTGCGCTGGTGTTTACGCAGCGTGCGTTAATTACGGCTTAAGTGGAGGTAATCGACGGTCAGGGTACACCTGCCTCCCGCATGTACCACGTGACGTCATCGGCGAGATGAAGTTGTTGATGAAATAATGTTTTTAAACAGACGCAGTTGCTTCATTCTTAACCGTCGCTTTTAGATTCAATAAACTTTAAACTCGTTGTCTTACTAATCCTTTATTAGAGTATTTAACTTATTTAATTCTATAAACATATTAAAATAAAACATTTAATTACAAAAATAAATGGTATATTTTAACACAATTGAATTGCCTTTTGCCACGATGCAGTTATCTACAAATTATATTATTCCAAATATTTAGATTAGTAATACATGTAAGAGGTAAGAATGAATTGGCTTTTTCATTTGATTTGATTTTGTCGGTTCCATTGGTGCTGTCTGTATTTATTTGTTTAATACTAATAAGGGACGGTATTTTCACCTTAGATAAACTAGAGAATAAATTTATCCGTGGACTAAACAAAAAATAGCGAATCAAAATCATATCTTAAATAATGATTATTATTCTAGCTGTCATCTTCGATGCGCTATTTTTTTTTTTTTTTGTTCATTCCACTAATAAATTTATTCTCTAGTGTATCTAAAAACTTAGAATAAGAATAATTAGATCACAATTCACGAAAAGTACATGTCAAATTCATTTTGTATATCTTTTGATGGTGAATGCATGGTTTAGTGTTGGTAGTCCGCTTTCATTGGCGGCAGAACTGTTGCCATACACATTGCAAAATTTTTATAAGTTTTTTTTTTTTTTTAGAAAAAATTCAATCTTAACCTATAATCTATAAATAAAATGTACCTTTTATTTTACATCTTATTTGAATAATACGGCTTAAACAAATGTAGTACTTACATTGATATACTCTTAAAAAACTACAATTGCTATTAAATTTAAAAAAAATAACAATTAAATTTAAAATACAATGAAATTTGTGTACCTTATATTTAGTTTAGCTTTCTACCACTAGTTGGCGTATTTTAATTTTGGATGCCCAATCCTACTAAATCGAAAGGCGAGTATAAAAATAAATGCGATAAATTTATGTGTTCCGTCATTTTGTTTATTTATTTATATTATGGAATCTATAATTTGTCTAAGAGAAGAAAGGTCATCTTTACGTACAATGAAATAGAAAGTTCCGAGTACACCTTTCTTTTTTAAAACGTCCGTTGCCTTGGTATTTTGCATATTTAATGCAGTCATACCAATTTCAAATGACAAAATACCACCAACAACTGTGTAAGAATAAAACTCCTACAGGTATCAAAATCATGCAAGAATATGACATTCTATTGTCAAAAATCGTAGAGAGTTTCACTCTGTTTGTGTCAAAAAGATGGCTAGTTTTCTTTCATATACCTACTAAACTACTAATTTGTTGCTTTTACAATATTGCACTAATTTATTTATTTAACACAATAATTTATAATTTGTATAATTAAATTATCATATTCATACTGTGTTTTAATTTATATAGACAGTTCCAAACAATTGAAACCGAAACAATAACAATTTCCTGAAGTATTTCCGTGTTATATAGGCCACACAGTCTCTGCCGTACAAAACAACAAACACGGCAGTTTTAGAACTCACGTGGAGCATTATTTTTCTAACATTCTAACCGCTGCAGTTGAGAAGTGTTCTGCAGCGGTGGTCTTCCAGCGCCATACATCACACAAGAATTAGTTTTTCTGGAAACGATCCGTGACCAATCACAGCGCTCGGCAAGGTGCTAGTAAACATCCGAGCAGCGGGCTCCTACACTGTCGTTTGATTAAATAAACAGTTGAAGTCGACGCACCGAGACAAAAAACGCAGCTCGGATAGTTTGCTAGCCAACCGAAAGATTTCTGCCTGGGTTTTTTTTGTCCCGGAGAAACCACGCTGTTATCCGTTTGATTTATTTTTGTCAAGTGTAGGGAAAGGATTTTATCTATAATTTTTTAATATAATTTGTGGCCTATACGTCTACTAGTGTTGGAGATAAGTGTAAATCTTAAGGACAGTTTTTTATAGGAAACTTCTAAAAAATTAAATAAATTATGCAGTAACACTAAATTGAAGACAAGGACAATTTTTTATCTGCAATTAAATGTGTCACTTCTAAATACTTTTCCTTATTCTAAACATGAAAACTTTTGAATAATACATTTCCGATTTCCGGATACTAGATCTGAAACTACAGAACGCTATAGATATAAATTTTTTGTTAAGGTACCTATAAACTAATACTGATGTTGATTCCATTCTACAGTAATTAAATAAACCATGAAAAATATTGAGATACCGTGAATAAAATAAACTTGTTCATATTAGCTGTATGTAATTAAATCTAATTATATATTATTGTTAATTTTTTTTATTGTTTTTCCGCGTACCCTAATTAAAAACTTTAAGTTCTATGAAATTAATACTAGATACTGTTTCCTCTCCATTGGATTGCAATATTAAATGTATTTTTCCAACACCTACTTGTAAAGTGGTATTTCATCCACCGAATTCTCGAAACTAAAATAATACTTTAATAGTATTGGAGTGGATAAAGTAACATTATTATAATAATGACATAATGTAGATGTGTACATTTTTTATATTTTAAGCAAAATTATATAGCAACTTATAAAGTATACAAATAAGCGTTGGTACCAAAATAAAATGGAAAAAATATTTATGTCAAATTTTTTATTAAATATCATTTTATTCAAGAGGAAGGTGTTCAAAAAAATATTGTATACACCACGAGAATAAAGACAAATTAACAACTCGCGTAAATTAGATCACAAATATATATTTGTACATAAATAACTATTATTTACGATCGAACGATATATTCAACATATTCCACCCATTTCAGCCAGGTAAAAACTTACATTACCGCACTAGTGATTTTTATTAATATTATCGCACTGTTTATTTGGTTAATTTATTTATTTCAATAAACCTATATCAATTTAATTTTTTTATAAAATAAATAGCTCCGTGGTAACGTGTCGGACTGTGGATCGTGAGATCCTCAGTTCGAATCCCACTGCCGACAGTTACAAATTTAAATTTACCCCTGTGGTTCCCCCTCCACTAACAACTTTGGGGGCTATAACTTGGCGGCTGGTAACCGCATTTCATACGCAAAAATATATCACCTACCGAGATCTGCGTAAGCAGAGTGCCACACCCTTAATGGGTAAAAGGCGTGATGATGATGATATATGTTATACATAAGCTCAACCTACAGCTTCATGTGCAATTTTTACATTCGTGCGATAAACTTGTCTATATCGCACTAATTGCATAAATAATTATTATTGCTGTGTCCAGTTCAGTGCACAGTCCTTTTGAGGTAAAGACGTATACAACTTGTCTTGAAATAAAATAATTGAAGTTCACGATACCTACTAGCTAATGTAATGAAAATATTGTTATCCTAAGTTCACGGTATCGCGTATCTACGGTATTTTAGTATTTTAAAATAATTTGTTTATTTGCAAAAAATTGTATAAACCATCATGCCTCAAGAATGTGAAAAATAATTAAAAGCCACATATTTATTCTCCATCCGTTGTTGACTGATGACAAATAAACCGCAATACTTAACCCAGTAGTTAGCATTCTGTCGTAGAGTTGTTTTATAAGTTCAGAGTCCAAGTTATATTGTGCGAAGAGGTCCCGAAGGTGCCGTTAAAAATTAACCCTTTTCCAAAACTAACGCGATAAATTGTGATCAGAAACAAAATGAAGGAACCGCCAAGAAGCACGTTTAATATCACTATTGGGAAATTTTACTACCTAGAAGGCGTTGTCTGCATATTATACGTAACGTGACTGCTTGTAACTTTCTTACCCCGGGTTGTAATATTCTAACAATTCCTTGATTTATTGGTTAACAATTTCTAACTTTGTCAGAACATCAGCTGCTAATTCTGCATTGGGGTCTTTCACTATTTTTTTATTAAACTTTATTTAAATTGAAAACTATATGCCGTTTCAAAATGTCGTAATGAATGCAAACAAAAGGAAAACTGAAAATTTTTGGTTAAAAACTATCACTAATTGGCCTTCTCGGTCCCTTCGTCTCAGACATATTTGGGTTCCGTGACTAGACGGCCAGTAACCTCACTTCTCATGCAAAAATATACCACTAACCAATAATGCGTAAATGGCTTGTAATATGAGAAAAATTGTGGCAAAAAATATTTAAATTTGTCACCAAAAGATAAGTGGTCAGGTGCAATCAAACGACAGATACCGTTAAACAAACAAACACGATAGTATGCTGACGCACAAGGTTCAAGATGATTCACAACAATAAGTCATCACGGCGGAAAAGCGATGGCACCCCACCGCGCAAGACTGGGTCGTAGGACAGTGTCCAACTGCGAACTCGGACAAAACACAGGGCAGCAGAACCCCTGCGATCAAAATGCATCGGAATGATATACACCCTAAATGCAAGACAGCGAAATGCTGTACATCTTGTGCGGATGAGAATGAGGATTCCTTTTTTGTGATTTATTGAAGTGGGTGTAATTTTCATTAGGCTGTTTAATATGAAGTGTTTAAGTAGTTTATTTAGTTGATGGGTGCACAAAGAAAAAACTTAACACATAAATTTAGTTGGTAAATCAATAAGAAAAGTTTTCTATGGTATTAATGGCGCCAGAGAGGTTAAAACATTTATCTTGAGGGATTTCAATATGTATTTACTTCCAATAAATTAATAATACTTTCATTTTTTTACTTTATACTATCACCAACGGGAAGCTAAAATATAACTTTATTATACCACCTATTAGAGCAATAATAATGAATAACCAACTTTATGATGTTTACAGTAAAATTTTAAAAGGTATTATTTAAAAAATCTGTTTTGGACACTATAATACTTCCCGCCTTAGATTCCTTATTAAACAGTGCAGTAACACGGACAACCACTATTAAAGAACGTTCATCCATTTAAAAAAATTAATTTTCAATTATAGCACATGTCAAAAAATATAATTTTTCAAGTGTTGTTTTGTTTTGTTTTTTTTTTTTCTAAACACAGGTTAGCAGATTTAAACGAAAATATCAAAATATAATTTTTAAATATAAACATAAATAGTGTTAGTAAGAGAAAAATATTTTAAACAACAATTGTAGATAATAATATTTGAAATATTATTCTATAACAGAAAATGTTATTAAACCATAATTTATGGAGATATTTCAAAATAACTTGATAGGGCTTCAAATAAACTACCACTTCCGGTTTTTTTATTATCACCAAAAGTATTCAACTCTTTCCAAGGAGATACAATTAATGTATTCAAATTATCAAAATTTTCAGTCGGCAAACAAACAGACACACACAAACATAATCGCAAAACTAGTAAAATCGTATTCTAGGGACCTTAAAACGTGCTTATCCACTGAAAACTCACTGCCCAATTTTTAGCATGATTTCTTTATCTCCCTTACAAGTATTTTGTGGGAGGTAAAAACAGTAATTACTAAAATTGTGAAAACCATGTCGTTTATTTTTGTGTATTACAAAATTTGCCTCAATTTGATTTATTCATTTAAAGTGACGAATTAATACAAAAATTAATAGGAAATTTTGTGCAAAAGAAAATAATTTACGTCATACAGAAATTAGTGAACAAGAAAAAAATATGGACGTAACTTATGTTTAAATATTGGTAATTTATCGTAGAAAATATTGACAGCATTTTTCAAACTTTAGATAATAATTTAATATAAAGAGAATAAATAGTAAATTGAAAAGAAGAAGAAATTTCGAATAGAGTTTCAAGTAAAGTATTATTTCAGGTCGAAGAATTGCTACCAAAATCTAATCAACTCGTAACTTGAATATATAAATCCTAAATATGAAGTTTGATGTCCTAATATTATGAGATTTCGTGTACAAAAAAATTGTCACTCATAAAAACGTCATCGTAAAAATAGTATTTTAGTGACCCAACAATGTGTTTATCTGTTGAAAACTATCGAAATTTTAGGCCTTGAGGGAGGTAAAAAGTAAGTTACTTATCATCTACCAAAAATGTTAGATGGTTAAAAAGTGTTGCTGATTTAATTGCTCAAAGTAGAAATGTGTTCTTCCATTTTGTGATTCATTCTCCGCCATTAGACAGCGAATGAAATTTATTCGTTCGCCGCGGAAACGACGGCATTACCTCTCCTCAAGTGAAAGATATAACAAATTTGGCGTAATTATGGCAGAGTCGCCGGGTGCATTCAAGTTTTTCGCGAGGCCATTGTGAAAGTTAAGCAGTGCCTATTCCTTTAAGGTGTGCGCAATTCTTATTCTAATTGCATGGAATCTCACTAATGAGATGTGGATTTACGACGGTGCTGTTTCATTTTAACCTTTTTGTTCTGATCTGTTACTGGCGATGCGTTTCCTTCGCTTTGTAACGTCATACGCTTGTTTAAGGACCAGAGCAGATTTTAGACCATGAATCCGAATTCCCACAAACTGTATTACTGGTCATCGCTTTTAAAGTTCAATATATCTATACATCATTATTATTTTTGAATTTATTGCTGCCTAATCTGATTAATACAATTTTATTTCTAATAATCACAAATATTTTATATTTTTCGAAATTGTGTTTATTATTATTTTTTTCTATATTAATTACATAGATCGCATGTTGGTATGTCGTACATAGTTTATGAGATACATAAATTTTTTCATATTTTCAAAAATGGAATTTTGAGAGATTGTACCTCAAAATTTATGCTAAATATCGAAAAATAGTCTTCAGTTTTGTATTCCTCTTGCATTATATGATAAATTAACAAATTTAAAAAAAAATTTTAAATTTTTGAATTTTTTTTACAATTTTAAATCGACCTTAACTTGGAAAATATACAAGATACAGACTTGCGGTGTTGACCAATCGATTCAGCTCGTCAAAATACATAAGTATGCTAAATTTCAAAATAAACGAATTACGGGTTGAAAAGTTAGAGCAAAAAGTCTGGAAATAGTAAATTTCGGGCCAAACGTCAAGGGGTACCCATTGACGTTTTTGGGATTTCTGACCATTTGCTATAAATTTTTAACCCATCGGCCGATTATTCTGAAATTTTGCATACTTATGTATTTCAACGAGCTGAATCGATTGGTTAACACAGAAAGTCTGTATCTTTCACTTTTATCGAGTTATCGCCTATTGAAATTTTGAAAAAAAAAATGCAAAATTTTCAAAAATTTTAAAATTTGTTTATTTTTTATAAAATGTACGGAAAACTCAAAAATTGAGACTATTTTTCGATATCTAGCATAATTTTTCAGATACAGCTCCTTAAAGTTACACTTTGGAAAACATGAAATATCGTCATATCTCAATAAATATAAGAGATATGACGATGCGCTCTACAGCAATGTGTTTCTTGAGGTTCAAATGATATAGAATCATAATAAAAAATATACTCAAATTTTATGTGATATTTGGTCAAATTAGAATTTTGTTTGGGGTATTTGAGCGCTATGTGTTGATTTTGTGTTCGTGCAAGTTGGAGAACTCGCGATCCATTTGTGTCGCGAGCAGATCAAAGCATGAGGCACGCGCCGCTTCACAGCGATCGCCCGGAACCCTTCACCCCCCAGCCATGTCTTCGCTCACCGGAGCCGACTCCGGGCAGGACAAGTTCTCCAGAAGCCGCCATTGTCTCATCCAGTTATCCCGTGCCGGAACACGACGCACTTTAACGGTTTAACATGCCCTTCTTCCGGTTCTACTCCGGAGGAGATTCTTCGGTGAAAGGTTCTTTATTATAAAACAAGATGTAGGACATTTCATTAACGCTGAATTTACCATTTATACCTAGTGATACATTTTATTGTCGTATCAAAATTTCTTTTTGTTTTGTTTTGTGCAATCTGTTTTGGAGTGTCACGGTTATCAGGTCAAATCATTTTAGTAAGCATCGTTGAAAATATCGATGCTAGAGCTCGGAAACTGTCACCTTCTTCAGCGACAGCCGGTGTCTGTGTATCTATACGTCGACCTGCTCTTGTTCATGTCACTGTGTCATGATCGTCTTTCTGCTTTTTATAAAATACTCACGTAGAGAGCTTTGGACAGCAAATACTCCCAAATAGGTATCATCGATATTTTTCTTTTCTTTTTTGCGAAGATGGGAAGCGGACTAACTTCTCTGGTCATATGCATTTCTGACCAAAATTTTCTCTTTCTATAGCTAATATACATTTTTTGCTTAGTTCCATGTTTTTCGGAAAACTGTAGTAAATATTGTATAACAAACAGCGTTCTAACCTAAAAGTGACATATTTAGCTGTCAAATGAAACACTGTCTTTTTTAGCCCATTCTCTACAATTATATGCATACGACAGTACTACAGGATTTTACCATATTTGATATATTTAAATATAACATATAAAATTGATAGAATCATAAATTAGGGACAAAAGCTTGCACAAAAATGTATCTACTCATACGTCAAACCAAGTTGTTGTCATCTTGCCACCCGTCACGTGACTTTCATCTCTTTATCTCTATCGCGTTGTGTTAGTTACAGACTATCTTTGCTAATAATCATTCATTGCATTTTATTAGTTCTATTATTTTCTCCGTAGTTATTTAATTTGTATATGGACGTGTTGTTACGAAAGACAATCAGGCTTATTCACGTGTACATTGTTATGAAGTTTGTCTTGTTACATTACAAGAAATTGTTATTTTAAAGATAATTGTTCAGATTCATATTCACGTGTCACCAAAATCTTGTTGACTCAACAATAATTGTTAGAAATCTGGCAAGAGCTGCGCGGCACTTGCCTGGACGTCAACAAGATTGTTATGCTAGGTTAAAATGGCGAACGGCTTTGTGCTTCTAGTGGATGCTCTTGCAAATCACACCGAAAACTATGAAAATAGTACAATAATAAGTTAATAAACAAATATGTAATCTGTATCAAATGTACACGTTTTGATTAATTATGGTCTGTAGAGAATTTGGTTATTATATACTTTTGAAAGTGTTCTAGACAAGAATTAATTCGAGTCAGCTTTGAAATGTCAGTGATCAGTGATTTCTTATCCAGAAAACATAATTGTGTAGTTTTTAGAAAATAGTGACAGACAAAGATTGAATTATTTGATGAAATAACTAAATATATTAAAGAATTTTACAACGTTTTGATGGTATTTCCTATATCAATTAAAGGTTATATAAATCACAATTGAAGCAAGCGTAAGAAAGTATTAAATATATTTATTTATAGGTTTTAACAACTCTTTTATTTTAATTCCCATGTCCGAAAACTCAATAACCACATAAGAGAAGATTATATATTTAATAAATTGTGATAATTATTAAAACTACTTTCCTCTGTTTTGTAATTTATTTTTTTCCAAAAATTAAACGTTCATTTTGTATTAATTCTTTGATATTTTTGGGGCTGTTTGGTTATTTTTCAACAATTTATAAAAAAGTTTTGAGAAATGAACATGCACATAACCTATAAGTAATTTCAGCAACTGTGACAACTAAGAACACGTGTTTATACAGAGCATGTTTGCCACCAGTTGAATTTTAATGTTGCAATTGTAACCTTTAATTACAAGCTTATAATTATATTTTTCGGTTACTTTTATCTTATATATGTATACAGTACACAAATTCATAGTAATTAACCCTACAAATTTATTATTTTATACTGAAATTCTTATTAGTTCATTTCTGTCAGGTTGGGAACACTTCGACTTTTAAAAATGACAAGCGTCTTGCAGATAACTTCATGCAATATGATAACAAGAATCTTTACGTAACAATTTTTGTTACAGTTCAATAACAATTTGACAGCTGAATACAAAATACGAACAAGATTGTTATTGAATATTGTTACTTAACAATTTCTTGTTTAGTAACAATTGACACGTGAATAAGCCTGAATGATTGACACGGATGGTGTACGTATTGGTGGACGTATAGGTCGTGCCTTATCTTATGTTGTACTTGTATTGATGTATGGTTCTGAATGTTGGGTGCGTCGATGAAAAAGCAAGAATGACGTATAATTGCTTTGGAAATGAGTTATTTGGTGGTCGAAATACGTAAGTGAAGAGTGAGTGTGACATTGAGAGGAATGTTTGGTTTGGCCATCTCGAAAGAATGTCGAATGAAAGGTTGATCAAACAAATATATGCAGATAAGATTGAGAGTAAACGATTGCCTGATCGTACGAGGAATAAGTGGTTAAGTAGGTATGATTGATTGCATCGAATGATTCCGAGTGTGAAGAATAGACAAGAATATGTGAATCGCACTATGAATGTAGACGAGGCGGAAGTGGGATACCGGATTAAGAATGTTTGGAGGAAATGGATTGTTGGTTAAAGGTGTTTCAGGGTTCGTATTTATAGTTAATAAAAGGATTAATCCATTGGCATGATAAAATAGTTTGCATGCCGCGTTTCTGAATTTGTCTTTGAAATTTCAATCTCATCCCTTTCTCCTGCGAGTTCTCGTATGCTGTGGCGGTATATGTATATTTGCTCCGTTCCGGGAACCTATGCCCGGTCTCATATCGGTATTTTTATTAACCAAAGTGTCTCAATTCCACGCGCCTCAAAGGCCACGGGCTACAGGGACTTGACCAGCGCCCACCCCTCTCTGATGTATGCACGGCCGGCCAGAATGTATGTTATTGCAAGCTTCCCCCACACATAGGCGTGGGATGCGGTCAGCCTCGGCCTCAGAACCAATATTGCCTCCTGCAATCATCTTACGTCTGATAGAAAACAACCATATTATCTCCAAGGAACGCCAGGGAAAGAGACCTAGGGATTTTGTGTAGGGATGTCGACGGTGGTCAGTTGTGTGGGGTTTATAATGAAGTATACTTTCAGTTGATTGTTGAAGTTCTTGATTTATTGCTTATATTCAAATTCGGAACTTCGGAATACTTGGAAACCTTGATTTATTCTCTGTTTTTACAAGCGCTATTTTCTAAGGCCTTTCCTGGAATATACGTCTACTAATAATACTGTAAACATTTTTGCAACTTTACTCGTTTATTCGTTTTATCTAATACATCGGCGTTATTCAAAAACTACCTATAACAAATAAAACTTTGAAAAATTCCCGCTAACAGAAATCAATTTGTTTCTGCTTTCATTATAATATGTATGACAAAATTTTTTCTTCTAATATTATTTATAAACCTCAAGAGTTGGTAGAAAATTAAACTTGAACGTTTCTCTAATAATTTTAATTACAAATAACTAACACAGTAATAAATAAATCTAAAACTGTCCTCTAAAATGTCAAATATTTTTCGTTTTTGCTTAACTTTCCATGGCTATATTATAATTTTTCTAATAAATATTAATTTTAATTTGATCGATATATCGTGAATTACTAACATTTAGGTAATTAAATGGGCTTTATAGCATCCATCATTAAATTTTTAACAATTTTTGTGTTTTCTTTTTGGCTGTAAAATAAATAGGCAAAAAAATACAACAAAAATTGAAATCCCTATATTATACACTTCAATTCTACACCAGGTATTATGTAAGGGTGGTATTGCGATGAGTCAAAATTTCCAACAGTGAATTTTCAAAAGGTAGAGGACGATTTCACTATTTTCATGATAACGTCTGTGATCGGCTATATATGCTAATTTTTTTAATTACATATTTAAAATTTACATGTTCAATTTATGAGCTGATTAGATTTTGGTAACAATCCAAACCGGAGGTGGTAGTTTATTTGTATATGCGACAGGTTATGTGTTAGTTACATCACAATTTTTTTAGTGGAACCAATATTTAAAAATGGTGCTGTCCCTATTTAAACTTATGTAAATTGAGCAAAGCAGATTAAATTGAAATAGTACATGCTAGTTGTTAGTGTAAGTTAGGCACAATAAATTTTTGTAATAGGACAATCAATTCATCAATGCCCCTATTGAATTCCTCTCCCCGCCGTTGCTGGCACATCGGCAGGTCTTGCATATAAGCATAGGCGTAGACAGAAGGCGCACTCAAGTATATTAGTAACAGCAATTGATTTTGAAATGATGTATATATAGCGGCAGAGCCCTAAGACGTAGGCACGTAATTGAAATTCTTTCGAGTTAGGTATTTGATTAAGCTCGTATATTGCTAACGATATAAATATAATCGGATGGGAAAACAGGAACAGTGAACAGTGAGGGCTTAAGGGGGAGGAACAGCCTCCTGGCCCGTATAGCAAACTAATTTTCTTCTACTAACATCGCATATATCACCGGCACTGTTTCGTCCCAGAACCGGTTCGGAAATATTTAATAAGAAAACTTGGCGAAAATTGTACGGCGACTGGACATTCTTGAAACTCAAACTGGCCGTTAAGAATTTGTTGAGGAGGAGTTGCAGAAGAGTTAGTTCTCCCAAGAAATGTTAACTCTTCGGGCAGAAATTAACAGCGGGCCAATATTTCACTTTCAACATAATACACTGCCAATGGTTATTTACTTCCTTCTAACAATAATTCGTTCAGTTCCTTAACTACTTATCCAATAGGATTAATATAGTTTTTTTTTTTTTAATTCAATTATTCCAAATTTGTGGTACACCATTCCTATACTTTAATATCGAAATGAGGATATATTTTTCTTAATAAATAAATAAATATATCATCACGCCTTTTACCCATTACGGGTGTGGCACTCTGCTTACGCAGATCTCGGTAAGTGATATATTTTTTCGTATGAAGTGCGGTTACCAGCCGTCAAATCATAGCCCCCAAGGATGTTAGTGGAAGGGGAACCACAGGGGTAAATTTAAATTTGTAACTGTCGGCAGTGGGACACGTTACCTCGGAGCTATTTACCCCATATATTATATTATATTTTTCTTAAATTAAAAAAAACTATTTTTTGTTTATTTATTTATTATGAGTTCTGAAAGATTTTTCAACTTATTAAAATATCTCTATGGTGAGAATATAATTAAAGAAATTTAGATTTTTTTTCTTGCTGAAAACTTAAATACAGTAATTCGAAACGTTCATTTTTTTTTAATTACAGAAGCAAACTCAATATCTTTTATTTATTTACATTATTCTTATTGAAGCAAAAAACCTTCTCGGAAAGGACACTTTCCAGTTTTTATTTTCAGACGTGAAATTTAATTATTTCAAAGCAATGACGTAAATATCTGCACTAGGTCAGAGAAAAGTAATGACGTATTGAAAAGAAATGATATCATAATTCCGAAACCTGCTTTGAGCAGAATGACACATCCAGAAATGGGTAAATGGCGTGATGATATATTTTTGTATCTTTGATGTAATTATAACTTCTCATTTCTAGTTGAACCTAAACAATTGAATGTAACTAAATATGCTCCTCATGTTTTTATAATATTTTTAATGAATTTCATTATGATTTTAAACGCCCGATTGTAAAACGTAAAGACATTGTAAACTAACAAGCAATACCAGACTATTAGCGATGCGATTAGCGAGATTTCCCTGTATTACAATATATATTTTGGTATAAAATTGGTAAGTTTGTACTGCATTGTTTTGTGCAATAATTTTACTATGATTATTTCCCACATTAAATTATCAACCAATCAGAATACATCATTTGCGCCACGAGCGATAAAATTTTGATTTACCATACCTAAGACTTACACTGTTTGTTGATATAGAAAATTTTAACATTTAAATATAATTCAAAGTACGAATATATATTTGGTTATAAAAATAATAGAAACGTCAACTAGTGTCTAAGATTACACTTAAATCTAATTTTTGGCAATAGGCTCTCCATTTCTGCGCAACAAATATTCGAAATTTTCCGATAAATTCTTGGTTCTCGGTAAATAATAATAATGTTTCATTTGATGGGTCCTGGAAGTACCAGTGTGGTAATTTCATTTTCTTTTGTTTCAGGTGAGTGGTGTTTTGCGTTTTTGTGCTGAAACCGGCCCTGCGAATCGATAGGATGGCCGTATCTTATTGGAGGCAACAAACGACACAAAGAAGTCTTCACAGTGACACATTTACAGGCGAGATTACTTTTATTTTCAGCTTCTGAATTCATTGTGTCGCATAGGTTAGTACCTATAAGGCGTTGAAATTGAAGGCGTCGGTGTAAATTCTTGGCGCCGGGAGCGCAACAAGGAACGTATCAGAAATTTAATCAAACGGTCGAGGTATTGAGAAAAACACTGGTGGATCCTACGCGCGTGTCTGTATGTTAAGATCAGCGGAAGTCGCGATATTGCACGGGCGTCGATTTTACGAGACTGCCCTGTTCCTTCCTCTGTCCCTTCTCCATTCGTATTCGTGAATGCCAATGCATGAGAATGCGTAAAAACGAATTACATTTACGACTGTGCGTTTCTTGCTCTGATTCCGCTGTTTTGTTTTATTGTTTTTCTCCCGTATTATTTGCACAATGTTATAGAATAATAGTAATTTATTATACTAGTGTGGAATGTGACATATCAGTTCGTGGCTACTTTTATTGAGTGACTATTATGCATTCCACACGAGCGTAATACAGCGTTTGACCCAACACCACTCTTAAAACGTTTTAAATCGTTTGTATAGTTTCGTTTTATGTTTGACACTGACAAGAAATTTGATGTGATATTTTAAAAATATATAAATTACAAAGTAGCCATGAAATGGTTGTTTCTGATCTGTCATTGTAAATTATAAACACGAAAAAAGTTTAAAAAAATAGATGAAAATGTGGAAATACCTCTAAATATCACAGGATGCATGTCTGAATTTAATTCCAAAGAAGTTCAGAGACATTTATAACAAATAATTTAGTGAATTTATTTTTTATTATTCTCTCACTGCGTGAGTAATGTTGGACATTACTTATTTCAAATAACCATAGTTACAGCCTTATTATGAGTCGGTTTTGGATAATAGTGTATTCTACAACAATTAATGGAATGGCACATATTCCACACGAGCAAAAAGTTTAAAAAAATTTAAACAAACTCCAAATGTTTATGAGGTGATTCCCAATTTAATACTTAAATTAGAAAATGGTCTATGAAACTATAGAAAACCTATTCTAATTAAAGTATCAAATTGATAATAGTATATTCTACAACAAGTAGTGGAATGGCACATTTTCCATACGAGCAAACAGTTAGTACTACGGTTTGCGAGTTTGGGATATGCCATTCCGTTACATGTTGTAGACTATACCTTCTATAAAAAGTTTTTGAAAATTATACAAAAAATACAACTTCAAAACTGTTGAAAACGTCAAACTCAAATAAATAACATTAAAACGAATAGAAACAGACGTAACCATAGTAATTGAATCAAGATACATTCAACATTTTTAAAATTATTTTGCGTAATTACAATCGTTAACCTGTTTCTCTCCTTTGTGAAACATCTTAAATGAATCGAATGTTCGGACTTCAATTAGCTACGGGTAGTAAACTTCAAATTGCGAACATAATATCCAAATTTTATTTCATTACCTACAATAAATTTTTAATATAAAACTTCAGTACCGACAATAAACTTTTCAGACCGGTCAAGTTCATCACATAAAAATTGTAAACATATTTTCTGTTCCTTTTGAATGTCCCACGTGACCCAAATTGATCTAAACTAAATCAAATGTTATTACATCATACGTGTGCGATGGTTCTTTTTGCAAATTAGTATTTAGGAAGTTGGCATCGAGTGGAAATGTTTCGGGCCCATTTATCGCGTTATACAGTCCGGAGTGATCCAGTGATCGGCTCCGGGATGGAAGTGTATAGTACATATATCAGATCCGGGCGTTTGGCGTTTGTCGCGGCCAATTACTTAAGTCCGCGTGGCTGTGGCTGCGTGGCGCGATCAATCAGAATTATGACGGCAATAATCCGACATGCAGCGCCGATCAGCGTGAGGGATGCGGCAAAGCTGAGAGGACAGGGATTGAGGCGGATGTGTCGTATGCTCTTTCTGACCGCCGCAATTCCACCCCACATCTATTTGCCGCTTGGTTCGTACCGAAAAAGACAAACAAATACAATAATAAACCGATTTCATGCAGAGGTACACGTTTTGCCTAACAATGCGGATTTCTGAACAGCTTCAACAAAAGCACATTGGCAGAAGGATACAAAATCAGAATACCTGAACTCCAAAACTGATTTGCCATCTGAAGACAAGTACATACATTATTTCACGCTATATCCCACTCAATGGGGTAGCATTAACCCTGAAACAATCGCCTCCAAACACTGCGATTCATACTATATGCTCGTCTAATCTTCACTCTCGGAATCATTCGTTCACGCAACAAACTATCAGTTATACCTAACCAAATATTCCTCGGACGCCCAGGCAATGTTTACCCTCGATCTTACACACATATATTAGTTTCACCAACCTTTCATTCGACATTCTCTCAAGATGGTCAAACCACCTGAACTGATTCATTCCCAATTTTTTTAACAACATTCTTCTCAGCCTTAAAGTTGTAAAGAAATCTAATATAGAAATCTAAATACGTATTTCGACAACTATGTTGTCATCATCAGTAGAACAAAAAGAGGGATACAACCAAGATTACACAACTTGTGAATCAAGCCAGTGGTCAAGATTGAATCCGACTTGAAAAACTAAAAATGCCTATTTATACCAAAACGAAGCAATCAACAGTGTCAAACTAACCAATATTAATTAAGAAAATATTTAATACTTTTTATATTATTCTTAGATTTTCACAATTTATTTTAACATTCTTTTCATTCTTACACTCATTGTACACCAACGTTTTCCGGATACGATCACTTCTCGGATTCCTCACACACTCCTCTCAAGAACTTTAGCAGTTATTCATGCTTCCTCATCCACATAAGATACTTAAATATAAATAAATAAACACCATTATGGGTAAGGCTTTCTGCTTACACAGATCTCAGTAAATCATATATTTTTGCGAATGAAATGCGGTTACCAGCCGTTAACTGATAACCCCCAAAGATGTTAGTGAAGGGGGAACCACATGGGTGTGTGATTCGAACTGAGGACCTCAAAATAAATAAAATAAATAAATATATCATCACGCCTTTTACCCATTACGGGTGTGGCACTCTGCTTACGCAGATCTCGGTAGGTGATATATTTTATCGTATGAAGTGCGGTTACCAGCCGTCAAATCATAGCCCCCAAGGATGTTAGTGGAGGGGGAACCACAGGGGTAAATTTAAATTTGTAACTGTCGGCAGTGGGATTCGGACTGTGGATCGTTACCACGGAGCTATTTACCCAAAATGCGTTACTAAATTGCTTCATTTTGTTAGAAGTAGTATGAAACAATCTATTTAGATTGCCAATCGTCAGATATTTGTTGGAAATGTAAAATAAATATCAGAAATCACAAAAAAGACAAGACAGTTCGTAAAACTAAGTCTGTTGATTTATTTTAGACAACGGTTTATGGATTCATAGTTGGCAATTACAAAATGTAAGTGGAACGATGTTTTATTGTATTTTAATACTAGTTCTTGGTTTAGTGGTAGTTTGGTTTGGTTGAATACCTATTTATCTCAAAAATCTTCATGGAAATATTTCTCCAGTAATGGCCCGCCGCTTCGCTCGTATGAGAATCAACTCCATAGCGAGGCAAACGTAGTAGACCTAGTGAATTATCCCAGGATGAAATGCCCCATGACAAGCTACATGATTTCGCTCTACCGTGGGGAGGGCAGCAAGATGCCAACATGCAGCAGCCATCACCTTCGCCGGCATATAAAACTCCGCAATATCCGAACAACATCTGCTGCCCACCGTCCACCGCTACAGGGACAAGGTACGGTGGCCGGATATTGGCTACTTTTATTACCTTGCGGCGGCGGCCCGCGGACGTGCGACTTCCGCTCTGCATGTTTTCCTTCGCATCATCTCATATCCGTGACCGTTGACCACCCCGCGCCCTTGCAACCACCGCGAGGTGAACTGACAACCCGCCCTAAAATTCATGGACCGGGATTGAAAAGATTTTAATAGAGATTCCTCATGGAAATTCTTCTTTATATTCGGTATATTTTAGGAGGTTTCACCTGCAGAATAATGTAGCTTTTGTTATTATTATTATTTTATCTTTTTACTACCAGAAAAACAGTTCTCTCTCTCTCACATTCTTTTATTTTTTTTCAAGTACTGTTGCACTGAAAGTTATAAAATTTTGCATGTTTCATTTGTAGAACCTAGTTGATTATTGTGATTATTTTTTGACTTTTCTTAAAACCAATGAAATGCTTCATTGTATGCCAAGTGTCTGCGTTTTAACCAATCCTGCCGTACTGAGAATAAAGCGCTAGTGATTGTTCCCGGGAAAAATCTCAGTAGTTTTTTTGTTTTTGTTGACAAATGTCGGATGTCAGATCATCAACAAAAGTAAAAAATGAGCGAGAAAAATAGATTTAGTGTCGTGCTTGATGATGAAATTAAAAAATAATCTAATTAAATATAACTCGAGAGTTCGATAAATTAGAAAATATTTCTCCAGAATATTTCTCAAACTTGTTGCCATTTGGCAATTGCCACTCAAGCCGTACGGGATTGCGTAGCTATTGCATGGCAACAAGTTTTCGAAAGACCTGTCAAATTATTTTCAATTTATTCTCACTCTCTTCTTATATTATTACTGAAAATTTGCTAACCGGAAAAGTACTTTATTTGACTATAAAAATTTTTGTAAAAATTATATGGAGTTCCGTGTTTATTATATTTTTATTAAAGAATAGATTATTTTCTACAACATTTAGTTGATATATTTCCTTTATCTTTTACCAGTAATGCAACAGTACCTAAAATATATGCAATTATGCCTACCAAGATTCTAGAAAGGGAAATTTTAAACCAATTTTTTACAAATAATATAGCATTATGACTTTGGTAACATAAAGGTTATGTACTGGACCCATCACATTTTTGCTGCCTATTTCTGAATTTATACTGGAATTTTCTACTTTCTTTCTTTCAAAGTTTCACAAGAGAGAATCCATTTCTTCCGTAGTAACTTCTTCTAGTCTTCCATTTTTTTAGCGACGCTTTCCTTTCTTCATTATTTTTTATTTCTGTCCAACATTCGTGTATTATTCATACCTTGTTGTTTTTAGGCCATCTGCTATTCAAACTTTGTTTCCGTTTATCTAAAGAATAATGTAATACTTTTCTAATTTGCCTTAAACTTTTAATGGAGGTGTATTCTAGTTGGCTGGACAAATACGTACCTAATTCGGTTTGTGTTGGGCATTTGACGGTTAGTCTGTTCGTATGTGAACCCCCTTCAAAACAGTATAGAAATTTAATTATACTTTAATAACGAACCTCTCCTCGACCGAGGTTTGATAAATGAGTGCATTTGGCTAATTGCGAGTTATCGGATTACACCTTCTGGCAGCGGTGTAAGAACTTATCCGGGGGAGCGGGGCGCGGTAGCGGTATCAATCACACGGGGTTTTTGTGCACTCCCACCCTTTGTGCTCGATGTCGTCACCCGATGTCGTCCAAGTAACTCAGCGTACAAAAACTCTCACAACAGCGACACCCAAATTCAATACAGTAAAGTGCTTCCTTCGTTACCGCCGTCGCCGTCGCCGCCGCCGCGTACCTGCACAATGCGCGCCGTGTCGCTATATCCCCTCCCCCTCTCCCTGCACTTCATTCCGGGACGGATTCCGCGGCTCCGGAGCAGCGTCGCAGATAACGATCTTCCAGAGGGTGCCAATACTATTATTAAACTCTCATTCATAACTCGAAATTGTCCTTCGCAATATTTGTATTGTATCACTTATGTATATGAATGTCTTAACATAAATTTCGTTGAACCTTAAGGAACCCTTTTCTAATTCGTGCTATGATGTATGTATAAATTTTTATCATTAACCACCCTTCCCACAGAAAAATATTCATATCGAGACGAATCTGTAAATGCAGAATGCCACACTTAAATTGAGTAAATAGCGTGATGATATATTTACATATTAATCTTATAAAATATCAAACCAATATGCCAAATTTAAATCGTCGGATCCTACAGTTTAAGTCTGTTATTGAATGTCGATAAATGTGAAAAGTTGGTGTTTGAGAAATTCACCAAATCAGAGCCGTACATTAGCGCGATATATGAAGTATCTTGGTTCGGTTACTGTGGTTACGACTGTTTGTTTAAATTTCATTTATTTGATGTATAAGTTCCAAAATCTTGTTATAGAAGGTATAGTACAGGTAACGGAACATTTGGAAAATGTGCATCCAAAATACATTTCGAGTTTGTTTAAATTTCCTGGTGAACATAATCCTTGTCGTTAGTAAGAAAGATGACTAATTTATTTGTTTATTTGCGAAATATTATAAAACTATGCGTAATTACCAAAACTATCTTCCTGGTATTGTGTTTATTATACTTTGGACTTTTACGATACACATAGAAGTTTACTAAGCGCAAAACCTCTTAATTGTGACAAATGTGTTTATTTATCAATTGATTATGCTAAAATAAGCTGCTGAAACACACATTCTGGGAACAATTCTATTTAAATCTGACCACATTACGCATTTATTTATCAACAATATCGCAATAAACCGCGAAGAGTCGGGCAGCGCTCGGGGCGCCGCTGGCGCCTACCGCGGTGACATCACGGAGGTATTGTTCGGCCTAATCTTAATTGATGCCCGACCGTTATCCATCATAACGAGAGACGCAGCTATTGCTTGCAGTGACAGAGAGAGAGACGCGACGCTGAGAGTAAGGTAACAATGTAATGTGCCATTAGCAGGGAATCTGAATTGGCTTTGTTGCGGCGGCGGCGACGGTGGCAGCAGCGGTAACGGGGGAGATACTCACCGGGGAGCGCCGAGTGCCGCCTTTTTGCACCGACTTGCGTCACGGCGCGTAAGTGCGCCGGGAAAAAAATAAACACATCTTTCCTATTAAAATTTTAAGTGGATTTTAATACCTTCATTTTCGTTTGACGCACACCGATTGCGAAAGAATGGTTCCCAATGCTGCAGGAAATTTTCCGATGGAATAATTACGTGACTTTCCCCATTTTTTTTTTCACCTTTTAAAACTAAGACTATACACTGGCAACATACATTAGTTTGAGACTGAAGCTAATTATTGTGTATTGCAATACTTATTCATTTATTGTTCAACTTAAAGGAAACTTTCCGAAGTACAGTACATGATTCGTTTACATATCTCGAGGAAATTTAGTTTATTTTCAAATTAAATTCGATAACACTGAACTTGAAAGTACCATTCTTTCATTTACCTGATTGTGAATTTTAATATTTATTTATTGTTCATTTTAAAGGAAATTTTTCTAAATTTATTGCCTGATATAAAATACAATGTTAAAATTTTCATTTCTGCCATGAGATAGACATAAAATAAAATGACTAATTTTTAGCTGTTTCCAGAATGCCATAGTAAACAAACAGTCATATTTTTTTAGTTTGACAGATGGCATTTGTCATAATTTTAATGATTATCAAGGAGCAAATGATTATTGACTTGTTTAAATTATTTCTAAGTGATAAATATGTCCATGATTACTGAGATATAATTTAAACCAGTCAATAATCATTAAAACTATGCCAAATGTCATCTGTCAAACTCAAACAGTACAACTGTTTGTATGTTATGTTTACCATAGCACTCTGAATACAATTTTACGTCTATCCCCAGATATAAATTTATCACAATAATAAATTTAGGCTCGTTTGGTGCAGATTTTTATTTTGAACATATTTTGTATTTACACTTTTGTTCCAAAATTCATAGGGAACGAACTATCGCATAATGAAAATTTTAACATTGTATTTCCTCTAGTAAATCTAGTTTATTTTAAAATATTTATTCGATAACAATAATAATGAAAATCCAAGTCATTCATTTAGGTCTTGAATTCTTGTACAAAACTGATAATTTCTTAAAGGTCATGATAGAGACGTGAAATATACCTATATTATAATAAGAGGTTTTTGTAAGAGGGCAAAAAAATTGTTTTTCACATCCATACTATGTAATTGACAGATTGTTTACTTCTTTTGAGGTTAACAATGGCGGGTAAATATGAAAATCGGGATGCAATGAAATTTGCGGGTTTTTACCGTATATGCGTACGACGCAATGTCAATTCAATTAAACGTAGTTTTTCACACCTTGATTTAGATGTAGACAGTAATAAATTATTATATGTGGAAAATGCTTCTTCTATTAACAATGGAGGAGTATTAGAAAACACGATGTTACTATTTTCCAGAACTTTGATATATCAAAATGCGTTTATATTAAAAAAATAAAGTTCCTGTCAAAACTACGCAAATATTTTTATTTATCACGTATTTAATTCCTTATTGCCATGGTTTCAGTTACGAAGAGAAAAACGACTCATTTACCTAGATGGATTGTATTGCACATTTAAATTTTTATGTAATACGTGATTCCCATAATGACGCAATTTACTTCTGCTCCATAATTTGATAGCCATTAAATTTTTATCTTAATTATTAATATATAAATGATGTTTATTTATATTATAATAAGTTGTTTTTGTAAATATTTCGGTTGTTTGTATACGAGTATTGTGTAGCCTCGTCGTTTTATTTTTGTACATAACATCGATAATGAAAGCGTCGGCGTCATAAGTCTTCTCGAGTATTTGTTTCTCCCCTGTCTGCTCTTTTAAGACTTCCCCTTCCCTCAATTGGCACGTGAGGAAGACACTAAAGACCATTTGATTGAAAAAGAATCACGAAACAAAAATACTACCTTGCACAAAATAATTATTGGTTTTCTACAACAAAGTGTTTATATTTTTAGATCGTGTTGTAGTCTTCGTTTGACTATTTTCCTAAAGCTTAAAAATAAAGAAATCTTTTTTAAAAAAGAATACCCTTGACAACGTTTCAAGAGAATTGAATAAATTTTCCGGTGGGGGTTCTTACAAATTGATTTGTTAGCAATCAGTCGATGTGTACACAACGTGCCAATTAAAAATACCGCCGCCAGAAATTAAAAAGGGCCGTCTATACGGAAGGTGAATGCATAAGAACTTATCACGAGCTCTGAATGAAATGAAATTGAAATGGGGTCTTTCACCATTTTGAATTTTTTTTTTTAATGAAACTATATCTAAATTGATGACTAGCTTTTAAAAAGTCTTAATTGATATTCATTAAGGCAGAATGATTTTTTTTTAATGTTGTGACGTCATTGTAGAGGTATTGGTGGATCTCAAACAGTAGAGATTGTAAATAATTGTAGTTACATGAATGTTCTATTTTATTGTGCGGAAAATTATTTAAATGAATTAACATAACTTTCCACGGTAAATAATTAAAATATACATGAATTACATTTATTTCTGGAAGAAGCATGAATAAACTGTAAGATTATTTTAGTCAAATGTTTGATTACCACTGATAAATTCTGCTAACCTATGTCATTCAACAAGCTTTTAATTTCGTTGAGTCGAGCTAAAGTAATATTTATTAGTTTATTTTGTATGTATTTAAATAGTATATTACGTACCGTGAACTGTAAGTAATAGTTTTTAGGTCGAGAATGTAGTTTGGGATGTCGATACCCGTAGGGTCGAGATTTCCTAAACATTCGAGACCTAAAAAATCACTTACAGTTTGAGATTAGTAAGTAATTTTTTGCAATACCTGCGTAAATATTAGAAAAGGAAAAATAGGTATCAAAATTAACAGCTTTCAAATTGAGGTTAAAAATAAAATTTGAATAATCTATATTTACTTACCATTCACCATGAACGGTAAGTTTCACTTACCATCCACCGTGGACGGTAAGTAAATGATGTAACCATGAAAACCAATTGTGCAATAAAAGTTCCACTTACTGTGTTTAAATTTTGTTATTAATGGGTAACTTACAGTACAGGTATTGCAAAAATATAGTTACGAATTGAAAGTGAAACAAAAACCTTCAAATTAGTTGCCAACTATTTTGACCCTTCAACAATCTGACAGCTCAATAAAAAGAGAAGTACAAATAACTTAGAATATAATAGATATGCGCCATAATACTTCGACGTCATTGTAGAGGTCTTTAAAACTTAAATATCTTAATAATTAATAATATTTTTTCAACTTCTGTTATATCTACTACGATGTTTTTGTGTCTAGTCATTATATAAATGACTTATTTTATATTTTGTGACTCTAGTGAAGCTCAAAACATCTTTGAGTATCAAATGAGCATCCTGATGTATCCACACATACATCAACAGACAGCATAACACATGGGGGTCGCAGTCGACACCACATAACACGGCACCGTATGCACGGCACCCGGACACCCGGCATCATTGAATTATGTACACGCGCGTGCTTTTAGCCTCACATCGGCGCCGGAGGAATAACTGTCAAAGCGACCCGCGGACCATCGCCGTCAAGTGCATTTGTCATCCGCCAGCTGATCTACACCATGCACCTCCACTGCACGCGTCATCCCAACAAATCACATTAAACTGAAATAATTACATTACCGCCCTGCACACTCGCTCGCACTGCATAAATCACGATGCTAGATGTTCAACGCTATTTATTATATTATTTATTCATTTCATAAATGCTCACCGATGGGCCGGAACAAATTCAATTCAATCTGCTCGATTTAAAATACTGAAACAATTTCACGAAAAGAAAAATTATATTTTCGTTTGAATTTATTCTTGATGATGTCAAAATACTTTCTTATACAATGTATAAGGAAGAATTGGAATCATGAAAAAAATCGCTGACGAATTTTTTGCGGAAATATATATTTTGTCGTTAAGCTCAATTTCTCAATGATGTCTGTGTGTGAAGATGGATGGAAGATATGTTGATTTTGAATGAAATTGAAAAACCGGAGGAGGAAGTTTACTGAACACACAAAACAATAAATACCATTTTTTTCAAAAATAGAATCAGCTGTGAAAAAAAGTTTAGAATTAAAGAATCTTTGGAATATAATATGTTATGTGCACTTTTCTTGTACATACTACTAATTTGAGAAAAACTAAATTATATATTTGATAATATATTTCAGTAATCTTAGTGGGAACAAAAACTAAAATATTTTTAACATTTATGTGTCAAACATGTAAAATAATTATGATGTGTCAAAAATATGTGTCGTTTTAAATATTATAAAAGAAATATTTGTATTATTAGTTAAAAAGTTTTAAAAATTAGATATTAATTAATATTTTAAATTAAAATCATAGCTGAATATATAAAATTAAGCATCAGGTAGAATATCTATATGTCTAATAATTGTCACGCAAGGAACAAGTCATACATGTTCAGTTGGTTTTATTTGTATAAGAAAGTAGCGTGGTGCCCACACCAGATTTTTTCTATAAGATTTCGAACGATAAATGTGCCATGTTCTTGCATATGTGTATTGTTACAGATATTTGTTTCGTTTTCAACAAGGCGATTTGTGTATCACGTTAAAATAAGAAAGCATTCTTCAGAAATCGTAGTATCAAAGATGTAAGTAATGTAAGTAATTATTTTATGATCGACGGGCATTATTAAATATTGTCGGTGTTTCCGGGTTCGAAGGCAGCGCTGGAAGCTCGCCGCTCGCAACAGCAGCAGTTAATGGGCGGCTCGTAATCTTACGCGATTTCCCCCGTAATTAAGTACGCGCTCTGTAAGTATTTGTTTCGGAAAAGTGAGCGTTCTCCGATGTAAAAGTCGCGCCGGTATTAAATAGCCTTCACGGTTTAGCCCCGTAATCCCTTCTCGCTCGCTGAGGGCGCAGTGTGATTCCTCGAGACGGGAAAACAGAAAGGTCCGCCTAATTGTACAGCGCAGGATACTAATTGCCTTACTGCTGCTCTCCACTCAAGCAGAAACGAACTACGACGCCGCGCCAGACACCCACCGTCCGTGTATTTATGTCCCGAAAGAAAAGAAAGAATAAGTTACACGCGGGATTAGTTCTGTACGTCTTCTTGTCCCGGTAAATGAGCCCAGCCAAGTTCTTAGTTCCTTCCACCGGAACTGGAAACTGTTGACACTGCACGGGGCCCCCGCGGGGCCCTATCGCCGCACCGAATGATCGCAGCGCCCCGGGTGGCCGACTCCCGACTACCCGACGTCACAATCTGGGAAACAAAATCGAACCGAGGCTAAATAAACAATGACCACTCTAACATGTCCCCAAGGAAAAGATTCCGGCCGCAATCCAAACACTGAATAAAGTGCCACGAACGTTTAGTTAATGTGCTTCGCCCTAGGCCATCCTGGGCTCCACTTCGTATTCGTTTTATCCCAAGAAATGTTTCGCTATCGAATTGTGATAATCTTTTGCTGATGTGACACGAACGCGCGTTGATTGATCTATTTCGGTGTGACTGTTTAATTACCGATGTGCAGTCCTTGTGAAGTGGCGGGTTTACTGCTGGTACTAAAACGAACAGTTGAGTCGCATTCTGCGGTCCGCTCCACTGTTCAAAGGCCCAACAACCGGTACGTGTATCCGGTCCTTCGGCCCAAATCTCGACCAAGTGTTTATTGTTTCACAACATTATTGAAAAGCCCAATTAAACTGTAAAGTAACGTTACCTTCGCGACGCGCAGTTTGGCCGCATTTGTTCTGTAAACATCGCGTTTGTTTTAAATAAAAAACATCGAAGCCGAACACCGGCCAACTGTCACCATCCAAACACAGTACACTCGACTGCCGTGAAGCCCGCGAGTAGCATTCGACCGGTGTTTGTGCAATCTTACGTAAATAAACATCATGTCTTCCTGCCCTGCTCCTGCTAGGTGATCGCGGCTGTGTTTCATATGTTTTTATGTAAATATCGTTTCGAATATTTTTCTATTCTGTAACATTTATTTTTACACTGCGCATCCGTCTATCTTGTTCCATTTGTTCGCAACTTTTTCTTGTTTTTGTGATTTTGACTGTTTCCTGTTTGAGATTACTTCCAAGCGGAAAACGCTAAATCGCATTTTATTTAAATTTGCGCTGTTTTAATATAATATTGCATTCATCTTGTTTCTGCTCACAATCTTTTTTATTCATTTAATAATTTTTTAATTCTGCGCTTTTAATTCGTTGTACTTTAAAATAAAATACAGTAAATTTTTCGTGAATACGTGTCGTGCGATTCAAGACATTTGGAAGGCTGCCTGTGCAATATTTTATTTTGATTTTTTCACAACAACGGCATACGTTTTCTTTCACGAAATCTGACATAGACATAATAAATCGTTTTTGCAATTCCACCTCGCTTAATTCATGTGTTGAGAGTGAAAATATGTCACACTTATGTCTCCCGGCTCTTAACTGCTTGTTTATAACAACACCGGCGAATTCTTTGTGTCGCTATCATTTTAAAACTTTGAAGCTCACCTTAGATGTTTGTTTGCTGTACAAAGGGAACTGAATTCCATTCCATCTTGTTCGTTGATACACGGTAGGCGGCTTGACAGCCGATGAACACATGTGCATTAACGCGTTCATGTGCATATGCACTTTGCCAGAACCGTACCTCGACAAATTATTATCTTTTGTCTTCAACAAGACGAGCAGGAGTTCGCGGGGTCAAATGCTTTCTTTTAACCAAAATGATATTAACCAAAGAGTCCCACTTACTTGATACGCTATTCGTGATGCTCGCCCGAAACGCTCAATTTTAAAAATAACAAATATGTAAATATGATGTATGATTTCTCAGACAGTAATTGTATTGGCCTTAAAATTGCGGATAAATTCTCGAAGACAATATACCATGAGTTGCTAACAGGCAACATTTACTTTTCTGTCATGAATGTATTACTACGGATACTAGTTTATACATCACCGTACTGTTCAAGATAAAATGCATCAAATACAACATAGGTTTTAAATGTTAAATGAACTTGTCATCATAATTTAGAGATGTTTACTAATGAAGAAATAATTCATATGGTTACTTGATACAAATGTGCTTATATTTTGAAAAAATGTTTATAATATATTTGTAAATCAGTTAATTATAATAATATTCGGCCCAATTCTCTGACGAAGTTGTTACGTAGCAACTTGCGAATGGTGAAAAAATCGCATCAAAACTTTATGTTTAATAGGGAAACTTCATTAGCTGTCAATAAACGACTCATTTTTTACACAATAGGCTATTTCACGATATATTTTTATATTGTAGTAACATATAAGACATATGGAAGTCCGAGATAAAATAAGCGAGATATTAAAGTCTAAATTTTAAAATTCCTTGATGACGTAGATAATGTGGTATACCAGAAATAAACAAACGGTGGTTCACAGACTTTCAAAAAAAATGTTGAGAAAATTACAAATTATATATATATATATATATATATATATATATATATATATATATATATATATTTAAATTGTAATATTATATTTCATTATTAGAGAAATAAAATAAATTACTGCACTTAATTTATTTCACTTTTTTCTCATTTTATAAAAATATTTTGACATTCTCGAAGTTAGGTATAATTGGTGGTGCTAGTTTCGTACAGTTTTGCAGTGAGTGCAGCATATGAAGCAGCAAACACGGAAAGACATCGCCCGAGCAGAATCCGAACAGATCCGACATGCCCGAATATGTATATTTTTAGTTAAGGCGGAGTAGGAGCTAATACTTTAATCTTATTTGCTCAAACAAACGCGCACATGTCGTACGTCATCAAATACAAAACATCCCGTATTTTTTAAAGGGACTAATTTATAATTAAAACATGGAGTTTTCCGCATCCTTTACTCTTATCTTTCTTATTTTCAACTATTTTTGATTCTGGTGGAATAGTTGTTATGGTAGCAACTTTTTACAGAATAGGCCCAAAATTTATTAAACATAGACAATCTATGTTGTATTTTATTTGGAAGAGTACATTAGTGTATATAGCTGATTTCCATAGTACTTAATATATTAATAACCGGAAAGTGAATGTTGCATCTTAGCTAAAACTTAGCAGCCGTCAATTGAAGTGCTATACTTAAGACGAGTAAACGGCGTGACTATATTTATTTGTTTGGATTAATTTTATTTCGCTGAAAAATTCAAATCTGCACGATTTAATTTGTTGGGCGAAGGAAATTTTTCTTTTTAATTGCGAGTTGTTAAAAATATAAATCACAAAAATGTGAGTCCGGGCCTGCGTAATCTCTCATCATACACATGTTATTATAAACGTCCGCGGCAATACTCTCAAACCGGGCTGAGCAGAGCTGACGGGCGCTGTCATCCAAGCATTCGCGTTCGGCTTCGGCAATGATTTAAATAATTCACACCTACCAAATATGAAATCTCCGCGCAGTGTGAGGCCGTAATTGCCGCCGCCGCGAATGTAATTCCCGGGGACGGGCTATTTTGAAGCGCGCTGAATTTATGTGCCGGTCCGTCGTTTCGGTTTCATCAGGTTGTTATAAAAACGGGCGATTATTCAACCTGGACAGTTATTATATTTGAATTTTAGGTTGGCCAGCCTCTGAACAGATGTACGCTCATAAAAAATGATAATAAGATGTAAAGTAGACGCTATTAGCTTAATTTAAGTGGACTTTAAATTCGAAGAGCGGACTACTCACGGAAGAGGTATTTTCGGACACGTAAACAAATAAGAATTTGAAAGTGTGTCGCAGATATATACCTGTGACAGTTGCGGATCCATTTATTTTTATATTATATACCTCATAAATCCCCTAAAATCTGGGTCACTAAATGCTATAGTTTATAGCTGCACTCAGAGGTATTGTAGCTAGGGGCGTGGAAGCTACTAATCGAACGTACGTAGATCTGTTGGGGATCTTCTGACCCGTATTGAACGGTATTCCAAATGTATTACACCTGATTATGATCATATAAAATTAAATTTGAATGTAATCTTATTTTCTATTATTTACTAAATATGTACGGTCAAGGAAAAGCGACAGTAATTTTAAGTAATAATTACTTAGGAATATCTACACATCATATTAAATACTTAACTGTGATTGATTGTCGCAAATAACTAATTAGTATTTAGAAAACTGATCTTAAGTATAAATAATACATATTTTTACAATTGTTTTAGTATTGTCGAATATTTTGGTTTGACAGTATTAGAATGTAACAAAATGTGGCAACCATGAATGTGAAGATAAAAAAACAGTAGTAGTTGTAGTGATGAAGAAGTTGAATCTTCCACTAGATTGCATTTAGTGGAATAGAGTCAGCAAATTGTATATAATAAGTTGAAAGAAGGAGGATAAATGAATATAATAAAAAGAGCAAGTGATCTAACAGAAGTACCGTACAATGCAGTTAAAAAAATAACGACATGTATGGTATTCGAAAACGAAGAAAAATAAATGATAGTAGTACAACAAAAAGTTTGTTTGGTTTTGAATTAGATTTAATTAAAAGAGTAGAAGTAAATGTGATACTTTTTGTGCTGAGCATATAAGTACGATCGACGAGCGAAGCGAGTCGGACAATTACATGCGAAGCACCTAAAGTCACATTTACTCCGAATAACACATGTTATTTTTTCTTTATATATAAAAAATATAATTAAAAATTATTTAAAAATGCCCAAAACCAAATAATTCTGTCTTATCCAGCATTACTGGTGGCCATAGAATATGCTGTTCTGTAACAACGTACTTTTATGACATTTGCAGAAAAAATATTTTACGTAACGTACTATAATTTTCATTATGTTTGAATAAATTTTAATAAATTTGGGGTTGGAATCGAATCAATTACGATGATTTGAAACTTAGTTTCAATGAATATATTTAATCATTCTATAATTTGTTACAATTGCAACACCCGTAAGAACCGAAGTTTGATGTAATAACTAATAAGGTAAAAAGGGATACGGATATAAGAAGGGATTATCCCTGTACAAATTGATTAGTTTATATTTCGGCTTGGGTCACACGATTACACACAGCTACAATAACTGGGAGTCTACTATACCTGTAGACGGAAACTTTATTTTTATTCTAGCTTCAAGTTATCTTCATGTAGCAATCTAATTCCCTTGACATTTTCAAAACATACCATTCGAACAACCAACCCATTGATGCACACATGTGCAGTGCCGTCATCTCCGCCTTCGCGGGGGTGGCGGCGTGAGCGGGAGACAGACGTAAAGGTCGAGAAAGTCAAGCGCGCCATCAGCAGGTGGGATCGTTCCCACAGCAGCCATGACATCATCGCCAGCAGCGCTGCAGCATCACAACGTGGTGCCGATTGGTACCACTGACATAAAACAACAACCCTGTGTGCCTACGGAGGGTTGATACAGAGGTGCTAATCTTGAGGAGGAAGTTGTAACAGATACTTGGGTAGGGGATGGTAAAAAATCTAGGTTTGAATAAAAATATCTGAGATTTTTTGTTTCCTTTTGGAATCCGTTCCACGTGCATGTTTAAAAAAGCGTTAATTAGATATATAATTTCTGTATATTATTAAACGACCAAATAATAATATTTAATTCCTACGATTTCAAAATATTTGTTTAAAGTTAGAAGTAATTTATTTTACTAGTACCCACGTATTTAAATAAGTATTGGAGTAAAATAAATAAATCTGTATTTATTTGAAACATGTATTTCAATAGATTGGCAATAGTTTAAGTACCTTTCAATTAAACTGTCGCCTTTAAGTAGTTAAGTAAATATAAATTTCATGTTTAATTTAAGTTTGAATTAAACCGAGTAAAGTATAATATTTATTTGTATTCATCAGGTATTGAAATATAAAAAAACGTACGTATTTATTTATATTAAAACGCCATGTGTAATAAAAAAACTATGCTCTCAGTTTTTTAGTGGGAGAAACCAACATCGGTAATAGTAACGAAGGATGACATATGGTAGAGTCAAATATCAGTGTTTTTAAAAGCGACTTAAATTATTAATGGTCCTTTAGAGTGGCTTCCTCATGTTACTGCTCACTGTCCTCCTTAATGAATACGCTCTTTTATTTGTCATTTGTTTCTGTCTGCTGTGGGAATCAGTCCACTTGTTTTTCATCTTCATTTCTTATTTAAATTGTAATTATTTCACTTCTTCACGAATATTATTTTTACGAGCACATTTATTGTTATATTTAAGGTGCAAAAGTTTTTATTGAATTGGTAAAATGTACACGAAATTTTGTAATGGTTTAATATTAACTTTTGAATAAAATTTGGTGTGAGCACCACACTACTTAAAAAATTAAAAAATTTCACTAGATTTCATTAAAATTTGTAGTTTATTTTATTGCATTTCTATATAATATATGCCGTGAGAAATTCGTAGCCGTTGAGCGCATCGCCATAACTATTATATTTTTTGCCTTACGACGATTTTTCATGTTTTCCGAAGTGCAACTTTGATTAGCTACAACTCAAAAACTATGCAAGATATCGAGAAATGGTCCTCAGTTTTGTATTTTTCGTGCATCTTATGACAAATAAGCAAATTTTGAAAATTGTAAAATTTTTTGATATTTTTTATAAAATTTTGGTTGGAGATATCTCAAAAAACATAAAAGATAAGATTTCAATACATACTCCATTGGATTCACATCGTAAAAATACATAAGTATGCAAAATTTCAGAACTTTTGGATAACGGGTTGAAAAGTTATAGCAAAAAGTCTGAAAACGGCTAATTTCAGGCTGAACGTCAGTGGGTACCCCTTGACATTCGACACGAAAAAGGCCATTTTCAGACTCTTTGTTCTAACTTTTTAAACTGTTGTCCGATTATTTTGAAATTTTGCATATTTATGTATTTAGACGATCCGAATCGAATGGTCAAGTCCGCAAATCTATATCTTGTATATTTGCCGAGTTATCGCCGATCAAAATTTTGAAAAAATTTCTAAAAATTTCAAAAATTTAAAAATTTGGTAATGTGTTATAAAATGCACGAAAAACACTAAACTGGAGATTATTTCTTGATATCTTGCATAGTTTTTGAGTTATTGCCCCTAAAACTTGCACTGTGAAAAACAACAAAAAATGTTATATCTCAAAAAATATAAGAGATATAACAATGCGCTCAAGTGTAATGAGTTTCTTAGGCATTAAATTATATAGAACCTGCATTTTAAAAAATTCAAAATTTAAGTGATATTTGGTGAAATTTTAATTTTTACTTAACGTAGTATAAGCAAGAAACAGTGTTGATTATTTCTTGATATCTTGCATAGTTTTTCAGTTATTGCGTCAAAAACTTGCATTGTGAAAATCAACAATCCATCCATCCATCCATGCTCACACACAGACATCATTGAGAAATTGGTCTTAATGGATTCAGTGGATGTCAAAATCTCGTCAGCGATTTTTTTCGTGATTCCAATACTTTGTATAAGAAAGGAAATATGTATGTGAATATAAACATATTTTAATGTGTAAATTTCCTCATTGTTGTTGGGGTAAAAAGATCAATTAAAATAAAACAATTTACCGATGTAGAATATTATTTCAGTTCCATTTGCAGAATTGTGGTAAATTGAGTAGTATATCTTCATTTAGCGCGCTTAAAGTAAAAGGTTCGCTCCTGAAAAAACCCAATAAAAATAATTTATTTACCTTGGTTATTGAATTAACTTCAGAGAGCAGTTACAAGCAATTAAAACCAAAATAAACTTTCATAACGTGCGATTCCTCGAGGCACACATGCAGTATTATTAAACCAATTAATTCTAAGACCATAATCCGCTGTAATTCCAATCATTTCATAAAAAAAGACGCAGCGCGCCCTCTTTTTCGATATTGCGCCGCGGTGGATTTGCTTTGTAAATGCTAATTGTTAGGGCCAGGGTTAAATATGGCTGTGGCTGCCGCTCAGAGGTACTTAATACGGTTTTTAAGCTGCAAGATGATTTAATTAAATGCAGAACACACGTGTGCATGCAACAACGCAGGTTTCGCCGCAGTTGACACTGCGTTCACATGATGTTGTCTTTGATATATAATATTAATATTTGTAGCATAAACAGGTCCATTTTTATATCTCAGCTTTTTCATTCCCAGGTGTAGAACTAGCTAGATTATAGAACAGAGGTCACCACTTATAACTACTTAATTATAGTCTATTTCATGAGACCTTTCTTTAAAGGGACACAAATCCATGTGGTTTCCTGTGCTGTGATTGGTCCTCGAACACGTGAAATACAAACATGTATACACTGTTAAAATGTCATATTACACCTTATTGCTTTGAATTATATGTAGATATAGCATTGTCCCCTTCATATTTATTTTATCTTATTGCTTCTGCATTGTGTATATTATAATTGTGCTTAAATTTATATATTTTTAAGTTTAAGCTTAAAGTATGAAAAATGAGAAAATTAATGTCTGGTTTTTATATTGAAAAAAATTACTTAAGAGTCAATTTGATTTTACTTTTTGACAAGTGAGATTTGAATTTGACATAATGAATGAATAATATTAATTCATCGAAGTGCCAATATAATTCTTTTGGAAAAAGTGACTACGGCTGAATTATGGGTATATTATTTGCAGTTGTGGATAAAAGATTTTATTCAGTAGAATTGAAATATCTCAAATATCTACATTAATATAATTAGATAACAAATAGTAACGTCGTCCATGTGAGAAACATGGATTTTCCAGATTCAATCGTCTCCCCCTAAACGGCTTGACCGATTTAGTTGATTTTTTTTTTGTATTTATGGTTACACCTGGATTTTGCTAGTAAGTAGAGGTAGATAATGTATTTTGTAAATTACATTTTAAACAGAAAATTTTAATCTGGGTTAAATGATAATTTTGTAATAGAAGAAGTATAAGATTTACTTAATCTGTACTTACTAATCCGAATTATAGAATATTATTGAAAGTATATAGTAAATACAAGAATAAATAACCCGATACTGGTACTGAAGTACTCTAACAAATATACAGCAATTTACAGTATAAACATTGAAAGATTCGTTTGTGTTTTTAATATGAGGGATGCTTAATCATTTTATGATGATCCTTCGGGTTTTAGTTTACTGAAGTATAAGCTTTTGTAAAGTAAACTCCCTACAAGGTAAAACGCATTATACTGTTTATAACTGTTTTTGCAGTATGTTTAGTTTTTGTTAAAGTAGATTAATTATTAACAATTACAAATAAAGGAAAATGTCACTAGTTCAATTAAGGATAGTACGAAACCTGGTACACTATTGCTATTCATGCAAACTCGTCTCAAATGTATTTGATCACGAAAAAATCTTCACCTATCAAATCTATTAATATATTCCTTAAAAGTCCGCGCAATTGTTAACCCGTAACCTCGCTCTTAATGTATCTTTACAGAAGTTCAATTTAAACTAAAAATTATAAGTTTCAATAAGTTTACAGTTGTGGGTGGAAATCTCTCTAAATCAGTGCATCACCTTTTAGCTTCACAGCGCCTGTAAACGTTGCCGTAGCATCCGTAGCATCTTCACTAATTACAAGCGCAATAGTTTATGCAGGATTCGGAATTGGATTCCGCGGCGTAGCACTGTTGCGGTCTCCACCCCCTACGTCTGCGCCCCTTTGCCAGCCCATCTCAGCACAGTGCTGCCAATACACGGATATTTCCTTGTAATGTATGGTAACAATACGCCGGGTGACGATATTTTATTCCGTACGACATGTGCTGTGTGCATCGCCCGCGTAAATAAATTCGACACTTCGGGGAAGTGTGTATGTACGTTTGTCGAGTACCTTGTGCACCGAGTGCTTTGGGACAGTGAAGAATTGTCAATCGATAGTTTATATCCGTTTAAATAGCGCCCAAGGTGGATTTCGGGGTGTATTTCTTTCCCATCAACTATTTACTATGATTTACTACTTGAGGAAATAATAGATATTTGCAGTTTGGACTCCTGTTGCGGGGATACTTTAAACCACATTTTTCAATTCACATTTCTCTACTTCTACTTCACAATTTTAAAAATGATCTTCAGATGAATGTCCACTTAAATAAGACAATTCAATCTTGAATTGTATTCCGCGAAATATGTATAGGTTTTGGACGCATTCATTACTGAAATTCCAACTTTTCGGGTCATACTATGACCACACTCAGGGGAAATTAAACGTCTTGAAAAATTTAACTAAACAGTTTTGTTTCAGTAGCTTTGTTCACGTATAGTTTTGGATTTTTAATTGTTACTTTACAATGAAACTGTATAATTTAATAGATATTTACGATTTACAACGAGGCGACAGCTAAGTTTTGTAATCACATATGTATATTAATAATGCATTATCGCACGTATATTGTACAATATTTTATCAACGCCCGCCCAAAGTTACAAAATTTAAATAATTTGACTTTATTTTTTTGACAAGTAGAAAATTAATCCAAATAGTTGCTGTAAATATATTTTTAATCCATGACAACCACAATTTCACATTAAACAATTATGTAATTGTTTTTAATACATTGTTTAAGCATTTCGTGAAATGTAGTAATTTAGAAAATATTTTGTCGGATATAAAATTACAAGCTTAAGAAATTATTAATTAATTAATTATAAATTAATTTAAAGAATTGTGAAGATTGCATTATCAACATTTATAATAAATAGTATGTTAATGAAAATGAGTGCGGTAATGACGCTTTTAACTCATGTAAAATGAGTGGGATAAGTGACATTTTACTCACGGGCGAAGATAATAGTATATTATGATACAAGTGTATAAGTAAGCTTTTAAAGCACGTACGACGAGTTTAAGAGCAAGACGCGAAGCGGAGTGCTTTTAACGTTGCCAGTGCTTTAAAAGCACTTATACACGTGTGTCATACGCTATTTTTTATTATACCTGCATCATACTCGGGAAAAAACTGGAAAACAACATTTTGATTTTGATTCATTTTATAATGTGACGTTTGACGTATATCGTTTACATGGAGACTTGTTAGCATTTATTGTTTACGTTTACAGTTTTGACAGATATTAATAGTAAATATTTTTGTTGTTGCTTAGTAACCTTTAAAACACGGCGTGTTTTAATCTTGCGTTTATGAACGCTGTAGCGTGTTTTAAACACGGATTATGATGCAGGTATAATAAAAAATATTTTACATGTTACTTTAAAATTTTCAAGACACTACATTTTTGTTGAAAATGTTTATAGTATGACCGAAACGTCGAATTTTTTGTATTTGATTAAAATATTGACTGCGTGCAACAGAATACTTTATTTTATTTATATTTAATAATTATGTTTATATATTAATTAATATTTAAATATACAATGCAATTCAATATGTTGCAATTTCATTAAATTTCATAATTAGGCGCCCCTTAATTATTGCTAATTATTTCCAATGAAATGTATAATTAAATATTATTTCATTAATTATTATTGCTATTTAATTTATCGTTATATTAATTTTGTTTTCAATTAAATTTCATGTAGTTTGAATATTTTAATTAAAAGACAAAATCTATGAATTAAATTTTTATCTAAATGTTAATTTCAAGTAGTAGAACTAGTTATGTAAATGCATAAAATAAAAAAATTGAACAGATTCCAGAATCAAATAATACAACCAGTTGAAAGGACGAGATTTATTTCAAATAAAAGCACAACCAATATGGCTCGTAATAAGACATCTAAACATCCTCTATTTGTACAATTTCACAAGAGATTAAGTATGAAAAACGCAAGAAGTTCTCATTCTGGAGATTTACTCGGCTATTTCCATAAACAAGGCGGTTTTTTGAGCGGCTGAGTATTGCATTTATATTTATCATTATTCTTATCGTCCGGAGCTGCGATGCCAATTTGGCAGCGCGTCTACGCATAACATAACTCTGTTTTCTTGCATTTAATACGTCCTAAATATTTGCGCCGACAACAAGTTCCAGAATGCATTAGCACACATGCTCCACTGGGTCCGCCGCCTTCACAGAATTTCTCATTTTAATAGTAAGTTAACTTAAACATAATTAAAGTCTCCAAAATAAATTGTGAAAATCTATGGCTAAGAATAATATAAAAAACTTAAATTTATCCCCTAAGCCTTAAAGTTGTATAGAAATCTTATATAGAAATATAAATTTCTATATTAGATTTCTTTACAATTTTAAGGCTTAGGATATAAATTTAAGTTTTTTATATAAAGTCTTCAACTACAAAATTGTGTACCGTATGAATCACGTGTAAGGGCAGACCTTATCCTAACGGTGATCATTTTTATCACTTTTCTTGTACATGCTTTTAAATTTAAGGAAAACTAACTATATATTTAATAGTTTATTTCAATAATATTAGTTATAATGGGAACAAAAACTAAAACATTTTTAACATCTATATATGAAATAAAAGTGGCAAAAATATGTGTCGTTCTAAATATTATAAGGGCCAATATATCCATCTACGAATAAACTTCCGAATAAGTTATTCGTCAAATAAATAAAAAAATACGCATCAAAAAATGACAGTTAGAGCAATTACTATCATTTAAGCTCTGATTTCAATATATATTTATTTAATGCTATGTAAAATAATGAAATGAGTGTGGCATTTTTGTATAAGAACAAAAGCAGCTAAGTTAGGATCGGCCCTCTGTAAAGGGCAAGCCAAGTCAACCTCCAATTTAGCGAACTGCGCGCTTAGTAATTTTTCTCCTGTGAACTCGACGCTCAGCTCTAGAGCACGTTGACGGTGACCATGTTTGTTATTCCTAATGGTGCAATGTGTTTATCTTATGGCTTAAGTTTGATCATCCTCGAGAGATGGCGGGCACAACGTTGTTGCTCGCCCCAGCCACCTTAGAGTAAGATATATATCTTCTTAGTCCCCGTGTGCATAACCTGACGTCAACGGACTTATTAACGAAGTGTTACTTGAAACGTAAATTAAGCTCTGTTCCAACTAACTCATCCATTCGCATATACGTATTACGTATACTTTACGCAAACGCTACTGCTATTTATATAAAGAGGATTATTTGTTTTAGAACTTTCTTTAATTCAACAACTCCTGTTATTTTATTTGTTTTTAATCTTGTTTATTTTGCGAGTTAACACTACAGAACTTTACTCTACAGCCAGCATTATTTAAATAAATACGAATAAGGTTAAATCGATTATTTCAAAAGGATCTCTTCAATCTCTTAATTGAAATTTATCATCAAAAGTCATCGTGTCGTATGAAATATTCCGTCATGAATATTAAAACCTCGCTAAGTTTTACCGAACGTAGAGAAAGGCGTGTGTACTGCGAGCCAGGATAATATTGAATAATAACCAAAGTTAGTCGCAAGTACCCAATCAAATTTGGTTTGATTTAAGCGCATTGAACGTTTGAGAAATGCTAAATAAGCTTAACCGGAGCAGGGCCGAGCACGAGCTATCGATTTATGTACTTACCTCTGGTGATTGAATCAACGTTGAACGAGAGACGACGGCGGTAGGGACGGGTGCACGAAGGGATGCTGGAGAAAGGGTGCGCGGGGATTACCATGGCCAGGCAGCCACGTAATAGATTGTTGACGGAGCTGACCGATGCAGGTACGGGCCTACATTTGCATATTGACCATGTTTGGATGTGATGGGGCGCCCGAATACTGTCCAATACAAACTGCCGAACTTTGCGAAGGTAAACTGTGGAAATTTGAATGTTGATGTCATCCGACAAGATACGGGGTTGCTCCGAACTCGCCGCCACTGTTTCTCTTACCTCCATAATACTTCTTCTATTTATTTATTATGCGGCTTCAACTACTTTGGTTATTAGCCGGGGTAATTGGCCATATGAGGATGAGTTGTAGTCAATTACAAACACCGATTTGGTGATGAAGATGGAGGTGTCTGTGTGTCTGCGTTGTAGTCAATTACGAACACCGATTTAATGCCAGCCATGTCCGGGAATCGAACCCGGGACTTCTGGGTCAGAACTTAGTACTCTAAACCATTGAGCCATAGAGGCGGGCAGGTCCTACTTTAATAAGGTTTTTAACACCAGAATACGGCAGCATCCTGTGTCCTTACTAGTTATAGCGATAAAGTCGTTAATTGCTCATAGTAAACGCTGAAGGTTAAAAGTCCATAAAAGGGTGAAGAACCTTGTTAAAATTTCATGGCTGTAATTCTTAATTTGTACTTTGTGAAAGTCGTAAAGAAATAATAATTTGTGAGTGAAGAATGGTAGTGGAGGTAGGTAATGTGATATTTCTGGAAGAATGGAACCGTGAAAAATGGAATGTATTTTCAAGTTCATTTGGTAGGAGAGACGAACAAATAGTGGGTGATATTCGTCCGAATCCGTTCAAGGATGTCAGATTTCACGGTAACAATTTCCAAGTAAGTCGGAAACGTTAGTCCACCCCCTGTATAGTTACCTCGACGAGCGAGTCGGGGCGGAGTTGAATTATTTCTACTTGTCCGGCACAATGAGAACTTCTCCGGAGAATAACAATAACAACGGGACGACGGCCGGACCTCTGTCCGAACGTGTTTGTGCATTCCTACACGGAATAAGTTTCTTTTGAAACTTTCAGATAATATTTATCATCTCGAGAAACCTTTATGGCTGTCATTTTCGTGTCCTTTGTCGTCGTCGGCTCCGCTGTCGTGCTACCTCGACGTGGATGTGGCCGTCTACCCTCGTCGGTCGGCTTTACGCGCTGCGTTTCTTGCCTGGATGTCTTATTGTATATGGAAGGCAGGTGTGGTTTGCCGGTTTCACGTTTCCCTGCCGACTGGAATGTTTTTAGATTTTGGGTCAGGTTGGCTACGTTCCGAATTTCTCTACAAAAAATATTGCGATGTGTTTGTTTTGCTGTCACTCGTGCGTACGTTATGTATTTGTTTCTGCGCCATTTTCCAGCTCTTCTGAATTGATACACCTGCGTTACCTGTCATGCTCGTGTGTTATTGGTGGGGAGATGTACCTGCCATTGTTTTGTTCACGCCTTCACCTGTCTTCCTACCTGTTCGATTTCTTTGAGCACCTGTCAGGTTGACTCCACCTGCTGATTAACACTTAACCAATAGAAAGGACATGAAAAGGGTGACCAGAAAATGGAGCTGGTTTTTCATTGCGCTCTTATCATACGGAATAATTTATTTACAACTGGGAAGTGGGCAAAGTAAGGAATTACCCACAAGAAAAATTTTAGCACATAAAGCCGAAGGCTGAGTGTGATAATTTTATCGAGTGGGTAATTCCACTTTACCCACGTGTGAAGTATAACGTTTTATTCAACATCTCTTAGTAAATGCAAAATTTATTAAAGAAATCTTATTTGCCAATGACATGCTTTAAAATTTCTAAGTTAAAATACCAATCGAAGTAGTTACCAAGGTGTTGTGTGTTGTTATTATTATTGTTATAAATAAAAAATTACTCATTAGTGACTTCTCAAAATTATACCCACTAGTAGGTAATCTGTCACTTTTCTTATTTACAATCGTCATAGTTAAAGAGCATTTATTGAGAGGTGTTGAATACAAAATTCCTTCTTGAAGTAAGTTAATAAGTTATATATATTTAGAATGTGTTCGCCAGAGCAGAGTTTAGAAAATAATCAGTGTGAGAAATAACCTGTAAAATATTTTTAATTATACCGGCTCTCAGAAACTTTAAACCTAAAATTGACCTATTTCACGGAAACCTAACTCATTTTTTACAGTTCCCAATCTTCCTAAACTTCAGAAACCATTTACAGTCAGGTAAAGCCGCCCCTGCCTCTTCTGCCCCGCACCAACCCTTACAACCTCCCGGGCAGTGACAGATCCCACATTCCAGGCGAGAGGAAAGTCACGTTTTGGAAATCGCCGTGTGTAACAAACTCAGGTTAGAACACCGCAGAGTACCGGCGGCCATTGTACTGCCTCAGCCCTGATGTTGGCCATATGGTGGTGCGATGGTTTTTGTTCTAGTGCTGCAGCGATCCGTGCGGCCGTTTTTACCACCAGTTAATGATATTGTTGGAGACTCACTCGCTGTGTTATTGTTTCGTTGAGTGCTAGGAAAATTCCTCCAATATTATTATTATTTATCATTTAGGAGTATGTATATAACAAAAATATTCTTACTAATGAAAAAAAAAGTATATAACGATTATAAGCAAATAAAAAATTGGTGTGCATAACATACAACTTACTTATACATATCTTAAAGAATTTGTCTTATACCGACACCGTGAAGTCCAAAAATAGATAAATGATCTGTTAATAAATAAGTTCTACCCTTAGAAAACTTCAATGTGATCCAAAACTCGAAAATATTATTAAAACTATAATAAAAATAATTGACGATCGCTTAAAAGTAATTATTGATATTTTAATTTACCTCTCCTCTCTGAGACCTTTAATTTGATACCTAACTTGGTATGATTCAATTGTACGATGTACAAAATTAATTTTTAATATTTTAATTTAAATATTCTCCACGAAATTCATTAATTTGATTCAATTAACTATTGGAAAAAACAATTGAGAATCGTCCAAAATTAACTTTTGATATTTGTGTTCAAGTCTTCTTCTTGAGTGCCACACCCATAATGGGTAAAAGCCATGGTGATGATGATATATTATGTATACTTAATAATACTAGCATTTTTTATTTATTTTTGTCATCTGATTTCTTATTCAAAATGAATTGAATTAATTGTTTTCTATAACTTTATCCAAAAGACTTTTTATTATTGTTTTCTGTACCAAGTCCACTTCCGGTTTTGTAATTATTACCAATATCAACCCAGTTCTTCGTATTCTTATGAAACTTATTGTTACTCTATCTTTTCTCGTTCGTGAGGTATAGAATCCATACACACAGACGTTATTGAGAAAATCGTCAAAACATTCTCAGGAAAACTGAAAACATGTACTTTCGTGAAATCCTCACAATAGGTTTATGTATATGAAAGTAGAAGGCGTTATATATAGCGTTTATAAATGAATGAAAAATAATTGAGATGTATATGTAGTTGTTTGTATAAGCGCTGTGAAATAGGTGGTAGAGTGACGTATTCCTCGATGGCAATATAAGCGTGCAAAGACGACTTCGTCGGATTCGGCCTGATTTATAGTGTTTTCACAGTATACGCGGCAATAAATTGTTGACTGGGCTATTAGATGGCATAAAAAATCGGTATCGTAGCACGGGAGTCAAATTACGCATGCATTTCCTCTGTATTATGTGTGCCTTATCTTCCGTGCGGTATTCTTTATGCCCACCTTCGGGCCGATATCATATAGGTGGGTTACCGCAGCTCGGTCGGTCGCTAAGGTAGTATAGATAGATTGAGCGATGCCGCGGAACCGCTCGTAAATACGGGACGCAATATCGAGTAATGACAAGCGATAGCTCCAAGGTTCGGCTCCGCGCTCCGCCAAATCTGATTTTGCGGCGCTCCCTCGAGTCCCTCCACGCGAATGTGTTGGCGAGTATCTATTTTATATATTTACCTTAACGGTAACAGACTTTTTGATCGCACACAAAGAAAAAATTATGGCGTATGTTGCACAACCTTTGCTCACTTTAAAACCGCTTTGTTGGTAATTCTATTACACAAATACTCTAATAATAAATGGATATTTGGACTAGATACACAAAGACAAAATGAAGACAGAAGTAAGTAAAAGAGCAATGAAGGATGAAGGGAAAAATCTCGTACATGATTGTTGGGTAGAAATATTAAGAAAACGAATTAATGGGAAATAAAAAGAACAAAATTAGATAAAGGGAAAGTACATTCAACGACAGATAAAGAAAGACGAAGAAATCTAGATCAGAATATGGTGGACACAATTATACGGAGATATCTAGAAAAACAGAATTAGTTAAGAAGAGAAATAGTACTACTTCCTTATAAATATAAAACCAACTGAACACGTATGACTTGTTCCTTGCGTATGACTTTATTTGGACTTGGCATATAGATTTATGTTTTTTTTTATTTTAAAATAGGTATTAATTAATATTTAGTTAACTTTCTAACTAATAATATAAATATTGCTTTTATAATATTTCATACGACACACATTTTGACACTTTCCAATTATTTGACCTATAGATGTTAAAAATGTTTCAGTTTTTGTTCCCAATGCACTAAGAATATTGAAATATATTATTTAATATATAATTTAGTTTTTCTCAAAATTAGAAGCATGTACAAGAAAAGTAACATTATATCTTTCATTTGTAATTTTTGTCCACAGCTGATTCTATTTTTGAAAAAAAATTTAATTTATTGTTTTGTGTGTCCAGTAAACTTCCTCTTCCGATTTTTCAATTTCTTTCAAAATCAACTTAGTTCATATTTTCATGAAACATATAAATTCCAAGTTTCTTTTACATATCTTGTCTCGTTCATGATATACTCGTATTGCGCACACGGACATCCATCCATCCATCTATCTATCCTCACACACAGACATCATTGAGAAATTGGTCGTAACGAATTCACTAGACGTTAAAATATGTATTTCCGCAAAAATCTTGTCGACAATTTTTTTTCTCATGATTCCAATACTTCCTTATACATTGTATAAGAAAGTAATGGTATCAAACACTTACCTCTATTTTGACATCGTCAAGAATAAATTCAAACGAAAATATAATTTTTCTTTTCGTAAATAATTAGAATTATTTATTACTTTATAAATATGCATTGACTACAAATACGTCACTAGCCACTATATATGACAAATTAAAATTAAAATCTAAAAATAAATGCTATGGGCAACGCAGAGAGAAAACAGAAATAATTAGTGGACAAACTGTGTTGGCACTGTTTGTATAGTTTAGCACTTTCTTCAAGAATCCTGGCATTGTGTACACTTTGAAGTCACAAGTCGATGATTATATGTTTGACAATAAGTGGTGTGTCACACTCGTCACGGCGTTACAGTTGGTGAGGCACAGTCTTTTATTCAGATAACTAAGAGTTCATCTGGTATGTCTTTAGTCTTGTGTTTTAAGTTCGTTATAGATTTCCAGTTTCTTAGTTTTGTTATGTTCAATTTTCTCCCATTCACTACTTTTCTTTGGTTTTTATTTTGATCAGTTTTGCTGTGTCATTAACAATATTTAATTCATCAAATCGGTAATGTTTAACAATACAGTTTGTTGGCGGTGAAAAGAACTTCCTTATTACCTTATTGCATTAATAATGTAATTCATTTTGCAGTATCTGCTTTCTAAACAAGATTAAGTTGCAGCTCTTCCAGGTTGTGTAAACAGGCTAAGAACCATCATAAGCATAAACATGCTTTCTTGATGTAATCCCATTCACATTGTCCCTGTCCAGATGTGCTTACCTGTTGGCAAACTTCTAAAGTTGTTATATTAGGATGTATTATCATGTTCATGACAGCTTACCAGTGTTTACCACGTGCTGGCAATCTTGAACATTTTGTCGCCAGATGCGGATATTTACCTGGAAGCAAAGGAAGATTGTTTGGGGAAAATTCAATTATTCATTGTAGGTAATGGCAATAACAGTCACGTACGGTCCAGGAGGAAAGAAGTTATTTAAGATTTTATTGCTACTTTTAGATTGCATGCATTTGCAGATTATTTCTGAAAAGATGTTTGCAAAGCTCGGACGGTTAAATATTAGATAAAATTTTATGGGTTTTCGTTGATGTGGTGCACCTTTCGACGCCAGCACAGTTGGTTTAGTTTTACTAATAGGCGTAATCCATAAAGTTATTTCGAAACACGTCTTTTTCTGGTTTCCGTCAATTTAACTGCACACAAGCAGCTATTTGGATAGAGGAATGTTCTGTGATCATGTCGCTCCTAACTTATTTTTGTCCATTTACGATTATGAGACATCCGTGAACTTTACGACACGCCGACAAGGTATTTTGAAATATATAAAATGCCCAATTCATATTTTCCTTTACAGTAACAACGCTTTATTGCCGCGCATTAGTTTCACCAGCGCTCGCAATTTTATTTTAATTACACGTTTCTTCTAGGTTTCCTGCTTAGTATTCGTTGGCTGCGTATTCCTCAAAATTCGACAGATGAAGTAATGATCATCTTCTGAACTTAAAAATTTCAAATGAATTTAAACTAAAAAATTTATAAATGCGCTTCTTCTCATTCTCGAAGATAAAAAGGACAAAAATAATTCTGAAATATATACAGGGTATTCGGAAAAGTTCTGATAAGCTTCTGGTAGAAGAATTCTTTGGATAATTTTGTGTGCAATCCCAATGAAAAAATTTGTTCGGCCCTTCGTAATGCCACACGAGCTACTTAAAAGAAATGTAAATTTGGTAACACGGAACCAAACAATTGTTATAGCTTTCGTCAGGTAACCATGCAAATCACTACGAATGACATGTCAACATTTGACATGTACAGTCAGTGGAAATTCAAATTGGAATTTAAAATTGTTGACTTGAGATAGCAGATTTACTTTATTATGTACAAGATTAAAATAAATTATTGTAAAAAACAGACCAGAGATTGATACGAAATGAAATAAATAATAAATATTATAACCAAATATCTAATCAATTTGACAAATTATTTTTCAAGCAAAAAACTATTTTGTAATTTTGTATATATGTAATAAAATTAAAAAAATACATCTGAAGAGGAATTAAAAACTTGAAGTTTTGGTATTAAACGATTAGTTACATCAACACAATTTCACAAAATTCATCTTTACTATAAACAGAAATAAGTTTTTATTAAAAATAATTGAAAAATTTCGCTTAATTCTAGTCGCACATATTCAAGTTTGATGGCTTCGTGTAACTTTAGGAAGGACCATACAAATGTTTTGTATTAAGATTTTCGAATTAACCAAAGAATCGTTTGAATACCCTGTATATCCTGATGAAATATAAAACCTCTGCATTTGTTGCAAGTTTTTGAAAATGGAGTGCAGAAATCTTGGTTCCACGTTCTACTCTGTATTCGAAATTATTTGACAACACAGTTTCGGTGTAAGATGTCGGGCACATCGAGTCACAGTTTAGTACACCTATTTTTTGAGTGCTTGAATCACAAATTTGTCACGTAAACAACACTGTCATTCTACCGGATATACAATATTATACATACCTATATTATGATTAAAAGACATTAGTTCTAATTTCTGTTTAATTCCAGCGTATCCGGAATCTCGTTAAATTAGATTAATGTTATGAGTAATGATTCGCCATTTCGATATCTCATTCAACTTATGTGTTGATTAGTGCTGGTGAGTTTTTCTCTGTTGTGTGTCTGGCTGGCGTGGCCTGGGTGTGTGGTAACGGTGAGTGTCCGATGATAGATGCTTGATGCTCTTCGCTTCTCGTCTGGAGCCCTGAGCGCTAATTAGCGATCAAGCTGGCGCCACACATGTACAGCCAACGCTCATTTACGTTTTAACGGTCAGATTTACGTTTTATTTCTTCATTCGTATTTAATTGCGGCGCACGTGAAGTGGCCAGCGAACGCTGCGCATTCCGCTGCCCGCAGTCCTCTCACATTATGTTATCATCTAAATCACAGTTACTTTTTTTTTCAGTGAATCTGAGGGTTCAAATCAGCACAGATTAATTTGTTGCCAGTCTGCTACTTACATATCGTGGTGCTGTGAATAGGCTATTCTACGATATTTTTTTATTTTTGAAGTAGTTGCAGACCACATGTGAAAGTCCGAGTTAAAAATTCCTCCAAATAAGCGAGATATTAAGTTCTGAATTTTAATTTACATTGATGACGTAGGTCGTGTATTATACCAGAAATAAACAAACGGTGCTTCACAGACTTTCGAAAAAATGTTGGGAAAATTACAAAATAATATATATATATTTAAAGAGAAATAAAATAAATAAATACACTTAATTTATTTCACTTTTTGTCTCATTTTACAAAAACATTTTGATATTCTCGAAGTTAGGTAATTGATGGCGCTAGTATCGTACAGTTTTACATTGAGTGCTGCATATGAAGTAGCAAACACGCAAAGACAAGAAAATCACGTCAGCAGAATCCGAACATATCCAACCCGCCCGAATTCTTAGAAAAGGTGGGAGTAAATAATTGAATCCCATTTGCTGTACACGTCCTACGTCATCAAAAACAAAACACGCCGTATTTATTAAAGGGAGTAATTTATAATTATAAATATGGAATTATCCGTATCTTTTAACTCTTCTCTTTCATAATTTCAATAAACTTTTACTATTTTTGTTTATGGTGGAATAGCCTATTGCATGTGATTTAAGTTTCGGTACTGGTAAGAGATGTATGTGCGTACGTCAGTAGTTTTTACCGCACACATGTGTGTCTGTCCGAAGGTTATTTACGTTTACTCCTCACAACTCACAACAGTGGCTCAGTGGTTCATCGTCATCCTCATCCTCCTGGCATTGGCTGCGGCGTTGGCGCTGCGACGTTCATCTGTCTCGGCTTTTTTACATTTTATATTACACGGATGTTTTTTGTGACGTGTGAACAGAGGCAGCGTTTGTTGTACGCGGCGGCGCAGTGCTGCACTCTCACGGCACAGCGACGAATTAAAGCTGTCAACCGGCCTGACTGCTGTGTTTGTTCAAACGTCCGTGCGATCAAAAAACCTTTCGTTTCCAGAGTATAAGGACGAACTCTATTTCGTGTTCTATCTCACTCTTGTGTGTTGTGGGTTGTTTGTTAGGTTTTTTACGTTTTTGAGGTGGTACTCCTCTACAAACCTCACTAGACGATATTGAATTGACTTTCTTAATATTTTTTGTAATTGATGATGGCTGAAATCAATGTACATGTACAAGGACTATATTAATAAATTATTGTTTAATAAGTTGAACCACTTAACACACTACCTAAGTAGAACAGAAAAAATATCTTAACAAGTACCAAGTGATTTAAATTTGAAATGAACCATAATCAAAACACTTTAACACCCAAGCATAGTCACTCTTCAATCTACGATGAACATGCTTCAATAATTGCCTGGTGTTTTGTACAATGTCCCAACAGTCTAATAACAGCATGAAGTAGTCTGAAGTGCGTGACCTTATAAGCTGGTGACATATTGAACCACGTGACCTCAGTGCGTGTCCGCTGATGTTCCCATGTTGTTTTTAACATCGTTGCGCTGACGCAATTCGCTGGTATGCCTCGCTGTCTTCGCCGCGTACCCCGCGGATGAAAAATGCGTGCAGAGTGCAAAGTTCGCGATCGCGGCCGCTGGATGACTGATCGAGGAAGGCGATGACAATGGCACCGTCGGCGCGAGCTGCCATTGTTTTTACTCTGATACGGAGATCCAACCCTTCACGGGATGAGCAGCAGCTACCGACGCCGTTGCCTCGTCAAACTAATCTCTTTTGTTTTTCTTTCGGAAATTTAACGCGCGTACATTTTTAATCATTTTTTGAGTACCCCCTCCTCACCGGCCGCGAGGAGACGGGCGGCAGTGCTTGATGAGCCGCGATAGCTTGTCTTTCTTACTCTTTAATTCTCCTTCTCGCTTGCATTTTACAGTCTTCCTTCGCTGCTTTCTTCATTAGGTTATATGAATCTGTTTACCCTTACTGTTCTTAAACATATTCTATAAACAACTTACCCAGTAGGCTACTGTTTGATGACGGATGTACGTTTGTACCTCATTTTAACTCCATAGTAAGTCTATAAGTTACAAAAAATCTAAGTTTTGTCATTCACGTGTACACATCGATGCCATTGAGTCAATTAAAAGAAATCTGTTATTTTAAAACGCTTTAGATCTTACCCATCCTTTAACTAAATTGATTATAATAATTGTTTCAATGAATCTCGTGTTTTCTCCTTGAACGATCTATACAACCATGTTTTATCCCCACACCTTCAGTAAATTAAAATTTCTCGTGCCTCGATCAAGAACTAGTTCTTATTTTCCTACTATATATTCTAGGAGTAATTTTGTTCCTGTTTCTCGTTTATCATAAAATAAATAAATAAATAAATATATCATCACGCCTTTTACCCATTACGGGTGTGGCACTCTGCTTACGCAGATCTCGGTAAGTGATATATTTTTGCGTATGAAATGCGGTTACCAGCCGTCAAGTCATAGCCCCCAAAGTTGTTAGTTATTAGTTAGTTATTCTACATTGAATATATTTAATGACAGTAATCTTAAATTGTTGCATATTTCACTGTTTGAATAGGAATAGTATTAATTCAAAATAATATCATTTAATAAAAAAATTTTGTTTAAAATTAAAACGTCTTCTATTTTATTATTTTTAAAACATAATTTAAAATATATTCATTTTCTTTCAATTCAAAAAAAGAAGATAAATAAAATGTATATTCAAAATTAATATTTTTCTATGAATTGAACCTAATCATTTTGTAAGAAATAAAATTTTCTTCAACGAATACATAAAGAAAACTGAAAATTTTCTTGAGACAAGAAGATATTTTTATGTGTGCACGAGTACTATACATAACTAAGAACTTCAGTTGTATTTACTGAATATTTCAGTGCGCGCAACAAAATTCAGTTGTATTGACTGATTTCAGTTTAATCTACTATGAGTTACTTCCAAAGGAATTGATATGCCAATCACGTTTTGTGACAATGTTCTATAACTTAAAATTATTCGTAAATATTCAGCTTGTACAAATTTAAAAATTTTGTAAAATGTTTGAATGTGTGTAAAAAATATTAAATATTATAATTTGTTCAAAAACAATCTAAACATATAATAATAAAACAATGGACGATTAACTACCATATGCGTAAAAATTATTAAGTTGTAGGTATTGACTGAATTTTTCAGTACGCGCAAATAAACTGATTATTCAGTTAAATTGACTGAACGTTTTTGTTTTTCTCAGTGTAATATTTAGAGTATAGTGATGGCAATAACCATAAACAATTTACGAATAATAAAGATTAAAAGTTGTGCCATAAAGTAATTAATTTAGTAGGTACGAAACGTGTAGCAATAAAACCTTATTTTCAATTGTACTGAAATAAAATCATAAAAAGCAGATCGCACCTACTCGCGCAAGAAGCAAGAACAGTTACGCGAAGACCCTCCCGGTCTCCTATCCAACGAAGTAAAAACCGGAATGAAGGCTGCAGATGGAAATAATGGGAAGATTTAACGATACCTTAAGAAGGCCACGGTTGGCGGGGATACACTTTAATACAGGCAGTGGAGTTTTGATATCCCGGTGGCCAAATTGCAGGCAGGTTTTATAAAACTGCCTCCGCCTGGTATAAATATACATGACCGGCGATACGGCATAACAGGATTGCGCGAATTGTGAGGTGGTGGAGTGTAAACGACAGCCTTGCGCGACCCGGAGGGTGAGGGCGAATTGGGATTTATCCTCTTTAATTTTAAAATAACTTTATCTGCTAAGGAGGAGAGAGTATACAGTATAATGCCGCTTATTTATAGTTGTCTTAATATAAAAGTATTTAGATATTATTAATTAAAAATTTAAGTTGAAGTAAAGGTTACTGAAAGGTTAATGAATTGGTTCCTCCTGGGTGCTCCAAAATTAAAACAATGAATGCTTCAATAAATTATAAAATTCTAAGGATAAGAACAATCGAAAATATTAAATATAATCCTTAAAGGATAAAAAACCATAAATGCTTTAGGAATGAGATATTTGAGAGTAGTTTGTGGGTTACGATATGTGATCGTGTCCGGAATACATTGGTGTATGGTGATTGTCAGATTGAGAAGAATGTCATTATGAAAATGGGATTGAGTCAGTTGAAGCGGTTTAGGTATCTTGAACGAATGTCGAATGAAAAGTTGTTGAAACTAATATATGTGAATATGAAGGATTACGTGGGCGTCCGAGGAATAAGTGGTTGAATATGAATGAAGGTTTGTTGCGTAAACGAATGATTCCGAGTATAAAGAATAGACGAGCATGTATGAATCGCACTATAAAAGTAGACTAGGCGAAAGTGATGTGTCATAATAGGAATGTTTGGAGGAGATTGATTGTTGATTGACTGTGTATTTGAATTTGTGCTGCCGCACCGAGTGGGTTATGGCGTGATGTTATGTATGAATGTATGTATGTAATCTTGATTTTATCTCCTTTGCTTCTACTGATGATAATAACTTAGTTATCGAAATACGTATTTAGATATTTTCTCTTAACTTTAAGGCTTAGGGGTTAGATTGAATAATTTGGAATGAATGCATCTTCGTATAGGTCGACAAGAGTATGACACAAATTATAATTATTATTGTTACAAACATGTGGAAGACATTTCAGTGGTTCATTGAATAAAAACTTTATTCATTATCTCTCCCGGAAATACTACATGGATAAAGCAAGTCCCTAAAAACTGAAAGACTTTCTTATACATTTTTTCTCGAACTGTCATTTGAGCTGAAAGTTCCGTTCCATTAAAAATAGTTTGGAATAAAATACAACATCGAGTAGAGAAGGGGTCTGTTAAGTCACTCGACACAGAATGTAATCGCTTTAGATTAAATGTCAACATTATTCATAAATCGATCAGTCAGGGGGTACGAAAGGTCATCGGAAACACTCAACGTGGTTCCCGTGACGCTAGACGCATTTCTTTCGTGAGTTGGAGGGACTCGTGCGTTAGTAGAGGTACTCAGGTTACATGGATTTATGCTGACGGAATTAAGTAAATCTTATTTCTCTGAAGGGGAGATTTAATTACGGGATGAAAACTAAAGGCAAATTTAAAGTTATTAACTATGAAAAATATAAAATCATACAGGATAAATATAAATAAATATATCATGACGCCTTTTATCTATTATGGGAGTGGCACTCTGCTTACGCAGATCTCGGTATGTTATATATTTTTGCTTATGAAGTGCGGTTACTAGCCGTCAAATTATAGCCTTCAGAGATGTTAATGGAGGGGGAACCACAGGGGTAAATTTAAATTGACAACTGTCAGCTGTGGGATTCGAAGTGATGATCTTACGATTCACAGTCCGGCGTGTTACCACGGAGCTATTTACCCCATACATGATATATAGTGTGTTCCACAATTGCAACCGCTGTAACCTGTATGACTAGTTTTGTGACTATTAGAAAAGTGCCAAAGAATTTTTTTTTTTTTAATAATTGGAGAATTGGAAAAATTAAAACAAAGGTTTAGCAATCAATTATTTATTAAAAACTTTGGCGACTTTTCGTCGTCGTCGGCATAGTTTTTAATAAATAATTGACTGCTAGTCTGATGTTTTAATTTTTCCAATAATAGAAGTAACTACAGATAAAGTAAGGTAGTAAAAAGACAAGTTAGATGTTATATGTCTTCTACAAACGAACAAACGTCAAACAATTGAGATAGTTTAGTTACAAGAATCAGCAAACACGCTTAACCATAACCAAGTTTTGCTTCCATGCATATTTATTTACGGAACATACTGTAAGTATAATTAGTGTTTTGTTGCGAATGATTTTAAATGGGGAGTAGAGGTGACAGGCCGAATGTGGACGAAGTGAAAGTAGTATGCCAGCATAGAAATGTTTGGAGGAGATTGCTTGCTGGTTGAATATTCTATCCCAATTTGTGAGATACAGCGTAACGTTATTTATTTATGATTTGCTATAATGTATACTACTAAGTCAACTTTTTGAATTTAATTTAATGGAAGCGTTATAGTCCTGGAGATGTCTTAAGAGGCTGGAGATAAAAAGACAGGCAGTGCACTAAGTTAGTTGTAGTGTGCAGTGTGATGAACTTGAGAGGAAACTACTTGGCTAATTGCTAGGTGCGAGAATAAAACCAAAGGTATAAAAACTTAAAGTTACGTATAGCAACTGTTAGAGCGACGATGAAACTTGGCTATAATACCGCCATTATGTAAATCCGCGTAATGAACGTGCAACCTAGGCTTCCCTTTATTTTGAATTTTTAAAAAGAAAATCATATGCAAATTAGCAAATGAGTGGGATCGTAGCCGGTGAATATTTTTACAGTGTTTATAATTCCGTTTTTATGGACTTATTAGCATAACTGAATGGTCCATGTTTTTTATTAAGGAGCCCGGCTTTCACATTTGTCATTGTTATTTTAATTAGGACACCGCGTCCCGGCGAAGATGTCGCCACCGGAGAACCTAGTTTCCATTTTCGACGGCGGCGACTCCCACCATCGATATGTGTAATTTATTCGCGTGCTCGGGCCCCATTTTTAACTGCTTTATTATTCCTTCGTGTTTCCGCGGTCTAATATTTTGTTCTTTTTTGCAGGTACGTGAACTATGTATACCCGGCCAACACACATGGTAAAGTAATCAACTTTATTTTTTACCCAACTTTCGCTGCATCCGAAATACTAATTATGTAATTTTTTGTGATATATCTTGAAATATCTCTGTACTCGTCATCGATTAGTCATTTTGCTTTTTCGCTATAACCGCGCTCGTTGTGAAAGGATTTGCATTTGGTTTGGATAGCTGTTGGATGATGATGGTAAAGTAATATAATAAATTGAGTGTAAATTCTTGTTGGAAAATTATAGCGAAGTAGAATTCTCGGTAGAGTTTGTATAAATCTATACAGAGTGAGGCAGAATAATAGGTGATTATATATTCGCCGTTGGGGAGGGAGGGAGGGGGAGCTGTGAGTGAGATTCGAACGTGAGAGGTGCTTTAAAAGTTGCCTTAATGAAGTCGGCTGCAAATGAAGATAAATGGAAGCGATATTGGATTAGGCTGACACCGACGGCAAGGCAAACAGACACTGAACTCTAAGGTGGCTATGACAAATGTTACCCTGGTGCGTTTGTTTCGTATCGTCCTGAGATGTCACCGTCGCGTCTTTCGATGGCCTGACGGATCCAATTGTGTTTGTATCATTAGAGTAGCCGAACCCTCGTTGAAATAATAATATTTCCTTGATGAATTATTTCTTTTGTCAGCCGAGCGGCACGGTTATCGTTAATTAATCAAGATTTTCATTATCTTGAGATAAAAGAACCCTTTCTTCAGCCGTACACCGGAGGTATTTAATACTTGTGCTATTGTTTCGCCTCTGAGTTTCAGCTATGTTCGAATCAGAAAACTATAAAAAATTACCACGCCATTGTAACCACTTCGTGTTTTATTCAGCGCCGATTAAAAATACCGTGTCGCGCTAATTCCTCCACCCCCAATTCGACCGAATACACTTACATTCATTCCTTGCACTTGCCGTTCAACTTTCAAATCACCGCGTATTTAACTTTCATTTATCCAAAACAATTAGTTTTCCGTTTTTCAAGTTGATTAGAAACCTAAGATGATTTGGCGTTTTCGGTGCAAATAAAGAAAATAACATACAATGAAGCATTTCTTTGGTTTTAAGAAACGCCAAAAAATAATCAAATACAAATATTGAATAAATTCTAAAGAAAAATTTTACGTACGCAAAGCTAAACGTTTTTAAAAATTAGTGAAATGCATTTTGCTATTTTGAATTAACTATTCAACAACTTATTCCAAACAAACATTCTCGATGTGTACCAAGTTACCAAGAGCTCCTATTGTTTGAAGCTCCAGTCTCCTATTCTAAATTTTCTCTCTATTCTACTCATATTTTTCTTCTTGTACGTGATTCGAGATCAAGATTAGCTTTCTGTTTGCCATAAACGTAGATAGGTGGAGGCAAATTTTAAGTTTGTCTCCGGTTTAATAAAGAATATTTATTTTGTAAATTATAATATTTCATTTTTTTTATTTATTGAAAGGGGGTAGCGCCCCCTTGCTTGCTCTGCCGAGCCGCCACTGAAAGTAGAATGTCATGTGAAGTTGGTGACATAGTTGTCAATTATGTCATTCAACCGATTAAGCTAAGTTTTAGGTAAACTAAAAAAAATTTCAGAAAGTGGGTTGTGAAATTCTGTAATTATACTACGTACATTTTTGTTGCGTTGGCGCAGTTAACAGTTAATGTAAAAGGTGGTGAGTATGTATGTATCATTGTGTGGTTTTCTTCTTAAACTGTAAAGTATATTTCATGTAGTGTTTAGTTGGTAGGGGCAGGAATGTATTCCACCCTTGCTATTGTGCTGCGCGTGTTTTATTCAACGGCGATTAAAAATACGACGGCAAAAACACCGCTGGCGAGATTATTTCCGGGAAGAAAGGGATTACGTGCGATGCGACATAATCCCCGGCAAGTCACCTGTAGTGTCGCTAATTTCGAATATTAGCGCGGACTTAGCGCACCCGCGGTAATGAGCGCGTCGCTCTGTGCAAAAAGTGTTTCGTAAAACAGCCGACGCAGGCGTCGGTAGCGACGCCGACGTTATTAACTGGGGATTAGCGGTGCCATTGTTCACCTGCACGCCTGACGCGGGATAACCAGGAACATGCTCAGTACTTACTGGAGGGTTGTTTAGAAAAGTTTACGCAATTAGAGTTAATCATGTACCTACGTTTTAAAATATGTTTACTCTATGTAATAAAAGTGGATTTTAAAAGGTCCAATTCCTCGTTCACTGTCGGAAATCTCCTCACCTATCGTCGGTCACCCTTGCTACTTCACCTCCGAGTGGGATGAAACTTTGCGTAAAAAGAAAGTGAAAATTACTAACAAGCCCGTTCGAACTCGGATGATCTTGAAAACACAGTTTAATGTGTCAATTTTTTCGTTCAACGTGGAATGTAGAAGCGAGCTTGTCTGCAGATAAGAGGTGTGATTCTTTGCATTATGATTCGTATTCAAACTGATCAAAGTAAACATGATCAAGAAGAACCATGTTTCTTCGTTCGTTATTCGTTATCCCATCTCTTTCATTTTGTGATCAAGCAGTGCATTCCCCATTCCCCTTTCCCTTCTGAGGCATACTTTTTCGCGATTATTATTTGAATCATAAATAAAATGATGGTAAGTAGTGTAAAACTGGAAGGAACTTTCAATTCAAGGGGATATAAATTTAATATGCAACATCAAGAAATGTTTCACACATTTCCTGATGTAAACAACAATGGAAATGCTACTGGTAAGGAATATATGAGGTTATATTCCATTTAAACCATGATTCAAATGAATCATGTATAAGCGAATAATGATTTAGCAAATCACAATCATAAGACGAAGAAACACGCTTAAGTTCAACTAAAATGAGCACTGTAATTCGAGTTAGTCGTGCGTGAGTTGTGTAGGCTAGGTTTGTGAAAATAATAATGTGTACATCATCGGAAATATTCCTATTTCCAAAAATGATGTACAAATTTTACTTTTGTGAAATTTTAACTGCAGATAAGGCCTGACCCATTAAACTGTGTTGTCAAAGTCACGTGTGTCTGATACGATTTTTCCCTTTAAATGGGAGTAAAATAGGATACAAATCAAAAGTAGTCTTTCGTTTTGGAGATGCAGTAGTACATCGCAAGGTTGACGCTATCTTCTTTCTGTAGTGTATTGTAAGGAATGAAAGAATGATTTGAAGATGATGTAATTCTGTAGGGGTATTTCGTGTACGCCACAGTGTCGCCATCGGTGCGTTATTTAAATCGTTGCGTTTCAATTAATGTCCTGGCGGTGGAAAAGCGCCCGGCAAGCGAATTTCGCGTCCCTTTCGGACGATCTTCGTCTCGGCTCATTTCTCCGCCAGCCGCCACTGGCTGTTAACCTCTTCGCCTGACGGAATTGCCCAACTTTTAAAAGACAAGGACGCCACCTACCAGCCTACCCCCCAGAAACCTCGCACAGCGCCATCATCTCTCGGTTGAACTAGTTTTCGTTTTAATTAAAACGACGATCTTAATATTTTTCAATTTTGAACGAATTAAAAAGCGCGCGTGTGCGTGCCCCAAACGCGATGCTACGTTGTTTTTATGATCCCTTTCCGCTTTTCGTAACTTTGACACGCCGCTCTTCCGCACTAATTAATTGAAAACATTATTACGGGAAATTAGTTTGTTTTTCTCGGGGACGTGGTGGCGCGTGGCACGATGTCCGTTTTTGGCCATTGTTGGTATCAATCGAACCGCGGCGTGATTTCACTCTCCTGTTCCGCGCGGGTTTAGCTTCTCAACCTCATCAGTATTCTGGAGACGGCGCTGCGAGAACCAAGACGAGTTAACGACGTCGATGTTTGGATTTGACATAACCAGTTACTCAGTTAGTTCGTATTAATAACTTCGCTTCGGCCGCGCGGCAACGAAAAAACAACTAGAAAAATGACAAATTTATTCTTACAACAAAATTGTTTCGCCGCAGTTTATTATAATTCCTCGCGGAAGGTAGTTACTGGCTGGAAAAATGCATGCCGGCGACAGGCGGCAAATTGAACTCTTGACAATGCCGCTGCCTTGCCTCTCCTCCGCGACGTGGGATTAAGAAAATAAGAGCCCCATCCCCCACTCCAACTCATCTTACTTGCGATTCATCCCCAACATCGCAGATGTAGGTATTTACATTTTTACCCGTCATTAACGAACTTAACCCGACGACTGTGAGCTAGACTTTTTACTTAGCACATGCCTGGTGGGGTATGATATTTAACACAGACACAATATTTATTTAAAATACGAAAAATTATGCCGATTCATGTACAAATCACGTGTCATAGTAAACTACACAATGTGACAAACATACTGCATTTTGACATTCGGAAATATTTTCTATCGGCGTTTCGACATCTTTAGACTGTTCTAGTTCCTAGTAATTTATGTCTTCATTAGTTTCTACCCTGCATTTTAATTGAGTAATTGTCTTATAATTCTTTACTTGTGTCTTGTTGCCGAATATTCATTCAAAAGTTCAAGAGCTCATAATAACAGTTTTTAACCCTCTATTGCATGAATTATTATTTTTTAAATAAAGGCTCAAAGAATTATTTTTTACAAAAGAAATATTCATATATTTGAAATAAGTGTGTTACATAAATTTTTTTCTTAAAAAAAAATTTTTTTTTAAAGTTTTGTTCACTATTGGGAACATTATAAACAAACTCAACTTACAATAGAACTTTGGTCTATTGGGTCGTGTTTGCGCACTATACAACATTGTTTAATAAACAACCTCTTCTAGGAAAACATCAGATAAAAAAAATTTTTGGAATTTTGTAAAGGTGTATTTAGCTGTAATATGTCAGCAGGTAATAAGCTGCTTCCTCCAAATTATACATTTTCTATCTCAGTTTCTGTAATTATCCTTTTCCACTTCAAATTGTTTTTTTATGTTAGTCAAATTAGGAGGAATGACCTAATTGGGAATTGACAAAGTTTATATAATGTTCGCAAATGGTTCCAACATGATTTCCATGAAAGTAAACTGCATAAGAAAAGAAAAGAAGAATTTTAAATTTTATGTTCCCAATCGGGAACAGTATGCAATAGAGGGTTAACATAATAAAAGTGACACAACTCAGAGATTGATCAGTAAATGCCTAAATACTACAGAAATATCTGCTGCATGCTCTATTATCTATAACTTAAAAGTATTCAGCGACTAACAGCATCAACTATGACACGTATTTTAAATTCGTTGAGATATACGATACGCTACCACAAAGTAGCCGTATTAAGTAATTCAACAATATCAATCTGTTTCCAAGTGAAACTGATTTCATGTATATATGTAGTTCTCTGCTCCTCGTAGATACGTTAGATAAAAGTTCTAAGAATTGGTCTAGTCGTAAGAGAACGAAGAAGTGTAAAAACTGAGTGACCGTGGCGTGGTGACGACGTCGTTTCATTCCGCAATTAAAGCCGGCGGCAGCGAAGTCTCCCGTACCTCGATGGCCTGTCCGCTCGTAAATGACACATGTTTCGCCAACTCGCTCGCTGCGCAAGAAATAGGATAATATTTCGCTTTCCGACCGTCCGAAAACTTCCAAACTCCGCCAAGATATATTCGTGAGCGGCGCGGCATAATGACATGGTGTAATTGCCTCTAATTACTTGTAAAATTACCTTGTGGCATAAAAGATGTGCGGCCGCCTCGAGCGCCGGAAGTTTTTCGAGGGGAGTCGAGAGTCGAGCGCCGAGGAAATGAAGAACGGGTTGGCGGCGCCACCGTCGCCTTCGCCGAGTTAATTTATCCGCGTGTTTTTAAACGACGTCGCCAGAAACGAACAGCATTACCCTACGACCACTTGCGTTACTACGGTGGACAAATTCGTTGCCACGACTAACCTGATTTTTTAAGTGCTCTCCCGGCGTTTTATTTTTACCATATAACGTGCAAAAATCCTCATTACCGAAAACTAAACATATGGGCTAAACGCCTTAGAATGAACGAATACTAACGATACAAATAGATGATCTAATTACTAATTGGCATATTAACTACACGCACGTAGATGCGTACACTTACTGCCACTAGAGCTGCGATTAACTAACACTAATGGCAGCTAGCGAATTATCGGAGAGAAAATGGTATTTCTCATTTCTGATCAGTTCTACTTAACCCTCTATTGCATGAATTTTTTTTTTTTAATAAGGGCTCAAAGAAATTATTTTTTATAAAAGAAATATTCATATATTGAAAATAAGTATGTTACATAAATTTTATTCTTAAAATATTTTTTTTTAAGGTTTGTTCACTATTGGGAACATTATGAACAAATTCAACTTACAATAGAACTTTGCTCTATTGGATCGTCTTTGCGTACTATACAAAATTGCTTGATAAACAACCTCTTCTAGGAAAACATCAGATAAAAAAAAAATTTGGAAATTTTGTGAAGGTGTATTTAGCTGTAATAAGCTACTTCCTTCAAATTTTACATTTTCTATCTCAGTTTCTGTAATTATCCTTTTTTCCACTTTAAATTTTTTTTTATGTTGGTCAAATTGGGAGGAATGACCTAATTGGCAATTGACAAAGTGTATATAATGTTCCCAAATGGTTACAACATGATTGGCATTGGCATTGTAAACTGCATAAGAAAAGAAAAGAAGAATTTTAAATTTTATGTTCCCGATCGGGAACAGTATGCAATAGAGGGTTAAGTCAAATCATCAAAATTATTCATATTTTAACTAAGAATTTCAATTCTCAATGATTTAAAATATAACCTTTTCAATCACAAACGTCAAAAAGTATATCATTGTCATTTGAAAGATATAAGTTGATTATCTTATAAATTAAATTAAATGAAACTGAAAATGAGAACATAAATTAAATGATTGCATGAATGCTTACATTTGATAATATATATTAATTATTTAATTAATAATATTATTATATTATATTAATTAATTAATTTTTAATCATATATATTTTAATAATTCGGCATTAGTAGCCCTTGATATAAACCTGTGAACAGCAGCCACAGTATTTTTACACATTTTTAATTTTTGTATTTATGTCATTTCTATTACAAAAAGTAAAATACTGCATTTTCCTTTCGAGAAATTTTATGGTTGATGGATGTTTATTGGTGTATATGTACAGTAGGCGGTAATGTAAATAGGAATGTCCTTAGATAGCTTAAAAAATCTTTTATTGTTTCACTTTTATTTGTTGGCGTGCAGAACTTTTGAGCACGAGTGTACAAACTCTTCTAGCGTGCAGCAGCAGCCGGTATCCGTATATTATTGTTTAATTATTGCTCTAATTCATACTTAGCGAAATAATAACTGGTTCGTAATTAATTTACGGAGAGCACTTCATTAGCTTACGTAAACTCAGCGACTGTGGGTGCGTTGGCGCTTCTGCTATCTGTTTCTGTTTGCAATATTCTCCGGCCACGAGGATGCTTCTTTTACGATTCTCAGAATTCTTGCTCAGGCTACTTCAACATCTGGTTTGCATTTTACACGGCAGATATGACCTGGGAGACCTGCCAGGCTCTTACCTACACCACATTTTACCTAAGAACCTCTTGGAAAATTGTGCCCCATAGGTATTTGTCCTTAACGTAACATATTACCAAGGAGATGGTGCTCGGACAGGGGCGTAGTCGCGGTGTTTTGACACAGCCCCCGAAATAACTCGCTCGCCGACGCCCATGGATGCTAAATACTCGATCGCCGCCCAGCGCCGACGTGAGACGTGCCGTCGTAAACGTTAAAAATAACATTATTTTAATTATTTCAAACAAGCAGTTGCTCCATTTGTCTACTTTACTACCGCAGCCCAAGTTTTATTGTTTTTGAAGTGTGAAAACCTTGTTTGCACCGCCAGATTTTATATAAAAACGTCTGTTTAGTTTTTAGAAGTTTTTATGTTCTCAAACTTAAAAGAACTCTTTTAATTATTTCAACATTGACGGCACTATTTGCCAGAAGTCCTCAAACCGTACCTGATATCTTCATATCTGCAACTTGAAATAAATTTGAAGATTACAAATTCTACTATGCTGTTATCATTCGAGGCATAGTAATTTCAATTATATATTTACCTTTAATTTTTTACACCAAATATAATTGTGGGTATTCTACACAGTATTTTTTTTGTTAAGCGGTTTCAACTGCTGAGGTTATATGTCGCCTCCGTACCCCGTTTTTGGTGGTGTGATAGCAGCACGCAAAGCGGTCACCCATCCAACTACTGATCGTGGGCAATGTTGCTTAATTTGGATTATCGAGTGAACCGGCTTTAATGCTAATATCAGAACGATGTATCTTGGCGAGCAAAAGGAATTCCGTGGCCCATTATTCCTATGTTGTCTAAAATATGCTTTTACTTTATTTGAAAAGTGAATTTTAAAACATTATATTGTTCAATATAAAGCAGAATCCAAATGAGCCGACATCTTTAATAGATTTACACTCTAGCACTTCTGTAGACACATAGAAATTATAAATTACTTCAACTCTCCAACTCCAAAATACATCGTTTGGACTATGCCTGCCATGGCCGTTGCCCATAGTATTTTTATTCCATGATTTGTTATCCCTAGTTCATTTTGCAAGATTAAATGTCAAATTTGTCAAATTATTTCTTAAATATAACGTTAAAATTTAATCATCTAATTTCCAGGGTTGGCAGATATATATCAAGTGATATATATCATGATATATATCTTGATATATATCCGATATTTATTGATTGATATATATCATGATATATATCACTTATTAATTTTTTACAAAATAAATACCCAGAGTGAAAAATTCTTGATATTTTAAATGAAAATACCGATAAAAAAGCCAAAAGCTTGGACTGGGTCTTCTCAAAAAGTGATGAAGTCGTGTTACGTGAAGATAATGATGATGATGATGATATTCCTTTGGCCCGGTTGTGCGAAACTTAAAAACATGTCAAACGACAAGTTATTTTGATATTTATGTAATATAAATATTTAGGAAAATGTTATTTTTTGTTACTTAAATAAAAATATGAATATTTTATATCATATGTCAAACTACAATAGTATTTACTCATTTAGGTATTTACTATTTCTATAATATATTTAGGAAAAATGTTATTTCTTGTTACTTAAATAATAATAATTTTTGACTTGTTTTTTGTTATTTTAAACTAAAGTTTTATTTTTGTTGTTTACCAAAATAAAGGTATTTTACGTTTTATGTTTTTTTTTTGCATATAGTCTAAGAACGAAATTCCTGATATATATCGGATATATATCCGATATATATATCCGATATTATGATATTTTGATATTTATATAAATATCATGATATTTGCCAACCCTGCGTAATTTCACTGTACTCACATCATAAATATTATTTGCAGCCATTTTCAAAACTGCCGAAAAAATGTACTAGATCAAATTTTGCGAATTGATTATAAATAAAATACGTATAAGATAACTTAGGTAAAATTTCAATATATCAATGGAAAAACACTCAATTCGGTCGATTACCATCGTATAAAGTTTATGCTAAGAAATTATCTGTTCTCTATAGTTGTGTATAAATAGAGAGAGTTGTAGAATTAAAATGTACAATTTATGCTTAAAATAAGATTTATTCTCTTGTTAAATGAGTATTGTAGAATCGGTCCTAAGTATATTAGAAATAATTGATGTTTTCAAGCAGTGATAAAGCGAAGATAATATAAATATCGAGAAGACCTTGGTCGTCCACGAAACCGAGACAAGTATCTTTTATTTTTTAAGCGTCGTCGTGTGGATTCCTCTGGCTGGTTAGTGACATAGATGAAACGGAGGTTTCGTACAAAGTGAATTGACCTATTTATTTCTCGGAAACGTTAAATGAATTAATACCCCAAAAAACACACGTGTCCATTATTCCAGAGCGCTAGATTATTGTGTTGATGGAAATATGAACTTATATTGTTTACGTATTTAGCAGTAGATTAATAGACGCTATTTATAAAGCCACTTCTCGTCGGCAGCGTTCTCAAAATATGACAAATACTAATAATAAATAAACATTGTCATTTATCCAGTTTTCGCGCTACTTAAAAATTAGCTTCTTAAATGCGCAAATCAAAAAGCTCACAATCAAAACAAAACCGCGCATCTCGGGTCACATGTGACAACACAAGATACAGACAGCAGCAAGGATTTCAGGGGTGAGGGGCAAGGCAGGTCAGACGCGAAGCTAGGGAATCTTCGCAGCGCTAGATGGACGGCTTGTTGACATTTCTATTAGGCGCTGTCTCCTCCAGGAGTCGCGACGGTCAATCAATTAGTGCGACGAGTCGAATCACCGACGCTCCCAGAGATGTTCTGGGTCACACCGCGAAATGCGACATGCACAGCGCACAGGGAATTCTACCCCGGCTTGTAATTGCTCCAAGATTTGTACTAGAATAAATAATACACGCTCGTTAGTGGAATGCTCGCATTATTTTATGATTACTTTAAAAGTTAAGCTGAAGAATATTACCTTTCCTAAATACCTTGCTGCTCGCTCCAGATTTACTGTTGTGTTAAGTAAATTATAATTAATGTCATGTTACAAAGAAATACAAACACATACCGAATGTAGAATTTGAATATGGTGTATAAGGTTTTCAGTGCTATTTTTAAAAATTGCTGTAAACTTTTACCCATTCATTTTACAGCAAAAGTGTAAATACAAAGATTTTTCAGAACTGAAAAATGCATGCGATATCTCCCATTTGATTAAATCAATCAAATTAAAATTAATATTTAATGGAAATATTGTAATTTGGCCATGAGAAATTAAATAAATCTAAATCAATATTTATGATATGTGTTAAAAGTGACATTTTATGAATAACGAGACGAAGCTGAGTGAAATAACCCCACGAACGAAATAAATCACTTTTAACATGTACATCATACAATACTATATCTAACATCTTCCTAGTGTATTAGTAAATACTAAAAAAATGGAGAATGATATTTTGACAGGTAGGGTTATATTTGTTAATTTATTGATGCAAATCGTTAACAACGTGTTAAAAATAAAAATAAGTACACTTTTAATACGTTGCTATGTTACTTTTAACAAAAAGTGACACTTTTATCTTGCTAAGCAACCGTTAAAAGGGCCTCTTTTAACAACTGTCGTAGATAAAATTTTACCAAGTCTTCTATTGCCCCTGAACATGAATCTTTACAAGTTACTAACCTGTAAAATTGATAGCTGCATTGTAAATATTTTACAAGTTAATAGCTGTGCATATGTTATTTATGTTGCCAGGTTGCCAAAATATTATTTCCAATTTAAAATAATTTTTGACAGAACAGTTGTGTGAAACTGACGGAATTTGGTTATAATTTTTATTTTTATTTACAAATGAGTAGCAAATAAAATGTAAAATACACGCAAGGGTTTTTAGTGCTTCAAGGAGGTGACGGGCTCGCCGATCATTTCCTCCATTCAGCAGTAAAAACTATTTTACTTACTAGTAATGTAAAATATTATTACATTTCAGATTTAGATTTATTTATTACAGTATTGTATTATTTTCTGTAGAAATTTCTTAGAAGATTGTAATGATATAATGGCGAATTTGATTGTTTATTTCTTTCTGTTACATAAATCTAAAACTGTTTTATGAAATGTCAAGTATATTTTATTGTTTAGTTTTTCAGGGCCTTGTTACAATTTTCCTAATAAATACTGATATTAATTTCATTTTGTATTTACATTTTTGAGGTAAAGTGTATAGGTAAAAATTTATTGCAATATCCTGTAATAATAGATGATAATCTGCAGAAAATTAAAATGTTTAATTCTTTAGAAACCTGCAAGGGGAATGAATAAGTTCGTGTCTTAATAAAGTTGTTAAAGTTAAAAGTTTTCTCCGTACAATTATGTCAAGATTGTCAGTATTATTTTAGTTAATTAGCAACTGAATATAGTTAGTAGGTTAGATGTCTATAAAGAAATTTAGAGCACGCAATAATTACTCGTTTTGTTAGCGGCATCCAACGAAGACAAACAGAAACAAATCCAAGTCTTTGACACTTGATTTGCAGACAACTCACCTGTCAGTCAGTCAATCCAACAGACAGATTACCGTGATTAATGTAAACACATCGTCATATTGACTAATGGAGTCTCCATTAGCTTTTGACACACTTCGTTAGACAATAACACAAGCTAGACACCAACTCAAATTTAAGACACAAAAGAGGAACCTGGATAGCCAGGCGCTCTTAGATGACGGCCGAACGCTCTGAATCTCGGATTCGAACAATATTTACATTTTTCGTTATTATTATAGATTTTAATCAGCGGTGGCTCGTCAGAGGAGGCAAGGGTGGCACGAAATATTAATTACTAACTTATTTAATATTAAAAAATTTATTAAAGTGCATGTTTTTCTTTCATTATATGCGATGTTGAAAGATAGAATAGTTATTTGTCAAACTAGAGAGGAAAGCGTTTCTTTTTCCCACTCAAACTCGAAGTTTGCCTCATGAGCGCAGCGAATGAAGCAATTTGCGCAAGAGTGGAAGAAGGGCTTTCCTCTCGTGTTAGACCCAACATTTTTTCGCGACATCTAAAAACGATTTGCTCGAACCTAAAATACATTTTGACAACACAACTGACACGTTAAAAGTTAGGTTATCAGACGCAAGGCGGTGTAGCAGTATTGCCAATGAACCAATCTTAAATATAAATTAAAGTTGTCAAATTGTGATTTAATCTAGAAAACGAAAAATATAAGACATAATTGTAAGACAATTTAAAGTATGTATATCACTAAAATAAGGATTTTCAATAAAATTAGGATATACAATATATTTTTTGTAAATAACATTCATATTAGTAACACTTCTATATTTTCCTCTCTAGAGAGGAAAAACACATTTTTCTCACTATGTGATCTGCGATCTTCAGAAAAATATATAGACGCATACCACTAAATTTTAAAAACGTTTAGCTTTGGGCATGTTAAGTTTATCTTAAGAATTTATTAAAGTTCTGTATTTTCAAGTTTTCTGCAGGTTTAGGCTGTAGACTTTTATTTATTACATAGTCACTTTAATTTCTAATCTATCTACACCTCCTCAGTAGTTTTTGCTGAACAATAAATTATGAAACAATAGTAGATGGGGTTTTAGAGTTTAAAATTTGTATTCTAGTTCCTTAAAGACCCAAACTGCTACGAGTTGTTATATTTGAATTCAGCAAGGTGAATATCTGACTTGAGCAAATTTTAAATAAGTAAAGATGGCACACAATTGGTTATTTTAACTATGTGTCACGGGAGGAAAAGTAGGTGCAAACCGATTATTTGTTAAAAATAGATCGCACGAAAATACACTTACGGGCGATTGATCCCGCAGTCGGTGAGCAAATAGATCGAATAGTTCACCAGCATCCCACAAAACGAATGCTACAAGCCCGAGTCGTGGTCTCCGGAAGAGAAAAGTCGCTTAAAAAATTCCACGAGCAAAATACATTATCGGCAATTTGTATGACATTAGCAGCGTCTAGTTACAAAAAGCTAGCGTATCGGTTGCGCGTATCCAGAGACAAATTCCTCCACGTCAGGTACCGCGGGCGGCGGCGACGGCGGCAGTTTGTGCGGCGGCGCGACGTTGGACCGCCGCCAAATGCGATCGCGCGGAGCCGGTGTCGGTCCGTGTGTGTGTTCGTACGTTTTAACGCCACTTCAATATAAATTGTTTTAGCATTGTATGACGGGCGCACGAGGTTTTTGCAACGGTCACTTGACGTCGTCGTGCCAGAAAGGTGAGCGTGTTTTGTTCTTGCGCTGAAGTGATGCCAGTGACACTGGAAAAATGTTATGGAGAATCAATGGAAATGTACGTGCAAGAGGGCGCTGCTTTTTCTATAGCATTTGTGAAATGAAATTATCTATCTTCTTCGAAAATGTTGCTTCGGGACTTATTAACCTCAAAACTAACTATTCTGTGTAACTGAATTAGAAGAGTAGAGAATAAGAGAAACTGTACGAAAAAAGAAGTTCCTTATAATTTACCTAATTAATCGGTAAACTGGGGATATAAATGAAATCTCTGGCAATTTACCAAACATTTGTAAATATTTCTAATTGCTTATTGAATAATAGTGTTTGACATTTTCAGAAAATGCATATAATGGTCGAAGAGCATCAGAGAGCATCGATGAGTTCTTCGGTGAAACAACAGTACGCACCCGACATTGACGAAAAATAGAGGCTTTTCTATTTCCATAGAAGAGCACTGATGAAATATTTCAGACCTATCTTTTGTATTTCATTTCACGTTAACTTTTTTTGTTACCGATAATTTAACTCTAATATAAAGTTAGCTAAAAAGAAGAAGTTTTGACAACGAATAAATAGGAAGGTAACTTTTTGCAATTGATGAAACGTTATTTACCTTTCTCCTAGTAAGCAGATCAAAATACTAACTATATTAATGTCATTCGTCAATTGTACTTTTATATAAACATTTTCATAAATAAAATGTCGTTAAATTATCTCGCCGAATTACAGTCGAGCGTTTTATTTTCTTCGGATAAATAAACCTAGCAACCTGACAGCAATTTGATTCTAAAACTGTTCAAAAAATAAAATCACTCCACCTACGGTCTCGTGATTTTATTAAAACAGTTTTCTTGTCAAATTGCTAGGTAACAAGGTTTCGTTACAAACATAAATTTATATGACAAAATAAAAAGTTCTTGTGTAATTACAGTTAAGAAATTCGCTGTATTTTTCATTGATGAAATACAAAATTAAGAAAGGCGGGTGTGTACTCATGTTTCATCGAATAGCACTTCGATGCTCTTTGATGCTCTTCTACCAGTGTGTCATAGGAGTTATATAGTTACCGAATAGTTCTGTAAATTCTACGTTACTTTTTTATGTATGTTTGTTGTCTAGTTAACAATCAAGATGTCCATTCTAAAATCGCGCAAGTCATTAACAAGATAAATTCGATCATGTCAGCGTTAAGTAAATACGACCCCCCCACTTTTGTAGTAGCATCTGCCGATCAGCAAATCCTTGTAAAGGACACCTCCATCCTCTATTCCTCCAGGCTGGCAAACATGCAGCGTATAAAAACACCATAAACAAACCATGAGCCCGTGAGTTGATAACACATGCGTTCACCAACGCTTGAGGCTCGTGTTCCGTGTGCTTGTATAATGCATGAAGCACGTCACTGATTCCGGGGCTGTTACGTTCATGTTATGCGACGGCGACGCCGCGGTGACGCAGGTGACATCCGACGCGAGCTCGTGAATAAAAACGCAGATTTCACGTGATTTATTCGAGAAAATTTCAACATTATTGTCTAGTAATAATTGTGATCAACACGCCATCCATTTATAAGTGTTCCCTAAAGATGTTAGTGAGCATATCTTAGTAAAAAATTGATTTAGAGTAATTTCAAAAAGATTTATTAACTATAATATTTGATTGAAACTTTTTTTTTTATACCGTTTATAACTTGTTTAGTCGAGAGGTAAAAACTGCACCAAATGAGCCTAAAATTATTGATGTGATACATTTCTGTCTTGAGATAGACGTAAAATAAAATGTATAATTTTTAGCTATTTCCAGAGTGTCATGGAAAACAAAACATACAAACAGTCGTATTGTTTGAGTTTGACACATGTCATTTGGCAATGTTTTAATGATTATTGTCTTGTAAATTATTTCTAAATGGTAAATGTGTCCACTATTACTGAGAAGTAATTTAAACGAGTCAATAATCATTAAAACTATGCCAAATGTCATCTGTCAAACTCAAACAATATAACTGTTTGTATGTTTTGTTTACCATGGCACTCTGGAAATAGATAAAAATTATAAATTTTATTTTACGTCTATTTCATGACAGAAATGTATCACATCAATAAATTTAGGCTCATTTGGTGCATTTTTTTAAATTCTGAACATTTTAATTATTTGCTCTTTTGCTCTAAAATTAATAGGTAAAAACTTAGAGCGAATTTAAAATATTAACATTGTATTTTCTATAGCTCAAAAAAAAGTAGACACCCGATATGTTGGGAATATCAGATTTTTCGATTAAATAAAAATAAAAACTTATATTGTCTTAGTATAAATTTGAAGTAATTTATTAGGAATGAATTGAATGGTGAGTAGCTACTAACTAGGTTATAAATGGAAGGCAGTATAACTAATTGGAACATTTCTGCGTCCGTAAAAATAATAGATGTATAAAATTAATAAGAATAGCCGCGTCGCCCTAGCATCAGAGTTGGCTATGAATGCAAGTGATGAGCGGCGAAGGGGCGGCGTGGAGGCAGGCAAGTGAGCGAGCGACGCCGGACGGCGGCAGCGACGTCACGGGGGCGGTTTTTATCGCGGGGCACCGGCAGTTCGTGAGCTTTTATTAATTCGTTTTGCTGCTCATAGTTTGTTGCTGTTTGCTCGTTTCCGCTCCAGTAAGACGCCTTTTCTTCTTAATTTAATAATATTTAGTAGGGACGGGCATTTAGCATGGCACAAAGGGAGTCCACAGTAACCGTGCGGCACCGAGTTTCTTCCAACTTCTTCCAACAATATTCTTCTCTCGCTAAACAAGTAGCGAACGAACGGGCGAACGCGAAATAAGTTCGGCAGACGTGCGTTATGAGCAACAAAGATGAGCAAACAGCGCGTATTGAAACAGCGAGTGAGTACACAGTTCACGTTCCATTATGCTCATCCATACAGCATACGGCATCTGTATCTGTAGCACAAACGGAACCCGCGCCACCAGTGCTCGACTACGAAATTAAATGCATATTTTATTACAGGAACGAGAAGATATTCCTATACACGTACGCCAGATTTCATTACTCTCTTCCAAGATCATAGGATCATACACCTTTTTGTTCTCAAATTAATCCTTACATTTCGTTATTTACTTAGCAAACATAACCTTATTCAAGTCGTCGCACACTAAATATAATTATATCTTAAATTCAAAACAGCTGTATTCTTTTTGGAAAAAATAGACTCACCTCCAGTTCATAACAGAGTTTAGTTTTTATTGATATAATTTACTGTGAAGATATAAAGAGAAAGAATAAAAAGATGAGTGCCAAAGCGCGATACAAAAATAAACTAAATTGATTAATAGCGATTTGTTTAATTAGTCACCAAAATACCAGATTTACAGTAGAGACTGCCGTTTCATTAACGAGGCGATTGACATTAAAAGTATGATTTTTTTAAAAGCTAACAGAGCTTAAAATGTCCCTTTACCGCATATGCAGTAAAACTTTTTACATAGCAACCGCTCAACAGGCGCATACTAATTGTCAACAAATTCATAGCAACTGTTCAACAAACGCATAGCAATGTAATTTAATAACCTTCAAAATATGTATTAAAAATAATCACTAACTCCATTTTTATTATTACTGGTAACTTCATTTTCCATTCTTAGAACATACTTATTATAACTAAGATTGTAATCAAGATTGGTTAGCATTAAATTTGAAACATTGTGATAATATAATCAATTTAGAAACGAAATTACAGATGAGTTTTTTTATGAATCTGCCTTTTTATTAATTGTAATTCCAAATCGGCAAAAAAATAATTTGTTCAACATAGACTCAAACGCAGATTTACAGCTTCGGCAGCATCGTCTCTGCTGTAAATCTGGTATTTGTTACCTAGTTAAATAAACAACACTTTTTGAAAGGGAAATATATATTTTTTTACATCTTCATTAATATATTGCCAAGTAAGATATTTTAGTTCATAACCAAACACCAAAAAAATATACGTAATCTACAAATTTGACGTTTCTTTTCAAAACATTACCTCTACTCAGCATTCGTAAAGAGGGATGTGAATAAACGCAGTTCTATTTTCAGTTGTAGCATAAGAACAACAATTTATTAATTTATCTGAAGTGAGCTGTAATGAACTATAAGATTTAGACCAAAAAGAAACCAGCTAATGTTTCTCCGAATCCAGTGTTTAGGGTTATTGTAAAAAATAATCGTTTTCGTTCATTCATGGCGGATGACGTATCATCCTTCCTCCACGTGTTTGTCTGGCGTCTTCGCGCTAACTTTTACTGTCCGTTGTTTACGGCGGCTCTTGAATTTTTACAGCCCTTGAAATATTTGCCGAGGTCCGGGGACAGGAAAGACACGTGTGAGACTTGAAGGGAAACATTGTCAGGTTTATGGCGCGCCGCGTACCACGAGCTCTTGTTGTCGGGATGTTTTATTTCCAAGTTGTTTTTAGCCGAGGCAATGACTATGTGATATGTGGACAGCAAAAAGCGACCGTGAATTTTCCAGGGTCACTTTTGATATTTTTTAGCATTTTAGTTAACTTTTGTTGGTAATTTCGTTATAATTATGATGGCATTTTTAATACTTTTATTTAAAAAAGCAGTCACCGTTGATTTAACAGTCGACAACCGTATAATTAATGAAATAGACATTTTAATTGTAATTAGAAATATCCAGTAAATTGAAAACAAAAACCAAAATTCTGAAGTCGCTCGGATTTGAAACCAGAACCTTCAAGATTTTTGCTACTAACTATCTTACTATAACTACACAGTTATTTATATTATAGGTCCGGCAAATAAGTTTTTACGGTGTTAATAAGAAGTGAGTACCGTTAACGGACGTATGACGTACAATAGTTCAATTCATACCTGTGTCGTACATTTGTACAAAAGATTTCTTATTTTCTTTCTTAAAAGTAATCAGGTCGTCTTGGTCTTAATAAAAATAATATAATATTTATAGGAACTAATGTTGTTTCATTGACATTTCTAACATTTTTTTAAATGATAGCGGAGAACGATATTGTCGATCAAATCCTATTAAAATCTGCGACGTACCAACGATACAGTTCCGTAAAAAAATAATGCTTTTAAATCACTTTTACCGGACTAGTTTCAGTCCGGTAAACATACAAACAGGGTTGGCAAATATCATGATATTTATATAAATATCAAAATATCATAATATCCGATATATATCCGATATATATCAGGAATTTCGTTCTTAGGCTATATGCAAAAAAAAAACATAAAACGTAAAATACCTTTATTTTGGTAAACAACAAAAATAAAACTTTAGTTTAAAATAACAAAAAACAAGACAAAAATTATTATTATTTAAGTAACAAGAAATAACATTTTTCCTAAATATATTATATAAATAGTAAATACCTAAATGAGTAAATACTATTGTAGTTTGACATATGATATAAAATATTCATATTTTTATTTAAGTAACAAAAAATAACATTTTCCTAAATATTTATATTACATAAATATCAAAATAACTTGTCGTTTGACATGTTTTTAAGTTTCGCACAACCGGGCCAAAGGAATATCATCATCATCATCATTATCTTCACGTAACACGACTTCATCACTTTTTGAGAAGACCCAGTCCAAGCTTTTGGCTTTTTTATCGGTATTTTCATTTAAAATATCAAGAATTTTTCACTCTGGGTATTTATTTTGTAAAAAATTAATAAGTGATATATATCACTTGATATATATCTGCCAACCCTGCATACAAATGCGATACAGTATGAAATAATATTAAAATCAATATAGAAGTATTAAAGGAAAATAAAACTCTGTCTTTTTCATAATGTTCTTTAATACAAATTAAATTGCAACCGGGTCGACCATTTAATGGTGAGACTACAATATAAGAAACGTAAAATTAAAAAATATAAATTGTGGAAGTTTATTCAATAAGTACTGTTGTATTGTTTAGTTTATACTATGGCATGTAACCTTGATAAAAAACAAACTATTATTTTAGTTGAGTTTTGAGTTTAGCAACTTCAGTTTGTCGGGTTTGAGTGCAAGGTAGGCTCAGAAATATAGAATACAATTAGTTGCGAAGATTTCTTAAACTATGCATTGTACCCAATACCCAAATATAATAAATTTCGTTGCTTAGAATATGTGGAAAATTTGTTGTATAGCAAAGCACGTGTCCAAATGATTATAGTAGCAAGTATCAATATCAATCACTTCTAGATCGTTAAGATTTGTTGAACATCATTACCAACTTCCTGCATCTCGAAATTTGCCTTCCTTTATAAGTCTACCTATTGTTATCTCAACCCCTGGTCCACTTAATATTCTTTTATGATAATTACACAACAAAATAAGTGACGTGTATCAAATGCATTACGCACACATTCGCGAACAAATCGAGCGGCAAACAACAAAAATCCAATGGCGACGTTGGAGGCCAACGCCGTTGCCGGCAAGGTAGGCATTGTCCTCGCACATCCTGGGTGAATCACTGACGGCAGAGAGGAAATGGCGTCGCGACGCGTGGCGACGTACCTACCGTCGATAATCGGTGTCCCCCTGTTAGGGTGGTGAGTCATAGCACCCTCTTTGATGCCACCGATCTGTTCGGCGGCTATTCATTATTAGGTGCTTACGGCCAGAGGTATCGTCTCGTCAAAAGTTTTGCCTTTGTAGTTTTAATTGTATTCTATGCGTACTACTCCATTTTGTCCTCCTTTTTTTTATGTCGACTTTTTTACAGCACCTCTATAAGATGATTATCAGAATTTTACCAATAGAAATTACATCCATACGTAAAAAATGTACCGTAGAATTTACCAAATATATTCGGGAAACTGAGGATAATCTCGTCAAATACAATTTTAATTTCCATGTTAAATGTAAATGGCAAACAAGGCTAAATTTTTCCTGAAGTAGGTGATAGTATGACCGAAACGTCGGGTTTTTAGCTATAATAAATATATGATTGCATTCCGAAGAATAATATTTTAATGTATTAATCATCACAGTCGATCATCGCTCTTTCCTTAGTTCTCCCCATCCAAAATTAAGATGTGAAAAATAATTTGGAGCATTATTCTTTATTACACTCTAGGATCGGACCAAAACCCTCAATGAGTAGTAACCATTTTTCTATCTTCTTTTCTTCTTTCGGAAATATTTGCATTTGTGGAAAGTGCTGTTACGCATTGCGTTTTGAGGTCACAGCGCATGGTCTTCATTAACTCTTCCTGGAGCAGTGGCGCGTTCTTCCCGGCGGCGGTGGATTGGCTGAGCCGCGCCCGCCCACCTGGTCGCGGAGCACCTGCGGCGTCTTGCCAGGTGGGAGCTCCCATTGGCCGAGAGCTCACCTTCGCGCCAGCCAACGTAGCACCTGCCGACAGGTGAACTCGCCTGCCGCAAGCCTGCGATTGGAGACCGGCGAAGCTCCTCCCGCTATTGATTATCTGGCAGGTGCAAGCCGTCGCGATTGGACGCGTCGCGGTCACGTGGAGGTTTAATTGAATCTAGAAAAGAGCGAGGAAGCAGGAAAGCTACGAACAATCGATTACAAACGCACTTTGAGTTTTCCGAAATATAGTTATATAACAAGTCGGGTCGGTTTTATTTCGTCATGCAGAAAATAGAGAAATAGTTTGGCAGGAAGATATAGGTGTAAGAATACCGACGGTCTTCGAAGGAGAGATATATTAATCTTGTGGTAGAATCTAAAATAGAGTATGTAAATCAAAACCGTGATTGCTTTAGCAGAACTATTATTACTATAAAACAGAAGCAAAAGGAAAAACAAATACCTAGTCGAGGAAAAACTATTCTTCGCCACCGTTCCCGTCCGTTTAACAACACATTAGAACAATCTACTTTTTCATTTTATTGTGTTGAGCAAGATAAAAGATGTGTTGATAGCAGCAGATGGACCATTTACAAAACCCAAGATTAAACGCAAAATAATGACAGCGAGAAAAACCGAAAACTGGGTTTCATCTGTTATATTAAACACTCACGCATCAATCTACCTGGTATAAATATACGTGGTTGTCACGTAAATTGCTTAAATAGCTTCCAAGGACGATTTCATATTCCTCGCTGTACATTCTGCGCTGGTGACTAAGTGTCGTGTACCTCTGTTATTTCAATGAAGGAAACGGGTGTGTTTAACTAATGCGTTTATCTTATCAGGCCCCGTTCCACTCTGAAGTGCGTGTGTGTGATCTGCTTTGATGAATACCTACTCATACTTTATCTCGCCAGGCCAGTATTTGCCCAGACGATATCTCTATCTCAACATTTCACTAAACATGCTCCGCCAATAACAACACAACTAGAATCGTTTACAATGAGGAAACTTTAAACAAAATATTTATCACTTGTATTTCCTCTTGTTTCTGTGAATTCAAAAGAGGTACTTAGGTAGTGAAGTTAAAAGTTTGCAGTATCTTTTTAAAATTCGTTTATTTACTATACACATTTTCAAAATTTATGAAAGCGAAAAACGATCCTGAGACAGATAAACGTAGGGTTACTCTTTTTTGTCTAATATACAGAAAGGTTGCTGTGCGTTTGTTGAGTGATTGCTATGTGAAAATAGTATATTCTACAACAAGTAATGGAATGGCACATATTCCACGCGAGCAAAAAGTTTGTAGCCCGAGCCAAAGGCGAGGGCTACGGTTTGCGAGCGTGGGATAGGCCATTCCGTTACATGTTGAAGACTATATTTTCTATAAAAAAGTTTTGGAAATTATACAAAAATGCAAATATAAAACTGTTGAAAACGTCAAACTTAAATAAATCAAATTAAAACAAACAGACGTAACCATAGTAACTGAATCAAGATACTTCATATGTCGCGCTAAAAAGCGGCTCTGATTCGTCGAAAATATTCCATACGCCGCGTATGGAATGTTAGTGATTCCATAACAATTTATAGTAGTGGAATGCCCAGTTTCCAAAACAGTGTTATAGAAGATGTATTTTTCAAATATTTTTTCACGACATACCAGGAAACCCCACCGTTCTTCTCCCGAAATAGTGAGGAAAATGTGTTTTTCTTCACCTGAGAGGAAAATATAGAAGTGTTGCAAACATGAATGTTATTTACAAAAAATATATTGTAAAAATGATAAACAAATTTATATTTTAAATTCTTAATTTTAGTGATATACATACTTTAAATTGTCTTACAATTATGTCATATTTTTCTTTTTCTAGATTAAATCACAATTTGACAACTTAAATTTAGATTTAAGATTGGTTCATTGGCCTTGCGTCTGATAACCTAACTTTTAACGTGTCAGTTGTATTGTCAAAATGTATTTTACGTCCGAGCAAATAGTTTTTAGAAAAATGTCGTAAAAAAAAAGTTGTGTCTAACACGAGAGGAAAGCCTTTCTACTCTCGCTTGAAACTTTGAGCTCGAGTGGGGAAAAGAAGCGCTTTCCTCTCTAGTTTGACAAATAACTATGAAAATTTCTTTAAATATAATAGTTAATATATAATTTAATTTGTATATTAAACATTTAATTTCAAAATCATTGAATGTTTATTTCTTGCGGACTGTACAACAAAGACAAAATAGCCTAACGACTGGCTGTCTATGTCTCTTGATTCGCATTTTCAACATTTGTTGGACAGTATTATTATATTTCAGTGATATAAGCACAATAACTTATATTGTTCAACGTTTAAGAGTACATAGAAAACATGTATAAGTTAATTTCTGTGAAATCCGCCGCTGTATCAGGCAAGCAGTCCCCGATTCCAACGACCTGTGACCACGTATATCCGGCGACCCACGGTGTACCAGCCTCCACCTCGCACGCACACATCTATCTGCCGCCGCCACCGTCGCCTTCATCGCTCCCGCTTCCTTCCTGCCGCCCACGCGGCCTCCTGCGCCACTCTTCTCCGAACTCGCTATCCACAACTCCTCGAATCCACAACCGCGGCAAGGGCTCTACAGAAGCCACGTTGTTCAGCCCTGCTCTTCTCGGTAACCAGACAGCACACACTTATCAAATTAAAGTTTTTAGTAGGTAGTTTGGTTAATGAATGGTCGCTTTGTGCCCGATACACGTTTTACAGATTTTCTTTGAACTTGAAACGGATATATAAATTTCGTATTTAGATGAAGTGTATGAATGGCCAGTCAGTTTGGCTTTAAATGGTTCGGTACTTAAATGGAAATAAACTTTTCACGTGATGTTGACTAATTACTTGAATTTTTTATAACATCTCTGGAATGGAATGGATTTCACGATTTCAGAAGAGACTTTTTCTCAATTCAACATTATCCTGCCAAGAATTTTTCCAGTGCAACTGCAATGCTTTTGATTAATCCTTTCATTTAAATGTACGTGGAACTAGAAAAAAACTTTCTATGAGGAAGTTTGTGCTGATTTATTTCGCTTATTGCTTTTAAAGCTCCAAACACTAATAAATTTCGACCATTTTCAGCTCTTAACATATGCTTACTCATAATCACTGTTCAGGTAATGTCACTGATGCAGCAATTCTTATATTCTTCAGAAACGAAGATATAATTTATAATTTTCCATATGAACATAAGATTTTGACTCGTTTTATTTTATAGAAAAAAACTTCCAATAAAAGTGGTTGATAATATATGCCTCTGTAACTTCTATTCGAAGCATTCTCATTATAATAGTTATTTATGTATCAAGGCACTGAAGTTCAATTTTTTATCATGAATATGGAATTTAGTATAAATAAACCATGTGAGTGATAAAAAGGAACTTCAGTGCCGAGGTACATATTAAGTTTTATTTGAAATCTAATATTCGAAAAAACTGTAAAAAAATTACAATGAAGGTTAATTTTATACATCTGTCAGTTGTCCATTGAAACTGACAATCAGTGTTGCCAATCTTGAACAGTGAAGTTATCGTAAATAACACTCAAAATTATATGTTTTGCCCTCAATTTCGTCATCGGAATTAATTAGTTAATTCTTCTTGCAAATTTTGTTTCATTTACGTCAAAATTTACTATAGTACGTGAATATATTTGCCAAAATTATCCTACTTGTACAATAATTATTTAACGGTTGCCAACACTGGGTTACTCAAAATCCTTGTATAGTGGGTTACTTTAGTGACGATTTCTGAGTTTTAATGACGATTTAAAATAAAAACTATTTTGTTTCTATAAAACAAGCTGTTAAGACATCCAAAGAAGTTATAATTTGTCAAATTTCATACTGATTTGCCCAGTTAACTGATGACTGTTGTAACAACTGTTTGATTCGGTGTTGTCGAATTTTTTGCATTATGATTATCGACTTAGAATTAATTTAAGAATCGATCTTCCAGAAGCCTATCACCACTTTTCCGAACAGCCTGTATTAAGAGGAAGAAACGTAGAGTAATGGATTGTTGGTTGAATATGTTTGGAATATATGTGAAGCATATCTCTCTATACGTGTACAAATCGAGATATTTACAAGGAAAATCGTGTAGCGAATACCTTATAATCCAAACGTTCCTTCGCATGAATTTTCACGTAGTACACACACAGGCTCTTTGTTTCGCGATTCGTCACTGAGACAACAGAAAGAGAAACAACGAAGAGAAACTATGAATGTTAAGGAATGACAAACGTGGGGCCGCGCTCTCGCAGATTGTTGATTTTATCTGTAAACTATCCCAATTCTGCGCTGTGTCGCCGCCTGGCATGCCGATGTCGGGAAGCAGTCGCTGGCTTGCGCGTAAACCAACCAGCGCCGAGCTTCACCGAGAGACGTATTACAGCGACACGCGTAAAGAAACAACAGAGCGGTTATCGTGCGGACATCAAACGGAATTCTCCGGCCTCCAACCAACTTAAATGGCTTTATTTTTTTAAAGTCACGACGATATATCTTTCACTCTAACCATCAAACTACGCGCTATAAAATAGGTATTCATATTTCTGCAGCGGCAAATGTAACAACGCCATTTGCAGCAATACCAAATCTTTTAAGTTAACTTTTTTCTTCTTAATATATCATTGGTTTGTATATTCCAGCGATTGGTCATGATTGTCCCATACTCTTCAGTTAGATTTGAACCCACGACCTCTATTGTTCTAGGCTAGTGACATATCCACTACGCTACCGAGATTCGTTTGCAATGTAATTTGATTATTTTTTATTTTTGCTATTTTTACTTTACACAAAGTATATATAAGTATTGGAATCACGAAAAAAATCGCTGACGTGATTTTTGCGGAAATACATATTTTGACGTCCACTGAATCCGTTAAGAACAATTTCTCAATGATGTCTGTGTGTGAGGATGGATGGATGGATGGATTTCCGTGTGCGCAATATCTCATGAAGTAGACAAGATATGTGAACGAAACTTTTAATTTATAAGTTTCATGTAAAAATGAAGAGCTGAGTTGATTTTGTAAGTAATATTTGTATTATTAGTTAGAAAGTTTTGCTGACTAGATATTAATAGATTTCTATTTTAAAATAAAGTCATACGCAAGGAACAAGTCATACGTCTTCAGTTGGTTTTATTTGTATATGAAAGTAGTGTGGTGCCCACACCAGATTTTGTTTGCTTCTTTTGACAAAACTGAATTATATGTTTAATAAACTAATTTTAGTTGCTATGGGAACAAACAAATAACAGAAACTGTAATTATTAATTATTCAATGCAGATACACATACCGATAGAAAAACTTGAAACTCACGGAATATTCTCACTTAAAATTGTAATATTTTTTTATTACATTTCTTTATAATATAAGCGCTAAGAAATCCACTGTAGCAGAGCGCATCGTCAGATCTCTAATATTTTTCGAGATACGTCAATTTTTGGTATTTTTCGAAGTGCAACTTTAAGGGCCTATAATTCAAAAAATACACGAGATATCTAAATATTCTCTTCAGTTTAGCGTTTCTGCTACCTTTTATAACAAATTAGCAAATTTTTAAAATTTTGAATTTTTTTTGTATTTTTGTTCAAAATTTCGATCGGCGATAACTCGACAAATATAAAAGATACAGATTTGCAGTGTACACCAATCGATTCAGATCGTCGAAATACATAAGTATGCCAAGTTTCATAAAAATCGCTTTACGGAATGGAAAGTTAGACCAAAAAGCCTGAAAATGGCGGTTTTTGTCCAAAAAGTCAATAGTTACCCCTTGACGTTTGGCCTGAATTTGGTCATTTTCAGACTTTTTGCTCTAACATTTGAACCGGTTGTCCGAATTTTCTGAAATTTTCAGGGTTTATGTATTTCGTCGAGCTGAATCGATTGTTGAACACTGCAAGTCTGTATCTTTCATATTTGCCGACATATCTCCAATCGAAATTTTGAAAAAAAATTCAAAAATTTTCAAAATTTTCAATATTTACTAATTTATTATAAATGGCACGAAAAACACAAAACTAGAGATATTTTTCGATATCTTGTATAGTTTCCGAGATACAGCCTATCAAAGTTGCTCTTCGGAAAATATAAAAAATCGTCATATCTCGAAAAATATTAGAGATATGACGATGCGCTCTCCTGCAATGGGTTTCCTGGCGCGAATATTATAAAGAAATGTAATAAAAAAAAATTACAATTTTAAGTCATACTTGGGGAAATTTCCGTATTTTGAAAAATATTACAAATCGCCATATTTCGATAAACAATTTACTAGTACTAACCTTTTGATACTTATTATATGTTTCTTTCTTAATTTAAATAATTTTCTTAATTAAATCTGCCTAACCCATTAATGCCCAGAATTTGTAATTATGTGTCAAATATTTTATCTACGCCCGTGAGTTAAATGTCACTTATCCTACTCATTTTTCGTGAGTGAAGAGCTTCATTAACGCCTTCGTTTTCATGAGGATGGATGTATGGATGGATGGATGTCCGTGTGCGTAATATCTCAAGAACGAGACAAGATATGTAAACTAAACTTGGAATTTATAAGTTTCAGAAAATCACTTTTTGCCGATGTATATGATATACTAAGTAAAAAGTTAATATAATTCCAGAAGCATTATATTGATATGAAAATTTCGGGACCAAATTTTACATAACCTATGCCAGTTAAAGGTTGGTAATAATGGCTGGTACCACCAGCTCTGTTTTAGGGTATTTTAAGAGAATTGTTCTAAAATTATTTTATACAAAAATACTTGAAATAAAAGTGGTAGATAATAAATTTCTTTGTAACTTCTATTCGAAGCAAACAATTAACTATTAAAGAAATAGACTTGCACTTGATGTGTGCTAATATTCATAATGTGAAAGTTGGAGAAGTGGAAACGAATTCAAATCAATTCCGTTTTGTAATAAAGTGTTTAACTGCTGTTACAGTTTAATTTTCTTAATTATGCGCATTTAAATTTAGAGCGAAGTAGAGATTTATGCGGAAAGTTAATTATTATCGACGGAAATCGAGCACCTTCGTTCCGCGTTCAAACAGCGAACCGACTAACCGAGCTAACGTAGATCGTACCGTGCCGTGGACACAGCACGGGCCGGCGAACATAACGGACGGGCGAAATGGAATAGAAAATTGTCTCTGCTCCTCCGTTTACGAAGAAATTGTATACATTTTTTTATTCTCCGAAGTTTCCGCGTGCTCTCAATCTTGCGCATTCCCTCTTGTTCAACAGGGTATTGCTCTGTTCGGACAACGACAAATCGCAGTTATTTTGCACGGATCGCGGATCGCATACGCGATGCGGTTACTGCATACCTCACCTTGATGTGCAAATCCACCAACCCTGTTTCCACGAATACCCAAACTCTTCATCTTCACCTGGAATCTTCCACTATTTATTTTAGTATGTTTCATTATGAAATTGACCTCTTAGGTAGCTGAACTGTTAAAAACTGGTAATAATAAACCAACCAAATGTAGTCTGGCCGCACAAAAACCTTTTTGATGCCGCTTTGCGTACACAGATTGAGATTCTGACTGCAACAGGACGAATTAACCATGATTTAAGAAGCACGGTACTTGAAGCCCTGGTCCTCCTAAGACTGTCGTTGTACAAAAGAAGAAGAACAATAATTAATAAATTAGCCGAATAGAAATAAGAAGTGTTATATAACTAGACGTCAAGCAATAGTGACTGTTTCTTTAATCAGAATAATAGTTTCTATTTTAGGAATTTTGTAGTGTATAAGTTTTAAAAATTGAAGTTGGTAGCAAATTTGATTCCTTTTGCATTTATTTATTCTTATTGGCTGGTACCACGAGCTCTGTTTTTGGGTGTTTTATTTTGAGAGAAGTTTTTTAACTTCGGTTTTAGCGTTGCACAATGTTCTAAAATTATTTCATAAAACAATACTTCAAATAAAAGTGGCAGTTAATATATTTCTATAACACTGTTTTGGAAACTACGCATTCCACAAATAAGAATTGTATTGGAATAACTATCGTTCCATACGCCGCGTATGGAATAAATTCGACGAATCACATCCACACATTAGCACGATTTATGAAGTATCTTGGTTCGGTTACTATGGTTACGTCTGTTTGTTTTAATTTTATTTATTTGAGTTTGACGTTTTCAATAGTTTTGTATTTGAATTTTCTGTATAATTTCCAAATTCTTGTTATGGAAAGTATAGTCTACAACAGGTAACGAAATGGCATATCCCGCACTCGCGAACCGTAGTCCTCGCCTTCGGCTTGGACTACAAACTTTTTGCTCGTGTGGAATATGTGCCATTCCATTACTTGTTGTAGAATATACTATTCTCCGTAACTTCTATACGAAGCATTTTTTTTTATAAAATAATTTTAGAACATTGCATAGCGCTAAAACCAAGACTAAAGCACTTCTCTTAAAACACCCAAAAGCATAGCTTGTATTACTGCCCATTAAGTTTAAAATTTACAGGTTTATTAATAGTTTTTGTTTAATTTTTTGTTCTATTATTAGTTTGATTTCTATTTTTTAATATATGTATACATTGTTACCAAATACTACGTTCCACAACAAATGTCAAAATAAGGCTTTACGAAATAGAAACACCTCCAGTGCTATCGTTCTACAGATGATGAAGTCTCCGCTAGGCACTACCACTGAATATAAACATAGCAGGTTTAGAGCTAGCTCTAAAATTACAGAATATGTTTCCAGATGTTATTGTTTAAACTTAAACAATGTTTGAAAACCGCAGTGTTCTTAATGCGAGCGAATCCTAAAGAGGTGCGTCAATTATGAAGCCATCTTGTGTTAGAATAACAAAATAAAATGTAAAAAATACGCAGCAGGAAGGAGTCATAAAGCCTTTGTAATTATTTACAAATCAGATATAAATATCCGTGTCGCGGTTCGCGTCCGTGCGCGCCCTAATTGCATATACATGAGCGAATTTCATATTAATTTCTGATTATACCGAAATGAACGGCCACAAAGCTTTTATATTGCGATCTCTGGCTCCAGCGACCGCCGGCCGCCTCTAATAAGACCTGTAATCCTGACGCGCACACATGGATATAATCAGCGAATATTGCTCCGCGGGAAATTAAACTTTTTGAAACGCGCGCGGGAGGAAGAGCAGGAGGGAAGGAGATTTCTGCCAGTGAAGCTGAGCTCTGCTCTGAGCTGCTGTCGTCATTTTGCTCGTGTGTGGGGTGCTAGCTGCTGCCGTTATACGATCGGAAACGACCTACTTGTGTGCTCTTTCACTGTTTGACTTTGAATTTCTTGCTGTAATTTTATTTATAATCACGCGACAGCCAATGCGCACCTAAAGTTATTTTTTGTATTAATTAGAAAGGGCACTCTTTTAAATAATATTTCAACCAAATCGCCAAAGACTATCGGGTAAAACTGTCGATGATGCTCTTCACATCAAAATGACTCAAATAAATGAGGAACAGTTGCAGTTTGACACCAAGTTAACTTCGTAGGAACTTTATCATCAGAAGGAAAAAAAGCAGGAGAAGTTTTTTCGAAAGCTGGCTGTTGGCCTTCCTCCTCCTACAATGGCGAGTGGAATGTTGAGCTTTATTTCAAATTTTGATACAATCCTAATTTGCAAGTAGAAATATAAAAAAAATTTATAACATGCACTGGAAATGGTATTCGATTCCCTGCTCAATGGTTTACTCCATAATTTTCAGGTTGCTAGGAGAAAGGTAAATAACGTTTTATCACATACAAAAAGCTACCTTCTGCTGTCAAAACGATAATAATATATTACGATACAAGTGTATAAGTAAGCTTTTAAAGTACGTACGACGAGTTTAAGAGCACAACGCGTCGCTTTTGCTTTAAAAGCTATTATACACGTGTATTATAGGCTATTTTTTATTATAGCTGCATCATATTCTGGAAAATTACTGGAAAGCAACATTTTGATTTTAATTCATTTCATAATTTTGCGTGTGTGACGTTTTACATATCTCGTTTACATAGAGATTGGCTAGCATTTATTGTTTACGTTACTGCGTAGATTCGTTTTTTTACATTTTGTCAGTTTTGACAGATATTAATAGTAATTATTTTTGGCGTGTTTTAATCTTGCATTTACGAACGCTGTAGTGTGTTTTAAACATGGATTATGATGCAGGTATAATAAAAAATTGTTTTTTCTTTATGGCATAATTTAAATTGGAGTTAAATTATTATAAATATTTTGAATTTTTTTTTTTTGTTTGGTTTTACAGTAAAGAATTAATTTAGTTTCTTATCACAAAAGGATGAGGATAGTTATAAAAATAATGATAAATGTATCGTAGTTAATAAGCACATGACATGATAACACGTTTGAATCATCGCAACCAGAGTCACAGCAGCAAAAAATGAAGTATGTGTGCAAATCTCGATGTGGCGTCCATCGGGCATGTCCGCATGTCCCAGGAGTCTGTAGAGTGCAGGCAAAGCATACGCGCGGCAGTAAACAGCACCCAGCCAGCAGCAGATCAGCCAGTGCAGATTTATATTTTAATTATCGCTCGGCTGAAACCCTATACGGCCGCACGGCCAGTGAATCAGTGAAAGAGTAGTGGCAGTGGCGCAAACACAAACACAAGCAGCATTCATTATGCTCTGTTCATAATGAAGCTTGTATTACACCTCGCCCATAAATAAACCGTACTGTATCTCCACGTATTTATTAAAACGTCCCATGTGCGGTGTAAACCGACATTAATATCGCGCTGACCATAATTACACGTGGTCGTTTTAATTATGGAACAAAAAGCGACGCGGTTCAATGTAAAAAGCCTGTGTGTGCGTAGGACTGTAGTTCCCCACCTCCCGCCCACCTTGTTGCGCCGCTGCCCGCTAATCTATTCTTTGTGACGCGTCGGTTTTTAATCGACGGTGGAAACGGCAACTCACATCAAACAGCCGAATGTGCGGTCCTGCCGTGTGCCGCACGATCGCTGGCTAATCAGTGCGCGCACTGCGCGGCCGAGGTAAACCAACATATTGGTTTTCGATGGAACTGATTTTTTACTTTGCAAACAGTAATTTCATTTATTTGTCTACCCAAATCCGATTGTAATTACACACGAAACTAATTAATGTGATTTATTGAATTAGCTATACCTTATTCCTACCAGGAGCGCCGACTCTAGGGGTGCTTCGATGCTCGAGCACCCCCAGAATTCTTGAAAGAGATGAAAATATAAGAATAGAAAGAAAATCGACCAAGACACTATTCTACGAGACCTTTCATTAAAGGGACAAATATAGTTCTGTGATTGGTTCAAATAATCAGTGTTTTACAGATAATTTCGTTGTTAATGTAACTACGTGATTAACCTATCAAAAATCGACATTTTTGTTATAACCAAGAATATGGATTTATAAAATTATGTTAGATTAATAAACGCGATTCATCTGGGCCAATGAGAATAGTTAAATTTAAGTGTTTCATTAATTCCTACTAAAAACAAACAATTTTACCTCACAACTGAAGCAATCATCTCAAACTGATAATATTTTTGGGAAAATCTTCGACTTCTTTAGAGAAAAACTAGGACCCTTCTTGTCTGTTTAGGTATTAGAAGAATCAAATTAAGATTCTAATGCACCTATTCTAACCCTTGTAGAAGTAAAAATTGCTTGCTTGAATAAGATATGAAATTGCTCTTTTCGCCTTTCTGTTCCTATTCCACATATTCGTCATTTCGCCATTCTTCAGTCCAGTGTGTGAGAGTACACACAGAGGTGGCATTCAGACGAGACCTCATATAAAACGTTTTAGAATTCACAAAATACTCATATGACGTTTTGTCGGCTCGGTGCTTGGCCTCACTTAATCACTTCGTGTAATACTTCGTAGACTTTATTAATACGCGTGCAAAGCTGTGGATCTCGAAGACTGGACTTTGCAACTATTACGGACATACGCTAGCGTTTTTGATAGAAACTTCTATTGGGCAAGGGGCATCCAAAATAAAAATATATAAACTGGTGGTAGAAAGCTGAACTAACCGTAAGATATATAAATTTCATTATATTTTCAAATTAATCGTGATTTTTTAAAAATTTTATAGCAATAAAAGTTATTTTAAGAGTATTGCAATGTAAGTATTAGACTTGTTTAAGTCATATTATTTAAATTAGATGTAAAAACAAAGGTACATTGTATTTGTAGACTATACAACTCCATGGTAAATAGACCAATCAGATGGCTCTATTTTTCATAGTTACCCTGTATAATATCAGTTATTTGCGTTACTAAGTTGTGTTACGGTTGCAAATAAATGAATCATATGTAATTATATAATCTATGAATATAAACAAACAATTAATATTTTTGGACATAAAATAATTTGTTTAATATAATTGGTTGCTTCGTGGTATAATCTTAACTATACAATTCGAGCTTCGAAAATCATTTGAATATACAGTTGCAGACTCGGGCTTCGAAAATCATCTGAATATACAATTACAGACTTGATGTATTGAATAGGAAACACATCTCGTACTCTCAACTATATATTCGATTATTTTCAAACCTCTTGTTTTATAAAAACTACTGATTATAGGTTAAGATTGAATTTCCTCCAAAAAAATTTGATGCCTATAGAACTATAGAAGCACAAACTATCAATACTAAAGCACTCATTCGCCATAAGAGATCATACAAAATGAATTTGGCAAGTACCTTTCGCAAATCAGACCCATCTCTTGATAATTTGGAAGCCCAATAGTTTCTAGATTGAAAGGCTGTTTCGGTGAAAATAAAAATTAGTGTTATTAAAAAAATACTAATTTGAAAACGAGTGGAATAAAAATAAACGAAGCAGATGGCGTATGAATGTTTGTAGGTAGGTACAGCTATTTCAATCCTCCGATATTTTGATGCTGGTGATTTAGAGAAAAAAAAGTGATTTGCCGGTAGCACATGTGACGCTACGAAAGCAACCATTAGGTACGCAAGCAACAGATTGCCCGCGCCGTAAGCGACAGTCCCTCCTCCCCTCCCCGCTGCTGAACTCGTCTGAAAAACACCAATATGGGGCACCATGCGCGCACCGATGTCAATGCCGAAATAATGACGATTATATAGGAAAAGTAATTTTCCCCTTCATTTGCATAGTTGATGAAAATCTCATGGCGGGGTCCAGGCCAGACCTGGCGCATGCCTTCTCCACTATCATTTTCTGTTTTATTAAATTTTTGTCATTTTGTCCTGACACGTACGGTATTACGCAGAGGCTTCTAACCCTGAATGATGTCAGTGCTTTGTTGGCATACTTTTTCTCCTGGCTTCATACAAAGCACTTATTTAACTCACGGAATTCGCCAGAGCTTTTTACATTACAGTTTTCTCCTCACGCCGAACCACTTCCCTGGAACCCTAGAATTTAACCATTTTTTTTTATAATTACATTGATTTCGATTTATATGTTTGATTAGTAAGCCTTTACACCTACGTTTAAATTTTATTTATTTATTTATTTATCTATTTGTAACCAATCAACAGGATACAAACTTATCCCAATTACTGAGGGTTGGACAAATAATGCATTTAGAACGAGGTTTAAATATAACAGAACAAAAATTTAATTCAATGCTAACTGTGCACATTGTTTAACATAATTGAGAGAATGACCGAAAATATCAATTACCAGTAAGTAGAGTAGTCAAAAGGGACGGGAAAATAAGAAAAGGGTATCCAAAAGCAAGATGGTTTAATGCATTGAAAAATTATTTCGATACTCCTGGTGTAAGAAAGTGGGAAGAAAATGCATCTGATAAAATTTGATGGAGACGTGTTGTTCAGCAAGTTAAGGGTCACATTCTGGTATGTTAATATAATAATTAATTCTTTCAATATGTCTTTCCAAATAATGTTTTTCAAATTTGGGAATTTTTGATGTAGTATATAATTGCAAATCTACAGCGCAAAGAACTGAGTATTATAGTTTTGCTATCAAATATCTTGACAGGTCAATTGGTCCAGAATAAATAAGGAAAGTTTAGGTATATGTTTGATGAGATATAAATCTAGTAAATGATGTTTATGATTGTTGTTTGGTCCAGTCCATAATCAGATGGAAGCCTCTATAATTTTGAAATATCTTGGCGGCCATAAACGTCTAAGAGTGTATCAGTCAAGGCACAATCTCGTCTGTAGTATTTCCGATTGTGTCACCCGTACACATGTAAAACAACGCATCCTGGTGTAGCGTCTACTATGTCTAGTGTCGAAGTTATCACAGCGCGGCTATCTGAATGTTTCTATCAGCTCTCAATGTGCGTTCTTAGTTAAGTTCTTGTTATCAGTGCGCAGCGTCCATCATTACCGGCTTCCGTCGCCGGTCGTGGACTCGATGTCCGCAGGGACGGCTTCCTCTCAGGTCATTAGCGCAGCCACGGCCCAGGATGACCATCAACGACGGAGAATTCAGCGCGCAGGATATCGTTATTTATCTTCAGCGTATCTTGGCTCGTTGCTTATGCCTCTGCTTTGCTTGGCACGCACTGGGATCATAGAGGGGTGACACTTTGTTTACATGATGCGTTTCACCCGTTCTAATGTACACAACAATTAAATCAATCTGTTTTTTTACCTCCCGCTTCCCTCCGAGTAAGGGAAGTATTGTTTTTGGTCAAAAAATTGGGTAGTGACTTTGTAATGAATAAGCACATTTTATAGTTCTTACAATATGATTTTACTATTTTCGCCCTGATGTCTGGATGTATGTATGTGTGTTGTCTGTGCCGATTTTTTCGTCTCGCATAACTTAAATACACAAAAAAACACAATTTTGTGTATTTTTGCTTCTTATATTTATATGAAGAGCTGATTAGATTTTGGATAAAATTGGTCCAACGGAAGTAGCAGTTCACTAGAAGCCCTTAGCAGTTTTCCGTGAAAAAACACGGTTAAATTTTATTTTCCAACAATTTATGTTATTTTGAAAATCATAGAATAATTATTTTACATCTGTTTACTAATTGTATTAATTTTCATACACCATGAACTTTTTTACGAAATGTGACACATGTCATTGTGATTGTGAAGCTGTTTTATAATGCCCGGTTGCACTTACGTTAGTTAAATTTTAAACTTGGTTTAAATAAATAAAAGCTTATCTAATTTTTGACCTTAATGTCTATTACTCCATATGACATGTAACTTCCTTTTATTTATTTAAACCAAGTTTAAAATTTAACTAACGTTGGTGCAACCGGGCGTTAGTGAAAAATGTCAAAAAAATAAATATACGATGAAAATTAAATTTCTCAAATATAAATAGAAAATATACAAATAAGAAGTCATTTTTCTGTATCATTAAATACTATTTTGTACCGTTTAAGAGTTGTATTGGGCTGGATGTTATGTGCAGGCCACATTAGATTTTTGAAATTAATATTATCATTTCCATATCTGAGTTTCTTTTAATGTTTTGTGAATCATTGTCATTCTATTTTCTGTTTCTCAAATATATATGTATGTAATTTCAAATATCTATTGTTGAAAGTTCTTATTTTTTGTAACTCCAGTTCGAGACGATTAGGCATTTTACGGAACCAATATAATGTTGTGAATAATAACGAACTGAATTCAGAGCTGGGATGTAAACATGGTAGTCACATCTGAATACGAGTTCAGGGGTGGGATGTAAGGGGTGTGGGAGAAGACAGCGCACTGTGTGGTCTGCGGGGGCCGAGTACCTCGCATTACACTTGGCCACAAGTTGCGGCTTTATGGCCGTCCTAAAACATTATTTGTTTTCGGACTCTGCGAGATGTTGACTGGGCGTGTGATAAGATGCCCAGCAAGGAGGGAATGCGCTTCCTCCCCCGTCTTCGCTCTCCCTCCTCCAAGACACTGCGATTTCACTTTACAACTAACAGCTTTCAAAACAAATAGTCGCTACCTACCCCACACATTTGCATTTACTGCTAACGCGAAAATTAATGGACCATTAGCTTATGTTATGTTGTAGTAAGTGTACCTACAAATTAAGATAAGTTCATCATGGCAACTAAAGTACCTTTCAGTTAGATTTGCTTGCGCGAATGTAAAACTCTCGTGTATTTGTTAGTGAGAAGTGACCTTGGCTGGCGCATAAAATTATATTTTCTAAGATTGTTTCGCTCGTAAAATAGAGTATCATTTTGAAGCGATTCACGAAATACAAACGTAACTGCTCCTGCTCGTAAATAAGAAAAGTATTTTCATTTGAAACAAACTGCAAACATTTGATTTTATGTTTTAAGCAACTAGCATTCGTTAGACATTCGTGAATACAATGGTTTTTTTGTTATATTTACTCCTCGAGGCAAGTAAAGCGTAACATAATAGTTTCACGAGGCAAACCAAAGTTGTTTTTGAAAAGTGACCAGTGGGGCGCGCTGAGCACGAAGGAAACGGAGCTTCCACCTCATTGGAGCGGCGCGCGGCGGCGGCCACGGTGGCGGTTGCGGGCGAGGCGAGCCTGATGACGTGTGACCGCCGCCGGATGCGACGCCGCCGCCCGCCAAACAATGGACGACGCCGCGATCGCCCAAGGTGGACCAACACAATATACCCGGCCGCGTGCTCTCCAACTCCACTTCCATTCAGACTTTCTTCCCCTTCTTTCCTGTCCAACTCGCACAATAAACTGGAACAACATTTCCTTTCCAGCCAACTGAATTTAAATAAAATTATTTACACAAATCCCTACGCGTAACGATGGCTCTTTAACTCAATCACCTTTTATTTTGTCAGGCACTGAACTGAAATAGGCGATTCCACGATATTTTTTTATTATTTTTTTTTTCTTGAAGTACATAAAAATTCCTCCAAATAAACGAGATAGGTCTGAATTTTAAATTACATTGATGACGTAGGTAGTGTATCATTCCAGAAATAATCAAACGATGGTTCACAGACTTTCGAGAAAAATGTTGAGAAAATTACAAAATAATATATATTAAAATTGTAATTTTATATTTCATTTTACAAAACCATTTTGACATTCTCGGAGATAGGTAGTTGGTGGCGCTGGCATCGTACAGTTTTGCAGACGATTTTGATTTTATTTGGTTCATACTCCAGGGCCAGGGCTCATTTTTTATTTCATTTGGTGTTTGTTGGTTGCCATTCCACAAATATACTGTTCTTTAAAATAACACAAATGTTTTTAAACCACTTCAAATATTAAACTGAGCATACACGAAAATCACCCGAGCAGAACCCGAACAATTCCGACATATCCGAATATGTATATTCTTAGTTAAGGGGGAGTGGGAGTAAATACTTGAATCCCATTTGCTGTACATGTCCTACGTCATCAAAAACAAAACATGCCTTATTTATTAAAGCGAGTAATTTATAATTAAAAATATGGAATTTTCCGCATCCTTTTGATCTTGTCTTTCATATTTTCAATAAACTTTTACCGTTTTTTATTATACTGGAATAGCCTATTATGCAAACCAAAAGAGCAATAGAAATTAATATTCAATGATTTTGAAACAAAATGTATTGAATAAAAATTAAATACGTCGGTTGTTCAGAAAGTAACGAACAATTTGGCATAACTAAATAAAAACGAAAAATATCAACACAAAACTTTATTTACAAAGTTACAGTACATTACTCTATATTTCAATAAAATCGCCATGGTCGGTACTCACTCCCGTCACCGTTTTAAATTGGGTTACAATTAACTTGGTAACCATACAGCTATCGGGCATCGGTTAGTGGTTGTAACAAAGGTTGCTATCGGGTGGGCAACATACATGGCATCTACGTAACATAAAAAAATGGCAATGCAAAAAAGAAATTTAATAGATATCCAACCTAGGAACATAACCCATGTGGTTGAAAGTTCCGAAAGAACATTTTTATATACATACAAAAATAATACGATAATAGAAATGAGTACAATTTTGATAAATATTATTTATCACTTTTGAACAAGACTATTCTACAAACAAGTGTTAGACAAAGAAGGATGGCCTTACGACATTTGTCTTAGGCTTGTTTCGCTTTCAGAAGCTTAAGTAACCATTCCAGTATTACTTTATTTCAGTGACTGCAGAACTCTGAAATATGCTAACATCGATATGAAAGTAATAATTCTGTTTTTATTAAACATTGGAGGAAACAAAAATGTTCTCCCTCGCGTCATGTGGGATTATATACGGGCATCAAGTCGGACTAATATCACTTAGTGCGTGGCGCTGGACGCACTTCCGGTAGGGCGATGGACACTCTTCAGTCGTCGCCGTCGCGCTAATGCAGTTCCTTTCTTCGCGCGTCTCATCCTTCATCCTCCAGCCACGCTCCATTGTGCGACACCGCGTCATTCCTAGCGTTAGCTGCTGATGATATGATGGCGAAGATGCTATATAAGTAGCTTCGGTCGAAAAGCGAATATAATAAAGGTGACGTGAGGTGGGGCCATTTCCAGAAGACTGTATTTTATTTATTGGCCACTTAGATGCTCAACAAAAAATGATCCCCAGCATTACTTATAATTGTTGATTCGACTATTAATAATTTTTTTTTTATTTGCAGGTGAGTGGTCCAAAGAATTTATACGTCTTTGAAAATGATGATCTATCATATGCGTACAGGTAATGCTTAATTGAAAATTTTTCTATATTCTATAAATTATTGACTCATTCGGGAAATAAATTCAGATTTATCTAGAAAATAAACTAAGTATATTAAATAACTATATAATAGCTTTTCTTTTCTACTGAATTTTCCAAAATTTTAGTGGATAGATTTATCTATTTCTGTAGGACGTTTATTAGAGCTGCCAGAAAAATATTTATCTCGTATTTGATTTATTTCACTATATTTATATCTTAAATTCTATCATTTTTACCTCCCAAACATATATATGTGTAAGGAAGGTATTAAGTTTATGTTTCGAATTGATTTGACTTTGGGTACATTCTTAATAAATAAATAAGATAGAGTAAAATTTCATTGGAATCAAAAAGATTTAGAATAATATAACTACATTATTTATTTGAAACATTTTTCTATATTTTGTTATCATATTCAAAAACTATGTTCGTTCGTGGTACCGGCCAATACCTTTGGGCCAAATGAAATATTTATGTTAGTGATTTTTGTATATTTGTTATTATTCCAGATGTTATTTTTTTCTTAAATTATAGTTTTAAATAATAGAATTTAAGATACAAATAAATTGATTACAACAATTTTGTAAGATCAGAACAAATTTTAAGTTATTCTATGTAACTATCTTAATTGGGCCAAATAATATGATTCCGGTTTCATAAGTTACTGGAATATTTGTAACTGTTAAGTGCCATTACCGAAATTGTTTGAAATAATTTTTGTTGCTTGAAAATATCATTTATTTCATACTGTTTCGCATTTACATGTTTACCGGACTGATTTCAGTGGGACTTTACCGCATCGTTCCTAAGTAATATTTTAATAGGATTTGATCCACAATACTGTTTTCCGCATTTATTTAAGAAAAATGTTTTTAGATTTGTCAACAAAACAAAATTGTTTGTTATTTAATTTTTGTTTAGACCATGAGAAAAAATATTTTTTTAAAGAACTTTCTTCCAAAAATGCGATACAGGAATTAAATCGTTGTACATCAAAAGTCTGTTAATGATTTCCACGGTACTCGTTTCGAAATTCTAAACATCTTGTTCGTACCGTAAAAACTTATTTACCGGTTTATAACGTAAATAACTATTCTGGGATGTGCAATTCAAACTGGAGGCCTTATTTCTCGAAGTTATAGTTGAGTGCAATTTTAATAAGGCGAAATTTTTATGGAGATAAAGTGCGGAAAGATATTTTCATAATATTCTTTATTTGGTGCAAAGTACGCAAAACAACTCGTATGCTTAATGTCTGCGGCGGATTAAATCACGAATGAGGTTCGGTGTGACATTACGGTACGTTTTAAATTCAGAGCAGCTTCTGTACCTTATTTACCAGTCGCTGCGTGAGCTGAAACTCAGGCAAGCGTCGCACATCTCATAAATGAAAATATTTGCGTGCAAGCGTATTAAACATGCCGTAATCCCGCACTAGACGGAGCACAATATTAAATTACATTACGTATTGCACCGCCGGTGATTTTATTACGCTCTGCATTGGGTGCATTCAACAAGACATTTGTGAAACAAATCCCAACTCCTTTCATACACCAACCCACAAAATAGGCCCACCCTTTCCACTAGTTATTTCAATTGACTTAAGCAATTTTGAACTTTGGTGTTCCAGTAATAAAGTGGATCTCCATATAAGCAATTGTACTGTTTTGTATACACAAAAAGTTTCTCCTATTATTTTTTATTATATCATCAACAATATATGTATCTCCAAATCTTCTGTCATTCATTATCTTGGTGTGAAATTTGTCTCTAACCTTTCCTTTCCCTCTCTTCAGCAATTAGAATGACTGACATTTCTATAATTTTGTTCCCTTTATTCATTTGGTCGCTGTAAATTCGAATATTGTAGCACAATCTGGAATCTTTATTACGAGGTCCATCAAGATTTGCTTTACCAATGGGCAATTACTTTTACATGTCATCTAATCTTTAATCACTAAAATTTACTGAATATATTTGTACAGATTGTAAATAGAATGGGACCACAAAAGAAACATCAAGACTTTCTTGAATGTACTTAAAAAAATAATTTCTTAATTCATCTTTTTTAAAGTTCATGGAACGTATCCTGATCGGGGATCATCCTACAATCTTCTTTCCTAGTTCCACATCTCAAGTATTCTAGAGCGAAGAAAAAATAATGTCGTTTTATTTTTATACAATCTAATAAATAACTCCGACCTTAATTCCCGATGTCTTTCTCTTCTCAAATTCCATAATCCTATTGTCACTACACATAAGGTATATTTTACCTTCCAGTTTCCCATACCAATTTACTGATGTCCTCTCCAATTTTTTAGTATATGTTTCTTGTACTAATTTATATTTAGTTTTAAAATCTAATAAGTTCAATCTAGCATTTATGAATTTGTAATCTTCTACTTTTTTCTTTCTTTCTTATTGTTTTTGATAATATTTTTGTTTCCTCTGTTTATTTCTACCTAGTAATTTATGGTGTCCTTTAAATGCAGTTAGTATTAAAATAAATAAATAAATTAGACGAATTGGAAATTGACTGGAGTTATAAATCAATTTATTCCAATTCCAGTGTAATTTGTAATTATTTCATGTGTGATTTAATAAAAATAGTTTTCTCTCAGAATGTACAATTTAGTTGTAAAAGTAGACATTAATACAATTCTTTCCGGGGACATATAATAATTTGTCGATTGCTGCAGTAATTTCAACAAAAATGAAACTTTTGGTGGAGGCGCGACAAACACTCCAAATAGAATCATTTGTAAATATAACATTTTAGCTTTTAAAATTAAACTACCTACTTTATTCTCATGGGAAACATTGCCGTTTCTGTACGTTCTGCATAGCCGATACAATTTTCTTGGCAATAATAGAAATATAGGAAGTACAAATCAGAACACTTATTCAACGTGAATGTAAAGTAGGAACAAAGCGAGAGTTATTGTAGATGCACGCGGAGACAACCGATGCAGATCGCATCCGCCGCGGAGCGCACCTAGCCACGTGACCAGCATGCGTGGTCACGTGTCGCGGCCATCCAATCCCTGTGCAGCGCCCAACGGCGTGCGTTCTGTGTTCCCACAGCTTCGTGATAAATGACGCCGGCCGCGCGCTGATAAAAGAGATTCCCCATCATGGCAATTTATTTTTTATAATTAGATTTACTGCAGTTTCATACGGACGAACGGACCTTTTATTTGTATTTGCAATCCTTTTAGCGTTTCAACCTCTCGAATTTTATTCCCAACAAATTCTCATTATGTCGAATGGTTTTCAACAGGTTACTCGAACGCGGTATTTTTCCTTTCCGCGGTATTTTTTCTAGGGACTTTATAAATCGTTCGGGTGTATCATTAATTAAAAGTCGACGATAAACGATCTGTCTTCAGCGAAATCCGTTTAGATTTTTCGTCCTCTGCATTCATCATCCTGAGCGGAAGGTACGCGTCCTCTTATATTTACATACGCATTAATTTTGCTCCACCAAACAATATCTTCCACTAAACTTTATCCTTCGCAGTTCGTACTCTTCTACTATTATTTGTTTAGGTTCACTACCGAAATTTATAGATAATGTAAACACAAAAAAGTAACGATCTTATTCAATTTATTTCACTATTTATCTAAGGCTCAACTTCATTATCGCTAGACAAAATTTAAGTTCTAGTTAACTACGAGTTATATTTTTTGTGTCTACCACACTTTAACGTAAATACAATATTTTATTATTATCATATTATGCTCAGTTTGTGCTGCTTCGTGCTTAAAATATTTTAATTTGTGCACCAATTTTAATGTACTTTGCAAGGTTACAAGTTCGTAGTATAACCACAATTTTTTGTGTTGGTCATTCTGTTGATTGAATTGTATTGTGCTCAATTTGTACTACATTGTGCAAAAAATATTTTACTCCAAAAATATTTACTTAGACTAATATTAATTATAGCAACATAGGGTTACAACTTCGTTGTGTAACCACATTTTTGTTCATCCAATTTTTTTGTTATGTTTATTTCTAATTCTATTTGTGCTTCTTTGTGCTGTATGAAATATTTTCGAAATCTCAATATTTTTTCAAATAAAAGACATTTTATTTGCCGGATTACAATTCTGTAAACACAAATAGTGTCAGTTAGGAAATCAATTCACATTTGTTACTAATATTTATGTGCTCAAATTGTGCTTTCTTGTGCACAACAAATATCAATGATATCTTTACAACAAATCTGAAAATTGACAAATAAAAATAATTGAATAACATGCACGTAATATTTTAGGAATCATTTTGAGTCAAAAAATCTTTATAAACACAATTCCAAATTCAACCGTTAAAGAGATACTCTTGATTATTTTATAATTGTTAGAGTGAACATCGCTCTAGATGCTATTTATTTATGTACTGTTTTCTGTATTGTATATTACATAATTATATATTTAACAGTTGAATATATGTTTTTATAAAGACTTTTGACTGGTAACATTTTCAGGTTACTGGTAAGATTTCGGAACGCGCAAGCGTCGGTTAGCGCGATAACTGACATTGCAGAAAATAAACTCATCCTCATCGTTTCCTTCAAAATTACTACTATCAGTTAAAACAAACACGTTTAAAAGATATTACACTTCCATATAACAAGAAATATTTCAAATCAAACATAGACATTTGAATTTGACAACAGTTTACAATAGATATTACTACCAATATAATCACGGTGTTTCGTTTTTTTACCATAAAAGTGGTACAACCACAACTGTAGTAAAATCAGAACCATTCATGATTCGTTTTCGGAATATAATATTAATTCACGACGAATTCGTCTTGGTGGAATCAAAATCTCTGAACTGTGTACATTAAACATTTAAGGTGCTGTAGCACCGAATTAAAAATGATGGGAAGATAAATGGTATTGAATCTTAGTGTTTGAAATATAAAAGTGGTGGCGGTCGGCGGCGGTGTAGCAAAGCATGGCTGTGATGCGTGCGAAACAAATCGTCGCGCGAATGCTCGGCGTGGCGTGGCTCGGCGTCGCGCCGCGTGGACGCTCACACACGTCACTCGCACGGTAGTAACGGTGCGTTACTAGCGTTCTGCTACCCTGCGTGCCAACTCTGCCAACTCCCGAGCCACGCACAAAAAACCTACAATTAATTGAAACCAAAGGAGACACAGTAAATTTTTACTAAATACAACTACGACACAGCTTAAAAATAAAGACGGAGAATGGGAGAGCGCAGTGAATGTCAAGGAAAATTAATAATTGTGCAATATTTCCAGCGGAATATATGTGTTACGGTGGTCTAAACAATATATATTTTGAAAATAGTTATTTCTAAGTTATGGCATCTTTTACACTCCAATTGCATTTCCATAGATCGAATGATATTTTATGATTCGCCGATTTGAAATTTACAGTGGCCACTGGCCAAAGTTGCATTATCTGTTGTCCGAATGCGGCCAAATTCCGAATTTCTTTTTATGTTTGCACGGAATATAGTCATAAATTGGCGTGGCGGTTATATATTTGGCATGTGGTTCCACAAATCACATTTTAAGGCTATCGAATATACCTACCTAGCCACCTAAAACACTGGAGTTATCTAAAGGAACACAGAGCATAATAAAATTTGAAAAACAACAGTAAAATATGTCGCTATACTACGTCAGCACGTTGCTTGCTTGCCCACCGGCGTAAAACTTTATACCCGGCTGTAATATTGAAAACGTTGTTTTATTAAATATTTTTAAAACATTGTTTAAATTCCACCGGCTTTTTGCGTGCACCTAACTTTCTTAAACTTTTTGCACTTTATACTTTAGTACATATTTGCTATATCCGATGGACCAATCATCTTTCTGCCAAGACGCCAAGATGATCACTAAAACACTATCCTTTATTATCTCATCACTGCTACGAAATACAACTGTAGTTACAGTAAGCAGAAGTTAATTTCATTTTGATATTTGCACTATTTCAACAATAGGTTCCTTCATTAGCGTTACAAAATGACAAATTAATTATTTATATCATAACTAGACTCAAAAACATCGAACTAGATATAATAGAAGTTTAAAAAATATTATAAATTATTAAGATATTTGAGTTTTAAAGATAGCAATTCTGACGTCAAAGTATTAGGTTTCTCTGTTTTAAGCTTCTCTCTCACATATGTAATCTATTCTAAATTCTTTATACTTCTATTATTATAGAGCTGTCAGATTGTCGAAGTGTCAAATGAATGGCACCCAATTTGAAGATTATTGTTTTGTTTTGAATTTGTAACCAAATAACACAAATCACGCTTGTTTGCGAATTCGCACAATAATGAAACCACGTGGTTAGGTCAACACAACGAAATTAAAAACATGTTGAATGAATATGTGAGCAAAATGTATCAGTAGTAAATTACACATTATACTAAAATAATCTTACAGTTTCTACCTGTAATAAATGGCATTTATATATATATTTTAATTATTTACCAACCACGAAAAGTTATTTTAATTTAAATAATTTTTTAAACAACAAAATAAAACATTTATGTGACTACAATGATTTACATCCGCTACTGTTTGAAATCACAAAATTAAAAAAAAATCGTTGCGGCTTAATAAATAACAATTAAGACTTTTTAAAACTGCAAATAGTCTTCAATTTAGATAAAGATATATACATTTTTTTTAAATAGTGTGAGGCCCCATTTTAATTAGAGGATACGTCTTCATGTTCAAATTTTATTCATTCAATTAATGCTTATTCTCAAATTAGCTTTTAGTTTGATGTACTATATTTTTTATTGTATGTTGGTAACAAAAAGGTGTAACGTGCTGTATGTCGTGCTTCCAAAAGCATAATAATCGCTTAGTATTAATGTCATTGTCAAAGTCCCCAAATAAAATAAACGCAACACGTCTGCTGTTCGTAATGTGCAGCTCAAATAATCGAATCAAATGCACGCTGCAGTCGCACTTTAATAACAACCATCAGACATCGTCGTCGCTTCACGCTGAGCGGAGATGCGTACGTAGGGTCGGACACCGGAGTATCCCACGCGTATTTTTAATTCCGGGCTGCTAGGAGTCCGGGTACGACTACGAAACGAATCACATTCGCATCGCTGATGAGATAAATAACGTGCACGCGCGCCACTGACATGTACACGCCAGCACGCACAATTGGGAGGGGTACAACAGTGGCGCCGAACAGAACTTTCTACGTAGAACACTGCTTCATCAATTAGTTGACTATCAGTAGATGTTAGACGATTCTAATTCGAAATAAAATATATAAATAATCAGGGATAATATCACAAGATCTTCTGAAATTTTTTTTGCTTGAGTGCTAAGCTAGCGATATAGCCACTACGTCACCTAGATCGTTCTCTTATTATTTCGTTTCTTATTCTGTCCAATATTGTTACTCCTTGTACTTTTCTGAGATATTTAATTTCCAGCTCCTGAATTTTTCTTTTCATTCTTTCAGACAGTACACTTGACTCGCAACCGTTTGTCAATATAGATCTGTATACAGAGTGTTATATACTATTACTTTCTTTTTCCCTACGAAGCTGTGTGAAAGATTCTTGCCGTTTCATCTATTCTTTTATTTTCGTCAATGTCCAGTTTACCATTATTTTCTATTACCATTCCAAGATACTAAAACTGACTACTTCTTTAATTATTAATAGTCAAATTTCGTGTTATTTGTTCGTTTCCCACCTCTGTCTTTTTAACGTTTCTCAATTTTCATTCCATATACTTAAATTTTATTACATTTTTTCTTCACTCCCTGCTATAACCATTCAGTCGTTGGCAAATGCTTATACTGATATTTGTATTAGTCTCAGGAATCTGTAGACAATTCAAATTCTAAATAAAATATATGAATAATCAGATATATTCTGAGAAAATTAATAGAGTTGAATGTAATTGACAAATTCTTAGAGTAATTTTCCCCACAATCTTATGACTTCGGGGCTGTAATTCAACGACTGGTAACCACATTTCACGTATTAAATATATACTCTAAATAGAATATCTAACTGAGAAATACTAATAGGAAAATGATACCGCATTTTAAGACTTATTCTTATTGTGTTCAATTTTCCGTGAACCCACCCCCAAGCCACGTACGCCACTGCGAAATCCGTGCGCCTCCCAGCATCCCCTAGACCCAGCGACACTGACTCACCGTTGTAACCCGCTCTCTTCACGGTCTGACTTTTGTCGCCTCGATTAAACGTCACCCCCGTGTGCATGTGACATTCAGGCCCCTGTCCCCCCGCCACTGAACCACCACCGCGACGCCGACATGTTCCCAGGATCACCTATGTGCCGCCGCTGCAGCCAGAACCGGTCGACGGATTTTTAACGCTTGGGTGTAATTAGATTTTAGCGGAGGGTGAATGACGAATGACCGGGGATTATATTTAGCGGATATGTGACCGTCAGTGCAGATGCGGTAGGGTGGGGTTGATCAGTCTTTGATTTTTGTGGTGACTTTTGGCATTTAATTTATTTTATTTCACTCTTGGTTCACACTTTACAATCATGTTTTTCACTCGAAACCCTAAACATACCACGACACAAAATAATTTGTCCAACAAACTTCCATTTCTGAGTATTATGTATATTAATAAATATAAAATTACCATGTTTCGTTATATTATCTTTTCTTGTTTATAAGTTATTTTACATGTGGACTCACATCTACTTATTCTTCGACCACGCACATAGACGTTCTCAAAACATATATAGGTTGTCATCATTTTCTTTCTTTAACAATTTACTTTCTTCTTTATTTATGCTATATACTAGAATGTATTATAGTAAAGAACAAATAAATGAGTATCCATAACAACTAAATGAATCAAAGGAAATCCAACATTTCATCTGGAATATTTGGTATTAGAGCCAAACGATGATGTCAGTTACAGGTCGACTTTAAATTTAATATTTGTTGATACAAACCTACACAAAATAAAACAAAAACTGAGGATAACATTGTATGACAAAGGATTTCCTAAACAACCTGTAACCATACGTACATGCATAACATACACCGCCATAATAATAGAATATTATGTGGACGAGGTTAAAAAGCCGATTATTATTATATTATTAATTAAGGTGTCAGATATTACTGCTGCTTATATTATATGGACGATCTGTCTAATAATTGGAAATTAAAAACACCTGAGAGTATCAATATAAACATTACTTTTTGCTGATGCAAAACAAAAGACGATCTACAGGGAACGACACATAATCTCTATATTATGGGTAAAGAATATAATTGAGAAATTTGAAACAAAGATCATGGTTTTCCAAGGAAATTACCCAATGAGGTCAAAAATATGCCTGGACAATATACATATCTCTAGAATAAATTTTAAATATCTGGGTCATAAAAAGAAAGTAGAATGTATGGTGCAATAAAACAATCCCTGAGTATCCTACAATTTTAGGAAGAACTACAAACCCATGGCAGTCCCAACTTTTACCTGTGTAAGTAATGTTTGGGTAATGAAGAAAGGAGATGAAAACAGAATAAAAATAGTAGAAATGAAATTCCTCAGACGAGGATGCATTAAAAGGAAGCTCATCAGAAAGGTAAATATCTGATATGAATTAGGAGCCGCTTCTATGTTAGATCAATTAAAACAATATCAAAGAAAATTGAATGATCATGTTATCAGAATGGACGAAACACGAATATAAAAAAATGACACCCCATGGAAAACGTCCTGCAGAACGACCAAAGAATAGATGGAGCGTGAACCAGTAAAAGTCTTATCCATGAGGATGATTCGAATATCACTTATCTTACCAAATGTCCAAATTAATTTAATCTACCTTGACTTCATGACTCAAGATAATTCTTTTGCAATAAGAGAAAAAAGTATTTCTTTAACTATTAATTAGTTTATGTAAATTATCACAGTGTGTATGTATGTGAACAATTATTATTAATAATAGTTAATTTCATTTGAAATTTATGGTGTTTTTGATTTGAAGCAATGTAGTTAAATTCGCATCAAATCCGGTTCTGGTCCAGTGTAACTAAATCAACATTTGTCACTTTCACCTTCCAAAAAAACAAATGCAGCATTCCGTCCCTGTGGCGACCGGTGCGAACGACATCGCTGCGAGGGGTGCGGGGGGTGCAGTTCGACGCGTGCATACATCAGCGGGAGCCGATGTTCAGCGGACCACGTGCGATAGAATACACTTTAATTGTACACCTATTCTACCGTTAACACGCAGGGAGGCCGCCGTCGGGGTGCGGGGCACAGGATCAATGCCTCGCTTAACAATGAACGGACAACGTGAAATACGAGCCGACCCCGATTCTGTATTTTTTCCTCTGCTAAATGGATTACGCTGATTTTTTCGGTAAACAACGGTGCGGAATGAAAACGGCATCGGATTCGCGTTATACACTCACCGGATTGCCTCGCGAATTTTGTTAATGAAACCGTTTTCGACAAATTGTTTTGTTGAGGGTAAGTTGTGGCCCTGACAGGTACTCCGGAAATTTTCCTACATTATTCACCAACTTTCTCCTCGATATTCCCTGTTTGTATATAATTTGCCAACGACGAATTGTTTTCGTAAGATTGTCTTGAATCTTCTTTCAATTTCACGTACGTGTTAGTACGTTTGGAATTCTACACACTAAAACTTGCGATTTGTTAATTTTGCAGTTAAGTATTTTTTGTTAATATTGTGTTAAATTTAGAATTTGAAATATGACAATTTGTTTAATTAAAATTTTATAAATTCTGAATTTTTAACAAGATAAATAGTTCTTTTTATTTATTTACTCCATCTATAAAATTCGTCAATAATAAAAAGTAAATTTTATTAACTTATCAATTTGAAATTGTTAAAGAAAGTTTGTATCCTTTGTAACAACTTAATTTGTTATAATTACTATGATTTATTGTTCTACTGCAATATAATTACTAAAATATTTAGTCAAAAGCACATAAAAATAAATGTTAATAATTACTGTATTCACAAATATATTTAGTTACGAAATACACAAAAATAATTTGTTGCTTGCTAACAAATTTGAAACTTGTTAAATTAATGAGGAAAATAGTAAATAATTCACTGTGTTCTTGGATAACATGGCTTTAAATAAATTTATTTCAAATTATATGGTCGTTGACGACGTTTCGGCTATGAGATTACAGCCATCTTCAGTTCTAATTTAAATTACAAAATATATTTATAATGCAGTCATAATATATAATGAAGTTAAGTTTATAAAAAAGAATTGAACACTAGATAATTACATTTTGTAATATAAATTAATTGGAAGTGTACACTTCCAAGAATCGATTACGATAATTTAAAAAAATTAATGGTGGATTGTCTGGGACTAAAAATTTTGTCAAAATTTTGTCCATTTTGACTATAAATTGTTTACTGTGTATTTAGTGGAAAAGGTTGGGAGGCCTCCAAATTATGGATACGCAGTTGGGTCTGTTTTGAAGAATGGGAATCGTACAAGAATCATCAGAATCTCATCCATCCTATTGGTATTCAGGAAAACAAGTATAGGTAATGTAAATGTTTACACAAATCGATCTGAATTCTGATCGCTCGCCGATTCTCTTTCGCATCATCACTGCCATCAACGTCGCCGCTGCCTTTCACTTCATCAATAGGTACACATTTCAAAACAACTTTAAACCCAGGCAGCGGAGGCGCGGTCCTGATCGGCTGATCGCGATCCTCTCAGTCAAGTACCCTAATTTGTCTGCATGCCAGCGCGGATTTGCATATAACCATCATAAATCAAATTCGAAAGAAGTAGTTATTTTATGGATTCTCCTACTCTGCGATGCGCTATTGTTCGCGGGCGGTACAATGGCCGCCGCGCGCCAACAGCGATCCCAGGACACTTTTACAATCGACGCTACGATGCGACTTTTTACAGGAGATGACCATCGCCCGTGGAAGAACAATGACTCGACCGATGATGAATGTTGTTTTGGACGCCTTTTTTCTTCCCCCCTTCCCGCGGGTTCTACCTTTCACCCGCTGAATGCGATGGTGCGAGTATTATTCGACCGTGGTTTGGCCGTGAAATACAGAAACAAAACAGCTTACACGTATAAAATATTCTTTGTACAATAAAAATTTGATGTTCCCTTAAACCATGACAATGAATAAATTCACCGGAATATCATTGAACAAATTCTTACCAAACTTCATGGCTCTATAAAAATATATAATCACTCATTCCATTTACATAATAACAATAACCAATTTTATGAATCCTAAAGTTGAATATATTTAACACGATCTATTTCAGCGCAATAACATTTTCATATTTCACCAAGATTTTGACGCTGTCATGAAAAACTGGCCGCAAAAAATCGTCAGAGGCGTTTGATTGTCTTCGGGATCGTTGCTAATCAGCGCGGACATTTTTACAGCCGCTTCGTGCTTCGCTGTTGATGTTGACATCGATATCTCGTGCTCTTGTAATCTACCGCTCGGGACCGCCGAAATAAATTGCTTGTCAGTTAAAAAGAACGCGAATTCCATCGAAAAACCAAAATAGGTGTAGCCGCCGAGCCATATAGATCTGTTCAGATAACAGTTTAGAAATTGCCAGAGTTCGAATATTTAGGACTTTTAATTGAACTGTCAGATCGCTTCACCTTTCGCTGCTTGTGCTTTCTCAATATCGATAATTATTTGGAAATTTCGCCCATTCTACTCTCGACCTTAATAGCTTTTTTACTTCTTAATTATTTACATTTTTTACTTATTACAGGCTTGATATAAGAAATGAATATCAATTTTCTCACGACTAATTACTCTGAAATTTAACTAGAAATTAACAGAATATTTAATTTTCCTACAACAGCCCGAAACATGACATTTTAAATTAGCATTTATTGGAAAACCTTTTTTACTGATTTTAAAAATCTAATTTTTCCTAACACTACCACTCACCTAAACCATTTTTAAACGAAAAAAAATTTTTAATTTAAAATTGTAGTCAATTATTTACTGACATCAAGTAGACTGTCTCTTCTAGTTGATGGTCAGCCACCAAAATCTAAGCAGCTCGTAATTTAAACATCCAATATATAGAAAAAGTTTAAAAGAAAAATTCTATATCCTATTTTTCATCTTTTTTAATATGACAAAATTTTAAATTTACTGCTCATTTATATACCTAAAAAACCTAATATGTCTTCAAGTAAACTACCACTTCCGGTTCAAAGTTTACAGCTTGTAATTTAAGTATTCAAATTTTAGATATGAAATATAAAGATGATATCCTTATTTTTATTTTTTATTGTAAGCGGTCTCAACTGCTTAAGTTATTATGCCGTCTCGGTACCTCGATTTCGGTGGTATGACAACGGCACGCTATATTCGCTGGTATGGGTTTTCGCAAAGCGGTCACCCATCCAACTACTGACCGCCGGCATTGATGGTTAACTTGCGTTATCGAGTAAACCGGTATCAACGCTACCTGCCATGGCTGTTGCCTGTAATCCTTATTAAATTTTGAGTAGAGATGGGTAAATATCAGCTTTTTTTTAATTCGAATGCTAACTGGATCTCTAATATTCGAATATCATGAAAACTCAAATATATACATAAGCTATAATACTTACTTCATACCGAGCCTTTTTATCTTACTATCTTACCAGGTATAATGTACAAAGAGCTAAAATAGTACGTAAAAATAAAAAAAAACCTGTCTATTAAACTTCAGGTACTAGGTACTATATTGCGCAATATTCGAGGTATTCGAATTTGTTGTATTGGTTGCTAATATTCTAAATCTCGAATCTCGAATACATTCATTATTTTGGGGTATTTGAGTTTTTGCGGATGGTATTCGCCCATCGTTTTGAGTTATAGCAGACGTAAAAATCGTTAGACGTCATCTTCAATATAGTGAAATCGTGTTCTAAGAATCCCAAACGTGCTTATTATAGTATTCCTATATTAAATCGTTCCAATAAAAAAAAAATTTTATTAAACTTTATCTAAATTGAAGACTATCTACACTTTTAAAAAGTCTTAATTGTTATTTATTAAGCCACAATGATTTTTTTTAAATGTTGTGACGTCATTAAAGAGGTCTTGGTGGATCTCAAAAAGTATTGATTTAAATAATTTTTGTCACTTTATTGTAATAATAATAATAGAATAAGTAAAAAAATATATGACTACAATTATGTACAATCTGTACTGTTTTAGATCCAGTTGCAACTCTACAATGAAGTCACAACATTTTTAAAAAATCACTGTGGCTTATTGAATAACAATTAAGAATTTTTACAGGTGTAGATAGTCTTTAATTTAATAAAATTTCATAAAAAAAATTAAAAAATAAATTGTGAAAGACCCCATTATTGAATGCCGTGATGTTCTGTTATTATTGTAGAACTTTTAAAATGAGTCATGTTATAGAAGTAAAAATACTTTTAATGTGACTAAATGAAGCGATAATATCTCCCCAACAATGAATTCCTCTCGAGGTATCATGTGTCAAACATACGGGCTGGCATTGTGTGCACTGGAAGAGAACCGGTAAGGTACGACCGGGTCGACAGCAGCTGCAGGTATGTTGGTTAATCAGAGTCAATTTAAAACCTATTTGGTGAATTTGTGCAGCGCCCGTATAACGCACAAGACGCAGACAACGAGCGACGATGGGGGTGCCATGATCACCTAATATGTGCCCGTGTACGAGGTACTGCGACGAGATGTAGGGGTATTGTAACTAGCTGAAATTTAGATGTTCTAAACTGCGAACTATCGTGAGAACTACTTCAAATCTGGAGCGCAAATCTCTGATTTACCCTAGAATAAGCGTAAATTTAGAAATATACAAATCTCTTTTGCAATATTGGTAAACAGTATTTTTAAAATGGGGTCATTTCACATTTGCAGTTTAATTTTATTGAAGAATTTGAATGTGGAATATGGGAATTTCAGTGCTATTTTTTATATTGCTGTAAATTTTTACGTATTTACTTTACAGTGAAACAGAAGTTGTTCAGTATTTAAAAATGCATGCAATAATTAGTTACCTAAATGTTAGTATTTCACAATATGTCAATCCAATTCAAATTAATATTTATTAAGAAAATTGTAACACGGCTAAGGAAAATTGTATAAATTATAATACGGGCATAGAATATTTAACAAAAACGAAAAATATTTGGATGGTATTCATTACCTACGAGTATGAAAGAGACAATCCATGCAAGTTGTACATTATACATTTTTCTATGACCACGTTATTATTTCCTAATTAATTTAATTGTAATAATAAATTTGTCTCATTTTCACGGTTTTAATATTTGACAATTCTAAATAAGTATTATAGCAATGACAATTGTACCGAAATGAAATTACCTAAGGTATTGAAATACTTGCAAAACAAATTCATTTCGCACGATGCTTGCAATATACCTCTTTCTGGTAAATACATAAATAACCCTAAAACTGTTTTATGAAATGTGAAACATATTTCGTTTTTGTTCAATTTTCCATGGCCGTGTTACAATTTTCTTAATAAATATTGATTTAAATTTCATTGATACTCATATATCGTGAAATACCAATATTTTGTTAACCAAATTGTATTTATGCAAAAAAATATAAAATTTTTTGAAATGACCCCATTGTATACCTTTTAAAAGTTGTCGTTTCTGGTGCCTAATGAATGTTTTGTTTTTATCAGTGTTTAGTTGATGAAAATTATGTGCGTACTGCAAAATATTTTGAAGTAATAATTTGAAGATCTAACAATAAACAGTGTTGGAAATTTATTATAGTAAGTTGATTTTTGAAAATAAATTCCGCGCAAATAGAACGGACACGGGTTGTACAAAAATAAAAGCCGTGGAGTCTCGCGACAAAACGCGGCGTCGCAACGGCGTCCGCACAGCAGGCCGCCGACGCCCCCTGCAGCCGGCCCTGGCGACTTGTTTGCGACGCTATCGGCGGCGACCTGCCGAGAACTTGTCAGCGGTAATTAATTAATTGTATTGTCTACGCCGTAATTACCTGGCTGTTTTGTTGACGCTCCGTGACAGGAGATAACTTTCAACGGAGACAAGAGCTCAGCGACTCTTCGCGAGCTACGGTGTCGCTACTCGTTACGCGGTAATTGGTTGGTAATTTTACTGAATACTTTAGGCTTTAGGCTCTTCTTTATCTACACCGAAATTGTTTTTCTTTATTATGTAAAGTAAACAAAGGAGCCAAGGAAGTGAAATATGTACCCTTCAACTTTAACTTTATGAATTTCCTTTCAAAATAAAGTCCTGAAATCTCCACAGTAATTTACAAAATTAAATATATAAATATACAAAAATTCCTCATTTTCGCAATTTGTCAAGGTATAAATTTCGCAAACTTTTCATAAATTATCAAGGCGTTTATAATGATGTTTTTCGCTTAGCAACTTTTCAGATATTAAACAGCAAAGTTGTGCGCTGTTAATCTCATGATCAATCTAAGTTTGCACTTTCTACCTTAACATTATAAACAAAAACTTTTGACTTTATACGCTTCTACATTTTAGCTCAAAGTTAGGTTATGGTGAAAATATAATAATATCCAGAGGTAAACACATCGGAAACTTTAACACCCGCAGTTGCTAAAAACTACTAGCAGTTTAATACTGAACCCAAATAAATAAAATTTTAGCACCGTCCAGGAAAAGTCACAAACAGGAACCGAGAAGGAACCTCCGTGGTCTCGAACGATTCTTACGTCGTACCGCACCGTTTTCAAATTCAACAAGAACTAAGATATTCCACACAAATCTCATTTCTTCAACTTTTATTTCGCTTTATTAATATTTAACACGTGCCTTGTTTTCCTCTCAACTTTGACAGTTTTTATACCTATAACATAAAACACTTTTACGTAGATTCATCTCAAAGACAAAAATATGAGAGCAGGTCATTTAAATTTCTCGGAAGCAAGTTCAAGATCTAATTTTAAACCTCCAATTAGTTGAAAAAACTTTCAGAACTCATATTTATAAAATATGAAGACTTTTGGATTATAATTCTATAATAGATATTTTTGTAACATGTACTTAATTTAGAATTTTATGGACGAGACAGTTTAGGGGAATATAAAAGGGCGAGACTGAATCAGTAAATTATGTACATACGTATTATATACAATATTTTATGTTCAACTTTACATTTGACACATTTGAGACATGAAGGAAAAAAATGATAATTTCGAATTATGCTTTTCACCTCCCGCCACATCCTGTAAGGGAGGTATAAGAATCATACTCAAAATTTGGTAGTGAATTTTCAGTGGATGAAAATGTTTTAGTGTCCCTCGAATACGAACTTATAATTCAAAAGTATTTATAAGTCAATAACCGACTACCTCCTCAATTAACATCTTTGGGAGGAAGTAGCATGGCGTCAACCGCGTAAAAATATATAACTTACTGAGATCTGCGAAAGCAGAGTGGCACACCCAAACTTGGTAAATGGCTTGATGGTATGTTTGTTTATTATTAAATCAAGAGTATAGGCAGTTTGAAAACTAAATGTACCATAGATCAGGTTAAGTTAAGTGAGAATACTGGTGATAGCATAAGGGATAATTAATTTATGTTAGTAAGATTACAAATGCAATTGTTTGTCGAGATTTGCAAGCCAGATGCATGTGTGTTCCGCGTTTAATAGTTTAAGTACATTTCCTCCCTGATCACGTTCAGTGGCTTGGACAAGAGAGATCAAAAGGGGCCACGACGACGCGGAGGCGGAAAGGGGTTGGTTGACATGGCCAGCCATGACGTCACCCCCATGTCACAACCCTGACAGGTTGTCTTGCTTTCAATCAATGTTCACCGGCTCCGCTACACTTCTTCTAGTTCTTCTGATGGTTTTTCTCTTTCACCCCGACTATCAGTATCCGCGCTGGTGGCAACGCTGCATTGACCGTGTCATACCAGCCTGACGTTTAATCTAATTATTTCGTCGCAACGTTCGTTGCAGTGTTTTGGATATTAATCCGATACATTGGTTTATTCGCCCGCGCAGGCCGGCTCTGATGGATGGATGCGGCTGTCACATTCGTATATTAACTTCGCGCTGGCTGCTCCGGTGTCTGCGACCGCGGCGTGTCATTCCCAAGCCCTGTCCATGTGCACTTCAACGAACTTATTATTCTATTTAATTATTACTATTTTTGCCACCCTCCCTCGCAAACATCAGCGGTAATTTCTCTCCGGTTTTCATCCAGCTTCCGAAGTGTTTTGATACAATATGCAATGCCTTTATAATTAACATCTTACTCGCGTAGAAGACGACAAGTTCATTACTTTGATTTCTATAATCCCTGCAATTTCGACTACAATAGTTGAAAACCGCTTAGCAATAGAAAATAAGTTTTACTTATTAGCTATTTGGGTTTACAATCTCTTACATAAAGACTATATAGAGAATTGACCTAAGAAGAAATCATTGTGTAAAATTTCTTAGTAAAAATGCTTTGCAAGAACAGCCAGTAATAAACTGTTTTTCTGGCTGCTGTTTCTCGTGGGCCGTATTACTCTATTTACTGATAATTTTTCATGTGATAAAATTATTTTGAATATATACAATATTAAGTATAATAGAGAATTTTTTTGTTAAAAGCAGGTCTTCGATACTCCACAACTTTTGATACATGTTCTGTTCTCATGAAGTCTCTTGTTTAGTATTTGCCAGAGTGATTCTATTTTATGAACAATATTTTTTAAATATCTTAGTAACAACGTCTTTTGTAAAATCGTCCATTTTACTTGAGCCAGTATCTTTACCTGTTCTTTTATTTGATACACTTCCTCCTTTTACTATGGCCTGAACTGTACATTTACTAATTTTTTTTTTTAATGATGATCTATACCTAAGAAATACCGTAACCTTTTTCATTAGGACAAAGTAATATGGTAATAGCATTACAAATTCCATTATAAATTTCTATGTACAAGGGTTTTCGTTATGTCAATACATATTAACAATTATTGCTCTTGTAAGTATACTTAAAATAATCGGTACGAATTGTAAATTTTACAGGTTAATTATCTATATAATCGTCTTGTAAGCGATTATGATCCGAAATAGCTTGTAAATAAAACCTATTTTCTATTGCTATAAGTTTACCATAAGCGGATTTCGCTATTTCGCTGTGATATGAGTTTGTCAAGCGTGAGTTGTGTAGGCTTAGGTTTTGTTTATTAAAAGTGCAAGGGAAGCGAGCTTACCTATAGATAATTTCCATTAACATAACATTCGACAATTGTAACATCTCAAACATCCTACATTTGTATTTTCGTTAAATGTATAAACTATGAATTTAATTTTCCACATTTCTATATTCGAGAAATGTATTTACGAGATTTGTAACTATCGCCATTTATAACTTTTCCAACATTCAACATTTGTATTTTCTAATTGTAATTTTCAACATTTTTACATTTAAAAATATATTTTCGTGATTTGTATTTTCGAGAAATATTTTGTTACCCGTTATTTTAATATCAACTATTAATATTTGGCGATATTTGGTTAAAGTTACTACAATAAAATAAGTACTGATTTTTTCAGTCAAGGTACTATCATGCTCTATTTCTACATAAAGAATCTGGTCAGCCTATGTCTGTGTAGAGGGATGTTTTGCAAATTCGCAGCGGAATAATGGCGGTTCAATCGCGCCAACTCGCCGTGTAACTGTTATTGTTGGCCGCGTGTGCGTGTGCCTGTCGTTCATGTGCCGTTGGATTTTAGTCATATTGCGCTGTCATTTAATTGCGAATCGTTCTGTTCTATAAAAATCATATACACAGAATTATTGCTGTCTGTGAATATCGAATTTACAGTGTTTGCATTGTCCCATTTAATGAGTTGGTGAACATTGTTTGAAATTTTCCCTATTTAGCGGAGATAAATGTATTTTATAGCGTTAGGTTTTCATCAAGGGACATGTATCACGCTATTCAAACCAATTACTGCCCACATTTGTTGGATATTATTTAACACTAACTATTTTTACTTTCATGAAAAATGAGTTTAGTAATCAAATTCTCATATATTTTAATCTAGTAGCATGTTTCAGTTTTACTTTCGAAGATCAAAGGATTTTGACAGTGTCTACACAATATTTCATTTTCAAGGTGAATAAATATATTTGCTCTTTTTACTACAATAAAAAGTCGAATAAAAAAGTCTTGCGAAAGAAATCCGCTTTTGTTTGGCGGTGACCTTTCTCTGACATGGCCATGCGAAGTTCATAGTTCGAGATCGACTCGCGGTCTGATACAGTGATTGATGGTCATCTCCTCTGCATGTCCGGTGGAATAATGACCAGCATATTGGCACTTCCTTCCTGTATGAGGAGTTACTATCATCCACTACTGCTACAACTATCCCCAGTCAAGTTACGCATCGTGGATCGTGGTGACTGGACCTCGTCACGCGAGTGTCGTCCCATTATCATCAATTAGATGAAATGTTCTCTGGCACGTGTATCGTTTGACGCTTCACAAACGAAGAGGGATTGATTCTAAGTGTTTACTACAAGGAAGTGGACGAATTAAAGGGTGCACGAGAAACTAATGTTTTCTTTACTTTATTATTTATTTATTACTTTTTAAAATAGCCCATTATAAACACTTTACCGTACAATATAGCGCAACTAAATTTTTTCAACCATTTCCGAATTTAAAACTATACTTTGAAACTGACAAACACTGTATTAAAAATTCTTCTGCAAATCTCTAGATATTTTTGTTGTAGTGGCTCAATTTTCGTTTCTTTTCCCTTAAATCCTTGTTTTTGATTTCTCTACATCTTCCTACCTTTCGTTTTACTTTGCCAGTTTTTAATTCCTGCTACTTTTAAATCTTCTACTTCCTTTAGCCATGCTGATCTGTGTCTGCCTCGTCTTTTCTTTACTCCTGGTCTCCATTCTACTACAGATTTAATTGCATCCTTTTCTTCTGCTCTCCATATTATGTTCAACCATCTAATTATCTGTTTCTTGATTTGTTCACTGTTTTCTTCTTCCAACTCTTGTTATATTTCATGGTTCAATCTTATTCTGCATTCGTTTTTTATCCTACACCCATAAAAATAATTTTTTGTTTAAATAAAATTTTCAGTTTTCCTTTTGTATGCATTTTAATACTTACAAAATAATAAGGTTCAATTTTAATTCAAAATATACATTTTATTTATCTTCTTTTTCTGCATTGAAAGAAAATGAATATAGGTATTTTAGATTTTGTTTTTAATAATAATGAAAAGAAGTCGTTTTAATTTTAAACAAAACGATATCATTTTGAATTGAAACTAATCTTATTCAAACTACTTCGTCCCCATAATAAGTCTCAGTAAAATACTTTGATATGTTCCTTAAAAACTAAATTAATTTTCATACAAGAATAATTATTAAACCTACAAAAGTTTTTAATAAAAACGAAATCGGAATCAATTTTTCTCTTCATTTAAGAGTACTTAATCGGTTTGTTCCAAAAAAAAACATTTTTATCAGTGTAATATTTCACGTATAATTTTTCATACCTTTTATAACCTTTCATTCTACTTTACCTGTTTTTAATTCCTGCTAATTTTAAATCTTTTTCTAGTTTCTTTAGCCATGTTGTTCTGGATCTACCTCGTCTTCTTCTTCGTCCTGGTCTCCATTATACTACTGATTTAATTGTATATTTTCTTCTACACTCTATATACGTCCAAGTCATCTGACTCTCTGTTGCTTGATATTTTTCTATATGTCTTCTCTATACAATTCTTGTTCTATTTCTTAATTTATTCTTATTCTACTTTTGTTTTCTGATCCTAATATACTACTATTCTATAATTCTTAAATTTTGTCATTATCAGTTCTTTGGACTCTGTTTCTCTTTCTCCTGTGCTTGTTACATTGTGTTAAATATATTGGCATAATTAGAGTGTTGAAATTGTGAAGAAATAACACTTGAGTGAGAAAGAAGGAGAAAACTTAATTCGTTTTAGTAGGGACGAAAAGTAGGCATATGACTTGTTTATGAGACAAATAAGAAAATAAAATTTTAAATGGTTCGGCTTGTCGAAGGTTCCTTCCTTATAGGAGAGGGGGCGTCGTGAACGGCGTCGACTTGCGAAATGTTCTGGAGGAGCGAGAGGAAGCGGGAACATCATTTATGGACGCACCGAAACTACCAGAATGCCGAGAGATTCTTTTTCATGTTCGAAAATTGATTAAAAGTTTGAGGAGCTGCAACGCTTTTAAAGGGCATAAATTCTATGCATACTTCGATATTGAATTAAAATGTTGTAATCAAACTCGGGGCATATCTTCTACACCGTGCGCATTTTAATCCGACTTGCACGAGTTTATTTATGTGTTTACGACTGCTGTGTCTCGAAACTTAAAAGTATAATTGACGTGACTGGAGAATACAAAATGTGCAATTCAGACTCTTCGCACGACGCAGGACCATTGTCTCCCTTGGCTGCATTTTTTCCTTGATATTTTCGTCACTTTGATGTAATCAAATTTTGATGAACGGATATCTCAGTCTATTTTTTCAATTCTCAAATTGAAATCTCATTAGAAACTTATTACTTTTGTTTTGAATAACTTTCAAGAAATACGGAACATTTTTAACTACTTTATTGTATTTCTTTGATAAGCAATTAACTCTTTCTAAATATAGAAGCTATTTTATTAAGTCGAAAGGATGTTGTACAGGAATTGAAAACGAGGTGTGTGGGTATACCAGATGTGATCGTGTCCGGAATACGTTGGTGTATAATGAGTGTGATATTGATAATAATATTTAAGGTGGCTAGATAGTGAACAGCCCACCAAAACTCGAATAATCATCATAAAGTTATTAAATACTCCTACACAGAAAAAAATGGATTGTTACGTATAGTGACAGCAATTTAGATATACAATAACAATATTTATATTAGCAATATGATATTATTTTCGATTTCTGCTACAACAATCTAAATAATATCATATTACTAATATAAATTTAAATATTGTTATTGTAAATGTCTAAATTGCTGACACTGTAAGTAAGATAAATTTTTGCTATTGTAATCCACTTTTTTTGTGTAATGTTAACAGTATCATAATTTACTTAAAGTAAATGTTATTCTTATTATTCTTGTATTATCCAAATTATTATTTATCGAATGTAAAGAATTTATGAACATAAAATTTTTCTTGACTGGAAGGGTTGATGAAGACAAACGAAAATTACTGGATTTTAGTCAATTTTATTATAAAATTTTCTCTGTCGACCGATTTCGGCCTCACTTGAGCCTTGTTCAGGAGCCGAAGTATAATTACAACATAAAATTACAATCACAATAAGGCAATTATGTATACATAAACAATACAGAAACTACTTACATGAGAAAATCTAAATTGATATTGTATTTGATATATAACATAATTTAAAAGTAAAGCCATATGGAGCAAATGAATTACGTCCAAAGTATAAAAGAATTTAACTTGGATTAATATTTGCAATTAAAAAATGTCATTTACAAAGACACTTGTACTTATTATTTTACAAACTTGAAATTAATTTTCAACATTTCGGTTTCGATGGAGTAGTGGCTATGTCACTAGCCTTGCACACCAGAGAACGTGGGTTCGAATCCCATTGAAGAACATGGTCGTATATGTTGTTCACATAAATTCATAATCATCCACTCATGAGGCTGTCGTCCGCTTCCCATCTTTATAAAAAAAATCAACATGTTTATAATTCTGGAGAGCATTGTAATAAATATAAGTTGTAAGTAAAATAGTAAGCATAAATTTAATTTAACCCTCGGAGAACAAACTGTGTCAATCTGACCCACAAAATTTTTTTTATACTTTGAGAGTTTCCATATAATTGTTTAGCTTAAAATATTAAAAAATAAATAAGTTACAATATTTTTTGAAAAATTTGATCTCTTAAAAAACTATTTTTTTCTTGATTTTCTTTTTAGCCTTATCAAATACATCAACAATTATAAAATTTTACATAAATCATTTCTATCGGATCTTAAGTATACCTCATAATTTTTTTAGACCAATCTATCCAGTCATTGCAGAATGGTAGACGATAAAAAAAAGTATTGGGTCAGATTGACCAGTGTTCTTCGTGATCGAAAAGTGGGAGAGTTTACCTATTTACTCCTTTATAATTTTGTTAGGACAGTCCAAATCTGTTTCTGTTCACATTTTTATTTATAATAGGTATAATTTAAAGTTTCTTTGTAAATGTAATTGAGAAAGGTTTAATAATTTTATTACGATCCTTCGAGTTTTGGTGGGCTTCTGGGTTTGATCGAAGGACTCTCAGGCGTGTTTTATGGATGTGGACAATGCTAAGATAGGTAGGAATGTTTGCAGGAGATTGATTGTAGGTTGAATGTGTATATATCCTATAAAATTCAATTTAGTTAGAAAACATGACTTTCCTTTAATGATGTTAATGTTTCGCCCATTAATTGTTGTCATTTTCAAGTCCTAAATGTTTGTCGAAGGTTACATTATTAATTCTCAATGTATAGTTGCATTATGAAGTCTAAACGTCGTCTGAACATTAACATCATTAAAGTGAAACCATGTAGTCAAATTAATTTGATATTTTCAATTCCTTTAAATCTATTTCAACATAATAGAAATAAACAAACAACCTGATGATATGAAATATGTGCTAATCTGTTTTAATTTGTTCACCGACTACTAAAATCGTTTCAAAAATCTTTTTAGAGAAAATCTTACTAATGATATTATTGCTAGCGTACATCCTTGTCAAACTTCTAATCGCTGTAAGAAGCCGTTTTTGTAGATTTCAATAATGTTCACAGAGAAACCCGAGGAGGTAAATGAAGCAATTTCCTGCAATGTTGAAACAGCGCAGTCCACGCAATGCAGCGGTAATTACCGCATAGCATCTCACACATACCGTCATACCAAGCACAACCCACCCACATCTGTCCCTTTAGATTCCCTGTAGCAATGTGGGATGTCCACGTGAGGGTTGTTTACCTATCACTGCTACCTTATCACGGGGCGTACAGCCGCGAACCCGATACGTATGCTAAGTTATTCGCATATGATTCTCTTTACGGAACGTATGAACACGTATAACCATTGTGTTCCCACTCAGGAAAATGGACGTGCGAGCATCGCTAAACCTATTGTCCGAATGCATCCCTGGCCGTTCTCGATCTCATTTGATTATGCGCCACCACGCGCAGGGAGTAGGCGACGCCGAAACAGCTCGCCCGATCCTAGAACGACACTTGCGAAATTTGCTCTTGATTTAGTCCATGAGGACTGTGAACCTTTTCTGTCAGATGACACAAAGTAATAATAATATTTATTTGTCTTAAAAGTTTACACTTTATACACATATGAGAGTGAGAGTTTTTTTTACAGCAATCTACAACCTACACTAAATACGATAATGAGTAAATTTTAATAATTTGAATATAAATGATTAAAAACAGTAACATTTTTATCAGTAACCAACGTATTACCACTTATTTTTATATTATTATTATTATTTTAACATGCAATGTACAACTTTGACACAAAATGAATTAAGAATTATTCAGATTCAATACACTGAAAATATTATTTAATAAGAAATTTCACATTTTATTTACGATTCAAAAATAATTAAACTGCATCAAATATACATTTATTCGAGATATATATTCATGACCGAGATCTGCGTAAGCAGAGTGCCACACCTATAATGGGTAAAAGGCGTGATAGTATATTTATTTTATTTATTTATATATTCGTATATACATAAAAACAAATCTAATTTATCGGCCCACGGAAAAATCTAGTCACCAATTAATTGCATATTGTCTATTTGTTTTAATTTTATTTATTTGAGTTTGACGTTTTCAACAGTTTTATATTTGTATTTTTTGTATAATTTCCAAAATCTTGTTATATAAATTATAGTCTACAGTATGTAACGTAATGGCATATCTCACACTCGCAAACTATTGCCCACGCCTTCGGCTCGGTCTATAAACTTTTTGCTCGCGTGGACTATGTGCCATTCCATTACTTGTTGTAGAATATACTAATTCATTATGGCCCGAGTAAGTGAGTTATGTGCGGATTTACGAAAAAGTATTGTGATCCCATTAAAACAGTCTCATAAATATCTATCAAAAAATTATCATTTACCTAAGAGTACAATGCAATACATACATGACGTAATAATTTACATATGTACAGCGACAATAACAGTGCGAAAAAAAAAATTAATATATTTGATTATAGCATGCTTTTCAATTGGTACACATTTGGGGTTGAGCTCGTATGTACTACATGAGAGAAATTGCTATTATTATAACAATTAAAATATATAAGATAAATACGATAACTACAATCAGAATCTACAGTATTTATTGATTTTTTATTAAGTAGATAGATAAAACATGCGTACCGAATGCTTCTAGTTTCATGCTTAATCTTGCCGAATCACTCATTGGTTTCTAATGCGAAGAGGTGTATTCTTGTACAGTTCGCAATCGAAGCAGTTGTTCGCGTTCGTGGCGTGCTAAAGGTGTTTTCGTATGTTTTCTCCAAAAAGTAAAGTTTTTTAATTGTGTTTACGTGCGTAAAATATATTTAAAATGTGTTTCGTGTGTTGGTCAATGCTTTTGGTGATGATGACATGTGTACATGAGAGGGAAACCGCAGAAGTTAGGTTTACAAAAGGTAATTATAACTGTTCGTTTAGCAACACAAGAATTGTTTATTTGTTTCTGAATAATATACAATTATTGTGCTTATTATTTGAATATTGTAAGTAAAGATTTGTGGCGTAGACGGGATAGGTTGAATTCCGCGGCATCGTCGCCAAAAGGTATGGAGAGTTTTGCTGGTGCACGAATGCAATTTCCTTTCTGCACGCTATAAACTGCGTAGAAGCTATTTAAATTTATGTGCCTTTCGCAACAAATTTGCTTGTTTATTATGTGGCATTCTGAGACAGGTTTGAATATCACTTTAGGTGATCTGTAGGGAAAATAAACATGGATGTGATTTAACAAAATCCATTTCTGTGGCACGTATTCGTACATAAGCAGGAACCGTTTATTTTGATACGTTTAAATAAGATATACCGTAGCAGTGAATCAGTACGGAGGAGCGTAAATATAATATATGGATCTGTGATTGTAGGGAAGTGGTTCTTTCGTCTCTGCGTCCCTCGCACGCGTGCGAGCATGGCCGCTTCGCATCTCCCAATAAAAGTATATTGGCGGCCCGCACGGATGGCCTCAAGTGCGTACATATCACACGCTGATATCCATATCCGCGGCGCCATAACCATAACTCATGCGAACGACCTCCTCGAGAGCTCTCTTCACCCCGCGACAACTTTCTCTCTACACATTCTCGACAAATGCGATAACTTACACCTTAAAAGGTGACCGACCACGATTACACTTTTTATATTTTTATGCCTTTTTATAAATCATATATACAGCAACAAATAAATAAATGCCCGATATGACATGAAAATCTCACCTGTTTTGAAATCGGACTGAATTTGAAACTCACGGAATATCCTCACTTAAAATTGCAATATTTTTTTATTACATTTCTTTATAATATAAGCTCTAAGAAACCCGTTGTAGCAGAGCGCATCGTCAGATCTCTAATATTTTTCGAGATACGTCTATTTTTGGTATTTTTCGAAGTGCAACTTTAAGGGCATGTAATTCAAAAACTACACGAGATATCTAAAAATTCTCTTCAGTTTAGCGTTTCTGGTGCCTTATATAACAAATTAGCAAATTTTTTAAATTTTAAAATTTTTTTGTATTTTTGTTCAAAATTTCGATCGGCGATAACTCGACAAATATTAAAGGTACAGATTTGCAGTGTTCACCAATCGATTCAGCTCGTCGAAATACATAAGTATGCAAAGTTTCATAAAAATCGCTTTACGGGATGGGAAGTTAGAGCAAAAAGCCTGAAAATAGCGTTTTTTGTCCTGCAAGTCAAGGGGTACCCCTTGACGTTTGGCCTGAATTTGGCCATTTTCAGTCTTTTTGCTCTAACATTTCAACCAGTTGTCCGAATTTTCTGAAATTTTCAGGGTTTATGTATTTCGACGAGCTGAATCGATTGGTGAACACTGCAAGTCTGTATCATTCATATTTGTCGAGATAACTCCAATTGAAATTTTGAAAAAAATTCAAAAAAAATTCAAAATTTTCAAAATTTACTAATTTATTATAAATGGCACGAAAAACACAAAACTGGAGATATTTTTCGATATCTTGTATAGTTTTCGTGTTACAGCCCCTCAAAGTTGCTCTTCGGAAAATATAAAAAATCGTCATATCTCGAAAAATATTAGAGATATGACGATGCGCTCTGCTGCAATGGGTTTTCTGGCGCGAATATTATAAAGAAATGTAATAAAAAAATTTTACAATTTTAAGTCATATTTGGGGATTTTTCAGTATTTTCCGTATTTTTACAATTTACATGAATAACAAGAATACTAAAATTATATACATGTTTTTTTAAAAGTATTCAATGTTAGAGATTTCAATGTAGATGATATATTACTACACAGGATAGAAATTAGATATGAGAAGGAATATTTATATTTAGATTTTTTTTAAGTCGGTATATCATACAGATGTTTTTCATAGCTGACCGTTTGGGATTTCAACAGATATGTTAATTTCAAGCTTGTAATTTCTTCGAAAATTTAGATCTAAATAAGCAACTCCACAAAGTCTTGCTATTTGAATTCGTAAGTCTTCTATAGATGATCAGCATATTTAATTTTCCTTGAAGAAAAAGAAAGTACTGTAGAATTTATCGAATTATTCGGTAAGCTGAGGATATATATGCATTTTATGAAAATGTTATACCTAACAATTAAGAAACTAAACACGATTATTTACTAAGTTAGAAATATTTACAAAAAAAGTTTACAGAATAGTTTGGTAAATTTGAAGGAAATTTTTTTCAATGTATGAATTTAGTAAAACGTGTATATTTATTGTATACTTGAACGAGCTGAAAAGAATGTAGTAAAATTCGTCAACAAATGGTCACGTTTAACGTTAGTAACAAGTCACTCTCCGGCTATCGGCATTGGAACCCCCGCAGCGGGGTTCAATTGAGCGGCGACGCGGACGCACGTTAGTCACAAACCCCTGACAAGGGATGGGGAGCACTTCTTCCACACAACGTATTGATAACATCTCCTCAATTCATTGCTTATTTTATTAATCTGTTTTCGGCAGAAACTCACAATATTTCAGTCTGTGTTCCGCCCCCGTTCTAGCAATCGCGTTTATCTTACACGTGATTTAAAATTGGAATACGAAATTAATGTTTGCTCCTTCAACCGGCAGACTTGATTTGAATAAGACTTCGTCGCTCGCAGCGAACAGGAGGAATCACAAGGAAACGACAAACAACGCGAACCCAACTGTGAAGCGATGTTTCACGTGCGTGTCTAATTTCCAAATTGTCTGTTTTATTGCCATTTGTCTTCGCCTCACTCAATTGGAACGCGTAAATATCAGAAAGCAATAAATTCATTATCCTTACTGTCACCGCTAAGAAATAAATATACGTTTTATCTCTACTACTTTACAACTATGTATAAAGATACATACATATATCTAGAGTTGATTACAGGTTATAGCAGTGTTCCTCACATCCCTTGCGCCATCTTTCGCTACTGTGGACGTCGTCTTCATCTAATCTCTCTTTTCCATAACATCGTTAACTGCACTACACTTGATCTCACCCTTTTTCTTCTTTCAATCGTTACCCATATTTCCATTTTGTAGGTCCATCTTGAATCGTCTATTCTTTCAACATGATCGAGCCATTTTTGTCTCCTTGTCTTCATTCTGTGGATGATGTTTTCATCTTCTCTTTTTATCATTTCTTTAATTTTAGTAATTAGAACATTTTTTAGACGAGATATTCTGCAGCTTCTTCTCAACAAATCATTTTTAAGTTCTTCTTTTTCCTTTTATTCGACACCTATATTTCCGAATCATATAATGTTTATTCCTCCTTTTATACGCTTTTGCATATGCTTTTCAGTTTCTTTTGTGTTGTATTTACTCCATAGAATGTAAAAAAAGTTAAACTCCAGTTTTTTTAAACGTAGATCTATTTCTTTGTCTATATTTCTTATTTTATTTTATGACTACACGTGTGTACAATCTTAACATCTTGACTCAGAATTATCTACGTGTTTTTATATTTGTATGTGTAGATGTTAAATAGGTGTTTTAAACCCTAACTTAGCCACGATGATGATAGCAGATATCGAAACGTTGGCGTAGTTTTTTTTTAAATAAATAATTGACTGTTATTTGTTTTTTTTTTATTCCTCCTATATGTAATTTGGACATTGCCCTTTTACTTTGTATTACATTACTCTGTTTTCTAGTACTTCTTCATTATTTCCTTTATCGGTGATAACTCCAAGATATTGGTGCGAGAACATCACTTCTTCCTCTAATTATTCAAGATCTTCGCCTTCAGCTCCGATGGTTCAATACACAGTTTTTTCTATATATAATTTAAAACCCCCCTTACAAATTACGTCTCATGTAATTCATGTTATCTCTATCTCTTATCGTCCGCGAATATCAACGTATTTTTTTTCTTCGTAAAACAGTCACTGGTATTCAAAATTCTAAGAACGCTTAGTTTTACAACCTGTACAATACGATTTAGAAAAAATATATACATAAATGAAACTCTTGGAAATGAGCCAATGGTTTATTAAAATATTACCTCAACCTGTTTCGATGCCATATGCGTCTTCTTTAGGAGGTGATACTAACAGAAACTAATACAAAACATGTTAAAAGTATGAATAAATAAATAAACATGGACCAACAAACACAGATGAATCTCTGCGTCAAAAATTAAAACAATAAATACATTATAAATAAATAAAACATAGCCAGATAAAATAAAATATAAAAACATTAATTTTCCACCCAACGGAAAAAAAATACTAAAAAATAACTATGTATACTCACGTAAAATTTCTTTTGCAGTTGAGCTGGAAAGCACAGCCTCAGAAGAAACTCTCGTGACCGCCGTGTCCGCTAGCGTCGGTTCCCCAATGTCTCCCGACTCCAACCACAACAGCGCCCAGCTGGTGGACCAGAACCCCTCGCCGAAAGAGCTCCAACAGCGACTCCTGAACGGCGTACACAAAGAGGCCGCCATCCCCGAGCACGTGGTGAACGGAACTAACGGACTCAGTCTGCAAGGACTGCTCACGATGCAAGTAGTGAAAAGTGGTGGTGTCGCGGAAAATGAAGCCAAGGACTTGGTGTCGGCGAAAGCTGCGGTCGGTGAGCAGCAAGAGGAGGAGCAGAAGATTCAGGAGTATCTGCAGAGGAGTGATACTGCGGTGATCTTCCCTGAACCAGTCGGCCATAACGGTGAGTCCTTACTCATTAGTATAGATTCTTAGTATAAATGCATAACAAAAATCTTACTTTTCATTAATTATATTCACGTTATTTTGGAGATCTTTTTCACTATCTTGTCGTCTACATATGTAAGGTGTATGTCTATCAATTTGGTTTGAAGCTTTTTATAACATCGTCGATAAATATATTAAACAGCACAGGACTTAAGATTCATGCTTGTTTTATTGGTTTTGAAACATTCTTATGTTTATTCATTTATTCGGACTAGGTTGATACATTGCTTGTACAATCTCTTGCTTGTAAAGATAATAAACATTGACATTCCCAAATATGAAATAAATCTTGTTGACCAATTAATAATCGCCCCGAAATTGCATCTTCGAAGTTTGTTAATTTTAATGAAGTTGTATCAAATTCTCGCGTCTGTTGTAAGAACAACACAGAGTGTCATTGCTACCTCAGATTCGCCAAGTAATTCTCTGGAGAAAATGCAAGCCGCGTCGGCGGTCAAACATCCCATAACGTGATATAATGATAGTGTTCCGTTGCAATTATAGTGTCCCCGAGTGACCACTCGCGACTTAATTTATATCTGGTTTTAATGAAGCGGACCGTCTCGGATGTTATCGTCCGGTGGAGACGAAGCTTAGACGTGGAATTCGTATGTCCGCCCCGAGACGTTCTGATTATGTTTTTCGGTACATTACAAGGGACCTGTACTTGAATTCCAAAAGTTTACGACGCACAATGACGAGGGACAAAGCAATGAATACTTGGAGGAGTAGTTAATATGTGCTTTATGGCTGCTTGATGGCATTAAAATTGTAATTGCTATTACTTTGTTATAATTGAATATCTTCTTCTTTATTGTATCCATGTTTAAAGATATACCGTTATTACCCATTACCTTCTACACCTCATGATGAAAAATAACATGAAACATTTTATATCCACTTGATTTTGAAGAGTTATTTAGGAAATTGCTTTTCTATAACACTGTTTTGGAAACTACACATTCCACAACTAAAAATTGTATTGGAACAAATATCATTCCATACGCCGCATATGGAATAATTTCGACGAATCAGAGCCGCATATTAGCGCGATATATGAAGTATCTTGATTTAGTTATTATGGTTACGTCTGTTTGTTTTAATTTTATTTATTTGAGCTTGACGTTTGCAACAGTTTTATGTTTGTATTTTTTGTATAATTTCCAAAATCTTGTTATAGAAAGTATAGTCTACAACATGTAATGGAATGGCATATCCCACATTCGCAAACCGTTGCCCTCGCCTTCGGCTCGGACTTTTTGCTCGCGTGGAATATATGCCATTCCATTACTTGGTGTAGAATATACTATTCTATAACATTGTTTTGGAAATTACGCATTCCACAACTAAAAATTGTTTTGAAACAACTATCATTCCATACGCGCGTATGGATCGATGAATCAGAGCCGCGATATATGAAGTATTTTGGTTCGGTTGCTATGGTTATGTCTCTTTGATTTAATTTTATTTCTTTGAGTTTAACGTTTTCCACAGTTATTCGTTAAATAAGCAACATTTATTTTATAATTTCCAAAATCTTGTTAGAGAAAATATAGTCTACAACATGTAATGGAATAGCATATCCCACACTTGCAAACCGTACAAACTTTTTGCTCGCGTGGAATATATGCCATTCCATTACTTGTTGTAGAATATATTATTATTCAACACTGAATCATAATTAGACTCTAACTATGGTTATTTGAAATAAGTAATGTCCAACATTACTCACGCAGTGAGAGAATAATAGAGAAGTCACGGAGAAAATAATTACTGATTAAATTCACTAAATTCTTTGTTATAAATATCTCTGGACTTCTTCGGAATTAAATTCAAACATGCTTCTTATGATATTTAGAAGTATTACCTCATTTTCATCTATTTTTTACCTTTTTTCGTGTTCATTCTATAGTTACTTTGTAATTTCTATATTTTATAAATAACATTTGTCAGTGTCAAACAAAAAACGAAAATATACAAACGATTTAATACGTTTTAAGGGTGATGTTGGATAAAACGTTGTATTGCACTCGTATGGAATGTACAATAATCACTCAAGAAGATTAGCCACGAACCCTTCGGGTTCGTGGCTAAACTTTGTATTGTGTCACATTCTACACTAATACAATAAATTACTATTAAATAGAGAAAGAGATTTGAAGTGTATTTAGGTAACAAGGTAATAAGTCATTTTTGCAAAATAGTCCGTGTTGGCACGATCCAGTGGCGCCCTGGTGAGGTGCAGAAAGCAGAGTCCCCGTGTTTGCATTCGCGTTTTTCCGCTGCCAGCGTGAAACATACGCTCTATATTGTAGCTGGATTTCAACCAAACGCATTGCCGTTTGTCAAATCTAATGTTTGGTGCTGGTAGGCATCGCCTGGCATCGAGTGGCCCGCACTCCCTATGCAGACTAATTTATGAACGCATAAAGAGACTTCCACTCTTCGTACGAAACACGCCCACCGAAGGCAGACGCGTAATTATGTCTGTTTTGTTGTTAAAATATTCTGACTAGACAACATCGAATCGTAAATTGAGCGGAGAATTGGACGTTTGTTTATCAGCGATGTCACAAAGTTCACGTAACTCATCGGTGCATTAAAGCGCTGATGAAGGCGCTAGGAACGATGCCAGACTAACCGCGCGTGGAGTTGCGACCGTTTTACGTATGATGGTATTTTTGGCGATGTTCAAGATCTCACAAAACCAGTCGTAAATTACTGCTGCTCACTGTGACAAACCCAATTATACATTTTAAAAGTACTTAGCTATCTCGGATCCAGTGATCCTTGGCGCTGATAAGTAGAGGTAGGAGAGCAATGAAGTGAGGTAAAGGATCAGGGAAAGAATGGTCACCACGAAGCATCGTAGCGTTTCCTGGGTCGATGGCATGATGTCGCTTTGATAACGGCGGCCAATCAAGGCAAATGGGCAAAACCATTTAACATCCGTACTTGCCAAACCAGCACAAGAAACCAAACTAACGCGGAAGGAAAGCGGCCAAGGAGTAGATGTAGAAGTAGAGCTAGTGTCAGTGTAGTGCTGCACGTCTGCCCGCGATGATAAGGTGTGGCGGGGGATTATTTATCGCCGTTCGTCTTAACGCGTTTCCAAACAAATGTAATGCGACCTCCCGAGTAACAAACAGCACGTAAGTTATTTCCGGGTGCGGAGGAGCGGCGGCGGCGGTGGCGGAGCGCAGAAAGCGCAAAGTTCTGGCCGCTGTAATATGGCTGCAGGAGGAATTCTTGGCGAATGTCTTGCGGACGCCCGAGGTCCCGGAGGTCTGCGGTCGCCGAGTACATCCATTCCGTTTCATGAATACACTCGTACCGTTACAACTTCGTAACAAGTACGTGAACCGGCGCTCGGCGGCTCGGCCCCAGTCCTGGCTCTTTCCGCAACTCTCTCTTGCACTGTCCTTCTTCGCGTCTCCCACCCCACATGCATGAATACTTGTCCGTCCTCTATCCTCTGATCTATTCCATTTAGATGTGTTTTCTTCCGAACAATCTGCTTCACTAACTTTGAATCTGTTTGAAATAGCATAGTTTCACAGGAACTACTAAAATACAAGTTATGTTACTAATAATGCTCAACCTATACTACTGCTTTACATTTGTTCTGCGTCGTAAAACTCAATTAACATGTTCTCATGCAGCACTTTTTTGTGGTGAAACTAAAATTAGTTTATGTTGCGAGTTTGTCTGTTTTTTGTTTGTCAATTATTATAGCCCACATGATCTTGAAGGAAATGTGATATGTACGAGTAGTATGAGTGTAAAGTGTACATGTTGGTGAGTACATAGTTGCGAAGGTCGACGCTGGGCATCGGATCAAGCTACGCTGCCTGTGAAATGCCTTCGGTAAGCGGAGCGGACTTTGAAAGTTTATGCGGTTGACCCTCGTCGACTTGGAGCGCCGCGCGCACCTCCGACGCTTTGAATCGCGACGTAATGTTCCACACATAAGTTGCACACAGCAATGCAACCCCTTCCCGGCGCTCGCCGTCTTACTTGGAAATTAAACGCCCGAGGAATTCGAGGCCGGTCCCGTCTAATTTCCTTCTTGCGCCGGACCTAAGTTACAGAAGCGAATTCTTGTAGGTACCGCTGGACGCCGCGCAGATTAATGTGCGCTCATCCGAGATGCCGGGAGACATGTCTTGCACATGCCGCCGCCGCCATTGTGCCCCTACAATTTAATTACGTCCGAGCAGCACCAAGACGCTGGCCGGAGCCGCAGGCTGCGACGGACAAACGGTCAGCAGCACCGCCACGCTAGACTGGCAGGTGCTTTGAAGGCCGCACTGCCGCCGCCGGCCGCCTTATTAATTATATTGATCGCACGTTGCGTCGCCGGTAATTGGGGGTGGTGTAGTCTTGCGTTGCACTTAAACGTAATTTACGACGCGGGCCGCGGATCCCGGTGATAATAAAAAGCCGCGCGTAATCCAGCGCGTACTACATTCAAAGCAGGGCACTTTTCTTAAGCTGATTATGAGTGTAAATTGAGCTAAGTCTGCATTATTTATGGTGCTTACATGTAGTGCTCCCGTTAACCTGATGCCTAACTTCTCGTCGGAAAACTTTAAAAATTTTAAGTAATGAAGCCGGGGACTCGGCCGCCGACGTTTTATATCGTCGTAACTTTGTAATAGACGCTGAATATTTTATGCACGTAAAAAAGTATTAAATTGCGTGTCATATACCTTTACCCCTCAATTGTTTTACAACTTGAGCGAAACTTGCACGATTCCTTTTCAAAAGTTACAGTCCCCGGAATATGGAATCAGACGTTATGCGCGATTAATGGAGCGTGCAGTATACGTACAGCGCGGGCTTCAACAGTCGGTTGGTTCGGTACAGTGCAGTACAAGCAACACAGTGCTGCTAGGCTAGCGCAACTAACACGCGTCGCTGTCACTCAACGTTTCAGCTTTGAATATATTATTGTCGTGCAAATAGAAAAAGTGCTAAGTAAATTCAAGTACAACGGTACATAAAGCATTACAAGCACAGCGAGCACTCGCTGTCATCGCGCCGCATAAAAATGTAAAAGCATGTTGATATTGTTGGAGCAGACACAAAAAACTGAATTACGAGCACAAAGAGAGTCGGGCGAACACAGATCACACTCTCGCCGTAAGTGGGCGATATTAAAAGCGTTAAGTAGTTGCCGAGTTGAAAAATGCGCTGTCCGTGGTCGCGCCGCACCGGCTCTTAATTTGTATAAAAAGTCTTCCTCGCCGTTCTTACGACAGCGCCGGAACGCCGGAAGCGCGACTCTGACATTATCATCCCTTGTCAAATCGCCGCCGCGGAGAGATATAATTTTTCTTTTGCGGTGTTTGCAGTTGGCCGCGGGCGGGTGATTGCGATTCCGGCGCGCATTACCTTGTGCATGTGTCATTGCTCGCCTGCAGGAAGCGGTAATGTTCGCTTTGGTACCGACGCGGAGTATTCGTGCCATCATCATCATCATTCCGCTTTAAGGTTCATTTATCCGCGCCGTGTCTGAAGGGAAGCGGGGCTTCCTGTTTTCATTTCCCCGCGTACGACTTCTTCCGGGACTTGTCACTCAGGATTTTTACAAGTCATGGACTTTTATAATCCACCATAAACATATCAGTTTCGTTTTACATATAAAAGGTTGGCTTGTCGGATTGTCTCCGGACCGGGGACGCTTATAAGCGGAACGGCGGCACGCGCTTTACGACGCAGCGGCAGTGTGACATAAAATCAAGAGGCGAATGCGAGACGTTCGACGCGAACAGCGAGAAGCGAGAAGCGAGCAGCGAATCTGGTCAGTGATTCGTGCGCAAAGTTTGCACGCGGCAGACGCACGCCGTGCCGTGGAAGGAAACCATTTTGATGCAAACTGTCAGGCGAGCGGAGACAAATGAGCGAAACTTCCGCGTGTGCTTACATAAACAAGCGCGGGGCCGTAAAAAGATGAAGAGTCGGAGCGGCGGGCCACGTCAGATCACGGACAAAGTGCTCACCGTACCAACAACTCGGTAACGTTACATGAGTCAAGTAATGATTCGTACACGGCCGACATGAATTATTCAATGGCTTCTGCTGCTGCTGCCGCTCCGCTATCCAACCCTCGCTCGCCGGGTCTTAAGGTGCGCCGCCATTGTCGCGAGGACGTGTCATTAAATAACGCGCGCTTGTTTACCGCTCGCGACGCTTTTTGCTGTGACTGAGCGATCGCTGCATGCCTGCGTCGCCGACGCCACCGACGATAAATCGTGCACCGTGCAAAAAGCCAACGCCGCGCTCCTCCTGGACGAGTATATTTGTATTTACGGTAGGGTGCACGCCACCGTAACGTCGTAACAAATAGCTAATGAAAATGTTTGCGAGGGACTTCTGGACGTCGCTAACAAAGCTCAAGTCATCGGGCACGATACTAAAGCTCAACCTACACGCGCCTTCATTCAAATATAAATCATACTCATACCGTAACATTCCTTAATCTTAAAACCTTCAAATACTCATACTTGAATATGTTGCAAATAGCTACACCGCAGATGATGGACACTCCCAAAGCTGGCTGCGGAAGAGTAGTATCTTTCTTTGGTGGCTTCTGCCGTTACCAACTCCAAGAAACCTTTCATTGTTTTGATTTCGTTTTGGTTTTGTTCTTTAAATATGAAACAATTAATCGGAAATGCAGTCAATATAAAATTAATAAATCAACCCTTCGTTAGTGCGGTGGGTACAAGTCACGCGGTTCGTGTTGTAGGGTATGTCATACCCCGAACTAAAGTTCACTAAATTGCCAGGAATTATCAAATTTTGTAAATTAAATGATCAAACATATTTCTAAACTTCTTGTGGATTAAATAAATCAAACAAATGGTACTTATTAATAATTATTTTAAAAATAGCAACAATTATTCAAATCAATAGCAAATGTGTTTTGAATATAATTGATAGACTTGGATATGACATTTCATTATTAACTTTTGTAGGTTTAATAATATTCTTGTATGAAAATTAATTTAGTTTTTAAGGAAAGTATTCAACTGAGCATCATTATGGGGACGAAGTAGTTTGAATTGGAGTAGTTTTAATTCAAAATGACATCGTTTTAAATAAAAACGATTTATTTTTCATTATTTTTAAAAATAAAATTTAAAATTCAGAAAAAAGAAGATATAAAATTTATATTCAAAATTAATATTTAAAACAGCGAAATGTTAGTGTTTAATTAATTTTATATAGATATTGATTGCATCTCCGATTATTTATTTCATTTATTAAATGAATTCACTCGAGAATATTTCCTTCATTATTTGTTTAAATTTCTCGGATTTGGTACTTTCGGGAGTATCCGTCAACTGTGGTTTTATCAATGAATTATATATGAATGCAAGTTTTTATTATGAATTGTATACCTAGAAACCTAGCAGATAAATAACATAAAAATAGGGTAGTAAGAGAATTTGAAAAATGTGCGATACACCTAGTCCATATACGTAAGATTGGAATCGTTGAAAGTGATGGTCGGGAGGGTTGACGTAGTTCATGTGGACGAGGCTTAACGTGAGGGGTGCGGGGGAGAAGGGGTCACGGACGGGAAGGAAGGAATTGCCGGTGTCACCGGGACCAAGAGAAATGACCAGGCCGAAAGAAACAGCGGAGCGCGGCCGCTTCAGGTAAAACGCTGCCAAGTCTGTGAATTGCAGCCATTACTCTCCATCTCGTCCGGTTTATCATGGCTCGGCGGCGAGCGACACCGCCGCCCCCGACGCCTAAATGAAGAGTTATGGTTTCGAATCAGCGAGCCAAAGAGGATGCTAAGTGGGCGCACAGACTACAGACTTGACTGATTGAAACGGTGATGACATGCACCCGTGTTGTGTCCGCGTCCGTGTCGCGTGATGCATGCGCAGGAAATGAGCAATCGCGTGGCCGCGTGCCGAGGTGTAATCAACGGTTTCCTCGTTGCAGCCAAGTCAATCTCGACACAGTCACTCATCTTGACCGGAAGGAAGCCGGCCGAATTTTAAACGACGCAACTCTAATCGAGTTATGGTTTAGATTCTTCTGAAATGAATGACTTGTGTCGGTAATTATCGCCGTGTCAGGCGACGGATCGGAGGCTGCACGCTCGCACGCTAATCTAATTATTCCGACTGCTCGTGTTGACTATGATACGCGCGCGGTCGGGGCGAGGGCGCCGGCCAGCAGCAGTAGATTTAATTTCTGTGAGCTGCTTTTCATAACTTCAATCGTCTTTTGCTTTTAATGTTTTTAAGCGCGGAAAAGTGAATTTATCAAGCGCACACCGGCCGAGCGAGCAATAACAGAACGGTTCCGCTCTCGGAAGGTTTTGAATCGGAATTTATAAGCAGAATTAATTAGACTAAAAACCACTGCAGCCTTCTCTGCTCGTCTCGTGCACCGAGCCGCCGTTTTAATTTACAAAAGCCAAACTTAATTCTTGTTCCGACTAAAGGAATAAAGAGAAATGGAAAGGAAAATTAAAAGCGATTCAGCCGGCGCTTTGATTCGGTTCAGCCTTCGCCGAGCGCGCAAATCCTTATTCTTCATGCAGAAAGCCACGGAAAGTCACCTATCGCCGCTGCCACCACCGCCGCTGCACCAGCTCAGCGCTCAGCCGCGGCCCCACTCTAAATATTCATGAGCCACGTTGTACGACTGTTTTAATGCCACTTGACTCGCGCCCGCCCGTCTTCAACAATAACAAATTCGAATCTGCGCTGAACAAATGCCCCGCGTACGTCACTGCGCGTCACCCAATCCAGTCCCCTTGTACTGTACCACTGTCCGTTCCATAGTATATGTATGTTTTAAGTGTGTATCTAATGTGCACGGGGAGTTAGAGTTGGAGCTGTTATTGCTTGTGTATTGGCTTAGCTCGGTTTCGGATTTGGTCCGTTGTAATCCCGAGCCGTAACTTCGCTAAGTGTACACACATGCATCGTAGGTGGCCGGGCGACCGCCGAACTTTGACCACCGTCTCGTTCGGGAATTAATTCGGTCGGATTCAAACAGGATTACCGGAACTCAGGTGTGGTTATCGGGACTCGCTAACTTCTATCTTCTGACAACTAACTTTACCCCTGGCCCGGCAACCCTTGTCGCGTTCGCGTTACTCAAATAAAACGATTAGAATAGATTTGAAATTAAATGGAGCATGTGATAATGTCGACATAACTCATATTTACTGTTTTTATGCGTCATGGGAGCTCACTGGAAGTCGGCACTCTCTTCGCTTCTCCTCGGTCAACACTGCTCGAGACCCTCGTGCTCGTGAGCTCGAGATGCATCTCGCTGATCCGAATCAATTTTAACTGCACTCTGCCACTTGCACATTGTTTTATGATTCGGCCAGCCCTTTTTCATTCTGCTTGTTTCTAAATTTAAGTAAAATTATAAGAATATGTATGCCGATCTCTGTGGTGTAGTGGCTATGTCACATATGACCATAGTAGTTAGTCCGCTTCCCATCTTCGTTAAAAATAAAATGTGTAATTATAGTTGGCGATTTTGGAGAGCACGTGACACGTGTTATAGTGATAGGCGAATAGAATAAAATGTAATGTAATGTGTTTTCCGCGTGTGAGCATTCGGCGGCGTGCAGGCCTATTGTCGCATTCTCCGCGAAGCCAATATCGTTATGGGGCCCCACGCTCGGCGCTCCACGACAGCAATACAGCAGCAGTACGAGCGCCGTTCCGTCAGTTGGGCCGTCGCAAAAACGCCAACGATCAAGCCATATGATAATTTAAGGGCACGCGAGCGTACGCTGCGTCCTTACGCGTAAATGTGACTTTCAATTTGCCGGAGCGCGGGATTATCTTGGCGTCGCCAGTCTCGGCGTCCCGACGCCGGCCGACGCTGTGCTCTGCGCCCTCTTCACCTCTCGCCCCGCCTCGTGAGACGTGCTCGGATTTGGAAATATTTGTATAATTCTGCCCTGATTATCAGCCCTGCTTAATTCTGTGTGTTTTGCCCGAGCCGATGAAATACGGGAGCAGTACGACTGTATCTTCCCAAGTGTTTTCCGTACGAATTCATGTTTTTTTTTCTTATTTCCTACACGATGTTGGCCATTCGAACAAGGGAATAAAAATTAATAAAGCTTTTTGTACACAAATACCCAGAACCGTTCACGAATTGCTTCCATGAAATCATTACTAGAGCTAACCAATTAGTTTCTCTTTATTGATTAATAGATTAATTACAGCTACATATTTATAGTTTTATCCAATTCTGCAATAATATATTTTCTATAACACTGTTTAGGAAACTACACATTCTACAACTAAAAACTGTATAGGAACAACTATCATTCCATACGCCGGGTATGGAATAATTTCGACGAATCAGAACCGCATATTAGAGCGATATATGACGTATCTTGATTGATTTACTATGGTTACGTCTGTTTGTTTTAATTTTATTTATTTGAGTTTGACTTTTCAACAGTTTTGTATTTGTATTTTTTGTATAACTTCCAAACTCTTGTTATAGAATAGTATATTCTACAACATGTAATGGAATGGCACATATTCCACACGTATGGGAGGACTACGGTTTCGGACTAAAAAAATTTTCTTGCTCGGGTGGAATATGTGCCATTCCATTCCATTACTTGTTGTAGTATATACTATTACAATTCGGTCGTCTTGGTCTTAATAAAAATAAGAAAATAATGACAGTAACAAATTTTGAATTGTTGACATTTCTATAAACATTTTTCAAAAAAGCACGCAGAAAACTTTATTGTGGATTCTTATTAAATATTGCTTAGTAACGATAGAGTATACCGTAAAGTTCCATTTACCGGACTGCAAATGTGAAACAATATATGAAATATATGAATTTAAGTTGTGTCCAAAGATATGGACTCGTATACAAAATACTCAAATTGGAATAACGTTAAGGTTTCGCTTTATTTATAAGCATTATCAAAAGATCATGATTTCCAAGGAGCCACTATAAGGAAAAATATTTTTTGACATACAGCTGCTCTTCGACAATCAAGACATATTTTGTAATGAATAAATATTTCTGCTTATACATCCTTCACAGTCACACCATGTTTATATGATATGTATTGACTGTAATTCAATTTTTGGAAAACAGAATATTGCTTAGGACTTCAGTAGCGAGAAAATGTGGTAAACAGGCAAAAGGGCACGAGGACCCAGATGGTCGAACATCGCACTAGCAAAAATATAATTCGCTAAACTAGCGATAGTCCTAAATACCATTTGGCGTTTTAACTTAATCAAGGAAAGTATGCATTGATCAGATTTCACATAAACATAAACGTTCAGAGATTTGAACAGATATCAACTGTAAACTTGATCGTCAGTAGAATCCTTTAGATTTTAAAAATGAAGATTCAATCAATTACCTCCGTATGTAGATTAAAAGGAAGGCCGTGTTTTCTGGAGAAAGTATAAAAAGTGTACAAGAGAGGGTTAATTTATTGTGAAATGGCTGGAAGTTAATTTTTCTTTATTAACTGGTAGTAAATAGCAATTACACGAATCCGTTAAGAGAGCGGAATGAATAGAAGGCGATTTCCATAGTCTGAGATCGGAAAGAAGGATTTCACAAGCAGCCGAATGAAATATGTTTACGGCGGCATCCGTAAATCATTACCGAAAGTTTCCGTGGAAAAAATAGCGTGCGCCGGTCTTCTATTAATTCTTCCGTGAATCGAGGAAGATTTAAATTGTAGCCGGTGCTCAAGAGCTCCCATCTTCCGATTGGTTTTCAATGGCTCCCTCGAAAGGACGAGTCTGAAAATGGAAAGTGCTTTACAATGATTTAACGATTTTAAATGGGGCATTACTTTTATTTTTTACGGTTCCGAATTACCGGAAAGTGTTTTATTTTCAATAATAAAAACAGTCTATCATCTTTTATGTTATGCCACTCAAAAAGCCAATTGTTTTTCCCGAGAAAACGATTTGATAATAGGTACGCTAAAGCGAGAAACTCATCACTTAAACGAAATACCTGACTTAAATTAGATACTTTGTTATTTTTCTTCCTACTTTGTACTGATATTGTCATTGGCGATTTTGTTTCCCTACGCCTCTCCTCAATGTTATAATTATAAAATATGCAAAGTAATCTTCTCCTCCTTGAAAAGTGAGCCACGTGAGTTATTAATATTCGGTTGAAAATTCCCTGCGCTGAAAGGCGAAACGTGTGTAATTTAGGCTGACAGTATAAACACCTTGAGTTGTTCCTGGCGACCCCTTTGGCGCCAATCTAATTTAAATCTTAATTAAAGATTTAATCCAAGGTATTTGATAAAATATTATCGTTTTTAAGAGAAATTATGCATAGTGTCATTAATTACGCGAGTGTCGTTGACGTCGTAACACCTTCTAATACCGTTTTAAGTACCGGAGCGACGTCTGACGTCGCGACGCCACGCGCACCTTTCACGTTTACATGGCATCCTCACCGCGGACTCAAAATTACTTTATACTCGCGTTCATTCATCATTAAGTCATGTTTTTTGCACTAACACCGACCTATCGTACGGCAAAATACTTTACAGATAGATGTTGATTCTTACAAATTATTGTTTATTATTTCATTTCTCCAAGTTGAGTAGTTTTATTTACTTAGCAGTTGAAACGCCACTGTCATAATAAATACAATATATTTATCATCACTATAAATGTGTCACCAGTGTTTTAATTATTGTACTCAGTAGATAATATTGAAGAGTCAATACAATGATTTTTTCACTGAATTAATTTGATTTCTACGCATCTAACAGCCGTACTATCAATATCATTTGTTGTAAAAAAGGACTTTTGTTTGAAGAAATATGTTTAAAAATTCATAACGTTGAATTTAAATAAAAATAAATCTACGGAACTACATTATTATGAGTTCTGAAAGATTTTTCCACTTATCATTTGTTGTGTTTCTAAATAATTGCATTATTTTATTATGTATTAATGTTTTTTTTTTCTATTACAGGTGAGTACCTATCTACTTTCAATTTGGCAGAAATCTTTTGAGCGTAAGTTTTTTTTTCCCCGCCCGGGAAAGAAACCCAGTTTCTATGGTACCAAAATCATGACAGAAACAACCAATTTTATTTCAACAATAGAATTGAGCACTTTATCTCCCTTTGGGAGAGATCGAGATCGAAAATTTATTGACAGATATAAATGCCTAATTAACCTACGAAATTGTGCACAAAACAAATACAAAATTCACCACCTACTAATTTTTCTTTCACCCGAAAAAGCAAACGTTGAAAATTATTAGAATTTTTGAATATTTTACCATTCTTGATTGTGAAAAAAATAGTATACAAACCTCGATGGAAAGTTTTATTACAGTCTTTATTACAGAAACACTTTCCACCTCTGTATATAATATACTATTATTGCACAGTTTAAGACATACGAGTATTTAAGAATCCGACAGCAAATATCCGCTCGGAAAATCAACTAACTATTGTATTAAATTCAAGTATTTCATTTTTCTTAATTATTATTTAGATATAACAAATAGAATATCTTATTTTAAAAATAGGTAACTTTTAAAAATATTTCAACCATGGGTCAAATACTAGTATATTCATATTTGTATAATTTTTAGAGGTAGATGATATGAATATAATTATAAATAAGTATATTTTCACGCCATATACTCATATCTAAGATATGGTACTCTGCTTAACCCTCGGAGAACACACTGGGTCATTCAAAATAGGTGTGTTCTCGGAGGGTTTCATTGTGGTATCCATTTTGTGATGAAAATTTGTCTATAATTCGGTACTTTGCCATTGAGTTATTTACCGCAATTGAGTGAAAAGTCATGGTATAAAGATTCACTATCCTTGCAGATATGATCGTGTATGTCTCCGAAGGCTCCAATTTCCTTAGCGGTATTAAACAGTGTTTGCGCTACGCATCATCGTGTAAAATACTCTCTATAAACGTAGTCGTGTCGTCGGCAGAGAACAGAGAGTACGCGGGCGCCATTCGCGAGTCATTAGCATGCACCTCGCGGTCTCTCATAATCATAATCGTAATAATATCTGCAGCAGCACCGGGCGTCGGGTGTCGAGTGTGGCGCCGCCAGAACTAGAATGTCATCCGGCGCATTCCGCGCCCGAGTGTGAGAGGTGCGCGACGCCTTTATCACCGCACCGACGCCGCACCCGAAATGCACGCGGACATATTGCGAACTACGTTAATACGGTCTAAGATTGGAGGGGTTTATAATATGCCTATTTGTAGTTACTTTGATGTTGGAAAGCCTATAAAATATTACTAAATTAAAGACTGTTTTGGTTTGCGGCGCAATTTAACTTAACATTAGAATAGAATTATTATGTTGAAGATCTATATTTATATCTAGGCTAAAATAATATTGACTATTGGTTTCTGCGCTCTTTTAAGAGCACATATGTTGTACTTACTTTAAAACAATATTTTAACTTCGAGCAAAAATGTAATACGGAATAACCTCTTGCTAACTAGGTAATTAATTTTTCAAAGTATATAAAATTCCTATTATACATTATAATCCCATGATATTATTTGCCATCGTTTCTAATATAATTAAATGTAAATAAACATTCAATTCTGTAGATCAATCATTCATACGATTTTATCTCATTTTTATTCGGAATATTTGCCCTCTACTATACTTTATTTCCAAAACTGTTGGTTTAGTTTTCAATTGTAGAAAAAAATCAAAGTAGCTGACACCTTGCGGCAGAAATGTAAACTAGGAACTGGGATAATATTTATTGCTATATATGATATTGTTTCCAAATTTCTTTATTATTATGTTAAATATACCGGGAGGTCCATCGGTCTGTATTTTTTATTTTATGCAATTATAAATATTACCGAAATTTTTTTCAGACAAAGTTTATTTTACATTTAAATGACCATGTATCTGCAGTATAAATTTTTCTACCGGGTGTTCTATTTTCTCGCAATGTTATGCAACTTTATATTTTTAAATGGAACACTCTATATATTTTTGCAAAATTTGACAGACCTTTTGTTTCCTTTTAAAATAGTTCTTATTCATTATATTCCTAAAATGATCAGTACAGAAACTATTCACGTTTTTATTAATGAAGAATCATACCCCGAAAGTATGCCATGAAATTAAATAAATTTATAAAAAATGTTCGATTTGAACAATTGTTCAACAAATTAAACAAATTATAACAAAAAAGTTGTTAAACTAAGTGAAAATATTAAATAATAATTATTAAAAAGCTGACAGCAACTAATCTGATTGTTTAAACATTCACACACAATTTTATAGCATATTTTCTGTGCGATTATTGAATCATAAGATTAGTTTCTATACTGATCATTTTAGGACTACAGTGAATAAGAACTTATTTAAAGAGAAACATAAGGTCTTTAAAATTTTGTAAAAATATATACGATGATCCATTTAAAAATACTAAGTTTCATACTATTGCGCGAAAATGGAGCACCCGGTATAAAAACATATACTGCAGATACCTGGCCATTTTAATGTAAAATAAACTTTGTCTGAGAATAAGCTTCAAAAATTATTATTTAATAAATATTAATTAATTTAAAGAATTGTAATGATTGTATTATCAACATTTATAATAAATAGTACTTTAATTAAAACGTGTAAGGTAATGAAGCTCTTAACTCACGCAAAGTAGGGGGATAAGTGACATTTAACTCACGTGCGTAGATAAATAACATAATAAAAATTCAGTACGCCTGTATTTAACAAACAAGTCTTGTACCATCAGAAAGACCTCAATAGAAAACTTAACTTTGTCCATAATTTCACAAAAAATGTAACTAAATATATTTACAAATCAAAGTAAGAATGCTCTAACCCAACAACAGCAATAATATTGGTTTAGAACAGTTGTTTCTTGGTTCCCCGTTCCTCCTGCATTGCCGCTGTTCGAACCGTCACCCATATTCTAGTTTTATTATTATTTAAACATCAATAGAAATCAGGTAGCAATGATGATTCAAATTCCTCATTATTTCTCTGCCATCATTGGTGCAGCGCAAGAGCGGTTTGTTTAATTTCCCGGCCCGGCTCCGTGGGCGGAGGCGGCGGCGTCGTGTTTGCCAAGCGCCCGCCCCCAGACGCTCCTCCGTAACCTGTAGACATGCGGTCTGTAGATACTCGTACGTGTAAGTTGTCAAATGCTGTTTGCAAACGTGTTCTAGTACCGTACGTGGAGAGCAGAGTGCTCCGATGTCGACGTGCCCCGTAATTACTGTCGGTGGAACGCGCCTTCCGGCACAGCGACCATAGACGTACGCTTGAAACCTCTACACTACAAGGGGCTCTGCAAATGCACTCGAGATGACCATATAGTTTGAATTACCTGCTCTATATTATTAATTCAAATTTTGAAACATGAAGGACACTGGGCATACTAGATTTCATTATACATTGTTTATTGGGTGTTTTGAATTAATCATGCACCTAGCATCTACAGATTTGTAACAACTAACTAAATAACTTCAGGAAGAAATTGTATCTTAGAGCAGTTCACAAAAGATTGAAAGCAACTTATAGCTTAGAAATTTTATGACATAATCGCATATGTTATCCACATTCTAGTTATTTACGGTATAAGTCCGGGAATTGAGTTTTTACGATACGAGTAAGATTCCGGACGAGGCGACGAATAAAAACCATTAACGAACATATAACGTACTACGGTTTATTACATACCTGTCACATGTTTGAATAAAAGTTTGCTTTCTTTCTTTCTTAAAAAACAATCAGAATAAAAATAAAACAATAATAACAGCAACCAATCTTGTTTTGTTGACATTTCTAAAAATGAATGCGGATATTGATTTTGTGGATCAAATACTATAAGAATATAGCTTAGTAATGATACCGTAAAAAATAACAATACTGTAAAATCCAGTCTGGTAAACATACAAATGTGATACAGTATGAAATGAAATTATCTCATCTATTATCAAAAATGATATCTCTCAGTATAGATCGTTTTTATCAAAAGTAAATTTATTTTACTTCTCAATTACGAAATTGAGAACCCAACTAACAAGTGTTGCTAGTAGCTGTAGCTTTCATATTTAATTTATATTTAATAAACATATACTTGAAAAAGATACTTTCCTATTCCCATTTTTTTTTAAGCAAAAATAACTTATTTCAGACCAATAACGTGAATGTCTGCATATCTGTACTAGGATAGAAAAGTAGTGACTTAGCGGAAAGATATAATTCATACCTCAATAAGAATCATTATTTCTAACAGTTAAAACAGTTTGCCTAATCTCTCGTGATGATATTCACATTTGTCGAACCACAAATTTTAGTAGACTTTTCCAAAGAAAATCAGCAAGATAATTTTCCTCACAGGTGTAGCAAAAAAAATATCGTGTGCATCACGGACCAAACACGTTTTCTGCCTCCTGTGAAAAAAGCAATGTTCGGTCCTGGACGCATAATATACTCTTAACCCTCTCAGAAATAAACAAAACAAGTATTTGTTTTCATTATCACGATTTTTCTTAACCCATTTACGCTCATGATCTCCATATTGGGAATACCATATTAATAATAATTATTTACTTTACAAGTGGGTAATTTCACTTTGCCCACGAATAATGTTTCATCCAACATCTCTTAATAAATGCAAAATTTATTAAAATAATATTATTTGACAGTGACTTATGCTTTAAATTTTTTAAATTAAAATGTCAATCGAAGTGGTTACCTAGGTGTAGTGTGTTATTATTATTGTTATAAATAGAAAATTACTCACTAGTAAATTTTCTCAAAATTATCTTCACTAGTGGGAAATCTGTTACTTTCCTTGTTTAAAATCGCCATAGTTATAGAGCATTTATTGAGAGGTGTTTGATAAAATAATTTGTATTTGTTTTCATGTCAAAGATTTATAAATAAAATGGAAATACAAATTCTGTACTCTCATAAAAATAAATACCCGTCGAAGAAGTCAGTCAGAGCACGCCACTGTAGCATCTTAACCTGAACGGTGCACAGTGTGTTAAAAACACACATATTCCAGAACTGCGACGATTACAACACTGGTGTTTGCAGGAGATAACCAACAGAGCGCTTCCAGAATGTTATTCTCTTATTTATCCTGCACTTCATATTTAATACGTTGACTAGACGTAATTACAATGCTTACTCTAGGTGCTCATTTTATTTGTAATTACGTAATTCTTACAGTGTTTTCGTGTTCATTACGTATTCCGCTCTTCTTGCTAGTGTTAACGTCGAGGAGGTCATTGGGACTAATCACCTTCTTCCACTCTGCACTTGACATTCACGTATTCCTATTTCCTAATCATACATAAGTAGATAAATGATTCCAGCTTTCCTACAGTATTTAACTTTAAAAGATCTTCTATTATTTGTCAACCACCACATTCTTCGGACATAATTGTTGTACATCTGCTGGACAGACACAGACCCGACAAGCAACACAGCGACAGAGGACAGAAAAACCCGAGTACGTGGATGTAGTCGCCCCTCACTCCTCTGCAGAACCTGTGTGATGGATTACAGCATCGATTAGACTTGATTGCCGTGGAGCCGGGATCTGCGACCCCTGTATTTGTCCTCGGCTGCTGTGTGAGCAGTCGGACCGAGTCCGAGGGTGGATGGAGGACAACACACACATGTAACTACCCGCCGATGCTCCCAACTAACAAATTTCCAAAAAACTACGAGATACTTTCAGTGTTCGCTAGTAGTTGATTAGTCGCAAATCCTTGTTGTCTTAGGATTACTTCAAGAACTATTCGAGTTTTTGATAGTGCACCTTCAACATTGTATTCTATACCAAATAATCTAACCAGATTGAATTCTTAACATTGATTGTTAAGGCAGTTTTGATAGGTGTATACCTTATTGGTCTTCAGCTTTTCTAGCTGATTGTTGGTAGATTCTAGTAGAGATTGTATTTAGGTAAACGATTCAATGATCGTAAGTCCGTTAACACCCATCCTACCTAAATTATAATTTTGAATTAACTAGAGTAAGTTCAAGCCTGATTCTTAAGAATTTTCCAAATATCTACAATGGGCCCATAAACAAATTAAAAATTTTTTTTTATGAAACTTCATTAGAATATATGACGATCAGTGAAAACCCGATGTGAAAATTTCATATATCACCCGAGATATGATTTTTCAAAATTTGTGTGACGTCACAGGTACTACTCCAGTGGCACTAAAACTACGATTTTCCATGATAGTAGATATTATATATTTTTTAATATAAAAATAATATTTTCATAATATAAGTCTTAATTTCCACAATTAAACTTAATATAAACTAAGACAAAATTCCTTTGACAACTTCAAGAGTATTTTACTTGATATTCCAGTAAATAACAACAAAAGTTTGTGGACAGTGGCGCTACAAGAAAAACGGCAGCTGATACGTTAGGCGTGAGTAAATAGCTCCATGGTAACACTGTGGAATAGATCTTTAAATCAATTGTCACTTCTCTCACTTTTAACTCTCAACTAACTCCATTTGATTATAGAAACAACATTGTACTAATTTAGTAGGTTTTCCGAAAGAATTTAAAAAATAATTCGTGTCCAGTCATAAGAAAACGAATTAAGCTGCACAAAATTCCTGCTGAGGAACGAAGAATGTATGCTATTCCAAATCAAGAATAAAATATCCTTTAATAATATTCTAAGATATAACGGTCAGATTATAAAGCAGTTTAGCAAAAACTCCCCCATGTAGAGCACAAAAGAAAATATCGAGCAGCAAATTCCAGCCAAGGCTTTATTAAACATGCCTGTCTGTTATTCACTGATGGGGGTTCAATTAACCTTTATTAGGTACCAACACACATAAAAACATTCTAATACCTCCCTTTAAAATTCTTGTCTTACAAAGTTTGCGAGCAGCAAAATTAAATTATGCACGTACCTAATTCAAAGCAACATAATCATAATAAACACAATATCTCGATTATAACAGGCAACATCGTATGATACCGAAATTAATCCATTCATAGAAGTTAGCAAAGGCAACGAGAAATCCATCCAAGTTGCGTTAGAAGCACAGAACGCGGTTTGTTGAGTTACTCCTGCAGTTGGAAGTGATGGGAAGAAAGCGACATGTCCCATTAACTGCCCGCGAGGTTTGCATCAACCCCTGTATGAATATCATTGACGCAGAGGGTTTAATTGTCGAGGAGAAAAAACAGCGTTGGTTAATGTTAATCGCTCCCTTGGTTCAGGGTGTAAAATCATTTTACTTACGCGTTAATGTTATGATTATTTCTTCATACTTATTGTGATGCTTCCAAGAGTTACTTTTACTTATTTATTGAAGTGCCGAAGCACTTAAAACAGTCTATAGACGGTAATAATAACAAATAGAGAGGCTGTTCTTTTGATAAACTGCAGCGAGGAAATTCATAATTATATGAGGGTAATTTCACAAGCAATAAAAATCGTTAGAGCCATAATGGAAACACCGCCGGTCATGATAAAACCAAATCACCAAACATTATTATCAGGAAAATAAAATCTGGTAAAGAACAACAGTACGGCGCGGTGTATTTTTTCAGGATAGTTCATCACAACAAGTTTAATGAATGCGCAGGGCACACATCGTTCATTATTCTTTAACGAGGTGCGCACGCGCATGCGTTGCGTTTATGGGCCGTCGCGATGAACTGCCGCGGTTATTGCGTCAATATTGTTAGTTGGCTCGTTAAAACAAGTGCCCCGTAACTGCTCACAATGTAATCATAATCGTGTACGAGAAGAACGCGGCGCGATGAGATTCATACGGGCTGCGGCTCCGCGTCTCCCGGCTTTAATGGGTTCATGGCCGCGGAGGCTCCGCCCGGCGCCCGGCAAAAACGACACCGGCACTGCCACTTCATGACACTCCGCCACTTATTTCATTACGCAAATTCTAAAGAATTTTGGGACGTTTTACTCACTCTAAATACTATCAAACCAGTATCGATAATAATAATTATTATATACTGTATTACATTTCAGTCCGGTAAACGGGACTTTACTGGATTGTTATTTTTACGACAAGCAATATTTTAATAGGATTTGATTTGACAGTAGTTTTACATATCTCAAAATCGTCCAGAAACAGCCTTTTTTCCGGTAAGATTTAGGAACTTTAGTAAGGTTAGGCTGCCAATTTGAATTTGATTAGTGCTTGATGACTGCTTGAAAGTTAAAGAATTCTATAAATTTTTCTGGTAATAAATTATTGATAACTGTCTTGGTGATGGAGTATCCATTGTACGATAAAATGTCACCGAATTTAAAAAAAGAATACAAAGCTTGAAAAGTGTATATTTCGCACAGTCGTGTGGAATAGAGTGGGCAATTATTCCACATGCAAATGTGGCAAACTTCCTAATAATATAATACTGTATGCTATTAATATGTCAAGTATAATTACATTTATCATAAATAAAAAATAATTAATCATTATTTGAGAGTTTATATAAATCATCGTTTTTAATATTAAGATTACAAAGAAAATACAATATTAATTTTTTAATCAAATATGTCTTTAGTTTTTATATTACAATCTATAGATTTATAGTTGGTAACACTGCGCACATCTACACTTGCGCCGCCTTCATGCTGTAATCAATCAACTAGTTTGAATTCGAGATTTCATTTCCTGTTTCTGAAGAATACGAAATATTATTGTTAAATCTTGACAAAAGTGTGATCGTAGAAAAAGTATAGTGTGCAACTTGTGCAGAATTACTTGTTTCAAGCTCGTGTGATTTCAGCATTCGACTTGGTCTCGTGCTAAAACTCTCACAACTCGCGTGAAATAGATAACTTTCTGCACTTGTTGCGGTACCCATTTACGAGATTTATAACGTTAATAACAATTATACAAATATTGATACTACTACAAAACCACAGTCTGAGCAATGAAATCGAGAAGGTAAAATATAAAGAATCAGAGTGAAAGAGGTCTTGTGGAAATGTGTGGTAAAAAGTGCTGTGTGGAATGACGAGAGCAAAATCAAAGTCCAGTGACTTTGCGCTCGGTCGTGCATAAGACAGAAGCAGCGTCACCGTGACAGGGGCGCGACGAGGGGTGAAGAGAAGTCTTTCATCATCGCATCCGTGGACGCCCGGCGGCAGCCGTGTCTCTCATTTGTTTCTGGCTGATTTGTCGCAGGCGGCGGCGGCGACGGCGCTGGAAAAACACCGCGTGACACCTCCAAGTGACATCCAATTTCCAAGCATGTCAGCGTGCGGCGCCGCGACATGTAATGCCACCGCCGCGACACGTGGCCGAGGTTAATGCGCACGAAGCGCATTTCAGCAAAAATCAACAAGAACAAGAATATGCCATATTTCTCTTCCACTAATGAAACGCTCGTATAATTTTTACAAATCAAAGATTATATTGGAACATCCACGATTATGTGATTGTATTGATTAGGATCAAATTTTATTGCCAATATATTATCTTTGACTGGCGGAATTACTCTCTAGGTATACGATTTATTTACTTTCATTTTTCGTGGTTTATAGACTGTAACTAACATCGTTATTATAAATCAGATTCGTTGTAGTTCCCTCGCAGGGAAACCAAGCCATTCAAATTAAAATGATCACAAATCATAGTGTAAAATAAGATGAATAAGTTCGTATGGTGTAAGCTGCATAAGGTATATACGTTCGTCCGTGTCGAATGCACAAAGGAAGACGGGACGTCGGCGTCGCGCGAAACTCCGGATATTAAATACGGTGCCGGGATTAAAGAACGCCCTCCCCGCAGCGACAGCAAAGACAATCATCGGCGATCAGTCGCGACAGACTTCAATCAGGCCCACCTGAATGACACAATCTAAATAAAAGTTCGAAGGAACACCGAGGAATATTCGTCCTTCCACATCAAGAGTGCAATCAAGCGTTGAGGGTGACAACGATGAGCTTCCACGCTGACCAGTGCATTTGAGCTCGACGTTCCTCGGATTTGATCTGCTTTCCGATAATCCCCGCTGAGAGCAGATGGCTATAGATTTAGGTGTGTCCGTGTTTGCTCAACAGCTTTAAACTTGATGCTTGTAATGTAGGTAGATGGTAGACAAACTCGGAATGTCTGTCCCCTTCCGCGTAATCTGAATTTGCATTTTAGATTCGCGTAGTTGCTCTGCGGAATCGGAATTAAATACTTATTTAGTTTATCAATCTGGTTTATTTGCGGAGGAGAATCGAAAGTTTTCATCACCTGTTAGTCTTTCTTCCGCTTCCCTCGCGAAATTAATAAACTTTTAATGAAAACTACAGCGACTTAATATATTCCAATCAGTAATACAGATTATATTAAATTGATTGTGAATATTTCATCTTAGATATTTCAATTAAATGTTTGGAAGAGATTGTTTGATTTTGCTTGAGATTCATACATTTCTTACGTCTTTGTATGGTTTATTTGTTTCGAAGGGAATTGCTGGGGAATGAATAAGTCTGAATGGTTGAATGAATGAAATTTGAGTATTAGATTGGAAAGTTCCTTAACACCATCACCTGCTGCTCAGGCGGAGCGGGCAGCATTCCGCCGCGAGGGAAACTTTCAAGAGCTGCGGCTTTCTTTAAAAGTTTAAATGTTTCAATCCTAGTTTAATGGCCACTAAGAACCGGGTGCAAATTGTACCACACCAGCACCACAATATGGTCCTCGCGCTTTTTTCTTTCCCCCTGTTTTTTTGTAGGTGCAACTTTAATTCAGTTTTCTTGTTGAATTTATTTACACTTTGGTGACCGCACCTCGGTTCCATCTCGTTGATGATATCCCGGGTGGTGGCCGCGGTAACGTGACAGTTCCTCGTCGCCACCGCCGGGACCCGACTGCGAAATCCAATTTCGTGCGCGACCGCATCGTTCAGATGTGGCCGCGAATGTTCTCGCCACGAAATCTCGCCACTTTCAATTTACTTGAGCGCTGCCCTGCTACCGCTACACACTTCTGCAGACAGGTGATCGCTACTGGTTGCGCGCGCCAAAACACTTTGTTTAACCTTGAAAAATATTTAATGTGATTAATTGTAAAACGTGGAGATGGAGTTTATTCTCGTCTTGTCTGTGGTGTGGTAAGAGAAACGGAGGAAGGTTCCAAATAATTGGCTTAGTTCAGGTTTCCTGGAAGCGAGTGTAAACTGAGGCAGATTCTGCTCGGTCAATATATCTGAGATTTCAAAACGACCGAGGCAAAGGCCGGTTGAGGCTTTGATTCCTGTGCACAATCCTTGGACCGGTATAATTGTAACCGCAGCCGCTCTGCACGGCGGCTCCTCTGACTGACACGGCACTGACGGTGGTTTCTTGCGCACTTCGCCCCGAGATAGGAACATAGTTTCGAGGGAATCTTATACCAGCACGTAGTTTCTGCTCACCAACCATGCAGCAGCGCAAATTGATTTCTGCTTGGAAATTAGAATCCTTTCTGACAATAATTCCATTTTAATGAAAGAAAGGATGAAATATGCAAAAGGTGAATTTTATTTCCGACAAAATGAATAAAAGTCCGGTGTTGGTGAAGGCGTAAAGCCGTATTTCAGGTCTGGTTTGTTCACCTCGACAACAAAAGCGCTCGGCTGCGAATGAGCGCAGGTCGACGTCAGTGGTTCGTGTGGTCAGTGCACACGGTTCCCGGTGGTTCTCGGCGGTTCACGGCTACAAAGTTACGGACGTGCAGCGATGCGCCGCACAGCCACTGCCGCCACCGCATTATACCTTCACGCCCGGATTTTCCTGCGAACATTTACTCACACATATTCTGTCATTCAGACCGATTTGTTAATTGCAATTTGGCTCGATAAATCTTATATACAAAAGGAAATCATAGATAACAGCATCAATAAAACGTAACCAAGTATCTCTTTGGAGCAAATTTGATTTGATTCTCGGTTGGGGTAGGTATCCCCGTACAACCGGACGTGAATGGACAAATTCAAACGGTTAAGCGTCTCGGAGTCGTGCGCACACATGGATGTGTATGAGGGTATTACGCGAACGTGCTCTGCATCTGAACGTAAGAATCACCCGTGTTCCGACGCCGCTACCACGGCGGTGTCTCCTCGGTTCGCACGTGCCACGCACCGCGCACTGTCCGAGCATAAACCTGCCGCTGATGATGTTGTGCACTCGCCGGGATTACCCTACCTCCATTGCAAATAACTCGAAGTGTTAAGTTTTAATATTTGAGATGAATGACTCTTACCCTTTCAACCACCATTAGGAACTATAATACGCTAAAATAATTATAAAAACATGTTATTTTTAGTATTTTGTAAATAAAGAATTAAGTTAATTATTTACATACCAATTGCCCCACATTTTCTTTGCATAAGCGCTTATTTGAAGCAAAAGTTTTTCTGCAAAAAGTTTGTTAATTTTTTTTTTTTTTTTGTAACAGCTATGAGCATCAGAAAGCTTCGAAGTTCTCTTCGATGAAAAGTACATACCTGCACAGGGAATTTCACTGTCACAAAAAAAAGTTAACGTGAAATGAGACATGAGACACGTTGTTTCATCGAGGCTCTTCGATGGAAATAGATTAGCCTGTATTTTACATCGATGATAGGTATGTTCTGTTGTTTCATCGAAGAGCTCACCAATGCTCTCTGATGCTCTTCGACAAGTGCGTTACAGGCATAACGAACAAAATTATTTCAACGGAATTCAAATTCGACTTTAATCAATAACTCGTAAATCAACAATATATCAACTGCCAGTTGCTAAGGAATCTGATGATATTACAGTTGAAATAGTTATTTACGTTGGAACTCCGGTAAATGAGTTACGGTACGAATAAGAAGTTTTCGAAATGAGTACCGTGAAAATCATTTGGACGAGTGACGTATACGTGTGTTGCATTTTTTTATGAAAGTTTGCTTTCTTTCACCCTTTGGCCGTCTTGGTTTAATAACAGAAAAAAATATGGTAGCAACATTTTTCAAAAATGAATGCGGAAATCGATATTGCGAATCAATTCCTAAATTATACCGTAAAAAATAACAATACTGTAAAGTCCCGTTTACCGAACTGAAATCAGTTCGGTAAACATACAAATGTAATACGCAAAAATCAATGTAAGCAACATTTTCTATACTAAATTTTATTATTTTAAAGATGATTTTGTTGTAAAATGCTCGAGGAAAGTAATTGTATATTTTACCGCACGTGTGCACGAATTGAAAGTGCCTTGCTGCGTGCGTCAAATGTTGTGAGTACGAAAAGATATATTAGAATGTTGGCATCCTGAAACGAGAGTGGAAAAAAGTATTTTCCAATAAATAGTTAATGTTCGTTTGGAAAGTTCATTTGATTTCCATGGTGACAATGAACTCTTGGTTGAAAGCCGGGCGAAACAAAAAACAACACATTTTCATCATTAACCTAAAACTTGTATCGCATGTAGCGTCTCGCGTCATTACCCTATCGATATCCGTTGTTGGCTGGCGCAGAGATGGCCGGCACGCGTGTCGTGTGCGTGCTGACGTGACATCGCACACGCATTACCCCTGACCGCGCGGCCTGATTAATTAGACGTGGTACCTAGGGCCGCCGATTGTTCGATGCGCTCATAGTTACGTATTAATTTTCAATTTGCATGGCATGGAGCGCAATTATTCGGCGCTGTTTGCACTTATAATTACCGGCGAGCATTGTCCGTGCGCGCGGAAAATCGCGGCGCGCCCGTCATCGCCCATTAAAATCATTGCGCGTCATTGTGAAATGAAATGTTTATCGCAGCGTAGGTGCTGCCGCGTTCCGCCGAATCCATTGTGCCGTGAATGCGAGAACCAATGCTAGGAATGCGAGTGCCACCAGCACCGGTAGTGCGATGTGTTCGCTGTGCCCGCCCAGCGCCCGTTGGTTACATTTCGACAGGCCTGGACTGCATTTGAAAGCCGCGAATGGCATCCCTGGAACTCCTACATTACTATGTTGCATATTTTATCCTTTTATTCATTACCTAATTAATGGCCAATGGAGTACGCACTAGCCACAGATTTTAGTTCATCTGCACTACTTCGAACACAAAAGTCACCATCGAAGTGGATGCGTTTTCAATGCCTCGCATTATTTTATTTTAGATGTCCAATAGCTATACCACAATGGCGATAATAATAATTATTTATTACCATGTTTCGTAAGATAAAATTATGGTGCGTCATTAATAAACAATTGAACATAGATGTATAGTTAGCTAAATAATTAGTTACAATTTTTGAAATATAATTTAGTTAAAAAATTTAAGATGTATCCATATACATATAATTTTATGTTATAAAAGCAGTTACTTAGTAGATAAGATTTAATTAAGTTTTGAAAATTTTGTTGTGATTAGTTTTTTACATAAGCAGATAAATATAAAGATATAAAGTCGACACACTGTCATAATTATAGGTTCCCCAACAGGAACGCGTGTTAGCTCCTCTCGCTTAGGTACAAAAATAATGGCGTTAACATCTACTTTTACAAGTTTTAATTGTACATTTATAGTCAAGACCATTGCAAATATTTGTGCAGCATTTTAAAACATTTTATGAGGTAGAAATGAATTTGCATATTTCGTGTTAGTGTTTCAATTTGAATAAAGTGCTTCGAAGCCAAATGCATGTGTGTCGCAAATACCTAAATGTATTTGAAGAAACAGTATTTAGTAAAAAGTTCCAAGCCGGGTCTGCTTGTTCGGTCACACATGATGTATAATGGTCGAAGGTATATTTAGTAACGTGCTAATGGTGTATACCGCGATCAAAACGCCGCTGTCATTGTGCGTTGCCGGGACATTTTCACCGGCATCGTTACACCGCTGCGCGCTATTGTGTTTCATTTCATTGAACTATGAAAGTGTTTATTGGAATTTTGACACTTCATTTCGAATTAAAACCGTATAAAAATGTTTTTATTCAGGCAATAAACCTCAAAGGTGAAATAAATCGTTTAAAATGTAACGTTCGTGGTTTAAGTCCGTTTTTTGTGAAGCTGATTTTTGTTTGTGTTTTAATGGCTTTGTTTACGTTTGATGACATTTTGCATTAAATTACTGTTGTGTTTATACGCCGAATCGATACATTTGACGTTTTATAGGTTTACATTAACTATTCTTTACATTTACATGCAGACAAATGTGATACATTTTTTTGAGTTTCGGTTTTAAAATGATGAAAGCTCCCCCTCTTGGAGGAGTGTCATCGACGGGTTTTGATTAAAGTCGCCATAGATGTTAGGGAGAATAACGTAAACATCCGCGTAATTCAATGTTTCCGTGTTTCCAATTTGACTTTTACTGCTGTTTTTCATTTTGTCAGATTGGCGCGAGTCGCGGTGTGAATGAACTAAATAAAAAACCGCCAGTACAAAACACCGCGAGCGGTTAACAAGATTGGCCCGTTATTAAGATTGCAATCAGTTTTATTTCCCACAATAAACGCTCTCTGCTAGGGCGCGGGCCACGCAGAGGGATGAGAGGCAGTCACGGTAACACCGAGAGATTCCCATTAGGAACGATTCCCCTGGGACACCTACGCTTCCCACTGATACGGTTTCCACTGATTTACACTCATTCAATTACCACTACAACTTGTTACTGGCAATCCGCTCCATTCCCACATTGTTGAATTTTTTTAATTTACATCCTTATTCCTTTTCATTTCCCTTTTATCTTTCTGCACAATTAACATGTATATTCGACTATATATGAAGCCAATCAACTCCTATTTTTACTCCGATTTTAACCTAACTTTACTTTTTTTCATTTCCTTATTTATCTTTCTGTATAATTAACAGGTAGATTTAACTAAGTACGCAGTCATTCAACTCCTACTTTTACTCCGCTCTTACGAGTACCTCCAATAAATACGAGCTCAGAATCATATCATTTGTCCTAGTTGAAATCATACAAAGGAAAATTGTTTAATTCACCGTATTTATATCTTAATTTTTTCATAGCATAGGAATTTCAATGGTAAATACTTAGTGTGAAATTACTTGCTCCCTAATTATTTTAGAGCAAAAGTTTATTTCAATTTTATCTAGAGAAAAGAAATCTGCATCTGTTGATACTATTGTTAATAAATTTCTATTGTCCGGAAGAGGAGAAATCGTTTAAACTTATGATTAAATACCGTTCGTAAATTGTACTCAATAAAGAAAAAGTAGAAATGATTAAATTGTTAAAACAATAGCTGATTACAACAATGTAATATGGTAAATGGGGTAAAAAGACAAATGTTAGCGCGCTTGTTTTTTATTTATTGTTTTAATTGTTCCATAGTATCATTGTTTTTTGTAAAAATGTTAAAATTATTTTCTTTGATTTCTTCTCTTCCGGACAATGAAAATTTAAGAACAATGGTATTAACAGATGCAGAATTTTTCTCTAGATAAAAACAAATTAAACTTTTGTGCTAAAATAATTAGGGAAGCAAATAATTGAACACTAAAAATTTACTATTGAAATCCCTATGCTGTGTCGTTCAAGGCACTACCTTGTATATATAAGGAAGGTATTATGTTACGAATTGATAAGATTTTGAGAACAATTAATCAACAGAATGTGTTAGATTATTTGAAGGCGTATCAGGGATTTTGGGTGTATATCTTAGTATATAAATGAGATAGAGTAAATTTAGAATAAAATTACCTATAATCTTTATTTGAAACATTTTTCAATATTTTGTAGCCATTAGATTAAAAAAACACAGTGTTCTTGGTATCATCCAACCAATACCCTTGGGCTAAATGATATCTTTATGTTAGTGATTTTTGTTAATTTGTTATTATTTTAGTTGTTATTGTTTCTTAAATCCTGAAAATAACATAATTTAAAATACACATAAATTGAGTACAGCAATTTTTCCTTTGTCAGCTCAAAACACTTATACTAAAAGTATTAATTGGGCCAAATAATATGATTCTGGGCTCGTTACATTATCCAATATTGGATGTTGGTAACATTTGTTATCGACTGGACTGAAATTTCCATGTTCCACAATCAAAGAGTTGTTATTATTATTATTATTATTTTAAAACTTTACAGAAATATTTGCAATTCTCGTTGAATGATTACAAATAGACGGTCGGTATATACTGATGTAAGATTCTCGAACAATGTTATAAATTATTAAAACATTTGTTATCGACTGGACTGAGATTCCCATGTTCCACAATCTAAGAGGTGTAACATACTTCATCATATTAAAACCTTTCAGAAATATTTGCAATTCTCGTTAAATGATTACAAATAGACGTTGACACCGTTCGTTATATACTGATGTAAGATTCTCGACCATTGTTATAAATTATTAAAAGACTGAACAATTTCATTGCGGTGTTATTCCTCGGCACTTGTGCGGTTTCCCTCTCGAAAAAGAGGGCAACGTCGTCACCGAAGTGGGAATGAAAACATCCCCAATGAATCAAACCTCGTCATCGACAATACGAAAGTGTATCATCTCGGTCGGGCTTGCGATCCGGCACTCCGACTTCGGAGCGATATGACATGATTATGCTAGCGGAGGTGGCGGCGTCGCCCAATCTTGTGATTACTTGATCCCGAAACTGGCACGCATTCAGGGAACCCCACAATGCGGGATGAATTCGCAGATTCCTTCGATGAGGAAGGATCTCGGCAGAGGCGTACGCACTTTAAAGAATTCTAACAAAAAAGAAAGTAGCTCTTTTTCATCAGGTACTTGCTTTATACATCTATCAGTTCTTGAAGGCTGCTTGACAATGTGCTTTATTACAATTACGCATATTTCTCTGTTACAGAATTATGATCAAAATAATCTGTCGTGGCATACAGTAAAATAACCTTCAGGAAAATGCAGGAAAACATTCTATTATTTCAACGGATTTTTTTCTCAGAAAGTGAATTAAATTAATTTATTATTTTAATTTCACTTAAGTTAATAGATCAATAAATAATGTTAAGACTTAATTTTTCTATCTAATACAATATAAATATGCACTAAATTATTGTGATAAAAAAAATCTACTAAATATTTTGGCAGTACTACATACTTTGATTTTGGCATTCAGTACTTGTTGATTGAATTGATTAATTGTGATTAGAAATTGTTTGGTTTATGCTAGTTTTTTTTTTTGTTAAATTGCGAGGTCCCGGGATATTATAATGGGGTCATTAACTATTTTTCCAAATATTTTTATGAAGCTATATCTAAATTAATGACTAACTGTGTTGTGAATTTGTGTTATTTTGGTTACCAATGCAAAACAAAACAAAAATCTTCAAATTAGGTGACAACCATTTGACACTTCTGCAATCCAACAGTTCAATAATAAGAGAAGTACAAATAATTTGGAAATAATAAATGTGTGAGGGAAAAGCTTAAGCAGAGAAACATAATACTTTGACTTGAGATTTGCTATCTGTAAAACTCAAATATGTATCTTAATAATTAATAATATTTTTAAAACTTCTATTATATATCCGATATCACCGTTGTCGTTAGAAATAATTAGAAATTTATTCGATTACTTAAATCTAAAATTATTTACACATATACAGAATGTTACGTAACGGCTTGGCGAGAACTGTTTGTCTTTTTTTAAATGGAACATCCTATATATTTTGAATTGTATTTTATTCGCCTATACGGACATATGAATTTTGTTTTAGTTTTTCGCGGCGTTGTCAAGTTTTTCCGTTTTTTCTCTATAAAAGGCCGAATACAGGCATTGTTTTATGAAGGCGTACTGAAGTTATTTTAATAGTAAAATTTAAGAATTTTTTTTCTGCACATCTGTAACTATACTCTATGTTTTGACATAATTTTTTGCTAATCAAACTTACTCTACTTCAAATGATTATAACTCGCCATTTTCAAATAGACCACCCTATATTGTATTATTCTATTGTATGCCATTTTGTATTACCTTCATTTATTATTAAGGATATCCTATGCCGAAAACCAATAATTTCGGAGTTTTTTTGCCATTTTTCACTAAGTAATGTGTAGTTTTCAGAATACGATTGATAGAGTATGATGAGTTGTCGTATTTTGAGAAAGAAAATTTTTAAAATATTGTGAATGGTGTTGGAGGTATAAAGTTATGGCTTTATCGTGTGATGTGATGTATGTAATACGAAGTTTATTGGTTAAAAACTATAGTGAGACGCCCCTGAGTACAGGGAACATCAGCAACTATATGGCAATGGTCCTATTCCTGCTAGTGTCTTATTTCCATTTTTCCTTGAATGTCGCTGCCCGTTACTATGTTTATGACGCATAGTCCCCCATTCTTTTGCTTTCTCCTAATAAAACTATACAGCGTTCACACTTCTCGCTCAAAACATTTTTTACATATGCATTTGAATCTTGTATCAACAAACGGCGTCGGTTTTTTCTCGTGCATGGTTCCGCGCCGATATCTATCTCTGAGTAGGTCGAAAATTGTATCAGGACACTCTGCTTCCATTTGGAATATAAATTCGTGAGTGTGTGAGTGCTTCGTCATCCATATATCGCGGTAGATTTAGATTTACAAGCTCTAACATGGCGCCGGAAGAACTCAATTTTTTCCGGAGAATGTTTAAATTTCCACGTTAATGCTGTCTTCCACTTAGCAATATCGATAGTTTAGTGTGAGTGTGGAATAAAATAAATATTTTATAGTTTTTGCGAAGCGATAAAAATGTTAAATTCCTTGGTAACCTACAAATATATATCTTCCACCGTGAATTGACACCATTTAGTTGCAGCCACATTTTACAATACAACAGCGATAGTGCAGTATATAAAGAAATACCCACACATGTTTCACTTACCAGGAACGTCGCTTGTTGTCGCTAGCGTAAATGTGTGTCTATCTCGCAATCAGACGCAGCGGAGTGAACGGTTATGTGCGCTATTACACAGCTCCTCAAATAACATACAATGTTCCACGCTCACTTTACAATTTCAGCAAAACAATCGAATAAATACCGTCCACTATTGGAGCGTGGGAAGATGTTGATTGTAAAATAAAATCACCCCATTTCGGAATTCTTCACCTTTACATTTTGCACAAATTCAACACATTCACTAGATAGCAGAAATATATCTACTTGTGATACCAACTATATTGCACATTGTCATGTTATCAATAGCATCACTTCACATTTCTTATTTGTAAACATTACAACCTGAACTTATTTTGCAGCAAGCTTTAAATTTAGGACAACCTCTAAGCAAATCAAATCCTATTCAGCAATATTGTTATTGCTTCATGTAGAGGTGGTTACTTTTAAAACTTTAACAAAGCTCTGCTAGATGATAAAATAGGTAGCAGTCAGTCAATATAAACGCGATAGTTAGTGTGCATAAAACATTTTTGTTTTGCAGATTATTTTTTGAAATTTCTTAAAACTAATGAAATATGTCATTGTTTGACACGTGTCTGTGTTTTAGCCAATCCTATCACCAACACTATTATAGTGAGAATCGTGAGAATAAAACTCTAGAGGTCTAGAACATATTTAGAAATTATTCCCGGGAATAATAATTCTTAATTCGTATAAATTCAGTAAATTATCTGCAACTTTCGAACTTTTAAAATACAACTTTTTAGGTTAGTTCGCTCAGTTATCGCAGCGTGTGATAAAATCATATCACACAGTTGCGGACGCATTCGATTGACTTTCATATCACACAATTTTGCTAGTAATATGAAATGACCAACTTTTCGTAGTGGTCGTCGGAAAATAATTAGGGTCTGCTTAAAATACTGCAAGAAACATTAACACTAATTTTTAAATTTCGCCAGGAGTGTATGTAAACGGATGCTGTCAAATAAATATAAGATTCAAGTATCTTGGTCTTGGTGAAATAATTCAAATCAATGAAAGGCTCTTACCTCGATGGGTGCAGAGGAGCGCACAAAGAGAGTAGAGTATAGTGTAGCCAAAAGTCTGCACAAAACACTTGATTTTTTCTAGCGTTAAAACGGAACCTTTTAACTCCTCTTTTCGGTCCATTTCTCGACATATGAAAATATTCCATCTACCTACCTACCATAATATATATTGTGTAAATCCTTTCTGCTTTTATCTCAAGTTATTTATCTCTGTCCGGCTCATGCGACGCAGTATACCTACAGCTAAAATAAGATATATTGCGAGCAGCGTGCCTGGAGAAGAGAAGGACTTCTATTGATTCTGGCTAAAAGCATTCACGTGGTTGTGGCCTTTATACCGGAACGAGTGCTCATAGACCAGAAAACATCTTGAATTAAGAAAGCCCACGAGGTGTAGTGTTTGACATCGCCATTTTCACCGTTTCCCAGCAGCTTTGCTGCTTGACTCAACCCGGTCACGAAGATTTCTATTTTCTTTTCAGTTTCACCGATCGCTTAATACCTATAGATTTACAGACTTTTATAATTAGTTATGAAAGAGGAAACGCGTAGGTTGAAACAAATATCCATGTTTTATTTATTTGTAGTTTGTACTACATAAGGTAGGAAGATAAATTAAAAATTTCACTGGATATCATTAAAATTTGTAGTTTTTTTTTATTGCATTTCTATATAATATATGCCGTGAGAAATTCATAGCCGTTGAGCGCATCGCCATAACTTTTATATTTTTTGAGATACGACGATTTTTCATGTTTTTCGAAATGCAACTTTGGTTAGCTACAACTCAAAAACTATGCAAGATATCGAGAAATGGTCTTCAGTTTTGTATTTTTCGTGCATCTTATGACAAATAAACAAATTTTGAAAATTTTCAAATTTTTTGATATTTTTTCCAAAATTTTGGTTAGCGATATCTCAAAAACCATAAAAGATATGATATCAAAACATACTCCATTGAATTCAGTTCGTAAAAATACATAAGTATGCAAAATTTCAGAACTTTTGGATAACGGATTGAAAAGTTATAGCAAAAAGTCTGAAAACGGCTAATTTCAGGCTGAACGTCAAGGGGTACCCCTTGACATTCGACACGAAAAAGGCCATTTTCAGATTTTTTGCTCTAACTTTTTAAACTGTTGTCCGATTACTCTGAAATTTTGCATACTTATGTATTTCGACGAGCTTAATCGAATGGTCAAGTCTGCAAATCTATATCTTGTATATTTGCCGAGTTATCGGCGGTCAAAATTTTGAAAAAAAAATCCAGAAATTTCAAAAAATTTAAAATTTCGTTATTTATTATAAATTACACGAAAAACACTAAACTGGAGATTATTTCTTGATATCTTGCATAGTTTTTCAGTTATTGCCCCTAAAACTTGCACTGTGAAAAACAACAAAAAACGTCATATCTCAAAAAATATAAGAGATATAACAATGCGCTCAACTGTAATGAGTTTCTTAGGCATTAAATTATATAGAACCTGCATTTTAAAAAATTCGAAATTTAAGTGATATTTGGTGAAATTTTTACTTAACGTAGTATAAGCAAGAAACAGTGTTGTTACTGATCTAAATCAAATGATCTAGAAATCTAAATCACCGATCTAGATCAACTCGTAAGATCTTTGATTTGATCTAGATCGTTTTATATTTTCTGATCTTGATCTAGATCAAAACGAATAACATCTATGATCTTAAAAAGATCAGATATTTTTCTCTAAAATTTGACTCTCAGTAGGTACTAAATTAATTTAATATAATTTAATTTAATTATTTACATTATATAACAAATCCAATATATCTTTTGGAAAATATATCTAAATATAAATAATTTTTTGATTTTATTTTGTAAAAAGTAATTTGTATTTTATTTGTTTTTATTAAAATTTTCACCTTTCTATTCTCTTAATAAGAATAAAGAATTTTGTGAAAAACATTACTGATCTTTCTCGTGATCTAATAAAAAGATCTTCTATTCCTGTTCTGATCTAAAAAAAATAGATCCGATCATAAAAATTGATCTATGATCTGATCCAGATCATATTAAATGTGAAGATCTTGATCTATATCATTTTTAAAATGATCTGTCACAACAATAGTAAGAAATAACTGAGACATTTATTCTATATGTCAATCGTGTCAATTGTAATTATTAAATTCAGGCACATAAGAAACTCTTCGCTACATTATATTTTTATTGTTGTGAAATGCAGTTGTGTATGTTTGTTTCTACATATTTCGTTTAGTTTTGAACATATTGTAATTGTTTTCTCTTTTGTTTTAGGTAAGTGCATCCGTCCACTCTTATGTTGAACAAATGTAAGTTTTTTTCACATTGTCATTAAGAATGTATTTCCATTAGAATAATGTTATTAGTAGTAAAATTCCTTTGGGTGAAGTAGGTAGTATGCAGGAAAATGCTTTTAAAATTGCGCGGAGAACAAAAACAAAGAGCAAATCCCCTATATAAAGGTCGAAGTGTCATGACAACAACGAGTAGCAATTCCAAAAACTCATAACTGTCACGTTGGAACGCTTGTTTTTAACTAAGATTTCCGTTAGATAACGTTGGAAAAATGCGGTTACTTTTTCACGTAATTATTTCTTAAAACCACCCCAAGTGCAGAGAGACCCATTCCTAGATTTACTTGTGACACAGCGTGCTCCAGACGAGACTTTTAAACTTAATTCAGTTAAAAAACACTAAAATGTTCTTTGAATTGCTTCAACTTTTATTGACTTCGTTTCTTCTTTTTGTCCAAACGCTCCTTCACTCGTTGCGCCGCCGTCACCGGGCTGTAATTAAATAATCAGCGTGCAATAATTACGTACCTGCGTTGCATTTAATAAGTTATTTTTGGATGAACGCAGAGCAAAATAGTTTAGACTTTAAATTCATAGACCTTTCACTGCTTTGAAATTAGTCAAACATCAGAGAGACCAAACTATTTTAACAGATTGTAAAACGTAAGTATATAATTAAATTTTATATTTGTGTGAGTAATATTTTTTACAATTTTCTGTGAAGTGCAGAATTATAGTTTTAAAATATCAGTTAATGTTTCACAATGAAGAATCAAAGAGTAACAAACATACGTGACTGGTTTGCAGATTGTATCCTCGTTCATGTACGGAAGCGAATTGTACACAAACTAGTTACGCGCGTTCACAAATGAACAAACTTTATTTATCCTTTCGGCTGTCGTTCCGGCAAAGACGTTGCTTATTTTCGTGGCTCGATGGTTAACTCCGGTGCCGGAGCCGAAGCCCGGAACTTTGAGGCATTTCTGATGCAAATGTACGTTGATTATCCGACGCTCTGTGCACCAGAATTGAACCTGAACAGGAGGGAACTAAGATTTTTTTCCTACGATCATTATTTTACTACATCACAAACGCTATAGATTCCATCCTACCAAGATCTGCAATAAATTTACTCGAGCAGAAAATAAAACTGTAAATTGTAAATATACCTAGTTGAGCAGAACCACATTTGGCATTTCAAAAACAAAAATCTAAGAAACACAAAAAATGACTCTACTCAGAAGAGAACCAAACAAACAGTAAACTATCTATTATATTTATTTATAATAAATATATTGAACAGTTTTTTTTTTATTTCTGTTACTTTACAAATTATGATTCTTCTTTTGAACTATTTATATATTTTTACAGTTATAAATTACGATTAGCAATTTAATTTAACAGTTACTCTTCAACTTATAGAAACCAACGCTATCTTTTACAGCAAAAATATTAAGGCGTTGATGATAAGTACTGATTGTGAAGCTTGCAAACTGCAAACTTTCAAATTACAATTAATGGAATAGAGGCATCATGCTCTCCCTTTTTTCTGTCTTATATATCAAACAGCGAAACAGCATAGCATATAAGCGTACTTTTATTATTATTAAAATAGAAAATATTATGACATGAATTTTTTTTTAAAGAAGTTTATACTTCGGATAGATTTTAAATGTGTTGTATAGGGATTTCAATGCTATTTTTCTTATATTGCTATAAATTTTTACCGATTCACTTTACAGCAAAAATGTATAAATAAAAAAATTTAAAAATGCATGTACTAAGGTCTATTTGGTTACCAAAATATTAGTATTTAACGATATATCAATCAAATTAAAATTAATATTTAGTAGAATTGTAATGATAACAAAAACGAAAAATATTTGATATTTCAGAAAATAGATTAACATTATTTATTAGTGTTTTCTATAGAAATTTTGTAGCAGTTAATGTTATAGGTAATGACGAATTGGAAAGTTCATTTCTGTCTGTAAATAAATAAATAAATTTAAAACTGTTTTATGAAATGTCAAATATTTACCGATTTTTGTTTAATTTTCCAAGGACGAAAAACAATTTTTCTATTAAACATAAATTTTAATTTGATTGATATCGTGAAATTCAAATATTTAGGTAATCAAATGGACATTCTTGCATGCATTTTTAAGTTCTTTATATTTACACTATTACTCTTTTGCTGTAAAGTGAATAGGTTAAAATATACAGCAATATAAAAATAGTTTTGAAATCCCTATACACATATTTCAATTCTACCCGATATATAAAAATTCTTTAAAAAAAAATCGTGTCAATACTTTTTATTTTGATAAAAGTACGGTTAGATGATGCTATACTGTTTGACATATCTCACAGAAAAAATTAATTACTTGCATTTTAAAATTCTGAACAACAATATTTCAATTGATGCTACTTTCCATAAGTGAGTATTAAGATGTTTCAACCGATTGCTAATTCTAAGTGACAAATGTAATTGATAATTGAGTCGCTATTCTGTATTTACGAATTGTCTTCTAAACTGTCAAAGTATTGCACTTCTTTTAGCGTTACAAATGAAAATTTGTTGCATAAAGTGCTGGAATATAGCTTAATTATGAGTGATGCATTGTGGAGTGTCGTGGGTGAAAAATGTGTGAAAGTACGGCACTGTGTAGCTTGGGGCCAAGTCACACCGACTTGTACATTATCATGCAAATTTTCATTCTTACATTTGCCGTTTGGTGTCTCAGCTCCAGGAGACAACACGCCTCGATGTAGCGATATACACTGCGCATAATTCCATTTGAGCATGTTTACTTTCTCAGTTATTGCAGTTGTTAAATTACACCGAAAGTTGCAACGCAAACTTTAATACACTTCGCTACCGCTGTACGCTGTATTCTCTCCTCTTCGTCAAGCCGAGATTTTTCCTCGCAGTTACGATTATTAATAACTGCCGTTCGGTTATCGGGCGTTATTAATATTTTGTGTTTCTGTATCGTGCTCGTAAATACGGCCGAATAAAATTTTATTTTCGTTTTCATTTGGATGATCTGGTTCTGTTTCTTTCCTTCTTGCTTTCGTGGTTCCTTTCTTCTCCCGAACAAAGACGCGCAATAAAATTCTACATTTCCGGACTATAATTTTTTTCGCGTAATTTTGATACGGGGATAATCTCCATAAATATAAATTGCAAGGAAGACGTCCAACAATCAACCAATAACGTTGTTGTTTGCATCTTGAATATTTTACACAGATTTATTATTATTGATTGAGGAGAATGTAAATAAATTTTAATGTCTTTAGCATTTATCATTGAAGCGGTGGCGTAGATCACCGAAGCAATTTCGCTTTCAGTTGGAGCTGGAGGTCGGATTATAATAACGCTTCCGTTACATAATACATTATTATATATGTGTGTGTGATACTTGAATTTATTACTAGGCGTGTTTTATGCTAATGAGTGGATCTCGACTGCGGTGGCTGTAATTTAGAAAGCGCGGCTCTTCACTTGAATCTCAGATCACGCAATAAAACATCGGTGACGGGGCGGGCGGCGGGGCAGGGCGGGCGAGGTGCGTACCGCCCGCTGCCGCCGACGCCGCCTCCGCTAATATGTTAAAGTTCAATTCCATTTACGGCCGTTTGTCTTTTGCCCTGACCTGAACATAATTCTTTCTTGTTTGGTCCCCACTCTCGCTCTGGTGTGTGTTAATCTGCTGTTTTCGTTGCCGCTGACAATTAAAACAGCACTCTGCTGTATTTATTTCTTACGTAATTTATTCGTTCTTAAAAGTTACGCACTTCTAAATAAACCACCAAATCATTTATGGTAGCGTCATTCCCAAAATATTCTACGCTACACACTAATTATAATAGCTGTTAAACCATACAATCATTTAACCTTTTCTTATACAGTCACACTAGTTTATCTTCTTTTGAAATGTAAACATACTACTATGTTAGACCAGCATTTTTAAACCTATGGCTGGCGAAATAATAGCTACTGCCTTCCACCAAAAGGAGGAATTGATTTTAGGTATAAGTGATAAAGGAAGGATACAAACAACACCGTAACAACAAGAAGAATGGAGATGATTCTATTCTATAACTAGCTCTGAATCTGAAGTTACAGATAAATATATTATCTATCACTTTTATTTGAAGCAGTTGTTTATAAAATAATTTGTATCTACGATAGTGCGTTAAATTGATGTTTAGTTGTTAGTTTTAAGTTTGTAAAACGGTTGTTTAGTAACACTATCTCATTAGTTATGGGTTGCCGAGCAACGAATGATTAAAATTTGCAAAAATATTATCATGGCGCAAACTTCTCATTTAATATTATGATCCTAATTCATAAATAAAAGCATTTATTAATTTTATTGAGTTTTTTCATTATATCGTAGATAAAATATTGTACGATACACATACGTAAAGCATCTTTAGTCACTCGCTACGCTCGTATTTTAATTAACCCATTCGTGACTAAAGATTAGATTTACTTACTTGTATCGTATATATCTATTATAAAATTGTACAGCACCAAAACCAAGGCTAAATACTTCTCTTAAAACACCCAAAAACAGAGCTCGTGGTACCAGCCATAGTATTTCATTTTCTCTGCTTCGTATTCTTTAATTCAAATTATTTTTATCATAATCATATCATAATTTGGGCTCATAGTTCCAATGTCAAAATGTCGGGGTATAAAATTTTTATGAATGAAATAAACTGTCAAAAACTATTCGAAAAAAGCTCTCCATTTTAATTTGAGTAATGTCATGCATCCTCTGTGATTCCAAGGCCAAATGTTCTGATCGCTTGTATGAATGTTGTTTACATAAAGTACATGAAGTATGACTGATTTATTTATAGGAATTTTCATATTCTGCTGTATGCATTAACATTAACAAACATGAAATGAAATATGCCTTTTTACCGTAAAACCAGTCATAGGACATATAAATAATGCATGCATTGCACATTACATTACGCATAGCTAGAAAGGGTCCCGTCACCCATCCAGTGAGCCATGCGAAGAAAGCAATCACCACTGCTGCGCTGAATTGCTGCAAATGTCAACCGACGACCTGCACTCGTCAACTCGCATGTTTACCAACCTCGGCAAATGTGATTCTTTATTTTTTGTTTCCTGTGACAAATTACGGACAGTCTACGCGAAAATTTAACTACTGAAATTAATCATTTAATTGGTCGTTATTATTTAAGTTAAAGTTTTGATTGCCATTGACACGATTGAGGCAACTATATCATTAATTGTTTTCGATCAATCAAATATCACGATCCTAATAGAGGAAAGTGACCAAATGTGGAATAGCAGTTTGTTTTCTGGACAAAAAAAATTATGGCACAAAATAAAGACTTTTAGCTTTAGTTATAATCAGTCATACATTTTCGCTAAACTTAGTATAAGTTTTATGCTTTTAATATTAATTGACATTGACAAAAAACAAAATAACAATAAAGTAGCTAGTAGTACACTAATCTTTATTTTCAATAAAAAGTAACTTAATCTACTTACAAAAATCACAAATCCAAGTGTCAAACTCTGAACCAGTGCATTCTTTATGTGCCCATAGAGTCCACATATTAGATATTTTATCCAAGTTTTTCCTTGACTATCTTTAGAAAAAAGTCGTTGACAGAACATACATTGGAAGAGTCAAGAACTTCTTGTCCTATTGTGGCATCAAGTTTACTGTCTTCATCCTCAGCTTGATCATAATTCCATAATTAGACCCCTAGCAACTGTCCATATTTGGAATTATAGACCATCATATTTTATGTGATATAAACCACAAAACATTTAAAATATTAAACATAAACACATTGACTGATACCACGAGCTCTGTTTTTGGGTGTTTTAAGAACAGTGTTTTAAGTTCGGTTTTGCGCTGTACAATGTTCTAAAATTATTTTATAAAAAAAGATTCAAATAGAAGTTACAGAGAAATGTTTTATCTACCACTTTTATTTGAATTATTTTTTTATAAAATAATTTTAGAACATTGTACAGCGCTAAAACAGAGCTTAAAACACTGCTCTTAAAACACCCAAAAACAGAGCTCGTGGTACCAGCCAATATGCTAAACATATAATCTCAGTATTATGTCCAACAAATTAATGAAAAATATATTGTTTTTATGTACCTTGAGAAACTGATCGTCCGACTGGCGAGATGAAATGAGTGAAGTGAGTAAATGAGATGGTAAATACTCTTGTACTATTTGTTCTAGAAAAATGGTGGTATTTCATATTAAGAATCCTATTCCATATTTGAGCACTTTCCTTTAATTAATTAGCTGTTAAAAATATTACATTTCAATAACATGAAAAATAGTTTTTAGAGGAAACTGAAGAAGGATAAACTAGAAACTTTTAAAGTGTGGTTAATAAAAATAAATGAATCCTTTTGTTCATCATTATTCATGCGAGCACGTCGCCATAAATTCATGTTGGTTTTTTTGATCCATGCATGATGTGTTTAATTTGCAGACGTAAAAAATCCAAACTAAAAAAGTATTCTGGTAGCGTCAATTCTTAAGCACGAAGTACTGCTGTGCAGCTCCAGCGGCTTGATCGAAGGCCATAAATATGCAAAGGACGCGGGTTGTACATCAGCAGTTCCGGTTTCTAGCCGATGAAGCCGCTGCGCACCACGTACCTATTTGAATATTTTTATGAGTCACGAATTAATTGCTCATTCGCGAATGTTTCGCTGCCGCAGTTAAGAACAGGAAAACTATAAATATTAAAAGTAACGCGGAAATCTTAACTCCACCTCACACCCTTCTAGAAACTTTAAAGGTCTCGGAGTTGGGGTGGTGTTTCGGTTTCGCCGTATGAAAACCGATTTTAACTTTTCTAAGTGTATCTTTTGTACGGTTGTATGCAAATCTTAATACTTATTCAATCGATCTTTAGTTGGAACGTAAATTATAGACTCATACATTCGATAAGTGCACTATATCTTTTTGTACTCATAACCTTGGAACATTTATTTCATATTGCATATTTATCGGACTTATTTCAGTCCGGTAAATGTGACTTTACAGTATTGTTATTTTTTATCGTACTGTATCTTTGCTAAGTAATATTTTAATAGAATTTGATCCACAATATTGTTTTCCACATTTATTTATGAAAAGGTTTGTTAGAAATGTCACTAAACAAAATTAGTTTCTATATATTTTTTTAAATTTTATTTTCATTAAGAACGATCTGATTATTTTTAAACTTTCGTCTCTTCGTCCGGAAACATTTTATTCGTAGGTACCGTAAAAACTCATTTACCGGACCTACAACATATATAACTAGTGATGCACGCTATTGGCAACCACCCAGTAAAAAATTATTTTCAAAATTGACAAAATTTTGAAAAAAATTGTGAATATATTAATTACTAACATTTATTTTTATGTGCTTTGACTAAATATTTTAGTAATTATATTAGAACAATAAATCATAGTTATTATAACAAATTAAGTTACAAAGAATACAAACTTTCTTTAACAATTTTAAATTGATTAATTAGCTAAATTTACTTTTTATCATTGACGATTTGTTAAATTTTCTAAATCCAGCAAATAAATAAAAACAACAATTTTTCTTGTTAAAAATTCAGAATTAAAAAATTTTAAATTAACAAATTGTCATATTTGTTCAAATTGTTAATTTAACACAATGTATTTGTCAATATTAACTAAAAAACCGCAAAATTAACAAATCGCAAATCAATTTTTTTACTGCAGGTACACTCATGCTACAAAATATACAAAATAAAACACCGGCTTTCCTTGAACATTCTACAGTAAATTCATATTAAAATGAACATAATTTAATTCATAAAATATTATACCGATTTTCGTGTATCAAAACCCGCAAAAAAAATAGATAGATTTTTCAACTGTCAAATTTCTTAAGCAATTGGTTGCTATTTATTTTGCTACTGAGAATTTGTAAAAATTAACGAGTATTTTGATTATATTTTAATTACGTTAAAACAATTTGGTTCGTTACAAAAAGCATTGTACAAAAGTTGTTGCGAGGATAAATCATCCACACATTTGAAGCCTAGTTGTTTTCCCGCATTTGGTATGTAAATATTAATTTTCAAAAATATACCCTTAACCTGTACTTTTAAATCAAAAATCTATTATGTTATATCGCATTGTTATAAGATATTCAGTTTTGCACTGCTGTTTCCAAGTCGAAAATTTAATTTTATTTTCAACTGCTACGAAAAGTGACTGTTATGTATTTGCTTCTTTATGAATCTGGATGTAAATATAAATTTATACCTAATTTCTAATAGTCTAATCTCTCGTTGTTGATAATGTAAACTAAACAAAAGTTGCTATGTGACCTTTCGCGCTGAAATACATCGTTCCCCAACAATTTCATTACTAAATGCACGTAAGGACAGTTGTGATAAATTGCTAGCCACATGAAACTCAACATGAAACCTGCAGGACAAACTGGTGCAACGCGCGACGCACAAAGTGGCCGCGGTATGTCAACAGGCCGCGAGAACTTTCTTCGCTCACCTCGCAGGGCAAACAGCCCTTGTCCTTCTGACCTGACCACAGCCAGGGCGCCCGCAGGTCCCGGATCAAACCACCATTAACTTACACGTCACGGGCTCGACAAACCGAACACTGAAAACGGGGTTGTTTTGATCGTCGATGTAATTGAAAATTGCCTTGCAAAGGTAAAAATGAACGAGGAAAGGTTTCAACAAACTATTACGCCACTAAACAAAATAAGGTACCTTATACAATTTATTCACCCAACTAAATTGTTATAATTTTCTTCTCACATAAGTACACATACAAAAGATGTGAAATCAAGTGTTGGCTCAAAATTTTACCTGCATAAATTTTGGCATGAAATTTTTCTTTTCAACATCATTGCAATTTTGAAAATTATTTATTTTTAAAACAAAAGACATTTCAATCCAGTCTTTCTAAGAAATATTTATTTAGAATATTTTAAAAACAAAACAATTATCACAGTGATGTCTTTGAACATTCTAGTATTTATATATGTGGATAAAAAGGATATATCTACCTATATCAAACTATGAAAAAAAAAAAAATTCGTTGAAATCTAGTTGGTCAAAAATTCAGAACTTTGATACTGTATTTCCCATTCCCATGAACGACTACAGTAATGTAAATAATTCGTATATTTATAAATATGGTCATCTATAACATAATGGGGTAAATAGCTCCGTGGTAACGTGTCGGACTGTGGATCGTGAGATCCTCAGTTCGAATCCCACTACCGACAGTTGCCAATTTAAATTTACCCCTGTGGTTCCCTCCACTAACAACTTTGGGGGCTATGACTTGACGGCTGGTAACCGCATTTCATACTCAAAATGGGTAAAAGGCGTGATGATATATTTATTTATTTATTTATCTATAACATACTAAATTTAATTTCCATTTGAATTTACAGTTTTTGAGAAACAAATAAAACTATACGAAAAAACACACTTTTTGGTTTATTTTTATTTGTTTCTCAAAAACTGTAAATTCAAATGGAAAATAATCTTAGTATATTATAGACGATCATATTTATAAATATACAAATTATTTGCATTACTGTAGTCGTTCATGGGAATGTGTGACATAAATTTTACAACTTTGAAAATTATGTTCATGCACAATTTGATAACAAAATTAGCTTTATAAAATTTATTACAAAACTTTGGACTTTTATCTACAAATGTAGGTATAAAACATTATATGTTTCATTTATTATAATAATGATATATTGTTTCAAAAAAGTCATGTTCATGTTGAGCTATCTTCAGCCCGTATGGTTGACCTTAAATTTAATTTGCCTTTTACAATAGTTTGAACTATCTTACACATCTAAAAACATTTAAAATTTTACTCGTTATTTCATTAAATATTGACACATGACACACAACATAACCAAAATAATCTGAAATTTATACATAAATATTTGATTATCTAAAATATCGCACTTACCTTTTAAATGTAGTAAATTCAATAAAGAAAGGTATAAATACTATTCAAAATATTTTCACTTCACTGTGAGCTGTCAGCATAAAAACACATCATCTCATAAGTCGTGTTCAAAACTATCACTCTCAGTCTTTCATGCGCATTCGACAATGTCTTTCTCTCTCTATTTTCCTTTTCGTCAAGTGTCCGCCAGGCGAAAAGGCGGTGCTAGGGTAGGTACGATTTGGTGATGTCTGTTCTCATGTTTTTCTCTCTCTTCTTATGGCTACCCCATAAGTAAGAGAGAGCAGTAGCCGGTCTACAAAAAACTGTTATATAGATTCGCGCAAACCGACTTACATTACGTTACGTTGTAACCTAACCTAACCTAACCTTGCCTCGTCGGTTCACTCGCGCGAACCTTGATTTCTTGAATTTCAGAATTGTTGTTGTGGTATAATGGTGACAAACATATACAGATAATAATGAATTTGATGTAGATGTAGGTATTGTAAGTGAAGTTTACGTACGGAATTGAAAATAAGCGAGTATATGGTGAAAGGGTTCCATCATCCACTTTCTCCGGATTTTAAACAATCGAGTTCTGCTGTCAATATTATCATTTATATGAGTGTTCTCCATTCAATTATGAATACATTACGCATGTGGCGACAGAGTTATCGTCGATGACGCCGTGTTTGCTCGACTCCGAATATCGCATCAATTCCTATCCAAATTGAATCAAGCGAACATGCATTAAATTGTAATACCCACCTCTATTAAAGCTTTCAATTTCGCGCCATGTTTATCTTTTACACTCGCGGAATGTATCCGGTGAGGCTGATTGTTGTGCCCAGCGTTTATTTACTCTGCGCGAGCGAACGTTTCTTCTCCGTCAGACTGAGTGAGTATGTCTGCGCGGGGATAAACTCCTAACTCTTGCTGTAGATGAGGATTCCTTGTCCTTGTGTTATTTCATTGTTTTCCTTACGAAAAATTTAATGTATTTCATGGTTGATTTAATGTTAATTGTTAATGCAAACACTGTAGCGTGGATGCTTGCTTCTATTTGTATAATGGAATTAGATTCACTGTTCACCTCATCCGCCATCTGTCAAAAATAAACCAATAAAAAGCGGGATTTTAATTTCATAGCAAACCATATTTTGTACTAGTAACGTTGTGCGTCAACTGTTCAGTACTAGTAACTTGTAAGTGAATACTGTAAACAAATGTTTATCTTGCTGTTTTAAAAGTTACACCTTTGAAGATATCTGTCTTTACATTTCAAGTATCAAAATACATTTCTTCAATCATTTTGGCTGTGGTATTCCACATAGCTTCTCCATACCTTTCTTTTCTTATAATCTGTTCCATCCCCTTTTTTATTTGCAGCCCAAATATTTTTTTAACACCATTGGTGAAGTTAAGTCTTCAACTTCATATTTTTTTGGCATATATTTATGAAATTGGTTCTAAACCGATGTTCGAGCTTTATGTGTGTTTTTAGGCACATTTATTTTAAGGTTGATTTTAATTTCTGTCTCTGATTTATCTGCACATCTCTTTGACTTACCTGTCATTATAAATTGAATATTATTTGATATTATTCATGGATAATCGCACAAAAAAAAAACATCTCACGTTGAAATTTTGCGAATAACAAAACTTTGTTTTATGATTGCTATGAGTATAAAAAAAATGGGTAAATACATTTGGAGTCATTTTATATGGCTAAACGCGGACGGAAGTACCGTTCCGTCACTTACTAGATGGAATTAATATTTTAGCGATCAGTTGACTTTGGGACAGTTTCGCGAATACGCTCGAATTTAACTACGTTTTATACTTTGTGTAAATATTGTTATTTTCTAATTCTGATTGGTACAAGTTGAGTTTATTTATTTATACCGGAGAAATCCCGGAAACTGTTCCTGGGACACGCTATTTTTTTTTATTTAAAACTAAATCTGATTCATTGAATAGTCTGTCGGGTATACTATCCGTAGTCAAAGTTAAGTAGAATATTTTTCTGGTAGTCTCCAGAATCCAAGCACAAAGAATTTTCGTAATTCTACCAGAAAAATATTCGACATAGCTATGACAACTTATAGTGTTATAAGTGATTAATTTTACAAAGAATAGGAGCGATTAAAAATATGTAGTAGGGAAAGTATAAAATTGTAAAAGCGAAAGGCATGGCCAGCAGATGATGAATGTGGCACGCACCAGGCAGCGAACCTTCCGCCTTCCGGCTGTGCGAACTTCCTTCCTAGCGCCACCGCGCAGCGGAAAAAGAAATACGCAATTACGGAAATTTAATTAGAACTAATTAAAGACAGAGCTTCTGGCGTCGAGTTTTGTTTTGTTTCTGCGCGGCGGCGGCGGCAACGACGAGGGCGGCGGGCGTGGTTTTGGCGCCAACTGCATCTCCTGGCCCAGATAATATACATAGTTAGGTAATTAATGCTGCGACCCGGGCTATTTGCATGCTCTCTGATTATTTATGCAAATAGAGGACGTCTAAGAGCAGCCGCAGCTCCTTGGGCGATCGGCACCGGTCGCAAAGGGAAATTGCTAATTTTCTGTCTATATAAGTTACACGACCAGCGACGAGCGGTCGAAGCACCACGCCGTTCAGGTCGCCGCCAATTACTGGCCGTGCATGATTAGCAGGCGCGTGCCGAGATTGCGAATCTGTCGCTTCTGCACCGTCCGTCAACGTCTTCTTGTCCAGCTCGCCACTCTCAGACATCGTCCTTAGGTCAACAAGTTTACCGGTCGACATCTTGTCGCAATCTGCTTGACGTCTAATTGAAAACAAACTAATGCTAATGCCCGTAATAGCCTCTATACTTCACAATTCGTACCCCAATACTGAAATCCTCGTAGGCTGTTAAACCTAGATTTGAGTGCAAAAAAATTGAAGAATAGGGGTGTGGTGCGTCTCCATCGTTCAAAGCAATCTCGAACGTCGCGTCGTTTGGAAGCGTCTTGGCACAAGGTACTCGTACGTATACCTATCCACTTACTTTGCGTTGCAAATATGAGCGATTCACGTGCGTGGTGGGTGCGTGTGGCGACGACAGCAGATGGATGACGCCGTACTCTACACTCTCAACTCGGCGGGGACGCCTTTTCACTGTTACATAAATCGTCGTACCTTCGCGGCGACACACCTTCGCGGGTTCGGCGCATATTAACGCCGGCCAAGGAAAAACTCCGGACTTAAACAAAGCGGCGTCGTTCCGCACGTGGACAGGAGTTCATTAATTTCAGTCCGGGCCTGGCAGCATTGTTGTTGCGCCGGGGAGTAACACCTTTTTCGTGTTCGCGGCCGAGACGCGCGCCGTATGCAAATCGCGAGCGCGGGCGGTGGTCAGGCGAGGCGTCGCTGATAACTTCATCGTTCCGGCATTCTGAGAGGGAAGTCGCAGGCGTCGTTAACCCCGCATCCCGCGCTGCACTAACTGATGACTCCGGAACATTTCTCGTTCTGATTTGAATTCCGCTGCCTTCGGTTTGACTACATCTCCCGCTTGACGACCGACGAGAAAGACCAAATCGTTTCTTTATTTTGCCAATTTCGTAAGATGCTTTAAATTATTAACTTTGTAATACTTATCACTAATTGTTGTTGAAATAAATTTTAATCTCGTCCTGTAATGGACGCTGTGACCAAATTTTGATTTTTTTATATGACTCTAGACAAGCAAATAAAATAATTGTATTTTTTAAACCAATAATTGAACTCCAATATAAAGTAATAATAATAATAATAATAATATTTATTTATTTAGCTGAAATGCTAGTACAAACTCTCAAAATACACATTCATAAATAATATAATAATAATATTTTCACCATTTATACAATAATATTATAATATTGTTTTAAATTAATTTTAAATTGCCTTAGTGTTTCTAAACTCTTAACATTGTCTGGTAAAGTATTATACAAATTTAAACCCTTATGAAAAATATTATTAAAACTAGATTTTAGTAAGCCATAAAGAAAAAAATAATTTTATCGTTTTTGACAACGGATAAATAGGAATGTAACTTTTTGCAAGTGATAAAACGTTATTTACCTTTCTCCAAGCAACTAGATCAAAATACTAACTATTACAATAATGTCATTTGCATTATATGTCAAAAATATGATATATAATAATAGTATTTTCACCATTTGCACTTTTAAATAAACCTTTTAATAATGTCGTTAAATTATCTCGCCGAATTACACTCGAGCATTTTATTTTCTTCAGAAAAATTTCAGTTCGTCAGCTCAACCTTGTCACCTGACAGCAATTTGACTCGAAAAATAAAATTACACCACCTATGGTGTCGTGCTTTCATTAAAACTGTTTTCTTGTCAGATTGCTAGGTAACCAGGTTTGTGACAAACATAAATTTATCCAGAAAACTAAAAATTTCTTGTGTAAAGCGAGCATTACACGATGAAGTTTTTCTTTTCAAGTGACATTAAAAAGTTTTCTCTCTCGCACAATGATGCAAGTGTAAATGAGATAGATGTACCGACAAAAAGAATATGCGGTAATTTTTCTTAAAATTTCCTAAAAACATTGGCCGTACAATTGCACGTTGCTGCTTTACCGCATTACCATTTATCCGCATGTTTTGCAATAAGCGAATTAGCTATCATACATCATTTTAAAATCACTTGAAAAGAATAACTTCATCGTGTACTTCCTGCTTAATTATAGTGGATGAATTATTCTGCTGTCAGTTTTATATTTTGAATATTTATAGGTTATATAAATAAATATAGGTTATACCACCTGACATCTGTCATCCGTCAGTTTCAATGTTTCAAAGCGTGTTTCGAGTTATGATCTGCGGACAGTTTGTGCTTACCCTCATGACGTCACGTGAATGGCGCGACTTGCACTAAATTTAACTCATTTCTTTAAATTCGACTGAACCCATTGTGGAGGAAAGTTGTGGAGCACGATGTGCTAACGACAAAGGGTTGGCGCATTTTTGAGGAGATTAGGCGGGTTGCGATGATGTAGCGGACGGGTTTACGTTTCTTTAATTCAAGTTCAGCGTCTCGCCCGATGGAAGAATGACAATTTAATTCCATCGGTCGGAAGTTTTAAGATCTCCGGTGCCACAAAACGTTCCTTCTTGGTGCGGCTGTGGCTGTGCTGTTCACCCTTTCTGTCCTCCCCACGTAATAAGATCATCATAGATCAGCGCCGAGCAGCGAGCGAGCGGGGCCACCCCTGCCTCCGCCCGCCCCTAACACGCCGTGTCGGACTTTGGTAACGTTAATTAAACTTAATTAAAAGAACTCGGCGTCCCGGCTGCGAGGTGCTGCCAGGATGCACGGATAATCCACGGACAAATTAATTGCCTTTAGCATAAGTAATGCAGTTTGCGGAGACGATTCTCATTTAAATCTTATTCTTCCCCGCGTTTTTATTATCGAACCACCGCACCCCTTGCGGTTTACTTCCATCGCTGGTTTTCTTTGATACACAAATAAAATTAGTTCTTTATCCAGTGATTATTTGTTGCGTAGAGGCTTGAACAAAAACAGTGACATTGTGCGTGTTGTTTCGGTGGAGGCGCCGACATCCGTCATCGCCGCGCGATTACAAACTTGGCCAAAAAGCGCGCCATTAAGATGGGGAACATGATTAACAATAGGGATTAGTGCGTCGCCATAATTTATTATTATGGAAACGTATGTTTGTGTTGTGTGTTTCGGGTGCGGCTCTGTTCTCTTAAGTATCTGTATGATGTAGTAAGTCACGTGGCACAAGTTGAAGGCGATGTTATCGCGTCGCCGGAAGTCCATCAGTAGAGGGGGCAGCCGAAGGTGATTGTCAGCGCTCGTCCTCCGGGTCTCGGATGGGTATTGTTTTCCCTGATGGCGGCGACGTCGACGTTCGCCGCGGGCCGAGCCATTCCGGCCTGGACTCATCGATGCTATCGCTGCGCTATGTCTCCTCCCGGGGCCCGGTTTTATAACCCTGCCGGCTTCCTTCGACTATTATTTCCACAATTGTCAGATTTCTCGTTCCAGCGCTGCACCTCAGTTATCTTGTGTTCGCTCCTTTGTCCGCTACACATGCTCGTGTGCCGCGGGCAGCACTGTGTGGTTACGATTATCACGCGGATCCTTCAAGGTGCATCGTAAACCCGATCCGCGATCCTCGAGCTCCTGAGAACCGTCGTTTGGCCGAGGCTCCGAGGTGAGGCCTCGATAAGGCGAAGGCAGTGAGCAGTGTTCCCGCGGGACCGCAGCTTCCTTCCTTGCCTTCCTAGCCTTGCCCGACCAACCTTTCCGCGCTGCGTTATCGCACTCACGCATCGAACTCTGCCAATTTGCGGCGTCGACGCCGGCGGATTGTTGCGTCCGCAAGATTCCTTTATAAGATCAACAATAAACTTGGCTTTATTTCCGGTCAATTGTCAATATCGCGTGGCCAATTTATAGTTGGCTGTTAATTTGTCGTGATTCATCTCCGGATGCGGAGGAGCGACAGTGGCTGGACGAAGGCGGTATTTTCATTAAGCCGCGGCGAGTGCGGGTCTGGGCAATGCACAGAGTTCCGGTGAGCAAAGTGCACTCGGCTCCGGGCCCGGACACCGGACGCGACATTTGCTAACTTAATTTGTCGAGTGTAGAGGCAAGGGCGGCATGGCACATACCTTGCCCGGCGTCCGGCGGTGTTTCCGGAGCGCAAATCGCTAAATGGAATTCCTTGGACGCCGCCGACTGCGGATGTATCGCGCTCGCTGCTCGCCAACTTATAAATTACATTTACGGGATGAATTTTCACGGCATCTGTTACCTTCCTGCCATGCTGCCACACACTACTGCCACGTGCCTTACACACACACACATCATCATCACTTTTTCATTTTACTTTAACATCCACACATTTATACATATCAGGAAATCAATATGTACTTGTTCTCAAGCAGTGATTAATAAATAATGAAAATGAATCACATGCCAACATGTAAATGAAAATGGTATAGGTTTAATTGAATAGATGCCGATACATTAAGCATGTCTGTCATCAAAGTGAAAAGACAATTTCATGTGGATGTTTCGGTTGGCTTGCAAGTCGCGCTGCAAGACTCTCGTTCACGCTTGGGTGACTTGCGTTGCAGGGGAGACTTATCAGGGCAGGGGTGCTTCGCCCCCTGCGCCCCAGTCGCAGTGCAGCCACTAAATCACTCGGTCAGATAGCCAGGGCACCCCACGTCTACGTGTGGTATGTTCCAGAGTAGAGGTACCCTCAAACACTTACTGATACTTGCTATATGTGAGATCTGGGCTCAATAACTGTTAGATTCATAATAATGATAAGTTTTATTTATTTATTTTGCAATAAATTAAGGTTATCATATGTGTAAGACTATAATGGCTACTTTCAGTCTTATATATCTAGTCAAACTGTTGTTTCTATCAATCTTATTACCATAATAAATAGGTAACTTTACTTTGTTATGTTTGGTAAATAACTATGTGGAGCGACGTTCATCTGCTGGTAAAAAACGCAGGGAAAATCCATTTTGCGGTTATGAAATATCGCTCAACACATTTCGCTAAAACATAAAATCAGGTGAGGTTTATGAAGTGATAAATTACAGGCGATTGTATTTAATGTATCGCCTGTTCAGGGCGATATGTGGGACAGATTAATTGATTCCATTTTATTATATTTACTCAGCTAATGACGGTCGGTCATTAACTGGAAGTGCGGCGGTTCCGGCGCTAAAACTGCGAATGTCCGCAACCGCCGCGAGGGTCGCCGGTGTCGCAAGGTTTACGACGGCCGTGCTCTAATCATATCGCACTAAATCACCGTCGCCCATCCGCTATAACTTGTTTTTATTATACGTGCGGCCGAGATGACCACCGAAACACTCTTTCCCTGCGCGATCGTAAAATCTTGCAATGTTATGCACTTGTGAAATTAGTTTTACATAAGGTTTATAACATGATTTACTGCTTGCGCCAGACGGGACAACGCAATAGTTTATAAAATTAGTTGTGAATAAATGCAAGGAGGACGTCAGTAAGACGTGCACATTGTAGCAATCCAGATCCAGATGTAATAGAATCGCAGTAAAAGAATAAATGAGCAGTTGATAGTGTTGGTCGGTTTTTGTGGGTTTATGACGGACGGAACGGAGCGAGAGAGCGAAGGTGCCCTTCGCCTTCGACAGGAAAGTGGTTCTGGATGGTTTTATTGGTTTAATGAGGGCCGCGACTGTGTGGCGTCGCGGCGGCGTCGCGGCTGATAAGAGCCGCCGGTGCGGAATGGCATGGACCAAGTCCACATAGTCCGTCTTGCTTGGCCGCTATTAATTTACTCTCCGGTCGCGCGTGTGCTCGCCGCTCGCCGTTCGCCACTCGCCCGCCCGGCATTGTCCATATCTGCGCATCTCCCGTTTTATTTCTCTGGCTCCGGACTCTGATTCTTTTTTTCGTTCCCGTCCGGGCATACGAATGCCGCGGCGATACAGTATTTCCTTTTTATTATGAAAGTCTTAAAAGAGAATGACTGGAAATCTCGACACGAATGTTGATTCCCGGCGCTCGTGTGGAGGCGCCGTCTCTTTTGCACTCGTTCACTCGTTGCTGCCCTCTGCTCGGCTGCGCCCCCGCCGCCCTTCGCTTCCGACCTTCGCGCGCGATGCGCACACAAAGCGAATGACTGGCAGCGTGAGACAATTCAGACATTTGTAAAAAAGATATAAAGGCGATGCGAAACAATAAAACTCTTTGCCTAAAATTAGTCTCGCTCTTCTGTTTTCGCAAAGAAGACAAATCGTTCCGAAAGTCTTTTGTTGCGCGCGACGGCAACGGCAGCGGCGGCCGTACCGCGTCGGACCCGGGCTATTCTTCCATTGCAATTAGGAGCATCGCAGCGCGCTCTCTGCTCTAGGTACATTTTTAATTCCCCGATCCAGTCATTATAAACACAACATTAATTATCAATTTCAGTCGGGTACGTAAGTCGCGGCGCCCGCTGTCCTTTCTCCTTCCTCCGTCCCCGCCACCCCGCGCGGCCCATTGTTCCTGCGCGCTCGTTCTCTCGGTATTTTTAATTGGGATTATTGCAGCGCTGCGCTCTCTTTTATTCAAATGAAACTTGCCGAGCCATTTAAACATTAAAAGTGTGCATAATTATTACATCTCACTTTTACAATTGTTTGCTGAAATTGGTAATTTGCGTGTAGATTCATTGTAGTCGCGGCTTAATGAGCGGCGTTGCCACTAACGATTCATTTATGCAGATCGGATAGTTTTATTTCGGCGCCACCACAGCCGCACTCTTCCAGCCAATGGGCCCAAAAAATTCATCTGATAACATTTCTCATTCAAAAATCTCGCCCATGAAGCCAGAAAAAACATATTCACCCACATAAACAAAGCCATTTTGCTGGCCTCCACAACTGATTTGAATCTTGCGGCATGTTCCCCATCCCCGACGCCAGCGTGGGGGCGAGGCCGGGGGCTTCCTTGTCGCCGGCATTCAGCTCATTAACCAGGTAAATTAAACCAGGGCCCGAGGTATCACCTGGGAACCAGCGGCCCAGCCCATTACACAACTGAGGGCACAATTACACTGCGGCGATGTCACGATTGATGCGGTGAGCGGTGAGCAGCCGAGGCTTCATTCGGAGACGCTTGGTTTTATGTTACCTCGAGGATTACACGCGCCTCATGTTTTCCTTACTTTCCAAGATAATTGCTTTATTTTACTTTCACTGAATGCTCACAATAAGCGCTAGTTTTTGTTGGTTTATTTCATATTGTATGACTAATGCAGTTTAACGTTTTGTTTATTTTCATTAATTGAACCAATTATTCTTGCCAGTGTAACTTCATGAAACAAATGTACTTTGGTATAAATAGCACACACATTACTTAATTCTTCAAAATGTTTCCGTTTTCACGGCAAATTAATTTCAAAATTTATACTTTTTATAATGGTATGCGCTGCGTGACTTAAACGAAAAAATAATTACAAAGAAAGAAAAATATCTGCAAAAAGCAGCTTGAAAAGAAAGAAAAACAATAAAAACAAAAATAAATGCGATCATCATAAATTTTCCAGGAAAGGTGTTCTCGTTTAAATGCAAAATAATAAGACACGCAGAAGGCAGAAATTCCAGAGGGCGTCTTACCGGTACCACAAACACACGGACAAGTAAATAAGCGACACAGAAACAATGCGAAATTTTGCGCCGCGCCATTTCGTGACTAATCGAAGAATTTAAAAACCAGAATAGATGATAACATTTCAAATTTCATTGTAGCAACTATTTTACTTCAATATTGAGATTACAAAGAAAATACATTATCAATTTTTTAATAAAATATGACATTAGTTTTTATATAACAATCTATATATTTATAGTTGGTAACACTGCGCACATCTGCGCTTGCGCCGCCTTCATCCTGTAATCATAAACGTCAAATAGTTTGTCATTTCTTGTTTTTGAAGAGTAAGAATTATTATTATTAAATCTTGACAAAAGTAATCGTATAGTGTGCAACTCGCGCAGAATTACCCATTTCAAGCTCGAATGATTTAAGCACTCGACTTCGTCTCTTGATAATACTCTCACAACTCGCGTGAAATAGATAACTTTCTGCACTTGTTGCACAATATACTATTATAATATAAGTATTGCTTAACTCTATTCCTATTCCAAAACAAATTTAAATGATACGATTTATAAAGTGAAATTAACTTTATTTTTTATTATTAATGTTATAAGTACTCGAATCAACATTTTCTGTTATTTATTGAAATAGTTTCTACCCAATTCAATTTGGGAATTGATAGAGAAAGATCTAAGATTATGAAAATAGCAAATGACACAACTGTTCTAGTGGTTCAGTTATAAATATTTGTAATGAATAACTTGTAATAATAATGAACAGTGTCCATAAGCAGCAGGTCGTAAAAGACAGCAGGAGCACCTAAAGAGACTCCGCTGCCGAATTCATTGAGTTAGCGGGCGCGAGCAACCACGGGGATATAAATTACAACTCCAGGCTCGGGAACCCGGCCTCACGTGAGTCTCGCGTCTCTCCGCCTCCGCAGCGCGAGACCTGGAGCCTCGAGGTATTTTAAAGTTAATTTAAGATGTACAATAGGTTACAATAGTACGGCGAATGAGGTAGTTAGCATTCAGTGCGACGCGGCAATACAACATGTCAGTTTCTTAAGAAAACACAAGTTCGTGCGCTGCTGTCTCTCAAGAAGATGTTTCGAAGACGAGACGTTTCGTTTGCACACCGTAGGGCTTATTATTTTATCATGTGAACTCTCATCGTGATATGGAAGAAATAAACTTCGTAATTTACCAAGATGAAATCTTTTACCTCCGTGTTCTTAAATAAACAATACGCCATTCCTTCGCTTGTTTTCATTTTGAAGAAGACCAGCTAATATTACATTTTTATAGTTATTTAAATTATTATTAATTGTAGCACTCTACTCTCTGTGAGTACCAACCATCATGCCTCCTAACGACTCCTGTGCACGAATTGAGCATCTCAGTTTTTTTATAATTTCAATCGTAATCTTAACTTGGGTCATATTTAGGGACAAATACATAGACACAGCGATCACCGATGCTGTGCTATTTTGACAACTGTCAAACAAAATTATATGGATTATATTTAATTTATTCAGTTGTTCTTTAGATTTTCTTTCATGAGTAGAAATAATCTGATGTATTCAACACATGGCCAACAACGGTACAAAATCAATTTAATAAGTTTCATATAAAAATTATAGCCAATAATACTCTACATCTTTTTGAATAAAACAAAATTTACACTAATACATCTATTTACTTAGAAATGTCGGAAAAACTTGATAGAGCTTCAAATAAACTACCATTTCTGGTGGATAGATTACTACCAAAATCTAATCAACTTGTAAATTAAAAACATCAAGTTATAAATATAAAATATGAAAATGATATTGTCAATAAAATCAGAGTGGCTACTACATAAAAACTCTAGCCAACATCTTTCTTATTATAATAAATTTTAGTCTAACTCATTTACAAGTCCAGTTAAAATCATGTAAAAGAAAATTGTGTATTTCACTACATTTATATATTAAATTCTATCATGTTTACCTCTCGCACATACATATATGTAAAGAAGGTATTATGTTTATGTTGCGGAATGATTAGATTTTGGAAACTGGTTGATTATTTGATGACTTATCAGGGTTTTTAGGCATATAAATAAATATAGTAAACTTCATTGTAATCAAAAAATGTAGAATAATATTACCAAACCTACAATTTTTATTTGAAATATTTTACTGTCATCAGATTCAAAAATAGAGTTCGTGATACTAGCCAATATCTTTATGTTAGTGATTTTTGTTAATTTATTATTATTTCAATTGTTATTTTTCCTTAAAATATTCTTTAAAATAACAGAATTTAAGATACAATTAAATTATGTACAAGTACAGTAATCCCTTTGTAAGATCAGAACAATTTTTTTCAAAGTTATTCTGAGTCTTAATTGGAGCAAACTACCACTTTCGGTTGATACACAGAGACTCACAGACGTCATCGTGTTTCGTGTAAATAGTGAAATTGTATTTTAAGGATCCCAAAACGTGCTTATCTGTTGAAAACACACTAGCGAAAATTTTTACCCATCACAATACCTTCTGTATAGAAGGTAAAAATGTATATTGAAACATTTAATACAGACACGTCATCTTTTCTTATTTTAAATAATTAATAGAAGAAGTAATATTAATGACAATCTGTATGATTTTTTGTGAGTTTGTAGATTTAATAAAGAGTGCAGTAGTTCGCAAAATAGAAATGGAGTAAAAATAAAGAGAGTGAAATTTAAATTGTGACCGTATTAAACATTATCTAGCACACATGAAAAGCAAAGCAGGACCGCTGCCGTAGGGCGTAATACTTTTATTCGTTTCGGCGTGTTGCCGTCGAAATGACAAGTTATTTTATTCGCGCAAAAAGAAGAAAAAAGTGTGAAAGCTTTTCACATTTTTTCACAGAACACTTCACGCAGCATTTGACATTTTACAGAAGGATCGCAACAGGTTTTCGCCGCACGTATGGATCGATTTCGATTAGAGTGCTTTTGAAAAATATGGCGAGTTTAATCTGCCACCCTCGGTCACGTGCAACTCGCGAAATAAAAAGGTTACCTCGACGCTAATCCGCTCTTTTAATTATTATGACCGCCATAAAAATTCGTGAGTTACGATCATATTCTCTGCGCCAGTGTTTTGCTTTTCGCTGCTCGTTTTTCTCTCGTGCAGCACCTACTTATATTATAATAGCTTCATTTTGTTTACAAATTAATTGAGTTTGTTTTTCTTCAGTAAGTTTATGCAAAAGAATTGTTTGACAAATGTGAGTCATGTGTTTTTGATGTTTATAGTAAATATAGCGTATAGGTTATATAGCTGTCGTTGCTTATGAAGTCATAAATAATTACTTATTATATTTAGCGCATATTACACTGCGACAGTTTCTATTTTATGTAGGCGGACACATAATTTAATTCGTACATTTACTATTACAGCAATGTTTTTATTTTTGTTTAAACGTAGGTACATATTTCGATACTTTAATCATAAATGTTTCCTCAAATATTAGCTAAAAGATAAAATTTGGTTACGTTTCAAATTTCCATGTAAATCCCGGTTTACACGTTATCGTTATAATGTCCGGCAATAATCAAAGGTTACTTTGTTTTGACTTTTAGGAATACCTTTACGAGGAAATGGGACAACAGGTACTCTTGTGGTTTGCGGTGACCTATTAGGTATAGAAAATTGAATTCAATTTTGATTAATAATTTGTACAAGTTTGGTTGATTGCTTTTAACTGCTGCTGATGATGTAAAATTGCCTAGTTCACGAAATACGTGTTTAGATTTTTTTATTTATATTTATTCGCTTGAGCGAATTGATTTTATTTTATTTAATTAGTTCTTAGTAAGAGAGATATTGCGAAATTTCACTATCATTTTCAAATTTCATACTTAGAATTTGAATGTCTAAATGTTGATAACTATCTATCAACCGGAAATGATAGTTTATTTGACGGCCAATACGGTTTTTTGAGCATATCTTTCAGTAAATAATTAAGTTATAATAAAAATGTTGCAAAATAATAATAACCACAATTTTTATTTGTAAATTTTTTATTTATTTTATGTCATTTTAAAATTGTGTATATGTATGTGTGCAACAAATAAGATTATTTTATTATTTAATTTAATAAGAAAGTATTTGTCAAATAATAATTGTCAGTTTTGACTATCCTTCTTAGAAGTAAAAATAATGAAATAATTATTTACGTTGTAAGTCCGGTATATGCGTTTTTACGATACGAATAAGATGTGTCCGGACGAGGCGACAAAGGAGCCGAGTCAAAAAATTCTAAATGAGTACCGTCAAAATCATTAACAGACGTATAACGTACAACTGTTTATTTCAAACCTGTGTTGCATTTATATATGAAAGTTTGCTTTCTTTCTTAAAAAAGTCAGGTCGTCTTCATCTTCATAAAAATGATAGCAATCATTTTTGTTTTGTTGACAATTGTAACATTTGTCAAAAATGGATACGGAAATAGTATATTGTACAACGAGCATGGAATGGTACTCATTTCCTACGAGTATGAAATGGACATTCCATGCGAGTTGTACTCTATACTTTTTCTACGACCACGATATTATTTCCTGATTAATTTAATTTTAATAATAAATTTGTCCCGCTTTCATCATTCCAATACTTGACAATTATAAATAAGTATCCTAGCAATGGCATCTGTAATGTAATGAAATGAAATGACCTGTATTGAAATACCCACAAAATAAATTCATTTCTCACGATGCTTGCAATGTACCTCATTACCCTAGCAACAACAAACATGCAATGAGCAGATTTCTAAGTGGTCATAGAAAGACGATATACTGGATCTAGACCAATTAATAATATATTGCTTAGCAACGATACAGTACCATAATACATTTACCGGACTGAAATCATTCCGATAAAAATGTAAATATGATACAGTATGAAATAAATAAACAATTACGATTGTCCTAGGATTGGAAGCGACACTTTTAACTTCCATGGTCAATGATAACCAAATAAATAAATATTGTGAACCGCTTTTATTTAAAGCATATTTTTACCAAAGTAATACAGAAATTTGTGTAGTTATCATTTCATGGAAAAATGTTTAATTTTATCAAAGAGGAAATGAGACGCTCTCTAGACGTTTCGTGATCTGTTTCTAATTCTGCGCGACGAACAATAAAATCAAAGCCCCGTAAAATGTGCGCGGAGACAATACGCCTACTTCCTAAACCAATAAACCATTTACCCGATATTAGCATTTTACAAGGTAGTGTCCCGAGTCCAGCCATCAGTTAACCAGATGTACTCGCACTGCGCTAACCCCGGCCGTGCGAATAACCGATGTCCGCGACCGCTGCATCGCTCCCGCACATCATGTAACCGTCTCTCCCCGTTCGGTATTGATTATACACGACAGGAATCAGGTACGACTGCGAGGACCTGTGGTCGACAGATGTTATGAATGGAAAGGCCCGTGACAATTGCCCTCGTGTCACCTTGGGACCAGTGTTCGGGGCCCCGGACTCGCTCAGTGTTTGCGAGAGCAGCGTTGAACATTTGGCGAACAGTTGTGCCCGTGGTAATAAAAATGCTTAGGTGTCCGTGGTCTGTGCCCGTGTCCGTGAAAACCTAATAAATTTACCTCCTGGACCACCAGTTTTTTCTGCGAGTGATATTTTCTTTTATTCTGTCTTCCTCTCAACAAAAAGTTTAGTTTTTTGACTTTTATATTTTCATTTCAAAGACCCCGTAATTAATTTGTGCGCTAAAATTCGTACACATTTTTGCTATACCAAAAAGTAATAAGTAATGTTGGTTAATTAAAAGAAAACAGTTTGCATCTGTAAATAATTAATATCAAAATTTGTACGCGAAATAAAATATTAATATGCAATAGGTGCATTTGCCCCGTGGGTGTTTTCCCCTCCCATCTCTCGCTCGTCGATTGCAATAGCCGGGGGTGAGTGAAATGCAGCGCTACACGAAGGGGTTGATGCATTTACAAGTGAATACAACTTCCCCTCTCGCTTCTACCCCAGCGCCGCTGCATCTCCTACAAATTACGTGCTATATTCATTCATCTCGTTCTGCAGAATCTTTCTGTTTAATGGAAACACAAAAGATGATTAGATATTGATGTTTACCTAAAGTACTTGCTGAAGATATGAATGTTCTGGGCTCTTTTCACCCTGTACTGGACTTTGATACAGCTTTCTCTAGATAATGTTATCTGAAAATATACAAATAATGTATTTAGTTTATTAATGTAGTAAATGAGTAAATAATTAAATGTTTGACTTCCTTTGTAGTAAAGTAAACTTTTCGTGGGAATGTGTGCGAAGTGAAAAGTATTACAAAATATTTTTCGCTTGACTCATTGAAAATTGTAATCTCTATAACGAAGAACTTGAGGGTAGTGCTTTCTATCTAGGTAAAAAGGTTACCTAAGTGATTATGATGATGATGGTGTGGGGGTGAAAAAATGTCGATTGGCATCTGACGTGCGGAATAGGCTAATCCAGTTGAAAAATTAGGTTTTTTAAGATTTAAATTTGTATCGAGTGCTATATATCATTTTAATATTGGTTGGGGGCGGGTGGTGAGTTCGTGCGTAGCCGGCGGTTTTCGGAAGCGTTCGAGAGCGACGTCGGTGTCGAGAGTGGGGCGCCGTTGCTGTTGGCCGCGCCGCCGGGAGGGCGCGCCGGCCGCCAGTGCCGCTCGGGCAAGCGCGCAGTCTGCAGCCAGCCGTGGGCCATGGTGGCACGTAGTGAGAGCATGTTCGGTTGCTACGACAGTTACAGTTACCGGCTTTGGAGTCTGGCCAACGTTTGGAGCACCTGTCACTGTGAGTACCCACCATATACCTCTTTACACGTTGCCGTTGTTGTCCACCTCTTCGCGGTGTGTCTTCACTCTCGTATTGAACTTCGTGCGTCACGTCATCGTCTGTGCAGTAATTAATAAGCGCGGCCGGGTCGCGGGTCAAGCCACACGTGTTCCATCGCTGTGAACAAGAATGCGTTCTCGTCCGCCGAGTCAATTGGTCTGTTGTGGCAGTGCGGAGGTCAAGTGGACGGGCCACGAACCTCCTTGGCTTGCGTGCCACTTTTTATTAGTTCATAAACATCCACTGACTAATTCTTGTCAGTCTGTCAGTGTCGCGACGCTAGCGTCGCGCTCCGGAATCGACTGATGTGTACAGGTGTCCGCACCTGGCCGCCGCGGTCCGCCCACACCGGGGCCACCTGTCGAATCCGCGCCGCGCTCTGCACAGGTACAAACGATGGGCGGAGTCTACGCCACCTGTTCCATGCCATTGGTCTGCCACCTGTAATGCAAGGTGCTCCGGACGCTCAACCAATAATCACATTGCCCGGACCCGGCTTTCTTACTCGGCCAATCGCTTTCTTCACTTATAATCACACCTTACGGTTCACAGACCTTCATATACGCCATTTCGTTTCAACATCATTTATAGTAATTTTAAAATCATAAACATATATATTACATTTTCCAAATAAAATATATTTTAAGACAATATCGCATGTACCTAATTTATATTTTTTATTAATACCTATGCACATAATTTATCAATAATATGTAATTTATACGTATTAGTTATGTTGTAATGTCATATAAAATAGTAGCGAGTAAAAAAATCATTCGGCGTCTGGCGTTCAAAATTAGTTCTGGAAAGCTCCGCTTGACGGCAGCACCGATTGGTGCTGAGCTCCACCGCGTTGAGATTCGACAAGTGGTAGTACATCAGGCCAAAAACAAACGAAAGAATTCAAATATATATTTTTGTGACATTTCCTTCGATAAAACAAAACATACAGTTCTCTTTATTTACTGATTACTATGCCCACATTATTAAACACAATGCACTCTGCAATATCTTATCAAGGGAAGTCCTGTGACTCACGGGCGCTGAAATCATGTGCTCGCAGTCACCTTTAGACCACAACTCGACCGCCGTGTATGTGAAAATAATCGTTTGTTTTATTTTTTGGTGACGCGTTTGTATTCACGATGAATTCGTGCATAGTTGGACTCCCTCCAATTAATTCTTCCTTTGTCCGGTATACGACTTTTTCCCAAAAATAATAAAAATGTTCGCCGTCAAAGGATGTTGTGTATCTCGTTAACGTGCTAAATAGCTCGTTGATGATTTTAACTCATAACGGACGTATGCATTTCGTTAATAGGTACGCGTTATTTCTATTTTACACGTGCATGAAAAACACGCTATTCTACGAAAAAAAGACAGGACAAAATTATTTTATTAGGTGTTTCCATAATGAGTTTGTAAATACTTTTTCAATTACAGTAGAGCGGACGATCTGTAATTCAGATTCGATTTTTTATATTTAGCTTATACTTACTGTACAATACAGTATTTTCTCTTTAAATAAAATATGTAGAATTTAATTTATATTCAATAGTTTCACTTATCTGTTTCTTTTCTCTAAACATCACAGTGATATATGACCAATTGCAGCTAAAAATTTGCGTTAAAGACACCCAACAATATATTCTATAACACTGTTTTAAAAACTACATTCTTCAACTTAAAATTGAATAACTATCATTTCATACGCCGCGTATAGAATAAATTCGACGAATTAGAGCCGCATATTAGCGTGTTATATGAAGTATGTTGATTCATTTACTATGGTTACATCTGTTTGTTTTAATTTTATTTTCAACAGTTTTGTATATGTATTTTTTGTGTAATTTCAAAAATCTTATAGAAAGTATAGTCTACAATATGTAACGGAATGGCATATCCCACACTTCGGCTCGGACTACAAACTTTTTGCTCGTGTGGAATATGTGCCATTCCTTTACTTGTTGTAGAATATACTATTATTGGTTCATTTCTAAACTCCGGACACGTCAAAAATCCGGATGTGATCCGGTCCCAATTAATCGGGGTTATTGACGCTCTTTTGTATTTTATTAGATGTATCCATAATATACCTATACAATTCTTAAATAAAAATATGTACGGTTAACGTAAAAGGATTTCAAAAGGTCTTTATTTAGATGCAATTGCTTTTTGCATATTTAAATGAAATACATTCTTAATGAAAGTAAATAAAAATACATTTGTTGATTTCATGTCTAGAATAATAAAAAATATTTGATGGACAAAATTATCGAATATATAATTATGATGAATCAAGGAAAAAGTAAAGATGGTTTTAGTTCACAAAATAAAATTTGCTGTCTCTGATGTTATTAATACATACCTAATATTACTCAGAGAGTGCAAATTTTATTTTGTGAACTAAAATCATCTTTAGTTTTTCCTTGATTCATCATAATTAAATATTAGATAATTTTGTCCATGAGTAAATAAGTTATGGCAGTGAGAACATGTAGATAATAAGAGTTCATAAAAAAGTAAAGGTAACTAATTAATATTTGTGTTATATTGAGAAAATCAGTTTACCTGGATACCTATGTCAAACAAATTTGTTTGACGTATATCATGACTTTTACGTATTTTTTTACCTATGATGGAGTAAGCAAAATAAGAAAATTATCATATGACAAATTCAATAATTCCCTGTTGTGTTTTTTGCGTGAATCAATCTTCTAACATAGCTATTGTTGATGCAGTTCCCGCGTTAACAAACGGCGTTTCGAAGGACGGCGAAGAAGCGGCAAGCGCCGACTTCATCAAATGCCCGCAGTGCCAGAAGGGTTGCGGCAGCTTCCAGGCGCTGAAGGAGCACATTGAGGTGTGTCATCCGCACGCCGTGCCCGAGGAGGCCAGCCCTGCACCTCTACCTCCTGCTGCTGCCGCCGCCGCCGCGTCGCCCCCGCCCTCTGGACCATACGCCTGCTCGCAGTGTACCACTTCCTTCTCCACCAAGGATCAGTTGGAGAAACACGAGCTTCTGCATTCGCCGAATGCGCAAGTGGTGAGTGTGAGTCACGATTTTATTTTTAGTTTTCACTTATTTTATTACCTGTTAATATTAGTATTAATTCTCAATTATATAGTTTAATGAAAAGAAAATTATTAAATAGAATTCGTAGATAATAAAAAGTGCAAGTTAATTTTCTCTCAAAGCGGTACTTACACTTTATTATAATTTATAAATTAATATTACAATTTTGGAAAACAGATAGTTACATAAATTCATTATTGCTCGTAATTTTTTGTCTACAAAAATATCTGATGTTGTGGGCACTACATTTTTCATTTTAGGTGACAAAATAATGACTAATAGATCGTTTATTTAATCAATTATAATTTTTGATTTACACATAATAATACCAATACCTACAAATAAATTTCAATTCTTAGGGCCGGCGTTTCCATCTAAGAATAAACTTCAGAATATATTATTCGTCGAATAAATAAAAAATTACAGCTAGAACAATAACTATCATTTGAGCTATGATTTCGATGCGACATTTTTCATCTAATCGGCGAATAATTTATTCGGTATTTTATTAGTATTGTTTAAAAATTTTCTAGCAATAATTCATTTCTTAATAAATTTTTTGCCTAGCACGACAGTGGTTGTGGGTTCGAATCCCATTGAAGAGAATGGTCATTTGTGTTCACATAAATTCACAATCATCCACTCGTTAAGCGACATGTAACCAAAAGTAGTTAGTCCGCTTACCGTATTCATAATATAACATAATTCAAACATATTGAATTTATTAATTGGAATATATTTATTACTAAATAACATTATGTATTTAAATTTAAATAAATAAATAATAAATTTATTTTGGTAAAGTTCAGCTATTGCTAATCTTCCACTTAATAATTTCTCCAACACAAAAAAATATTCAGAAATGCAAAATGAAACTAATTTACAAATTTATTACTGTCCAAAAACTGGTAAAAGGAGAAAGAGAAAAAAATATAGGAAAATAAATAAGCAAACATATTAGGAACCACAGAGAAGATAACTTTTCAGTTTATTGCTAAAATTCCCGATATTATAATGTTTTATGTAATCGGGTATTTTATTATAAATAGAGGAACATTGAAAACTGAAACAGCTCTGGATTTTTAAAATTTATATTTAGGGATATGTAGCAAAGCTTTATCTCGCAAAGTCCGAAAATTTAGATTGAACCTGAAAGAAATTTTATCTATAATATTGAAGGATTTGATAGTTAATAATTCTTAGAATGAACACTTTGAAAGAAATTGTTTGTATTATTTACGATTTCCGTTCTGTTGAGCTACAGCTACATCATAAATAGTTTTATTTATGATTTTACTTAAATATATTAGAATGACGGGTTATCCGGTGATAGGGAAACCACACATCAGCGTCGGCGACTCGAACGCGAATCGCGTCTGGGCAGGCAGGCGTCAAGTGGCCAGTTAATATTTACACGCCATCTCACAAGTGGGAGCGTGACACCATTTACATTACAATCTGTACAAGGATGCCAATAAATGGTTTTACGCGTATAATCCAAGGAGGTGATGTCATAATGAGCAACGCAGCTGTAGCAGTCGAGTTTCGAACGCGGAGCGTGAGAAAGACACGTGGGGCCATGCGCAAGCTCTACTTCTTGAAAAATTACTTTTTTTATACACCTGAATCTTCTTTCTTTTTCCCTCCCGCTGTTGCATCTTTTCTCGCGCTCTGCTTTTCTCCGTCGACGGGAATGACGTATGTACACACCAACACATGTTGAATGAAAAGTTTTTGACCTGACCGTATGTTACCAAAACAAAATGCCTGTTATTTCTATCCCAGATTCCCGCGCTACTCCAACTTTCTGTCTCCTACCTACTCAAACCTACGTATTTCATTTTTCTCTAAAAAAAAAAAAAAAATACATTTACATAACTTTGTCAATGTGTCATTTAAATTGATACAAAGTAAAACGTCGTCTTTGCCAAATATTACATTCCCACATTTAGCAATAATTAAATCTGTCAGCATTGAAATAAAATTTTGTGAACCGACAAATGGAGAAGCAAAGAAGTAAATATCATTCGTGAGAACTGAACAGCTTTATGGCGAAAATGTCCGTCAACTAGTAATTACAAACAGAAATAAAAATCTTGTCCCTGTTTTACAAGATGGACACGTGTAAGTTTGCGACAGCGCATCGCACAAGAAAACCGCCGATTCACATGTGTGCGCTATGCGTCCCGTGTGAATCTCACTGTTCTGTTCGCTGCCATTTAATAACACATTCCGTGCACTTGCGTGTACGATCAAATAAAACCATCGGCTAAAAGATGTGTTTGTGTAACCTATTTATTTCCCGTTAATGTATCGCCGTATGGTTTCTGCATGCTCTCGTACACATGGGCCTGTGAACGAGTTAACACTAAATCGATATGAAAAACCAGAATACTGTAAACAACACGTCACATTTTTTACCTTTTTTAATATTGTCAGAATTGTTATTAAAATTTTGTTGCGATTATTTTGGATGGAAACGTTTGATGTTTAATAAACATTAGATTAATATGTAGGACAAATTTTAATCGCGATTCACGCTAAAATTACTAATTGATAATATTGTTATTGTTGCACAATATTTTCAAATATTTTTTTTTACAGTCCTGCAAAGTTTGCCATAAAACTTTTGCCAACGTTTACAGACTACAAAGGCACATGATTAGCCACGATGAAAGTGCCATCCTCAGAAAATTCAAATGCACTGAATGCGAGAAAGCATTCAAATTCAAACATCACTTAAAAGTAAGTAATCATTTTCTCACAATTATCAAAAAGCACAAGCAGTTTTGTACAATTATCAGAAATTATTAAAAGTGAAAATTATCGTGTTTTAGGAACACATCCGAATTCACAGCGGTGAAAAGCCATTCGAATGTGCGAACTGCGGGAAACGTTTTTCGCACTCGGGATCGTACTCAAGTCACATGACATCGAAGAAATGCTTAGTGATGAATCTAAAAATGGGTAGAAGTCGCGCAGCAAGTGGTGCCAACTCTCTGCTGGACAAGAGTCCATCACAAGCATCGCGAGTTCCCAAACGACCGAGTGCTGCGTCTCTCAATAACAACATCACCACAAGTCCCAACCATAACTCGTACTTGCCGATCCTGCCCAAATACACCGAGGCAGCAGCAGCGGCGTTTCTCTCCGTTATGGCTCCTCGCGATTCTCCTTACCCTCCTCCCGCCTCCGCAGCCGCAACATTACATCCCTTCTACATGACTCCCCCTGGACTGCACCTTGGTGCCGCTGCCCACCCCATCTCTCCGTACACGATGTCTGCGTCCCTTGGGCAACTCTTGGAGCAGCTTCAAACTAGCACCGGCTCACATTCTCCTAGAGCACATCCCGCTGAACCTGCCGACCACGACAACCGCCCCACATCTGCACCTGGTGCCACTGAAGAGGATAACAAAGAAACTTCCAGTGGGAGTGAACTTGTTATGGACACGGACGAGGCCGACAGAGAAGAAGATCATCGTAGAGCACCGTCCCCCGAGTCTAATAGTGGTGACCTCGAGGCTGTGAAACGAATTCTAGAAACTGTGAATGCTACAGTGACAAAGCAATTGTTGCAGGCCAACATGCAGAAACTTTCCACAGATTCTCCTAATAATAGTGATTGTCGTAGTATTGCGTCGCCTACGTTATCGATAGATGAAAAATCTCAGTTTCATTGTAATGCGTGCAAGAAACAGTTTACTTCACACTTAGAGTTAAACTCTCATGATTGTGAGAATAGTGTTGAAATTAAAAGCGAGGGTTTGGCAGCCAAATTAGAAGAATCCGTACATGTGAAAAATGATGATGTTTCCATAAATGGTAATATGAGCGGTGGAGAAGAAGATCATGATACGGACAGCAAACATAACGATAAATCTCACGATGATTATGACATTGACAACGAATCCGTCACAACAACTGACCATGTCGCTGAAGATGGTCGGAAAGTACGCGTGCGATCTCTGATTGCGGACGAACAGTTGACGATATTAAAAGACCACTACGCAATGAACCCGCGTCCGAAACGGGAAGAGTTGGCTCGCATTGCCGAGCGCATAGGTTTCCCGGTACGAGTGGTTCAGGTATGGTTCCAAAACACACGAGCCCGTGACCGCCGTGAGGGAAGATTGGTGCAAATTCCTTACAGCCCAATTCCTCCCGCATCATTAGCGTCATGTTTTCCTCAGTCAATAGTGCCTTCCACCTCTCCGCACATAGCTCTTAGAACACTGCCGTATGGGCAGACCTCGCCGCAGTACCAGAGCAGTTCCGAGCAGCCGCTGGACCTGTCCACGAAGAAGGGACCACTATCGGTGACGTCGTCGCCGTCCAGTTCACCGCAGCGACCTGCTTCGGCGATCGCACACTCTGACTCCGGCGAGGAGGCCGTCAATCTCAGCCACAAGTCCTCCCGCAGCCCTACGCCTTTCCATCAGTTGCCTTATCAGCCCGTTCATTACCAGAGCTCAAATTGCTCGTCCGATTACCATCGTTCCCCGTCACCCTCGCCCCTTGCTTCGCTGCCACTGCACCAAGATGCGTTTACGAACGGCAGTCGTTTAGCAAGAATTCTAGCTCAGCCTGCTCATAGACTTGCTATGGCGGGTGTTAGCTCTGCCATGGGTCTGCCTATGGATCGCCTACTGCAATACAACCCAGACCTCCGTTCACCGCTCCTTCATGCTGCCAGTCCCAGTCCTAACTCTGAAAAACGGTCGTGGAAGATGGAGGAAAATGACGACTCCGGTGTGTCGCAGGAAATGTACACCGGCGACGATGATACGTTGTGTCCAACGAAGAAAAACAAGATGGTACTTCCGATGAAAAGCCTGAGCAACGTACTGATGACACCTGGTGCTCCGGAACCAGAAATCGAAGGACAATTCATCTGCGACCAGTGCGACAAGGCGTTCTCGAAGCAAAGTTCCTTGGCACGTCACAAATACGAACATTCGGGTATGTATCATTTATTTGCGGGGATTTTAATTTTATAATTATGTTAAATGACGTGAAAATAATAACGATGATTAATGTTTTGGTTTAGGTCAAAGACCACACAAATGCAACGAATGTCCGAAGGCATTCAAACACAAGCACCATTTGACGGAACATAAGCGACTACACAGTGGTGAGAAGCCGTTCCAATGCTCCAAATGTTTGAAACGGTTCTCGCACTCAGGTTCGTATAGTCAGCACATGAACCACCGCTACTCCTACTGTAAGCCGTACAGAGAGTAACTCGCTAAAGAGCTTTCACATCGCTCTCTGCTTGCCCACCAAGTACACCAAAAAATGCCAAACAAAGTTACACTAATGTAAATATAGCATATATTAATTATATATAAACGAGAGATTATAGAGAATTTATGAGATTAAATAATTCGAGTACATAAGTGTTTATGTATTGTTGAAAGTTACAGTGCTTCGATATTTTATTTTATTAAAATTATATTCTTTATATTATAAACCCCAATACAATATAATATATTTATGTAAAGGACGTAAGTTTTTCTATAATGATTGTCCAGTTGATCTTTTTAAAATAGTCGTAACGATGCCATAATAAGAAATAAAATTACCACACATACTTTCATAATGGGTTGTACGCGCATTTGTCTGCCGCTGTTTGTTTGACATCAAGTCCATCCTAGTCGTGTTGTCCATTATGAATGTATAGTCTGTTAAAATAGATCTCAGTCTCGTATATGTGTACATAACATGATATACTGATACTAAAGTAAACTATATAATAATATATGATGTCCGGTACCTGTGAGCCCAACTGCGCCAGCGCGCGTGCAAAGCTGACAACACTTATTTATTCATACATAACATAACATAACTGTAAGTCGTATCGAGTGCCATGATTCGCAATCAACTGTCTTCCACCAGCACTTAGCACTGCAGTGGTCGTCGCAGTAGCAGGCCGTGGGACAAGCAGGCAATTTATAGTCGCGTGCAATCGCTCACAGCGGACAAAACGAATTTCAAAGCGTTCACTGTTTGTTACCAATGATTATAGTCACTCAAAACATTTGTAACTTGTGATCAGAGTATATATAAATATATTATTTTTTTATTATATGTAGCAAAGATATTATAGTAGGTATATGTGAATTTCTTGTGTTAAGTGCCAAATCAACGAAGAACTAGCCTTTCTTGTAATTATTTATATACATTTGTTTGATAAACTAGTCCGAACCGACGCTGGTGTAAGACACGACTACACCACTGCAGGCAAGGTGTTATATGACAATACGTAGTATTCATAGATGCAACGATACAATGAATAACATGGTGCACACATGCTCATCTCGTTTTTATGTTATTTATTGTATTTCTACTCTTTTCTCTCTTCTTTTGCATTTAATTCAAACGCAGAATGAGTCCACCTTTCAATCTCAAAATTACCTTTAAGCGTTTGTATATTTACAATACTCATACTTCGAATATTTCGTACTGTATAATTTCTTGTAATCATTCCAAATTATGTACCTAACTGATTAATTTCCAGTGTGTGAGCTAATGCATAAGTTGACAATAATGTAGACTCTTTTATATAATCTATATAAACGTAGTGGAATGCTAACATACTATTACGATGCTATAGCATTTATTCAAACTCAAGGTATGTGACAACATTAGCCGCATTGAATTATATAAATATATAAAAATTACATTTTAAAAATATATATTATATAAATATATATTAGAATATATAATTTAAATATAAAGATAAATATTTGATCTAAATGTACTGTTGTATATATGTAAGATTCGCTGATCTGATATTATTAGGTTGGTGGTCAGACTCAGCTCACTAAGGAAGAGTCACAATTTATTTGGTATTTATTATGTATTATGTATGTCAGCGTTGTAAAATGTCGTCCGTTTCATTTGAAACGTACAAATTTTATTAATTCTCAATTTTAGGCACGAAAAATTTCATTTTATCTGTAAAATATACAAAGGTTCTAATTATTTTCCAGTAATACTAGCTAATATACTTTAAAATACTCGTTTTTATGTACAATATATTTTAAGATTATTATAAAATTACTTTTTAAATGAGTACTGTACTGGGATATAATTCAATTTTTGTTAAAGATCTGAACATTTTAATATCTAAGTAATATTTGTTTTAAATGTGCCATGAATTAATTTTATTTTCTGTAAATTTTTATAATAATTTACAAATCTTTTAGAGTCATTTTAAGTTCAGTATACATATTTTATTATATTAGTATCGATATATAGTTTTCTTTTATGACAAATGTTATATTATTTGTTGATTTTTTAACGTATAATTATGTACTACTATTCAGAATGGCTAGCATAACCAAAGACTTTGTAAAATATTTGGATTTATATAATTTTTATTCAGTTCATTTTTATTTTGTTTCTTGCCATTCTATCTGTAGTTTTATTGTATAATATTTGTTTCCACAAGTAGTTAGTGTTAAAATGGACCTAAGGGATGTATGTGTAAATTCTGCAAAATTGTCAAAATAGTAATAAAAAGTTGAATTATGTATTTTACTTCAACATAAATAAATATATATATAATATTGAATTATTTGTGTATCGAAATTAATTGGGTATCTTATTTACAGTATTATTTGGTTACATTTGGATACATATGTTTTAGCTGGATATTTGCATAATTCAAATTTTAAATAAATCAGTAAAAAGGATTTTATTATTTATAACTGTTTTGGTTTTGTTTGCATTTAGTTTTAATAAAAGTTTATTTTAAAATCATTTACTTTCGCGCTGTACTTTGAAGTTTTAGTTTTGTAAATATCAGGTAGGCTGCGCATACGTTATTGTTTTGTCCAGAGATGAGAATGTGATACAAGAAATGTAGAATTCAGTGTAGAATTAATGTCATTTGTTCCATTTGTACAGTCTTCGTGTAAAAGGTAAGGATTTTTCATATTTTGTAGCCGTAAGTGGATGACTTCTTTTATTAGACCCTAAAACACAGTAATTATGTAGTATCTTAATTATCAGTGCTTACAAAATTGATATTTATTTTATTGTTAATATATAGAACAGACTTCAATGAATATTTAGTAATATCATTGTTAGAAAAAATTGTTTTCTGCCCAGTGGTATTATTTACAAATTTTAACTTTTTGGTTAGGTAATGACAGATGACATTCAACGCGCATGCGTCTTTTGCCTTTTGCAGTAGAGACAGTAGCGTTCTAATATTTTCCACAAAAATAGATCTGAAGTAAAATTACAAGTCGTCTGAGTGATTGTATTTCTGTTTTATATTTTTTGTTATAATAGAAGTGAAAAAACAATTCTTAGCAAATATATAACAATAAATTTTGTAAACACTTTTAACATTTTAATTTAAAATATATGCCTTCAAATAATGGAATAAGAAGAATAAAAATAAAAATTGATGAAGTGGCAATAATAACTACATAAAACTAAAATTTCTACCTTATTAACAGTTTAAAATCATTATAATATATTGCTGAGTAATAACTTTATAAATATTTTGAAGCCAAAACAGAACTCAAATCCGCGCCACTTTTGCTTTTGTCCGTTGCACTCGGAGAGCTAGATGCGCGCGCTGTGTCTTACAGAGGCGTAGAAAGAGATACATTTAAGGATAAAATATATTTCTTCTATTACTAAAGTGTTATTTATTTTGTACGGATTTTGTATATACAACATTTGAGATCATTTTAATAGCATAATTTTGAGATTGTAATGTTTAACTCTAAATATCTTGTTAAGTTTTTTTTTGAATGATTTATTGAATATAATTTATTTATTAAAAGAAACGGTAAAACCGTAGTTTACGGCCAAGTATGACGTTAGCTACGGATCGCCAATGATATTTGGTGGATATGACAGTTTGGGGTGAACAACAAAAACCTAGTAAATTTGCATTCTGAAAATGCTGTTGAACAAATTCGTGTTTATTCAACCTTAAAACTAAAATAAATCTGAGTTTCTTCTTTTTTTAAATTGTGTTTCTTTAACTATGACCGGCTAAAGGAACTTGGATCTGCAGCTAACGTCATATTTGGCCGTAAACTACGGTTTAGCCAAAGAAACTTTAATAGTTATAAAATTACTGTAAAACATTTTTAATCTGTTTAAATACTCCTATTTTTTTTTATATAAGGGTAATTTTTTCATGTGCATGTGTAGAGTACGCCACTGGAATATTATGCCATTTCAGTTGGCTTTTAGAAATCCACTACACTACTGAAATGAAAGGCGAAGTGGAAGTGGTGAACGGTTGTGCACTTTGATATATTTTTTACACAGTGTAATAAATTCTGCATGAATTATTGTTTAGCAGAAACGTAAATTAACATCTTTGGTGCTCTACTCAAATAAGAAAACTATGAAAATGGATTTCAATTAAATATTTTAACGGTTTTGAAGTTGCTGCTGTTTAGGTACGATCATCCATTTTGAGTTCTTAGTAGCATTACACGGTTACACAAATAATTATGTGGACAGCTTTATAAGTAATTTTTAAATGTAAATTATATTTTTATTTATTACTTATACTATAAGCATTGTTATGAAATAGTGAAATATACCATTGTGTTTGGTTCATTAAAAAAAAATTAGTTAAAAGCAAGTTTTGAAATGGCTAATTTATGTTCTTGTATATTTAATAATTATATTTTTTCCAGCTTCAAAATACTGATACTTTTACTTTCAGAAGTACTAGTGATATATATTAAATTGTGAATAGTATTAATTTTGTTGATAAAATGTTATTCTGGTATATTTAGCTAGGTAAATATGTGACAAACTATGTTCATTATTTTCACGTATATTTTTTTTATATGTTCAGTGTAATTACTTCTTAAATTATGGTTTTATATGATATTGTGTGGTAACAGAATTATGAGTTTGTTACATTTACAGATTCAAGTTTGGAGGATTTAGAGCGGGAAGTGTGCAAAATGGTATCCACTCGTCTGATGTCAAGTGTCAGCAATAGTGGTAGTAGTGCTGGCGAGTCGTCAGGCCAAGGAACCAGTCATGAATTTGGGCCTGCGAAATTCACCAGACACAGTACTGTCATAGCAACTCTAGCATCTCAGTCTGCACAATCAAATATTGTAATAAGAGAAAATGACCCAAGCAAATGGATACCAGAACAGTCAATATTTTTACTGGATCTTCCTCAGGAAGTGCTCGAGAAAATCTTCAGTTTTCTTAGCTTTAAGAACATTGCACATCTGCGTCCAGTAAATTATTTTATTGTGCTATTTCTCTCACTGTTTTATATCTTTTTGTCTTGATTTAGGTTTCCCAGCAAATGGATCGAATCTGTGGATTAATACTTAATTCTACGTTTCAACGTCTACAAACTCAAATGCTGCATCGATTTCAAAACATTAAAAGCAAAATGCCTCGAAGGGAATCTGCAAGGCGAAACCACCCCCTAGCGTGCGAGTCCGATATTATTGAAACTCTTCATATGAGACTTACATTGCTGCAAATGTCTTTTGGAAAGCATATTGAACGAAGGCATTGTTGTTTCTTCCCGGGAGAAGTAAGTTAATGATTATGTTATATATTTGCATTGTTTATGAAACGATTTCCTGTTGTAGATTTTGGATGAAGTTTTTCGTATTTTACATTATATTAAAGTAACTCCTAAATTGGCAAGGCCTTATAAAGTAACAGATGAGTTGTTTGATTTATCTACTATGGCTATGGAATATTTTAAGGAGCACATTGAACCGAAATTACCTGAAATTGCTTACTTTAGTTCAGACTTTTTAGATTTCACAACAACGTTTTCATGTAAGTCTGTAATTGTTTTTTATATATAGGGGGACATTAAATATTGAAATACTTCATTTTCCAGCGGCTGGCACCAGTAAAAATTATTTGTGTTTGGAATCACCACCTCAAGAAGATGTAAAGGAGAAAGATCATTCATCTCATGATGACGTAATAGTAGAGGATCTCTCAGAACCTATTCCTCAATCAAACATGGTTTTGCGCAAACGAATTCGCAAAATCAAACAAGGTATGAAGCGTTACAACAGCCAGCTGTCGTTGCTGCGCCAAGATCTCCGCGCATGCAAGCGAAAAACCGCCGAGCAGCAGAAACAAATTGCAGAGCAACAGAAACAGTTGGCTGAGCAACAAAAACAAACCTTAGAATACGCAACTAGATTAGATGAAAACGACAAAAAGAACGAGGAGATTTCCCGTAAATTTAGTACTTTACTTCAAGAGTTGAATAAATGTAAGACTGAGTTACAATACTGGAGATCTAAATCGCCAGCAACGCCGCCCGTATGCAGCGGTTGCGGCAACGTGATCGTGCCGCTGCCACAAGAAGACCTGCAAGCGCTAGTGAACCAGGGAGTGATGCCCGAGGGCCTGGACCTGGGGCTGGCGTTGGAGGCGCCCACGCAAGAGATCGACTTTATCCCCATCGCGGGCACCGACGAGCCCGTCGCCGCTGTCGCCGAGCCGGACTCGTGGAACGTGGAGGGCTCCAAGTGCTCGGAGGCGAGTAGTGCGGACGAGGCTGCGCCTTCGACGCACGATTCGCCCACCAAGGGCCCGGGTAAGAGGAAAGCTGCTGACGCCGAGCCCGTAGAGACGCCTACTAGTGCCCCCGAGGCCAAGAAGCCGCGTCGTCTGCAGAAGGGTCGCAGCAAACGGGTCAAAGTTTAGATAGAGTAGCAATCGATTGATCTCAACAGAATGGTAAGATTGTTTTATGAACAAGAATTAGTTATCATTTTTTGGAAATTCATTTCATCAGAAGGAAAGATTTACTTTTAAATATGGGTTTTTAGTATTTTTACACGTAATTCTGACATTGCACACTGATTCTGGAACACAAGTGATAGAAAGTGAGCGTTTAGTTTTGGATCAAACTGACATTTCATTACGTGTGAGTAGAGTTCGGTGTTTCGTCGGTGTACTCTGATTAGGTTAAGGATTGATTGGTGGGTCAGATATCGCAGTGTGCTCGCCGATTCACAACATCCACCGCCGCTACTGACAGAGTTACAGATTCTAAATACGAGTACTTGCTGATGCTGTGCAATCAGTAAATCATTTCATTTTATTATTATAAACACATTAAACATTAGTTTTACATTTGATCTTCAAAATATATATTATCATTGTTTTTTGATTTGTGTTTTATTGATGTATTTTTAAAAAAATAAATACGTTGCTTCCATATTTAAGTATGATTTAAAGGAAGAACAAAGTTGGTTCGCTGTTGTTAAAAATTCTAATATATTTTAAATAATTATATAAGTGTTTCTAAAAGAATAAGAATTGTATGCAATATTTACGTAGCGGTAGCTCTCAATTCATGAACGGCAGCACTTTCGCCAGGATTGGTTAATCAGAACAAGAGATAGAACAGTAATTCTTACAAACAAAACATACATTCACCGTGTGCAGAACTAGCTACGCCACAACTTGACAGTGAAACTGTATCGAATTTCGTGGCTGGCTCTGCATCTGCAGTCCAGTAGCACGTGTTTGAGGAATCCTTTATCCTTAGATATCGACCACCTTTGCCACCGTCACCACCATTTTAGATGTGATAGTTTTTGCCGTTAGCTTTTCTGAGCACCGCATTTGAATTTCGATTTGCCTCCATCGGAACGAGGTAGAAAGTACAATAAAAATATATTTGAGAATCAGCTTTAAATTTTCACAAGATAGCTTGTATATATTGTCTCAGGAAAGTGTCCATATTACTACAATTAAAGTAATGGTTAGGAAGTAATATTTTTGTCATTATATACACGACGTGTACTTGCAGATCCTTTCCATACATTGACGTTTCTCTGTGAATTCACCTTTCCCCTTGCCTTGTCCTTTGTCGCTTCACCCCGCGCAGTTTGGCCTCATACAAGCGATAATCGATGCAGGATGCTTCATTTCTTATTTTTGATAAAATGATTTAAATATTGATGAAATGTTTGAACTTGGTGAAACTCTAGACATTACATATTGCTTTTAACTGTTTAATGTAAATGTACTGCTGGAGTTTTATGTGGAAGAAACAATATGGTATCGGGCATTCGTTTATCGTTTGTTTGACGAATAAATTCGCGTACATTTTTCAATACTTTTCGTTTCGTATCGGATTGCTGTTTATTTATACGGTCCACCGGTATTAAAATTACGCAAAACACATCTTAATTGGGTCCAACTTAAAAATTATTTCATCATTTTATCTCTTCACTGATTTTAGTTAATTATTAATAATATATAAACCACAACAAATATATATGTATATGTCGTCCTCATTCATATGATAGTTTTGAATCAATTTAGTTATTGTATTATATTGACCTGAGTTTAAAAACTATTTGTTAATGACTTTTAACGTATATCAATTAACTGTAAATCAATATTTATCAACATTTGATATTGTACATTGCTATGTGCTTGATACGTTTATTTGCACACATAGATAATTTTTAAAGTTAGTTTATAGATAGACTTTCTGATGCAAAATCTACATAGGATATTCAACGTCAGTGAAATTATGATTTCAATTGAAAGATACATATTATTTAGAAAATATTGGTTGATAACTGAATAGATATATGAAGTGTCCTTTTATTTTAGTTTGAGTATTAGAGAGAGGTGATATAACAAACAAAATCTTACAATATTAGATAAACTAACAAATTACAAATATTTAGGATTATAATATAAAAATCATACTAACTTCGATTTTGATTTATTTTAAAAAATATTTTCATGTAAGTGCATTTTAAGAAATTCAATTGTATGATGTACTGTACCATGTATTTTCAGTTAACAAATATACATGTGTGTGATTACATTTATATGCTTTACTCGTTTTATTCTTTATATTTATATAACCTTTTAATAAATATTTCATCATCTCTTATTAGTAATTATATGTAGCCTTTCATTGCTACTTCCTATTTTTACTATTATTTTTTCTTTTGTAGATCTGAATACAAAATTCATAACTTCCGATCAAAATTGGTTGCTGACTTCTAGGCGTGGCTGAAATATTTAGTATGATTTTGAAATATTGTACATTTTGTTTCAACATTATTTCTTTAGCATTTTAATTTTTAACAATAAATAGCATATTGAAAACTTCAAACAGGTGGTGTTTTTAAAATCGCAGCCATCTATTGCTGAACTTATATAAGCAGATTGCGACAAGACAGTGGTCCCATGCGCTATGTTGTGCGCAGTAAATTTTCTGTCACTGTACAGCTGATATTTTTCATAGTGTAATACTACCTTCATAAAATAAAAACTGTAACATGGCTTAGTGGTTAAACATTGTTAATAGTTTCCTTACTTCCTTCATTATTACTGTTGAATGAATGAATAAGTAACATTTGAATTGAATTCAAATAAAAATGTATTACACTTTCCTTTATTCATGAAATCATTATTGTACAGGTTGTAATTAACTATATGTTCACTAAACTGTTCTTATTAATTAACAATTATGGCAGAATCAGCATATACTAACTTCGAACTTAGTTATGGTACGTATATTGAAAAACAAGTTAACATAACCTGAATAACAAATATTTGTAGCTCTTATACAGCCAGGTCCAAGCAATCGAAGATCCAGTGCACCTTTGAAGATTGAAAACAGCAATTCTCATGTTCAAGAACAGTCTAATATGTACACAAGATGTAACAGTACGACGTCTTTGGCAGCATCAAATGCGTCTACTCATAATTCAGGTTTGAAATTTGGCTTTTGTCATCTCGCTGGAATAAATTACAACACAAAATTTACAGATGAGGAAGATGACGCCATTGATAGCAAATCATCACCATTAAGTTACAAGGAACGTCGAAGAGAAGCACACACAGCAGCAGAACAAAAACGTCGAAATGCCATCAAGAAAGGTTATGACGCTTTACAAGAGTTGGTTCCTACGTGTCAACAAACAGATGTTTCTGGTTACAAACTAAGTAAAGCGACTGTTTTGCAAAAATCCATTGATTATATACAATATCTGCAACAACAAAAACGTAAACAAGAAGAAGAACGTAATGCATTAAGAAAAGAAGTTGTTGCTTTGCGAATCATGCAGACAAATATTGAACAAATTGTCAAAGCTCAGCAAACTCAACCTGGGCACACAGAAACTAGAATATCGGATGAAGTCAAATTTTCAGTGGTAAGTCGAATTTTACATTCACAATAGATTCACTTTTTTTATTCAACATTCTTTTGTTGTTTCAATTACTTTAATTTAAGTAATTTTCCATGTTTGTGATGATAAAGAAAGAAAAAAATTTGTAAGAATTATAGATTAGATATCAAAACTTTATTTACACTACTAAATTATTTTTATTTCTAAAATGTGTGAAAATTTTCGTAATATTATTTTTCAATTTTGTTAAAAAATATATTATCAAAGTCGAAATTTAACATATGTAGGTACATAACACAAACCAAAAGTGAATCTCCTTCAAACATTCTTATACTGGCACACTACTTTTTCTTCGGGCAAATTCCTAGTGCGATTCATACATGTTCCTCTAATTTTCACCTCGGAATCGTTAATTCACGCAACAAACCATTAATTATGTGTAACCATTTATTCCTTGGACGTCCACGCAATCGTTCACCCTCAATATCGTTCGGATATATTAAGTTTCACCAACCTTTCATTCGACATTCGCTCGAGATGCCAAACATCGTCAACTGACTCTTTCTACTTTTTTAACAACATTCTTCTCAATCTCATACTTACCGTAAACTAACGTATTTCGGACACTCACATCGAAAAAAATACTTTTTTTCCGAAATTGATACTAAAGTACCCGATATCGCTCCGCGAAGTCAGTCAATATAGTAGCTGGCTAAAATAAAACTTTCCAGACTCTTATGTCAAAATTTAACTTTACAGACTCATCTGTCAAACTTTTAGCACTACCTAATAATTATTTACTTTACAAGTGAGCAAAGTAAGAAATTACCCACGAGAGAAATTTTAGCACACGAAGCCGAAGGCTGAGTTTGATAATTTTATCGAGTGAGTAATTCCACTTTGCCCACGTGTGAAGTATAACGTTTTATCCAACACCTCTTAATAAATAAAAAAATTATTAAAGAAATATTATTTGACAGTTACATACGCTTTAAATTTTTAAATTAAAATAACAATCGAAGTAGTTACCAAGGTGTCGTGTATTATTATTATTGTTATAAATAAAAAAATACTCACTAGTGACATTCCTCAAAATTATACCCACTAGTGGGTAATCTGTTACATTCCTTGTTTAAAATCGCCATAGTTATAGAGCATTTATTGAGAGGTGTTGGATAAAATAACAAACATATTATTCTATAATACTATTGGTGAATTTATTTATTATTTACCTTTGATAATAATTTATCGGATTTAATACAGATCATATGCAGACCACGTGTAAGTACATATAAATAATAATGAAAATTATACACAAATATTTGACACTTTGACAGTACTTTTGTTATCACAGTCATACCCGTCGCAACAGCTAGCTGATGTTTTTTAAATATATAATGCTATTTATTTATGTTTTTAATTAATAATCTAACGATTTCTGAAAATAAATAATGTATACCTCGGCACTAAAGTATTTTATCCAACACCTCTCAATAAATGCTGTATAACTATGGCGATTTTAAACAAGCAAAGTAACAGATTATCCACTAGTGGGTATAATTTTGAGGAAAGCCACTAGTGAGTATTTTTTTATTTATAACAATAATAATAACACACAACACCTTGGTAACTACTTCGATTGACATTTTAATTTAAAAATTTGAAGCATATGTCACTGTCAAATAATATTTCTTTAACAAATTTTTCATTTATTAAGAAGTGTTGGATAAAACGTTATACTTCACACGTGGGCAAATTGGAATTACCCACTCGATAAAATTATCTCACTCAGCCTTCGGCTTCGTGAGCTAAAATTTCTCTCGTGGGTAATTCCTTACTTTGCCCACTTGTAAAGTAAATAACTATTTTATTACTCATTTCATATTCGTAATTAAAAAATATACTGTAGTTCCTTGATATACAAATAACTATTATAATAAAGTTTTTTTTTTCTTAAAGTTCCAGATGATAATGGACCAGTTGTTCCAATCATTTAACAATGTCCCCGCAACCAATTTCTCGGATTTGTCAGCAGGCGTTTTCAGCTGGCTGGAAGAATACTGTAAACCGCAAACACTGAAGAACTTAGTACTTCGTGTTGTTCAACACCATAACGCACACATACAATCCTCCTCATCAGGCGCTGCTCATTCCTAGCATCTTGCCGGTAAGATTAATTTTTTTTTTATGTTGGTTATTTAGATTTGGGTGTTGGTGGTTGTATCATAAATTTTTTCAGCTCTAGTCCATGATGGTTCCAGATTCAATCATTTTCAGTTTACGTCTCGTGTGATACAATTTAGTCTAAGAATAAAAACTTTACAAATACAGCTTATTATTAATTGATATTTTTTGGGTTCATATATATTTTAATTAGTGATAATATTATCTGTATGTATATTTAAAATATCCAGCAATGTATAAAGGTAAAATTTGAAAAATATTGTAAATATTTTATTATATTGTACAGGAGAATATTCACTTATATTTTCATTATTTTTTATAGCAAGAAAAAAAATTCTACATAGAAATATTCTATGTACTTTTTGTGATGTATGTTCTTGTAATTGTATATTTTCTATTTGTAGAATATTTTATTTTTCAAAACAACATTTAGATTTATAAATGTTTAAATGCTAGTTTTGATTATAAAAATAATGTGGGTATTCAAAGTCTGTTTTAAGTTGTATTTTAAGAATAAATTATTAAATTTAAATAATTCTTAAAATATTACTTAATATAGTCATAATTATTGTTGTTGAATATGTGTTAATGTGGATTTTATTATTATTTTGGTGATTTGGTTTGAATGTATTGGTAATATTTAATGGCCAAAATTATTTTTTAAAAAAAGATGCCAGAAAAGTAGAAATTAGCAGTCAATTATTTTAAAAACTTTGTAACTGTTACCAGTTTTTCTATATTTTATATTATTATGCTTCTTGAAATTGTATTTTAAAAATCGTAATATATTGTGTTCTGTTTGCATATCTCTATTCGTATAACATATCAATAATTTTGTTTCACAATCAAGACTTAAGATGTGCCATTTTTACTCATTTTTATATTTTTTTATTGTAAAAATACGATTACAAGAAGTAAAGTTTATTGTTAATTTGTGTTAGTTTTAATGATGTTATTGTGTGGTACAAAATATTTTATTAAATATATTCATTTTGGAATTGTGTTTTCTTCTTTTTGGGAGGTGTAGTTAAGTTTATCACTGGTCATATTTGATTGGGGGGTGTTAAATATCATCTAAATTGTTTTATTATTTGTTTAATGAATATTTTTGTTATCTTTTCAGGATTTATAATACTGAGGCGTGATCCCGCTGCGTATCGATTGGTAAGTCCAAATTATTTATTACGGTATGATATATTTTTATAATAAACATACATTTGCGTCAGATATGAAAGATACAGTAATTTTGAACATAATCTGTTGATATATTTCCGTGGAGATATTTCCGTACCATCTGGTACAGTATAACGTTGAGCTTTCACGCAAATAAACGTAATCAAATTAATCGACAAATTGGATTATTGATTCATGATTAGATAAAGTAGAACGGGATACATGTACAAAATATTGATATGTACGTCAATATTTGTTAAAAAAGCTAAACGGGAAATTAAAACGGATCTATGAATTAAGCACTTAGCTCTCTTATTTACAAGACAAAGGAGAAAGGAATTATATAATTACATTGTCGACATTATAGTTATTATTAGTCAGTACAGCATATTACAAACGATGATTGATTACAGCTTAATTATTACGTACTAATTTGATGAATACATAACATGATTTCCTAGAATAAACATAGTGTACAGAACAATTACATTATGATGAGACGAATAAAATAATATAGTATTATTAATAACTTCATAATAATTATATGCTTACAAATATTTACAAATGCACAATGTTCAGTTTCTAAACTTTTTACAACTTATATCCTGATTTATTAATCGTTCGATTGCAATGTCAAATAGCACTCGTCAAGTCTTTTTCTTACTTTAAATTTCGCGTTATATAGTAGCATTTAAATAGGCGCTTCACTATTTACAATTTTTATCCGTGTCTATTGTCTTCCAAACTGACTGCATGTTCATCACTGCTGTCACTGTTGCTGTACTATAACCGCTCAGTCTCGGTGGGCTGGCTGGTGATGTTGGTCATGGGCAGAGACTCGTGTCGCATGTTTGATCTCCCGGTGTTCGCGGGCGTCAGCGGGTCACCCCCGGCGGGTTTACCGCGTCGGTGACGGCGATGTCGCGGTGGCGGACAGCACAGCTGGCGGAATACGTATACATAACATACAAGCAGCGCTGCTACCAGCACGCCGCCCACGGCCGCCGTCAGCGCCAGTTCCAACTGCCACATGTTGCTGTAGCCGTACTCTGGGGAACTGTAGCTTGACTCCATTCCCGCATCGCCGAGGACTCTTCTCTCGCCTGTAAATACAGAGTTGAGGATTAGTCAATTATAATAGCAATTCATTTTGACCTTCTATGTAAATGACACTTTACATGTACTTTGGTAACTAAATAAATGAGTAATTACAACGCGTAGACCTGTAAAGTTACTGGCTTTATTTTAATAAAATTAATTTAAAATACTGTAGAGGTGGAAATAACACCTTGCAATTAAATTTTACTGGGTTCATTAGTTTATGGAGGCTCACTCCTTCGTCGCTCGCCCCACAAACTTTTCAATTCGCCCGTAAAGATTAGTTTACTACGCTCACTACGGAAATAACTATTACATTGCAATTACAGTTACTCATACCTTTACTGGCTAGCACAGTATCTAAAGCGAATAGATTTACAATTCAGTACATTGTAAATACACCATTCATAAATCGCCGCCACGTTGTGTGTCTAATGTTCGTCTATTCTTCTCTCTCGGAATAATTCCAGTCAATTAAATGATGATAAAATTTAGTTTTGTGTTGAAGTATTACAAAGTCAGTGGTTTTTAACTGTGTTTCGGTTTCTGAATCTTTCTTAGAACCTCGTAAAAATTTGATACTATCGTACGCGTATATTTTATTCCATTTAACAAAAAAAAACTTTTTTGTTGCCTTATTTGCTGTACCAATGTGACAAACATTTTTTATTGCACATCGAACAGAATTATATTCATATGACATAGGCTTTGTTGTGAAGAGCATTTATTTTAGTTTTTGAGTACAAAATTAATAAATACTTTTAGCAAAGCTAACTAACTGTAAATTCTAAATATTCTAAAGTACATGTAAGTACTTAGTTCTGTTCCATTAAATCAATACACTATGTGGTTACGTATTAAATAAAGTTAAAGCTAAATTCAGAACCAATAATGAACTCGAAACTGGAAAATTCTGAAGCTTGTACAGTTCAATTTAAATTGTAGTTCCAGTTGTTCTATTAAGTTAATGCATGTGTGTTTCCGGAAAGTTTTAATTGTTTGAAATTTGAACTTATTTGATCACTCTTTTCTCGATAAATGTAAATGTACTAATATAATTATATAGTGTATTATTTCTGCGCTTCTGCGAGAGCATTGAACAACACTTTACTTTATTTTGAATTAATCAAATTATATAGCGATGTCCTCGCACATTGCTGCAATTGGCATTTTTAGTCCAGATAATGGAGACTAAATATAGGGCTCTCCTAGAAAAAAATAGGAGGATTGAGTTTTTTAGGCCAATTATATGTTTTTTGGATCGCTAATTGCAAATTTTTCACTTCCCACCAAAAAAATCTTACCGGACTTTTACTTACTTAATTCTTAAATTTTTGTAAATTGTTAAATGTTTTTAGTTTTTCTGGCATCCCCTATTCAATTTATAGTGATCATAAGTTTTTTTTTTAATTAACAAAAATAAAATGGTTTTGAAAATACTCGTTTTTGGTGCCATTTTTTTTTAATTTGCAGAATTTCCGGTAGGAAATTTTGGTGGGAAGTGAAAAATTCGGAATCAGCAACCCAAAAAACATAAGTTAAACTTATAAAACTAAATCCTGTGCAGGTAATATTCTCTATTGCCTGGAGTATAATACAAGTTCAAAAGTCACGTTTTTTGTTTTAACATAGTAAGTTAATCATAAGAAACAACCCTTAATAAAAAAATCATTAAAGTTAATAATTAAAAAATGTAATATGCGTGTATTTGAGTGTATGGAATTTTCATGTGTAATATATGAAGTTTTGTAATGTAAATTTAAAAGTCGGGTTTTTTGTTTTAACATAGTAAGTTAAGCATAAGAAACAACCCTTAATAAAAAAATCATTAAAGTTAATAATTAAATAAATTTAATTTGCGTTTATTTGAGTATATGGAATTATAATATGCAAATATATGAAGTTTTAATTTAGAATATTTCATTAACTCAGGTAGTTGTATATAATAGTTTTTTCCTACTTCCGTTAAAGTAAAAAAAAAGTACAAGTAGTAATTTATTTTGCCCAAGTAGAACAAAATAACCAACATGAGATAAATCCTTCTTCCTTTTCTCTTTTATTAAATCTGCTAGTCTATCTAACTAAACGACGTTTGAAAAATAGTTCACAATAAAGAAGCACTTCTCGTGCGTAATTTTGTTGACAATAACAAAAATCTTGAACAGTAGGTAACAAATAAATATTCATAGAAATTTAATGAAATGTCATATTAATTTTTTCTTTCCTGTTTGTGACAGTTTTGCATTAACTTATATCTTCAATCTTGATACGTGACATTTTTTTATCGGGAACTACGATTATCAGTTGTCAAATCGCGGCTTTCATTTCATATCCACAGCCACAGATGTTAGTGAAGTGTACACGCCAAAAGCAAAGGGATAATTTTTATGCGGTTAAAAGTTTCTGGCGTTGGCTGGAATTTTGAATTGAACTCTGATGTCTCCCTGAACTAGTCAGCAAAATTAGTCAGTGCAACAAAAAATATAGTTTTCGTTGCTTCTCCAACTTTTGCCTCGTCATAATAAATTCATAATTCGTTTCATACAAGCATTATACATCTATTCTTCTTATTCGGTACCATCGGACGTATAACAGCAATAAGCTGTCAACTATATCTATTTATTTACTCCTCGGACGACCAAGCAATCGCTAACCTTCAATCTCATCAACCTTTCATTCGGCATTCACTCAACATGTCATCCAAACTGCCTCAATTGATACATTTTCACAAAACATTTTATGTAATTTATTTCTGCGTATTATTTTCCTTTACTAAAACTTTGCGGTGACGGCCTGTAAACAGAGCTACATAATTAAGGTTGTAAACTAAGTACAGTGAACAAAACAGGGTCTAAAAATACCCTTCCAAATATAGTCCACCTGTTTCAATGTAAACATTTCTTCAGTGCTCATTTCACTCGAACGCACAACTCATGAAATGGGTCATTGGTCCATCGCGTCTCAGTTTCTGCTAGGCTGCAGACCAGGGTTTGCCTTTAGTTCTGCCGCTGCCGCTCAGATGAATTACAAAGCAATGGGTTGGGTTGTTTGTTCTTGGCGAGTGGCGCGCGAGTAATTCTGTTGTTAGTGTTACTGTTAGTGCACCCCCGTAGAGATGATACGAACACTGGACAGTGAAACATCACGCGACTGGTGTGGAATTGTCTGGCGGACATGTTGGTTGTTTACATTGATTGATTGTTTTCGTAGGACTGTGATTGACGTTTAGTCGATGAGGAATATTTCAATAAGTGTCAGTTGAGCAGACGATAGTTCTATTATTAATGTATTTTGACATGATTGACATTTTATTACGTAATGTGTCCGTATCACAGTACAAAGTAATTGTTTTATTTTTAATATTATTTTTGTATTCACAACTTTAAAAACAACATTTGATACACGATATTGACGACCAGGAACTTACAATTCGCACACTCGTACGGTCATTCCTTAACAACTGGACCTAGTGCTGACTTTGCTGTTGTAAAATTTGTAAATTTAGTAGTAGTTTGATTAAATTTCCATGTCGTTAAAATAATTGTGTTCATTACAAAAAGTATTGTACAAATCTCTTGTTTGGAAGACATTATCAACGCATTCGCGCAAATGAAACCCTCACTCGTGCTTCAAATAAGCGCTCATGTGGGAAAAATATCTCCTTGTACTTTTAACATAAATAAATATTACCTACTTAAAAAGGCAAAAAGGAAAAATAATTAATAGTTGCTCGTAACGTATTATGAAGTTGAAAGAGGGAGGATAAGAATGTTTGGAGTGGAAGAGATTGATTATTAGTGACTTTCTTATCTTTAATGATTCGAGCTATCCTACTTGTTTGGGTTTATGGCGTGATGGTACATAATGTATATATTATATGTAATTATTTTCATGAATAGTTTTACTGCAACGACTACCAAAGGGAAATTATTTTTCTGTTGATTTCAAAAATACATCTAAAATAACTGATGCATAGATCGCTGCAGTAGAATTTTTATTGTGTACTTACTGAAAAATTGTTGAATCTCAACTAGGTTTTGAAGGCCAGAAATACATTAAAATGCTAAATTCAATATATTTAATCACTTGAGGATAATTCTTTGTCAAGAAAGTTCACATTTTAGTTTCTGCATTTCTTATTTAGGGCGGGTGTTTCTATCTACTTCGGAATAAATTATTCGTCGAATAAATAAAAAATACGCATAAAAAATGACAACAATTACTATCATTTGAGCTATGATCTATTCCAAGAATAATTTATTCGGTATTTTATTAACGACAAATGTGATGATATATTTATGTTGCGATTATATTTTGGACATTTTATTATTCTAATATTTTCCTAAGTTTATAAGTAGGGAAATGGGATGAGAATTATTATGTTAATGTAAAAGTGCCACAGCTGGAAGATAAATGTGTAATCTCTAATCTGCATTTCAACCTACTTGAAATTTTAATAAATATTAAGCGAATTTCTTGTCACGTAAATTTTGCAAGGCGAGTAAAAAATTCAATAGGAGATAAATATTCCTCCTTTTAAAAGTTTGAAGTGAATCTGATTTGCATCAAATTTACCTTCGTAACTATTAATGTCAGGTCACCGCATACTAATCTCCCTCAAGCAAGTTTCCACCTTGTCAAATATTTGTTGCAGAAAGTAATCATTGCAAATGTTCCGAATTTCAATCTTATGATGATATCAAATTGATATTTAAACAAACTAAGTCGTAGAACTCTGAATCGAGGAATCAATTTATTTGACATGAATACATTTGTAAAATTATGAGGTGTTTTGCGTAATAATGCAAGGCTAAAAATAACCCTGAAATCGATTGAAATTTGCATATGGTATACGATCTGATACAATTTTCGACAGTAACTGACAATGCATCAATTATTTACAAAGCTAACACACCGGAAATCAACCTGAATGAAAATCGATTCTTTGTTAAATGTTACATACGAAACTTGTATTTAAGTAATTAAAATACCCATAAAAAAAACATATTAATAAAGGACAGATAGAAATGTCAACAATTTAAATGTATAAAATACAATACATAAACAATTAATTAGTAAAACAACTTTTAAAATACTTAGGCAACTACACTACATACATTATTTCCTTCCTGCTTCACATTTTGTGTTCTTCTAGGATAAAACATAGTCGAGCAATGAATTGCCAAAAGGTAAGGATGATGATTAAATTCTTCCAAAAATTTCTCATTGAAACAGATAACAGATAACAATGGGTTCGCAATTCATAAAATAATTTAACAAAGAGCTCACGTGGGTCCCCTGCAGCAAATCACTGCAGACAAGCGTATTCTAAAATTTAACTTTGCAATATTTCTGGATAATATATAATTCTGAATCAGGCAGATCTATAGCTGCGGATCGTAGCACACTGTAAGCAAGAACAGATGAAATTTTTACTAGATTATTTATCCCTCTGGCACGGACTTCCCCTAAACGTCTTTGGGGTTGTGATTTAGCAGCTTCATTATCATATTTCAAGCGCAAAATTATGTTATAAGATCTGTTACAGTTTATTACATAATGTCACACACACCCTTAGGAGTGAATATTGTATAACAGTGTGATGATATATTTATTTTTTAATCTGTCACCACAAGAACATTACCTCTGCACCACTAATATCTTTTCCGACGCCTGCTATAGAAAATTGCATTTGGCGCTTGCATTTGTCAATGCAAAGTTGATGTTTTTTGAGGAATTTTATTTTGTCGCTCGTCTCCAATAGCAACTAGCGACAAAATTTTTGTTGCTCGTCTCCAGGAGCAACGAGATTTTATTTATTTCTTTTTGTCACGTCACCATGAATACCTAGTGAAAGAACAGCTACATCAACCTATGACAGGAATGTCATACATGCGTTTATTTTAGGGTAGGTATTATATTTCCAAACTCAGTTAACCAGAGAATAAATTTATCAATAGAATAAACAAAAAATATCGCATCAAAATTATTGTTTAAATGATGATTATTATTCCTGCTGTCATCTTTTGATGCGACATTTTTTGTTTATTCCATTGATAAATTTATTCTATAGTTCGAAATACCGGCCCTTAATGAAATTATATCCATTTTTTTATAATCAGTCGTGGAAAAATATTTATCATTTATAATATCTCCACTATCATATTTGGTGGGCTTGAACTGACGGCTAGTAATCGCATTTCACAAGTAAAATATGTCACTTATCGAAATTTGTGGAACTAGAGTCTCATACTCAAAATGGGTAAATGTCGAGATAATATATTTATTTATTAATCAAGCAACAAGTTGTGGGAGTAACAGCAACAATTAATTTGGAAATTAATAGAACTCAGAGTTATTTATAACTTATATTACTTGCAATTTCAATTAGAATTCCTAGAAATGCAATCACGATTCCAATGAAACATAATTTTAAAAAGTTATAACTTGGCACCGAAGTTGAAATAATCTTTATCGCCTGCTGTAATTCTGTCGATTGTCTTCAGCTTCGTTCGTTTGTTCGTGAACTTTGCTCATTACTCTAATCAGAGGCACCCAACAGGCGGTTCTTCGTTCGTTTACCGGCGAATCACGTTCACGACCTATTAGCGCTGAACTTTATTCTCTTCATTTCGCTTCATCGCTTCCTGCACAAATCACCGACTTTCGGAAGTTTTCGAGCTGAAGTTCACGAAATGGAAGAGAGATACAGAAGAATTGCGTTGTATTGTTCGCTTTCATTTGGCGAAATAACTGCCACATATGAATTTATTAAAGAGATTTTTAAATAAAACAAGTTCGTTTTTATAATCTCTAACAGGCAGATTCACAAAAGGAATTAACGCTAACTCCATTTTTTCAACATCTGTAACTTTGTTTATAAATTAATTAAATTAACAAAATGTGTCAAATTTTATGCTAACCAATCTTAACTATAACCTTAGTTAAAATAAATATTATTTTATTGTAAACAATTTTACGGTTATGTTATTACAACATTCGAACAACAAATGTTTTGAAAAATAAAATAAAAATAAAACATATTTTATACAGCCTTCAGATATTCCACTACAAACCTTGAAAATATACATTCCAAAAATAATTTAAAATCGTAATTTACACTTAAGTTAACAGTGTAAACATTATTTCAGGTTTAGTAAATCATTAAAACAAATTTCAAAATGTTTACGTGAGTACAAATTTAACTTAACACAATCAAGATTGTTTAAATTTGTTCGACTTTCCTAATCTACGGCAGAAGGTTTATGAAATATTTTTAATTAAAACAAAGCTAGCGACACACAAAAATTTTTAGAAATCTTGAAAAATACTTCTTTATTATTTTTATATTAGTCGTAATTAACGCAATTGTTTAGAAATGTCCTGATTTTAAATTTCGAAAGGAGTTGTAGCTCTGCTTGTATACTGACAAGTGTTAAACTAAATTTTATAGCAGTACCTACAGATGAATGAAAGTAAACATTTCATTCTATACTTAAATATTTTTACACTAGATAAATAAACAAAGGAATTATTGGTTTAAACAGAGAAAAAACAGATTTTTACCGTTTAACATTTTTAACAGAAATCACTTATACAAGTTATGAAATCCATTTGAAAAATGTTGATTATTTGGTTACATTTCATACATCATTTTAGTTAGATTTCGTTTTATTTAAAATAACGAAAATAAATCAAATAAAACTGATGACATATGATGTAAATATACTGCGCATATTTCAACATGACAATCTTCTATTTGTATAAAATTTAAAGTTACCTACTTCAAAGCTTTCTATAAATCATATTTCCGAGATGTTGCTATGTAGAAATAGATACTGAGAAGAATACTCTTGTTATAATCTTCTAGTTCCTTGTTGTTGTTCAAAGTTGTGGAAATAAATACGGCAAATATATAACAATGCTGTTCTGTACATATATGTGAAAGATCTTACACCCTTGTTATGGAACTTTGCAACAGTCTGTGGAATATATTACAAGTACCTACCTATCACGGGTATAGGAAACAGGTTTAGTTAGTAAATTTCTAATAGTTTCAGAAACTGATACCAGGCTATATTCAGAATTAATTTGATTTATTGAACAGCTCAAGAATTTGAACTTTGCAGTTGCATTAGCGAATATTATTCATTTCATTTCGTTGAATTGAAACTATTGTGTTTCCAGCTATTATTTAATTAATCAAACTAAATTTGTAACACAATACGAGTAAGTCATTATATTGAAAGCAATAATGTTTTTGTGTAACGCTTCGTGGTCTGATAAAAGAGAAGTTTTCAAATTGAATTTTAATACATAATGCAGAAAGACGAACCTTCGATATTAGGTTAAAATATGAACCGTGAGCCTGCATATTTGATTTATTATTTATACACGTAGCTTTTCGTACGTGTATTCGGTGTGTGATCAGTAACAAACACGAAAATGAAAAGCAAACATCACAGACATTTTCAATTCAGAACATTTTTTATCTTCGCTGCTCATATATAAAAACATTTTTTAAGCATCTTATATGGCATAAAATCAACAAGATTAAAAATAATTTTTCTCACGACCGGGAGGGAAACCAAAACATTACACAAACAGCCAATTTCAATCTGCGAGAAATTTGTGCACTTTCTCTCCCGTCGTGAGGGAGAGCGCTAAAATAATGTGAAACATGAACGAAATTAAACAAATCAAAGGTGACTGTAATAAATTTATATTACACATAAAAACCATAATAAATATTGGGATCGTGAAAAAATATATATACAACCGCAGGAGAGAGTGCATTTTTTCCTTGTCGGATCGTGCTTCAATTTACTCCGCGGGAAAAAATCATACACTTCTCTCCCCTAATGTATAATATACTATTTCGTGCATTCGTCCGAAAACACTAGTTTTACACATCTAAAAATCGTTCTCAAACTGCTTGGTTTTAGGTCTAGGCCGGCAAAAACTAGGAACTTTTATAAGATTAGGGTTGGCATCAACTAGCTACCAATTTTATGCGTTGGTTTTGTTCAGTATTTGAGTGTTTGTGGTTTGAGATTTCTGTCAATTTTAGAGCTAAATTGTAAATTGTAAGCTCAAATATAAATAATTGTAATTAAATTTTCAGTTGCAATACACAACCAACCAATAAATATCAACTAAATAAATGTCACCGAAAACAAATAAATCCCTCGTATCATTGTTTACAAATGATCTGATGTTACCAACATAAAAAATTCCTACTATTTTATATTTGGCGAATAAATTAGTAATTAAGTAATTTCATTTAATAAATGTATGACAAAATCGTCACGAAAAATAATATGTATCCACACGTCCAGAAACTGTTTTTGGACTAGTGATTCAAATAACTATTTCATAGGTTGTTGACAACGACAAATTTAACGCTTTTGAACCTTTGTTTCTGATCTTGAGCTTTTGGCTCAACCATGTTAAATATATTGACTTTCTGAAGCACCTTGAATTTCTTGATGCAGCAAATTAAATACTTCATTTCGAGATATTTTGCAAGTACTTAGTTTTAAATTAAGTCAGGATTTAATGAAATATCGTGCGAACCGCGAGTTGAAAACAAGGAAAATATAAACTGTCAACCTTCTCATTCCGAGACCCAGTGAAATGCAATTCGGTTAAACGACGAAAAATAAAACAAAAAATATGCGAGACATTTCATATCCCTTGTGTTGGCGCACGTAACTACGTACTATATTTTAAATTAAATTATTTTATTTGCTGTTTCTACGCTTGAATCTTAACAACGTTTTGTAGAACATACATTTTCATCTTGTTTTATAGTTTGTTTGTGTTTTGTTATGATGGTTCGTAATTATATAATTAATTATTTATTGTAACACAGATAAAAAGTTGGCTGCAATTCTGATTAAATTGATTCTGACGTTACTTTGCAATAAATAAAGCAATTCCATGCAAGTACTTTCATTTTGAATAAATTATTTATAAACAGTTGCATTTAAATGAAAAATGTTTTCAGTGAAAAGAAAGATGCAAACTTCTTGAAACTAAAAGCAGTACAGAAAGAAAATCGAACACAAATAAAACTGTATTCAATTCCGATTCTATGCGAGAATAAATTTGCTTTCAGATTTTGCTTTCCTGTCGCAGTTATATAAATAACTAAGCTAAAAAGCAAATAAAAAAGTGACGAGGAAACAAACTGGTGTGTAACCGCTTTTATGAAAATATAATGTGTCCATGTAAGCTTTTTGTATCTATATTTTTATGTGCCTGTTTATTATGTGGAACCACTGAAGCGATTGCTACAAAAATGGGGTTTTCAACCCTATATTTCTCTGTATATATTTTCTCTGGGGAGAAATTTATTTGCAAATTTCTGCGAGATAAGTGAATTGTAATGTAAACATTATGTTTATTATTCTCATTTGGTTATAAATCTAATTTAGTACCAATATTTTTCTTATTTACCTCTTGCTTACTACTGACTACCATGGTTTATCTATACTGACATGTAAATAAAATTAATTGCTATAGAAATCGAAACTAAATCTAGTTAGCTTTAAAAATATATTTAACTTATATTTTTATGCCAGGATGTTTTTTATATCTTAAACTTTCTTAGTTTCTTAAAAGCTTTTGTTCTGTAAACGGAATTTAGTTTTCTTTAGAGAAACAAAAATGTTTATCTTTTCTTTCATTGCTTTATTGACATTTCCTGAAACATTTTTTTTGACTATATAAACAAGATACTTGAACTTATGATGGATACATATCTACACAATAGATTTAAATTTAGAGTGTAGTTTTTTATTACAACAAAATTTATTTCAATTTAAAATACCTCATAGACCTACCACTTCTGGTTGATAGATTGTTACCAAAATCTAATTAGCTTGTAACTTGAACATCAAAGTTAAATATGAAATATGAAAATGATATTGCCCACCACATAACCTCCAGAAAATTTTAGTTTTTAAACGGTACAAAATATAAAATAATTTGTTGTGGTCATCTCACTAATTTCTTATACATATAAAACCAACTGAATTCGTATGACTTGTTCCTTGGGTATGACTTTATTTTGAAAATTATTTGATATATGCATGTTTAACATGTTTAATTTTCTATTGTCATTGTCTCTATGATTTTATGTTAAAATAGGTATTAATTAAAATCTAAAACTTTCTAACTAATAATATAAATATGCTTTTATAATATTTCAAACGACACATATTTTAGACACTTCACAAATATTTGCCATATAGATGTTAAAAATGTTTTAGTTTTTGTTCTCATTGTAACTCAGATTATTGAAATATATTTTTAAATATATAATTTAGCATTTCTCAAAATTAGAAGCATGTACAAGAAAAATGCAAATAACATTTTATATTCCAAATATTTTTGTTAACATCTTTCATTTGAAACTTTTTTCACAGCTGATTCTATTTTTAAGAAAAATGAAATTTATTGTTTTGTGTATCCAATAAACTTCCTTTTCCGGTTTTTCAATTTCATTCAAAATCAACTCAGCTCTTCATATTTTCATGAAAGTAATAAATTCCAAGTTTCGTTTAAATATCTTGTCTCGTTCATGAGATATTGCGCACACGGACATCCATCCAACCTCACACACAGACATCATTGAGAAATTGGTCTTAACGGATTCAGTGGACCTCAAAATATGTATTTCCGCAAAAATTTCGTCAGCGATTTTTTTCATTATTCCAATACTTCCTTATACTTTGCATAAGAAAGTAAAAAGAGTTCGTATAAAAATTATTCCCAAAATTATTTTACATCTTTTTGAATGTAATAAAATTTACTGTAGCTCATTTATTTACTGAGACATGCACAAAAAACCTGATAGGACTTTTAATAAATTTCCACTTCAGTTTCATGGATTGTCCCAAAATCTAATCAGCTTGACATGAACTAAAAACTAAATATGAATTATTATTATTATTTTTTTTAATGACTTTGATAGGTAGCGGACTAACTGCATTGGTTATACTGCCGCCTCGTGAGTGGATGATTGTAAATTTTATGAACAACATAAACGACCTAACGACCATGCTCTTCAATGCTATTCGAACCCACGACCTCAATTGTGCTATGTTAGCGACAGACACTACACCACCGAGATTGGTAAAAAGCTATTGAATGCATTGTGTACACTGCATATGTTTATCTATTATTATTTAACCATTTATGTAACGGGCATATATTCTTTTATTTGAATATATGGAAATTTATGTAAGCATTTATTGAACCCAGATTGCATAGACGGTATTAGCGGACACTGAAAACATAGATAAGCTACAACCATCGTGTCTATAAAAGAAATAAAACATAAGCTATTTAAAATTGCAAACTTACTTTTTAATTACTTATATTGTAAGTACCGCTTAAGTTTTAGATTGAATATTGAACATCTTGTATTTGACAAGCTTTGAACTATTGGAGTACATCACAACTTTTATTGCGAAAAGTGGAAATGAAACCCATAACCACTGCGTACTTTCCGACGATCAAAAAGCAATTTATCCAGAAATACTAACTCCATTTCCTCTTTTACGTACAAAATCGCAAATACAAATCAGTCTCTCACTCCGGTTTCTGTGCACTTTTACTCATTTTGTTTTCCGGGTCTCGGTTCAACATTACAGCTCGCGATCGGGGATCGGGGATCGCAGATCGTTCGACTGAACGCGACCTTCTTTTTGTTCTGGCGTTCGGTCGTCCGCAAGCGGACGTGATAGACGAGGACTTTGTTGCTTATAACGTGGAAGTATCGATGTTACGAGCTGCGATCCTGATTCGAGATATGTGTATTTGCAGGAAGGACTGAGACATCTAAATTTTATACTGAAAGTATCTTGGTTTGATGGGACCATTCACAGTGAAAATGTCTTCTACCGAGATATGCATAACAAATTGTGATGTCCTGTCCTTTCTTTGGAGATAAAATGATAAAAAGCATGACAAAAACTTTCGGGGAAAGATTAACTTTTTTATTATTTTCTTGCCTGGTGCCATATGTAGCTACAACAAATATTTTTTAGTCCAACTCTGTTTTGGAAAAGGATGTAATATATGGCTTAAAGTTTGATTCTTGATTTTATTTTTTGTAATGTTGCTTCGAGTTATTTGTGTAATATTTGATTAATAGTTCTTTGAAAACGGAGAAGAGAAATGTAAGCTTTAATATTATGGATTTATAAGGAAGTTTCTGTTTGAAATAAAATGACAAGGGTTAGCAGTGATGAATTGTTCTTGTGCAAATATTAAATATTCTTGTTTAATTTAAGCTTTGAGATTTTTAATTTGCTTTCTAAATAAGGTTTATTCACAAGGTATATTTTTTGTCAATGAAATTTTAAGATTAAAGAGGAAAGGAAGGTAGCATAATAAATCGGTGTAACGGTATATTAATTTAAATTCCTGCTTTAATAAAATTACGTACTTCCCAAGAATCTGAAATAATTTGAATATTCTATTGAAATTCCCATCTAAGCGTAAATACAGGCTCGAACATTGAAAGCCAATTAAGTTTTCGATTGGCTAAAGCGTTTTCCGCTCTTTTCGGGACCCACGTGAGAGCACCATCGCCATCTCCACCTCTCTCCTCTCGCGAAGCTCTAATCCGTTTTCGACGCTTTCATATTGTATTAGCGCCGGTGTCGCTGGGAATTACACCGGCGTTCGTCGCGACACTTCCCACGATTGGGAGAGAGGCACGTGGAGTCGAGCTTCGTGAGCGTGCTTCGTGCGTGCTTCACGCACTTGATGGAAACGAAATTGCCATTAGGTGTGATTCCCAATGCTCTTAGCGCAAATCCGCTTGTTTTACATTTTAATGGTTTGAGTTACGAACCGTTTACAACCAAATTGGTACTTCGTGTACTACATTCTAATCGGAATTAGGTATGAGTACATTAATATCAGAGATCGTCATCACATTTTCTTCCTAATTTTGGTATAACGATTTGTTAAAGTGGCTGGTACCACGAGCTCTGTTTTTAAGTATACTAAAGAATTGTTTTAGCGTTATACAATGCTGCAAAATTATTTTATAAAATAAACCGTTTTGGGCACCACTATACCTCCATCCATAGATTTCTTATGAAACAATGCAGGTACCAGGTTCTGAAACTTTTGGAATTTTAAGCTTCAACGATTAACCTACAAGATTGATTTGATAATAAATAAAGTTTATGAACATGGAATTATAATACTAGTTAAATTTTTTAAGAGCAGTTATTTATTATGAGTAACATTTACTGTAATTGTTAACAATATTATTTGATTGCTGTTAGAACTTGTAACTTTTTAGTCATATCAGATTTTGACGATGTTGATGTTGATGTTGATGATATGCTCTGCACAAAGTCGTACGACAGTTGAATACCAACGTCACTGCTGATTTCGCTGGTTTCAATATACTTCAACATTCTGTAGAATATTTACTGTCGATTTTTATAAAAATAGTTCGTATTTACATACAAAGACATCCTCCTCATATGAGCGCTTATTTGAAGCACGAGCGAGGGCTTCATTTGTGCGAATGCGTAGATGACATTTTCCCGCAAGAGGCTCGTTCAATACTTTTTAACGAAATTCAAAATTTAATCAAAATACTCCTAAATTTACAACTTCTACAGCAGCAAAGTCCTAGCAATCACTAGTTGCTAAGTAATTTGATGATATGACAGTTAAAAAACAATGTGTACATATATTTTTCTTAAAAATTATTGGTTTTTACTGGTTTTGGTACACGAAAATCGGTGTAACATTTTGTAAACTAAAATTTGTTATTTTTATGGATTATTTTTCGGTAGAATGCTTGAAGAAAGCCAGTATTTTTTGTATATTTTTCCGCGCAAATTGAAAGATTAAACTGTAATATGCCTTCAACGAAATATTCAAATACAAGATTAGCTTGTGTTTTCTGTCCTTTAGCATTTCTGCAGGTCATTCTATGACACAATAATATTTATTGTGAGTTAATTTTAACATGAAGAAGGATTTTTCATATTCTGGAATTTGACTGCAATCTATTAATATGTCTGTTTTATAGGGAATACATTTTTGAATTATTAATTGTTCTAAGTTTAGAACAATTAAAAGTTCAAATAGAAATCGTCACTGGAACTGTTACATTTGCCCAAATATCCAATGTTGTTTAATAATTTCATAAATTTATTATAATTATCGTTTATTTGATCATTATTTTGCTTATTTGTTTGTTATTTTGTATGTTTCTGATAATCTTTAAATATGACAATTCAGTTAAATTTGTTCCATTTCTTTCATTTTTAAAAGTGCCTTGCTTTCAAATTTTAAACATGAAACATGGATATGAAAAATCCTGTGTTTCACGTTAAAATAAACTCATGCTCATGGTAATTATACCCATATGAAATCTCATCAACCCTCGTCGTAATTGTTCGTACTATTATATGTTGAAGTTTCACAAAAAAAAAAAAAATTGGAATAAAATACAAGAAAATTTATATTAATTATATTAAAATGATTACTATTTATATCATATATCAATATTGCTAAAAAATTTAATTCTGAATTATAAATTAACGTAAATAAGAAAATTAAATTTTGTAGCTTAAATGAAGTGATGATCAATTTTTATTACTTTGTATAACTGATACAGAGCACATGTGATAATATTAGATTAGATTAGAGAATAATTTTATTTATTACATTTATCAATATATTTCCATATGTGATCCCATTTCTACATTTTCTTCCTGTCCAGCTAATTTCATGGTGCAAAATCTGTAACACATTAGCTCACGTCACACTGATCCTGCGTCACGTACCACATCCCGCGACTGTCGATGACATTTCCGTTTCCTTAGAGACATTCCTAAAGGCTTAGAATTCTTCGGCTGCGCAACGAACGCATAACTGTGAATCCCGGATTCTCATTCGGTGCTTGAGATGTGCAGGGAATATTTTATAAATAAGAAATGTCTTCATATTCTATATAGTGAATTTAACGACGACATCATTATATTTTACTGAAGTTTCTTATGACTTTTCTATATTACCTAAGTTGATAAGTTAAATTAGTTTTCATTGTCAAAGTAAATTACGTTCAAAACAATGCAATTGACGTAGGTAACTACCTACTGAAAGCATTGGAGAGAAAATCTAAAATTTATGAAGGTAAAACGGCTGTTCTCGACAAGTGAAGTGTAATACTTTAATGAGATATTTCAGCAGATTTCAACTTTTAATCTTTTAAAGGTAAATCCAGACACTTACTCAGATATTTTACACAATGAGCTAAAGTTGGAACGTGGAATCGTGTAGCAGAAAATTAGCTTTTTTTATCAAAAAATCGAATCGTGTTTGCCTTATCAGACCTTCGCTGTTGGAGAAAGTTAACTTATTAAATATATTTAGAAAAACAAATTTTCACACACATATTTCTGGGTGCTGTTTCATACTCTTTAAAGTATTTTTGGGTGAGAACAAATTTCGGACAATTCACTTGAAATATGCTGACAGATTGTAGGAGAATTTGCCAGCTGTTGGAATCGAACTGAGTTTCTTCCGATCCACAGCTCCATGGAACATGTTTACACTAAGAAGACTTAAATTTTGTTTGACATAAACTGACAATATCGAATCGAATGTCTGACAGCAATGTAAGCTACTTCATATGACACTTTACTTCGATTTGCTTTTATTTACACAAGACAGCTGCGTTGGTGCAAATGAGAATTTCACAGAATGCAATATTCAACACTGTACTATTTATGTTTTGGTTTTAGTAATACAGCAAATTTCTGATGAAATTATATAAGTTGCAGTGAATATTGTGTTCTAAATTCAGTTATTTATTTCTAAATTTTCGTGAAAATTAATTATCAAAAATATGAATAATTCACAGAATTCAATATACTGAGTTCTGTATTGTTGACTGCTATAAACTAACAGTTTAATGCTTATCATAAATTGGTGTAATGATATTACAGCAATTTTACGTAACCTTTCTGAAACAGGAAATTAAATTCTGTATCGTGCACTCCTATATTCATTCAGGTAACTTGCAGAATGTTCTATATCCATTAAATATTAAGTTCTAAGTTTTAATGACGAAACCAGACGAAACTTACTACTTTACCACAAAAGGTAAAAACCAAAGTAGCATAGAATTCGAAAATTTACTTTCATGTATTTAAATCCAGTTCTGAAATCTAAAACGTTGTACAGTATAGCAAAGACGAGAACAATGTTAGAAGTCAATATTACAAGAAAGAGATTAACTACAATACTAAAAGGAGACTTGTAAACAAATTTGTGTCGTGAATGTATCAGATGTTTGTGTTGTTATTGTCTTCTCCATCTCCTTGTCAATCCCAGGTAATAACATTTTCTCTTGACATTTCAAAGCACACTTTCTTTCACTTGACAAATCACAAGTTTCTAGTTTATATACATAGTAAAATAAACTATATTGTTAAGAATAAATCTCAAACAAAACTGTTAAATGAAGTGTCAGCCGCACAAAAATATCAACATATTCAAAAATATGTTCTCCATAGTATTCGACAGGGGTGTGAGATTTTTCTGCACCATACTTTTTCTGCAATATTTTTTTGTATTTAACAATAATACGTTTTTAACATTTCATTGTTGTTATGCGGAGTACTGAAATCAATTATTTAGTAACATTTATGAAGTTATTGTTTAGAATAAACAATTTTGGCATGAAGAAAATAGATTTCATTTCTGCAACATAAAACTCGAATCAACAAACGCAAATATGAAAAAGAAAAATGTTGAGAATCGTAATCAAATTTTTATGTCTGTTCGTTAGTTCCTCTGCAAACATATCTTCGTTAAGTAGAAATTTTATTACTATTTCTTTGTTTTGCGAACACACGTTTCCCATTCTACTGAAGATGAAATTGATGATAGCTTGTCACAAAATAGCACTCGATGAGTGATATATTGAACACATTGCGAACCGTTGTCGATGACAATGAAACATATGACACTCAGAATCCCGAATCCTGTTACAATGGAGAGAAATTTTAGCGAAAGACGACCTTACCAGTATGTTTTGTAACAGAATACAAAACGTTATTATATTCCAATATTCCGCCGAATAATTTTTTCTTGTTGAATTAAATTTACAGATTTCTTAAGGGAATCTCAAGGATAATTAATGAGAGATTTAGTACTAAATTTTAAAGGAACGTACTGAAAAAATTATTACGGTGCTCGACTGACAAATGGTTTTAATTAAAGAGGAGGGAAGCTTTGTTTTTTTTAAAAAAATTTATACATCAAAAGTGTGTTCATTCGTGCAATTTTGCAGGTAGTTATGTTCATTAAGTTATTTACAATTAAAACGTTTATGAATTACAATAATTTAATTATGCAAATTTATCCGTCTCATTTACTCATTACGCGTGACTGATAAGCATAATTAAACTGAATTAATTAATAAATTTCCAGTCACCAATTAATTTAAAATAGCCTGACACAAACATATAGGTACACCAAATAATATAATGAAGGGTGTGGACTTACAACAAAATACGCTAAGTTAATGTTTTCTTTGAACACTTCATTAAATGTTTTACATTAGGTATTTTATATAATACATTTATATATTACACATTTGTAAGTGTTAAATTAGTTATTTACGTACAAAATGTAATCAAAATTCTAGTAAACTTACAAATTTTACAACATAATAGTTATAGAAATCACTGATTACTTAGGAATTTGATGATATGACGCTAGAAAAACAATTTGTATACACCTTTATCATTAAATAATTATTTTTGCCGATCTCGGTGGCGTAGTGGCTATGTCACTAGCCTAGCACGCCAGAGGTCGTGGGTTCGAATCCCACTGAAGAGCATGGTCGTTTGTGATGTTTACATAAATTCACAATCATCCAATCATGAGGCGGCATATGACCATAGTAGTTAGTCCGCCTCTCATCTTCGTAATAAAAAAATAAAAAAATAATTATTATTGGTTATCGATGGTGATTGCAGGTTTTGATATATGAAAATCGGTGTAAGTGACATTTCACATACAAATATTTATTATTTTTAATATTGTTGCTTTCCATTGTTGTTGCTTTTCAGTACAAATAACAAGGACATCTCTGTTAAATAATTAAATTATAAGGTAGTCCTACCACATCAAGTTTCCTATACAATACAAATAGGTATATTGTTTTTTACAAATACATTTCAGTATTTACAGATGTCTGCGTCGTTTAGATCAAATATTATTTTTTGCCGTTATTCATTAACCATCCAGAGATGTTAAGAGCCGGGTGAATTATAGGGGCAATTTCATCCATTTAACAAGAATTTCCAGTTTATTTCCTTAATATAATTATGCAGAATTTAATATTAGAATTTATCTCACACCTGTTACAAATGATCGCGACTATGATTGCAATACCTGTTGCGTACAAAATATAAAGTTTTACATACCATTGCAGTGTAAATAATACTGAAAAGAAAAGTAAAATTATTTGTATACTTACGGGTACAGTTTGTAATTAATTATATTTTCTTTAATTATGAATTTTCCCCATTCATCATAAAAATAAAGAAGCGGACTGCATGTCAATATTGTAGGAATTAATTACGGCATGATTAATTATTGAGGTTGAAAAAAGTTTGATGACATTATGAATTAATCTTTTTCGCTCTTAAATTGCTGGATAGCTGACATATTTTATTCAAATGGACATGTTTAATAGTATAAGTAAAAAGTTTAAATCTCTATTTTTTTTTATTAATCAATCCTTTCTGACTCAGAATCATTCTACAAGTTTAAATCTAATTGAATACTGTTTATTATACTTAATTAGGTCATTTAAATTTAGTGTCAGTAATATATATTTGAATAGGGACAAAAATGCAACTACCTACATACATTACGTTACTATCGAAATGAATAGAACAATATAAGGTACAGCAAGGTTATATTACCTATTATTTCTTCTTTTCCAATCCTTATTATCAAAGTAACTAAATTTAAATGAATTACGTCACTTTTAAGTATTTTCTCAAACTATTTTAATTCATAGTTTAATAATTAAAATTCACATTCACACTAGCACACCACTGATTATTTATGCATAAGAGCACGCAATAGGAATTAGTTTCTCGTACTTATTTCGCGGCAAAACAAGGATCCTGAGAGCGTCGCGACGCTATTCTCTCGGCATCTGATCACCAACTGTTTCAGCGTTGAACTCGCAGCATGCCAGGACTAAAGGACGATGATATGTACCGTCTCACTCACACATGTTATCTTGCATTTGTATCCTTGTTTGCGGTTGAATATAGGTGTCCGGAAAGTACTCGACTATTTGAACTTACTATAGGAGTACTTTTTTAAACTAATTAATTTTTGTTGATATTTTATACGGTCTACTCTAATCACAATTTATTCGCTTTAAAATATTAATTTGTGATTATTTCTAAAAAAAAAAAAATTTGATTAACCAACGTAATGACATCACGAAATAAATCATCATCTTGCGGATGAGCGATTGCATATGCGTCCAATAAACAATTTTTAGTAATAATTTATTATACAACATTTGAAACAATAAAGTTCGGTTATTTTATTAACAGATCTCATATGTAAAAGAAACACAATAGTTATTAATGATGTAAGTGTTTAAAGTGACATTTTATGAGTAAGAGGGGGAAGTTTGTTAAACGAGGCGAAGCCGAATGAAACAACCCCACTAACGAGATAAATCACTTTTAACACGTATATCATACAAAATTTTATCTATGATCTTCCTAGTATACTAAAAAATGTAAAATTACATTTTAATATGTAGGGTTATATTTGTTGATTTATTGATACAAATCGTTAGCAACGTGTTAAAAGTAACAATAAAATCACTTTTAACACGTTAGTATGTTACTTTTAACATTAGTATCAGGAAGTGATACTTTTAACTAGCTAAGCAACCGTTAAAAGGGTCACTTTTAACAACGAGCGTTGGTAAAATATTTTATTTTCATTACCCAAAATTATTTTATGTATTACAGAGTACGCAGTACGCCCCTGCCAGTCTACCGCCATATATGAGTTATTGGGAGTCCCGTCTTAACAAAATGAACGAAAAATACTATCTTTACATGTAAGTACTATTTTCTTTCATCTTTGTCAAAATAAAATACGTCAACCTTGCAGATAATATCAATTTGAAAAAACTTCATTATTATATCGAGTATTTTTCAATTGCAATAATTTCATTCCTAGCTACAGAATGAAAGTTAGTTGACGTTTTAATTATTTTATCCAACACCTTTCAATAAATGCTGTATAACTATGGCGATTTTAAACAAGCAAAGTAACAGATTACCCACAAGTGGGTATAATTTTGAGAAAAGTCACTAGTGAGTAATTTTTTATTTATAACAATAATAATAACACACAACACCTTGGTAACCACTTCGATTGACATTTTAATTTAAAAATTTAAAGTATATATCACTGTCAAATAATATTTCTTTTATACATTTAGAATTTATTAAGAGATGTTGGATAAAACGTTATACTTCACACGTGGGCAAAGTGGAATTACCCACGAGAGAAATTTTAGCACACGAAGCCGAAGGCTGAGTGTGATAATTTTACTTTGCCCACTTGTAAAGTAAATAACTATTATGTATTTTGTTATTACTACAATTGTAATGTCTGTTTTTTTTTTCTAGGTATAATATACATACCCAACGAAGCACTGGGCTTTCACAAACACATAAGCATGATAGGCTCAAAATAGATGGGCCATTGTAGTACCTATATACTCATACAGCCCTGTGTTGTTATGGGAGATTATAACTTCACTGCAGTGATCCAACACTTGACTGGGTTTTAGGAAACAGACCCTTAGTTCCTATGAATAGAAGCCAAGACCATTGCATTATGTGAAACGTCAACTTTGATATTCTAACTATATGGTAAGGGACATTTAGGACGACTGTACGTGTGTGAGAATGAATGTATTCCGAGCGCATTACAGCGAACATTCTCGACTGCGTGTAAAGCGACCATCGGGGATAATTGATAATAATTTATTATCTTCCCGGAGGTATTAAACGGAAATTAGAGCAGAATTCGCGAGAAAATGGGCGCATGAATTATACAGATTTTAATCAGATTTCTATTGGAATTTTTTCCTTTTAATTTTTAATAAATTCATACCACCTGAAAAATATGCTATAATCAAGTGTAATTTTTTCACCTTGTTATTTTCGCTGTACAAATCTAAATGATTACGTCATCTGTGGTAAATGATAATTTTTCGATAGATATTGAAAAAAAAAACTTTCTTAATGGGATCACAATACTTTTTCGTAAATACCACGGAAAAATCTAGTCAACCAGTAATTGAATATTATTTTTTATCTACGATAGTGTGTAAAATTGATGTTTAACTGTTAGTTTCAAGTTTGTAAAACGGTTGTTTAGTAACACGATCCCATTAGTCACGGGCAGTCACGGGTTGCCAAGCAACGATTGATTAAAGTTTTTAAACACGCCAAATTTGCAAAAATTTTGTTATCATGGCAAACTTCTCATTTAATATTGTGATCCTACTTCACAAATAATTTTTTTTATATTTTTTGTGGTTTTTTATTATATCGTAGATAAAATATTGTACGATACACATACGTAAAGCGTCTTTAGTCACTCGCTACGCTCATGTTTTAATTGACCCATTCGTGACTAAAGACTAACTTTACGTACTTGTATCGTAAATAACTATAATTATACACATTCAATAAATATTTAAACTTATCCACCTGTTCGCAGCTTTCTTCTTTTATTTTAATTAATTTCGTCTGTACTTCCTTATTTAGTATCATTATATTGGTCATCTTCTGATATATTTCCAGTCCTATATTCCTTCCTTCAACATCTCTTTCATCTCACTCCTGTTTGCACTACATACATGGTAATTTGGACTTGTATATCGACAATAACAGCGTGAACAAAAATTACATTTGATTATAATATAACATATTTTTCAGGTGGAACGAATACATTCGGGGTTGGGCTCGTATGCAGCAAATAAGTCAATGTACTCTTTGTTCTGAAAACATCAGTATTTTTAATGACATTGATGTATGGTTCATTTCCTGCTTCGACATAAATCCTGACGTATTAAAAGCTTTCTCATCTACTAATATTGCGATACTATATTGACATTTATTAAATGGTTTCGAGCGAAACACTTCCAAATTTTGTCATTGTGACATTGATTACAGCTTTATATAACTGGATAGAGATAGTCCTATCATAAATCATGATTCATATCTTTGAAGTAGATACTCTTTAAAGAGCTTAAAAAATATAACTGGAAAGAGAAATTATTTGTTACACTATCTAACGGCATAACACATTCACAAAAGAAAAAAATAACTTAGAATTATACAATTTAATAAAATTATAGATTCAAGGGCATTACATTACATTAAAATTTTCTTTTTGAGAATTGACCTTATATTATTGAAAGAAAAAGCTTCTTCCGAAATATGCAGGTACCTAGTAAAAAATTGTAAAGATGGTTTGTTATTATTTTAATGTCAATTCCATATTCCTTATAATCCGGATAGATTGTATGTATGCAAATATTTATTCTTTTAATGGTTGGGGCATTGAACAACAAGAGCACCTAATTAGTAGTTATTTGTCTTGATTGATTTTTAGATCACGTACAATTTCATTCATTTGGAACGCAAATGTTGACTTGTTGGACCACAAACAGAATTAACTGGGCTGTTCAGATTAATATTGTCTTTGGCACTCGCTGTGTTAACACACCCATATGTGAAATGTTGCAAATCTTGTGCAGTAAACAAATCGTAAACTAATTTAGGCTTGATTGTAAAAGACAGATATGTAGTATACATATAAACAAGTCTCGGATGTGTTGTAATTTTGTCTAATAAGTAAGCTGTTGAACAAAATAAGTTTTTTTTTGTGTTAATACTCCTGTCAACAATGGCTTTACATCGACGATAAATGTTGACAAATTGATAACAGGAATATCAATAAAAAATGACTTGTTTTGTTGAAAACCTATCTTTATTTTCCATCTTAAAGATGTTAATGTTTTTTTAACTTTGTGACTTTAATTTTCATTTTTTTGGGAATTGAGAACACGCTTCGGTTGTTGGCGTAGAGTCAATTACACCCTAGATTGTAACTGTAAGTTAGTTAGATTTCGACAAACATTTAGGAAGGGTTACAGGCAAGAAATTAAACCATCAGCATCAACCATCTTAGAATCCAACGATGGGCGATGTGCTGTGGAATGAATGATGTAAATGATGATAACTGATTTACCATAACTTGTTAATTGTATTATTTTGACTTCCTTATATTTTGAGTTCCAGATTTCGTCAATTAATAAATTAATCATGACGTACTTTTCAGGTTCACTGTAATTCTTTTATTTAATACTCCATTTTTGACAACGTCATCGGAGCCTTCACCACATTCAACAGAGTCTACAGAGCCTTCATCACCTTTTGCAGAGTCTACGGAACTTTTATCACCTTCATTAGATTCTTCGAAGCTGAGATCAGCTTTGAAGTACAATATTTGCAACGAAATCGTGAGTAAATTAATTATACAGCAATACAATGTTATTAATATTTTGTTCATATGTTCTTATAGGACCTCCACGGATGGAACCATCTTCCACTGCTGCAGCATTATCTTGGAGCTACTGGTATTTTTACCAGCGCCACCAGAATCTGTATCATCCTGGACATCAATGTCAATAATATAACTTGGAAGCATCATCAGAACTGGCATCCGCTTCTAGCAACATCAATTTTATTCTTGTAAATAATATTCAAAATTAATATTTAAACAATATGTATGTGATAATATTTGGTTTGATTTCACATAAAATAACAAATAAAATAAATTCAAATTATGAAATCAAAGTAAGTATAATTGTAGCTTGGTTTTCTAAATTGATACAGAATAATTGTTTCAATGTAAACCATTTTAAATTTATATAATAATGGAACACAATTTTGACACATGATCACTTAATTCTAACTTTCAGTAGTAAAACTCTATGTTCACTGAACTCAGCTTAGAGAAATTCGACTTTTTAAATGAAATTCATATTATAAAGAAGAAAAATTACTGAAATTTATTTTCGCTTGGGTTATAGGTCACAGTGGTGACGATGCCACATTCCTACTTCAGGTTTTGCTGACAGGTTTCCCTGAGATGGAAGAAGGAATTACTGGGGATGCGATCAGTTTCTTGCTCTCAAAGTAAGTTCCAGATGGTGATCCAGATTTTGTATTTCAAATAAAAATAAACATAATTTTAATATTACTAAATATATACCATACAATAGTAATAGTATATTACATGTGAGGTTGGAAATGTTTCATTTCAGACGAGGGCTTATTATATGACCGAGAGGCGAACCCTCCAGGTTCAAACATAGCGCAAGGCTGTACTGAAACTCCCACCGAACTATGTATACTATTTTATTCACAATCATTCTTAATAATCGAAATTAACTTCTCATTCTACTCGTATATCCAACAAACAAAGGTGATGTATGCTAGTAATCTATGAAAACAAATGTTTAAATTTATTTAAATAATTTGACAGTTCAGGAAACTAAAATCCTAATAAAACAGCATTACATTAGAATTTTATATTACTTTATAATAAAAATGCTTCTGTTCAATATTAATATTGTAATTATTGATGTTTTATTGTAATTATAAAGTTTTATGAATATGTTTGACAGCACTGTTCAACTTACTTTCAGAGATTTACGATTGTGTTGCTAGGCAATTCTATATAAACACTTTCCACCCATGGGATAAATCTGTTCTTCCATCGTGGAACATGGCTTCTTGTCTAGAATTCTTATTTTTTTCGAATTTTTGTTTCTTGTTTTCTTTCTTAAGATAGGTGTTCTTTGTTTTCATCGTATTTTTTGTTTGTATTTGTGTTTGTTTTGTTTCTTAAGACAGGAATGAAGATGAAGCGGAACCAATTAGTCATCTTCGCAGGATTTTTACGTGTTTACTTTCTACTTCACACATGTAATTATACATTGTTTCTTTTTATTTTGCAGTTTCTTATTTGTTTTGTTTATTTCAGTCAAAAGTCTACGGCTGGGAGATGCAGTTGGAGAATTTACAAGAGAGCTTCAATTGTAGTCCAGAGCCTGCGACCAGGATCAGTGTCTCGTCGGCAACGTTACCGGAGCCTTCATCATCTCATCCCGACCATCTGGACTTTCATCCGCGCCTAGGCTCACATTATGTAAAGCAGGTCAAATGTACTCAGCTTCTGTTGTGGTAGTGTGATATAAAGCGGAAATTATAATACTTATTATTAAACTTGTACCGTTCAACGGCAAAATTATTATTATCGCATGACGACTTTATTTATACTTGCAACAATTTAAATCTTAGTTCACAAAAAAATTAAATATTTTTGTAACGAAAATAATTAGTTAAATTTACTTGTTCTTTTTCAAAATATTGTTCTAATTCTAATTATAAGTTCATGTTATGTTTGTAATTGTTGTTTTTTTTTTTGTTCCAGATCACGGTTGCTACGGCAACGAGGCCACACCCCTGCTTCAGGATTTTCTTGACTCGGCAGGAGGAATTTCCTGGGGTACGATCAGTTTCTTGCTCTCAGAGTCAATCCAGGAGGCTTACTCCCGGCTTCGTATTTCAAATATAAATAAACATAAATTTATTATTGCAAATTGTACTTCACTTTTAAAATAATTTAACAACAAATAAACATATTCCATACCATAATCAAATTATAATAATTTAACATAATTACCACATATTAACAGTAGTTAGCATTTTACATATATATTGTTTTTCATTAGAAGGCTGTTATTTTATAAATAAGACAAATTAATATATTTTGATGATAAACGAAATAATAACATGTATTTATCCATAGATACAATAAAGAAATTATAACAGTTACAATTTGTGTTTTATTTACTTTAAAATATGCAATAAAATAGTTAAAAATTAATATTGTCATTTAAAAAAACGCAATTCATAATTTCAATTTATTCTATTCAATTTTAATCTTAGTGCTGCCATCTATTATTTTATTTTAGAAGTATAGGTTCCTGAACTACAAAAATTATTGCAGTTTGAAAAATATTATATTATTAAAAATTGGGACAAGGGCGCTACACCCTTCGTTAGGGTTCTTAGAATCCGAATCTGCGAAATAAATTAGCTTAGGGTTAGCATTTCTTATGTAATTCGCTTTTATAATCTGTCACTGCCCTACATAATTTTCAAAGGGCTGTATCTCTGAAACGGTAAGAGATATTGTGAATCTGAAAAAAATGGTCCGAGATACAACCCTCTTCTATGTGATCAGCGAGAAAAAACACCCAAAAACTTGATAATAGGGTAGATATTTTAGGGTTCTATTTAATTTTCTAAGGGTTGTATCTTTGAAATGGTAAGGGATATTGAAAATCTGAAAAAACTGGTCCGAGATACAACCCTCTTCTATCTGATCAGCGAGAAAAAACACCCAAAACGTTGAAAATAGGGTAGTTTCTTAAGGGTTGATTTTAACAACTTTAAACCCTCATATCTCGAAAACGGTAAGAGATATCGCAAAAATAACGAAATTTTTTCACATTTTAGTAAACCCTGTTACAATAACCCCCTTTACAAAATACTAGAAGGACAAGGGCGTAGGGCATACCCTTATCAATTAGTGATTTGTTTTTTCAAAAGTGAGCAAATCGACTAATTGTCGCATTCACATCCGATTGTGCTGCCATCTCTTAGTAAATTCGTGAACTATTATGAAATCTGACACTGCTCCATTTAATTTTCTAAGGGTTGTATCTCTGACATGGTTACAGATATCGCGGATCTGAAAAAAACGCCCCGAGATACAGCCCTGTTCTATCTGATCAGCGAGAAAAAACACCCAAAAAGTTGAAAATAGGGTAGTTTTTTAAGGGTTGATTTTAACAACTTTAAACCCTCATATCTCGAAAACGGTAAGAGATATCGCAAAAATAACGAAATTTTTTCACATTTTAGTAAACCCTGTTACAATAACCCCCTTTACAAAATACTAGAAGGACAAGGGCGTAGGGCATACCCTTATCAATTAGTGATTTGTTTTTTCAAAAGTGAGCAAATCGACTAATTGTCGCATTCACATCCGATTGTGCTGCCATCTCTTAGTAAATTCGTGAACTATTATGAAATCTGACACTGCTCCATTTAATTTTCTAAGGGTTGTATCTCTGACATGGTTACAGATATCGCGGATCTGAAAAAAACGCCCCGAGATACAGCCCTGTTCTATCTGATCAGACAGAAAAAACACCCAAAAAGTTGAAAATAGGGTAGTTTCTTAAGGGTTGATTTTAACAACTTTAAACCCTCATATCTCGAAAACGGTAAGAGATATCGCAAAAATAACGAAATTTTTCCCCATCTTAGAAAACGCTGTTAAAATAACCCCCTTTACAACATACTAGAAGGACAAGGGCGTAGGGCATACCCTTATCAATTAGTGATTTGTTTTTTCAAAAGTGAGCAATTCGACTAATTGTCGCATTCACATCCGATTGTGCTGCCATCTCTTAGTAAATTCGTGAACTATTATGAAATCTGACACTGCTCCATTTAATTTTCTAAGGGTTGTATCTCTGACAGGGTAAGAGATATCGCTGATCTGAAAAAAACGCCCCGAGATACAGCCCTATTCTATCTGATCAGCGAGAAAAAACACCCAAAAAGTTGAAAATAGGGTAGTTTTTTAAGGGTTGATTTTAACAACTTTAAACCCTTATATCTCGAAAACGGTAAGAGATATCGCAAAAATAACGAAATTTTTTCACATTTTAGAAAACCCTGTTACAATAACCCCCTTTACAACATACTAGAAGGACAAGGGCGTAGGGCATACCCTTATCAATTAGTGATTTGTTTTTTCAAAAGTGAGCAAATCGACTAATTGTCGCATTCACATCCGATTGTGCTGCCATCTCTTAGTAAATTCGTGAACTATTATGAAATCTGACACTGCTCCATTTAATTTTCTAAGGGTTGTATCTCTGACAGGGTAAGAGATATCGCGGATCTGAAAAAAACGCCCCGAGATACAGCCCTGTTCTATCTGATCAGCGAGAAAAAACACCCAAAAAGTTGAAAATAGGGTAGTTTTTTAAGGGTTGATTTTAACAACTTTAAACCCTTATATCTCGAAAACGGTAAGAGATATCGCAAAAATAACGAAATTTTTTCACATTTTAGAAAACCCTGTTACAATAACCCCCTTTACAACATACTAGAAGGACAAGGGCGTAGGGCATACCCTTATCAATTAGTGATTTGTTTTTTCAAAAGTGAGCAAATCGACTAATTGTCGCATTCACATCCGATTGTGCTGCCATCTCTTAGTAAATTCGTGAACTATTATGAAATCTGACACTGCTCCATTTAATTTTCTAAGGGTTGTATCTCTGACATGGTTACAGATATCGCGGATCTGAAAAAAACGCCCCGAGATACAGCCCTGTTCTATCTGATCAGACAGAAAAAACACCCAAAAAGTTGAAAATAGGGTAGTTTCTTAAGGGTTGATTTTAACAACTTTAAACCCTCATATCTCGAAAACGGTAAGAGATATCGCAAAAATAACGAAATTTTTCCCCATCTTAGAAAACGCTGTTAAAATAACCCCCTTTACAACATACTAGAAGGACAAGGGCGTAGGGCATACCCTTATCAATTAGTGATTTGCTTTTTCAAAAGTGAGCAATTCGACTAATTGTCGCATTCACATCCGATTGTGCTGCTATCTCTTAGTGAATTTGTGAACCATTATGGAGGGATATTTGAAATATGTGACTGCTCTATTTAATTATATAAGGGCTATATATCTGAAACGGTAAGAGATATTGCAGATCTGAAAAAATTGGTCCGTAATATATATTTTTTTCCGTAATATTTATTTGTTGGTCCGTAATATATATTTTTTCGTAATATTTATTTGTTGGTCCGTAATATATATATTTATATATATTTTCGTATTATTTATTTCTTGGTCCGTAATATATATTTGTTTTCGTAATATTAATTTATTGGTTGGAGCACTCTTTTGGATAAGAAGTTGTCCATTTTTGCTATCGTTGGCATCACTGAAAAAATCAATGTTGCCAACGATAGCAAAAATGAACAACTTCTTTTTCTTCTCCGAGGGCTCTGCCAGTTTTTGCTGCCCGGATACAGTGTTAAAAATTTGAGATATGTCACGAAGCGCCATTTCATCGAAACGGGAAGGCATCAATCCCCTCAATCTAAAGTAAAATTAAACAAAACGAGGATAAATATAGTATACAGAAGTATGACATTAATTATTTATTGTAATATTTTAAATACTTCATACAAAATATAAAAATAAACAATATATCACAAACAGAACGCAATGAATATTTAATAATTTGTCTATATCTTATTAACATTTTGTTAATACATATGTATTATTTCCTATTTAGAGACGAGAAGATTGCATTTTACTTAAATAGTGAAGAATAAATCAATATAAAAAAATGTCCGCAATGGCGGGTACATTTTATTTTTATAAATTAATAACAATTCACTACAAAATGTGATATTTCATAATACTACAAATAATGTAGAGATGAGAATTGCTAACCAAAAAATTATAAATCAAATAGTTTATGAATACACAACAGAAGTAAAATGTCCGCCTGACGGATACATAACAAATGTGAATATTTCCTAATTTAACAAATAGCCTAGGAATGGGAATTTTACAATTACAACTTTTAAGCTCAAATAGTGAAGAATAGGTATTAACATTAAATAGAATTGTATATTGCCAATAATTAAATACTTGTTTAAAAGTACAAATAACACTAGCAACTGCTAAGGCTAAACTTCATTTAAAATAAATGTGTACAATTACTTAACCAATCGCAATTATGATTCACAATCATAAATTTGTTATTGATTCTTTGTACAAAAGATTTATAAATCTTTCAAATTAATATATAATAATACAACAGATGACATTCCCAAGAGCGAAGATCTTTGGCGGAGAAGCTGCAGATTTCTTCAATACTCAGAAGATGATTACGATGTTCGGTTGCATTGTTCTAAAACAGGTCTGGCGAGCATGACTAACAATCTATGTAACCTAAAATACAGAAAACATATGTCATTAAATTGTTTAACACATTGGACACTGTTAATAATTTAAAACTAAAAGTATTCTAAAAATGTTCGTTCAATATATTTTTTTAAATACCTTATGTCCGGTTGTTAAACTTGGTTTAAATAAATAAAAGCGTACCTAATTTTTGACATCAATGTCCATTAATTACTCCATATGGAACATAACTTCGATTTGCTTTTATTTACTTAAACCAAGTTTAAAATTTAACTAACGTTGATGCAACCGGGGATTAGTATTTCAATGTTTGGATTTGATGATACTAATACAGAACTTTATTTTGATTATAAAGAAAAAAGCATAATTATAATGTCTGATTCATATCTTACAATAAAAGTCCAACGTAATTTCTGAATTTGCGACTTCGTACTGCTGAAGGATATGAATTACGGCTTTGGATAGGCGGTTTCGATAATCTTGAAAAAGTTGTAGTATCCAGGGATGTGTTCTTTCGTTCCAGAACAGCTCATGTAAAACAGTAATATACATTTTAAGAATTTTCCATTCTGCTGAATATTTATAATTATTCTTACCTTTTTGAAATGTAAATATATAAATATGCATTTAATGTTTTAACCCTCGGAGTACACACTGGGTCAATCTGACCCCACAGAAAAATGTTATACTTGAAGAGTTTTCATAAATATTTTAAGCTTAAAATATAAAAAAAGTTACAATATTTTTCGTTAAATTTAATTTTTTAAAAAAACCTATTTTTTCGCGATTTTTTTTTAAATTGTCAAAAATATCAACAATTATAAAATTTTGTATAAATTATTTCTATCGGATCCTAAATATATCTCAGAATTTTTTAGATCAATCTTTCCAATCATTTCAGAATGGCAGACGATCAGAAAAGTATTGGGTTAGATTGACCCAGAGTGTTCTGCGAGATAGAAAAAAATAGGTGTGTTCTCGGAGGGTTAAAAATAGAAAATTATATATAAAAATACTTAGTTATCAATAATAGCAAAAATATTAAGTTTTGATAGTTTATATTTACATAACAATTATAAATTGTTTAACTAGAATTAAATATAACTTAAATAGCTCGATAAATTTATAATAATTAAAATAGATTTCGATTCATTCAAAATACATTACATACTCACACACATTTATACAGTTTATAGTACAAAATTAACATAGGAGTAGTTAATAACTAGAGTACCGTGATAATAGATTTGATTAAAATTATCGTATTTACAAGAACCAAGACACTCGAAACTACCATTTGTTAATTAATAGTTTGTCTATATTTGTAGCACTTGGCTATTTCATAATGTTTATTTCATTGTCATGGTTACATTTTGAAGGAACGCATTTGGCTAAAAATAATGTACAATAATTTTATTAAAATAATCTATCACTAAATATAACCTTTGCAGCTTCTGAAAAAGTCATTAACAATATTTATTGAAAATAATTTATTAAAATTACCAAAAATACAGTACAAAATCTATGTTTTTATCAAACAAGTTATAAATAAATAACCAAGTTTGATAAAAACACGGAGTTTAAGATTTTAAATATATTATACAACTATATAAATAAATAAAATAAACATTCCAGAATCTGCAAGGGTCAAAAACATCAATAATCAACAATAATGATTAAAATTGCATCGTTTTTATATTCACTGGCAAATTTATAAAACAGTTTCATATTAATGTATCACTCATTCAAATGCGAAGGAATGATATACTTGGCAACACTATACAGAACGTTGGCGTACCAATGCGTACCTTGCTCCGGAGATTCTCTACTCACTTCATTGGATATCGTCCACCCTGTTAAAGGTTTTCCTATCAGTTTCCACAACCTCAAAAATCCGCTCTTCAAATTGAGCGCTAATCTCACAGGCGCGTATGACCAATGAGCTATTGTTTGACTGTCTATAACCGCGTAGCACGAAGCCACCACATCGTCAACAACCACCGTCCCTGCAGTCGTCAAAGGAGCAAACACACCAGTCTTTAACACTGGCTTTATTCTCACAACCGTGTCTTCTGTCAGCGTTCCATTCGCGTCTACGAGGATTTTATCCCCAATGCGCAAACGTTCCGCGAAAACTGTCTCTGTGGGAGCGTCGATAGAGCCGCGGATAAGCATGTGAGCAGGGGTGAGCGTCAGAGAGCGTCCCGACGCGGTGTGAAGTCTTAAAAATTCTCTCCTCTGTTGCGAGTTCCTGTCCAGGAACAACAGCACCTCGCTGTAGATGAAGTGGCCCGTGGATTGGTCCAAGGAAAGGATGCGTTCTCCGATGCGTAGCTCGGAGAGTTTCCGCCTCTCACCAGTAGATGTCCGGACGGTGCTGTTGCCGCTGAAACATCCGCCGTGTCGAGCTGCTGATGATGATTCTGAAATTAAACATTGTTAGTTACTCTTTCGATAGATTAGGTGCAGGGTTTTTAAAAACGAAAAATAATTATTATGTGGAAGGGTTTAAGTAAGTTGTAAGTAAGTTGGACTTAACAGAACAATGTTAATTTAATGCCATCTGTAAACAAGATTAGTAGATTCGCAGTCGTAATCCGGCACAAAACCAATATAACTTAATCTGCGCTAATCCAACATGACACTGGCTGAAGTAAATCCGGATTCTATTTATTTTCTACGTGCCTTTAGTGGAATTTCCCAGTATAGAAAAGGTGAAAACAAAATAACTTTTAACTTTAAATGTCTTCAATAGTTTAACATCATTGTCCTGATGTTTTTTTTTTAATTTTCGTATATTTCAACAGTCTTATGGTATTGGTTTATTCATATTAAATTCTTTTGAGTTTTTGAGTAGCACGTCTTAAAATATTCAGTAGTTGTTTCAGCCGATGTAATACGATTACCAAGTCATCTCAGCGTTCCCAGATTCCAGCGCATTCCCAAAGTCTTAGATCCTGGGTTGTAATCCTCGCCTGGACGTGGATTACCACCAAGTTAAGCTTCTTGTGGGAATTTCTTCATTTCATTCGCTTTACAAATAGGATTTTTTTGTTATCTATTTCTATCAAATTACCTCCTTCACACAAGAAGAGCCATAACCGAAATTTGCACAAAACTATGTTGAACGGTGACTAACAGTTAGATATGTATTTAATACTAAACAAAGGGGTAGGTATTGTATTTGAATAAGAGTTGATTTGCGTGTGAATAGACGGATCGCAGGCGCCTACCACTGTCACATTCCTGTCGCACGTTCCCATCATTACCATGACAACGCGCTCACTGCGACACCCGTGGCGATGGCGACATTTATCAACAACCACACACAGAAAAGAATCCAGAAAACTCACAAAGAAAAACAAAACACATCAACATTTCCATAACGAGTGCTGAAAATTCTTCAAGGTTCTTAGCAATCATTACTTCATTATTTGCTACATTACTCAATAGAAAAAAAAATAGTGACATTAGAAACAGATTTTTCAGAAGAAGCTACAAAATATATAAAGTAGAAAAAGTTCAAAATACCAAAGTAAGAAAAATAATTCATGTGAAAGATGAAATCATAATAAATAGAATAGATATCAGAAAACTAAATTGGTTCGGCCACGTAAAGAGCATGGAATCATGAGTACCATTTAAAAGGAGGAAAAGAGGAAGACCTCGGAAAACATGGAAGAATACAATACATGAAGCCATAGCAAAGAGGAATCTAAAACAAGATGTTCATGACGGATAATTCCACAAGAAAATGTATCTTATTTAGTATGAAGAGAACCCAAATTTTACAACAGAATCCGAAACTAATCGGACCGAATCTCAATATGATTTCTTGCACGGTTTTATTTTTCTCATAAGCACAATTATTGTCAAAATATAGGTCAACAAACAGAAGACAGGAATGCCATTTTTTTGTATTAAATTAAACATAAGATTCAACAATTTTAGTAATTTGATTTTGCAAGAATATATTTAACCCAAAATGAACAAACGACCTTAACGGTCTTTGAGCCTACACCTCCCAGGAACAGATGCTGGTTTGTATGTTATTGTCTTTAGATGTGTGATCAGTTACGTAAATTATTTCTTATTTCCTTAAAAAATATATCGATAGCTGACTCTAAAAATGAAATTTTTTGTGGAGAAAGTATCAGTTATCAAATTACAACAAGAGTATATTGTTTGTGGTTGTTCGAATTCAACCCTTGTACTAATAGAAAAATCAACAAGCGTAAATTGAAATAATGAGAGGTAACTGGCAAGTCGGCTGGTGATGAGTAACAGTCATTTTAGCGTCCGGGGTTCAACTTATTGAAATTTAAATTGTTGGGTGTTGTGTGCATAATTGGCGACTGGTTATTTGCATACCGACACCAAGAACAAGATCGAAGAATCGCTTAAAGTTGGCTGTTGATTGACGCAGCGCGGTGGTGGCATAGAATGCGTGCGTGTCAACCACAGGAAAGTGTAGGACGAAATTGTCTTTCAACGCCTTTCAACGTATTCCACCTTCGAAAATAATTCCTAGTTCCTTTCTTACTTGTAATAATAATCGATGTTTTCTTGACGAAATAAAAAGAGTTTCTGGACAAAAACGTGGGGAACAGCCCATAAAACATCATTCATGGTTCCATTGTGCGATGCTATCAGTTTAGGACCGAATATCAACACATAACCATAACGAGAAATCAAAGTGTATGTCGTTCGTCTCAGAACATAAAAAGACATAATATCTCCGTATCTGTCCTCATAAATACAGACATGATACAATCACCAACGATACCATTTTCTGCCAGAATACGAAAACGTTTCATTCCAGTTTTTCAGCGCACTGCTAGAAAGTTTTATTTTTCTTTTGAGTACTTTTGTGGCTATATTTATTGGCACAAGTATGAAACACACTTCGAACGAAAATTGAGGTGGACAATCTTTAAATAACTGTGATTTTATTGCTGTTTAATATTTATTAGAATTAGCGATATTTAATCCAGCCCAAACTGCCGGGAATTGTGGTTTTGTTTTATGAAGAAGAAGCCTGTCCGTGTGAAAGAAGACGGAGGGAATGTTTATCGCGGTAACCCGGTGAGACAAAACCATTCCGTTGGGTCATTTGTAAAGTGGTGACCGGCGTTCACGGTGTGGTGTTGTAGGGCTGATCGATGGTCACAGATAGCGATCGAGAGACGTGAGACGAGATCTCAGCGCCAAGCGCCGAGTTTATAACTTGTGCGTTACCCGCCACCGCCCGTGGTAGGGCTGGTGATATAAAAAACAGATAAACACTCTACAATAGGCTGATTATGTCTACCTGGTGATATATTCTATCCACTACCATTCACTGTCAAAATGTTTTTCAAGAAGAAGGACGACGCAGCAGGAAATGAGTTGTACTTTTAAATATATCGAAATAATTGATTTAGGTGGTTGAAGAACCAGTGAGAATAACGAATAAATCTTGCAATTTAAGATAGTGAGGATGAGTTAGCTCAACCTCAACAGAGTAACGAATGCAAATGAAAGAAGTAACCTGCGGCTTAAAGGTTTAGCTCGTGTTGTGTTGCTTATTGTAATTTCTCATTTGCCAGGTTATTTATTGGTTGTGTAATGGCCGCGGAGGATCGAGGATCCATTCGAGCGAAGCCGGAGCCGATCGAGGCGAGCCGAACACGAGATAAATCATTTCATTGTTTAACGGACATAAAAAGCCAGTAATATACGCTAAATGAGCTTTTACTTCTTAGTAAGCTTCGTTATTTACCTGATTTAACGGAGCAGTGTATGTGGGCCCTGGATTCGTAGTACACCCAGTCGAAGCCAGCTTCCACTGCGAGCCTAGCCAGCATCCCGTACTTGGAGCGGTCACGATCGGACGTCGTGACATCCACCGCGCGTCCTTCGTAGTGCAACGAATCTACAGAATGATGTCCTTCTTCGTCCCATCCTTCCGTCACTCGCAATCGAACCCCGGGCCATTGGTTCATCACGCTTATCGCTAGCGTGTTCAGCTTTTCCTTGCAACGCTGAAACAAAGAACGAACCAAAATAAGTATAACAAAAAAGAAACACTTGACAGTTTGCAGACTCGATATACCTTGCGTCCATAATATGAACAAATTTGACATTTCTTTATATTTTGCAAAAGCATGCAACATTGAATTGATTCCTCAAGATTGTAAACTTATTATGATTTGACAGTTTTCAGACTCTGATGCACCTTGCGGCCATAATATGAACTACTTTGACATTTCTTGTTATATTTCGCAAAAGCATACAAAATTGAATTTGTTTCTCAAGATTGTCAACTTACTACGATGTAAAGTCATTATGATATTTCCGATTTATATTTAGAATAAATTACAAAGACGAACGCTGAGAGTACAGCAACAGTTTTGAGAAAAGTTCCATTTATCATGCATGTAAGATACCATGCGAGAAAGAGTCAATGCATGCAAAGTTCTATTCTAATTTCAAAACATCTTTTCAAGCATCGCGAATGCTTTTTCCTCTTCCAACAATTGTACACATTTCCTTAAGCAATAAATCTCGAGGCGAATGTTTTTTGTCTCTGGTTGACAAAACTGTTGCGCCGTAACCAAACGGGAATTCAAATATTTTGGACAGTTTATTGTGCGTTGAGCGCAGAGTGGACAGCGCGCCGCCGTTTGAGTGACACACGGAAAATCGATTCGCTGTGGCGTTACGGACCATGTTACGGTCAGGTTCTTGCGAACACCAGTGACTGTCAAATGGTTTCATGGAAGCCACACTCTTGGGTAGCTTACGCAACAGTAGGAAACAATTTTTGAATAAACACATTAGTTTTCAAAGTATTGTTCGCATATTTTATTATGTATGTAGGTTTAAAAATGCTTTGTGTGAAGGCAATAATTTGTCAGTTTGTTACTATGAAAATGATAAATGATATAATGAATACTTTGCAAATCCTTTCCCTAATTATAATGTAACTAGTTCAAATCCTTACAATACTTCAATAGTTCAGTACTTTTATCTTACATCGCTTATATGAAAGCCCAACGATTTTGTATGCTGATAACCATTCATGAACATTTGATAGGAAATAACTACCCATTTCTGGATGACACTTTGGTTTCGAAAATCTTGGTAAATGATACATTTTTTGCAAGTAAGCTACAGATACCAATCGGCTAATCACTATTACCAAAGATGTTAGTGAAAAGATATAACTTTTATATGATGATAATATGTTCAAGAATGGGCTGTGGATATCAAACAGGTTTCACACTTCAAAAGTTCGATGCGATAGAATAAATGAAGATAATTTTATTGGGTATATTAGTGAGGCAAATAATTGTGGTATACATGAAATCGCATATGCGATAAATACTGTCGCCACTTTAATTTTTATTTCTGTGGCTCTATTGAGATCTCGAGAACAATAAGAGCTACGACTTTCGTTATATTATCGAAAAGTTGCCACACTAGTAGATCAACTTAATGATGTTTTATACATTTTTCCGGACTAATTTAAGAATGAAAAAAGCAACAAAAATAAATAGTGAACTATGAATTATTTTGGGAAAACAAAAGCATCATAAAATTGACCTACTTTAGCGTACCACGCCAGAGATCGTGGGTTCGAATCGAAATGAAAAACATGGTCATTTGTGTTGTTCACATAAATTCATAATCATAGTTAGTCCACTTCTCATCTTCGTAATTAAAAAAAATTGTTTTGGGCATCAAAATACCTTCCGCCATAAATTTCTTGTCAAGAAATGAGCATCCCTTAAAAAAATTTAGTTTTCAATTATGACACATGTGAAAATATTACATTTTTCAACTCTTGTTTTTTTTTCAAAAGTACAGGTTAGCAGATTTAAAAAAAAATTTCAAAATTTTATTTTTTCTTTATTGTATTGTAATTCGTAAATGGAGGCATTAAGATAAAAATATTTCAAATAACAATTTCAGATAATAATATTTGAAATATCATTCTAATAACAAAAATTGTTATTAAGCCATTAATTTACTGAGATATTTTAAAATAACTTGATAGGGCATCAAGTGAACTACCATTTCCGGTTATTGGATTATCACCAAAAACTAATCAGCTTTTCCAAAAAAGATACAAATGATATATACAAAAAAAAAAATCAAAATTTGCAGTTTAGTAGTTTTTGAGAAACCGCAGAGATACGCACAGGCCGACAGACAGACACACACACACAGACATCATCGCGAAACTATTAAAATCGTATTCTAGAGACCCTAAAACGTGCTCATCCACTGAAAACTCACTACCGATTTTTTAGCCTGATTCCTATACCTATATAGTTGTAGCGGGAGGTAAAAAATGACCTATTAGTGCAGCAACTTTTGTTTAATTTAACCGAAATCAACTTCTTATAGTTCTCGAGATCCCAATAGTGAGCCTCTAAATTATCGTTTGATTGAGATCTGCTGTAAGCAGAGTGCCATTATATTTATATTTTTCCAACACAGAGGAAGGTTTGAATAAATCCTGGATTCTTTCGGCCATCTACCTCTCACCTATATGAGTATCTTTTAGGTTTTTTAATTTTGGATGGTGGTCAAGTCTGGCCCGTGCGTTCATAAGTCGTAACCGCGGGGCGTCGATCCAGCAGGTATGAACCTCTGGGTCGTCCGATCGCCCGGCCAATTATTTAACCGCCATCCTAACCGTGTACCGGTAACCAGAGCACGCCTTCCAACACATGCGTCACTATAATATACTTTAAAAATAGCTTCCAATTTCCAGCGACGTGCGAAAGATGCTAGGTTGTACTTTTCGCAGTGACAAAATATGGATAGCGTGTATTTGCTTTCAAAGCTGGCCGCTAAAATGAAACACAAATAAAAGTTAAGTTTCCTGAAAGGTCTTTACTGCGATGTTTGCTGTCGAAATTTACACAAAACTGGTCAAATTGTTTAAACAGCATCTATAAAATATCCGCTGAGTGGTCCGATGCTTGCCGTGCTATTAGCCGCGCCGTACCTGTGAAATGGAGTGCTCTTGCCTTGTAAAACAATATACATACATCCGGCCAGCCCACTGAATCATTCCCGAATTGGGATTTTCCCATGAAATTCATAACAATAACTTTATGAGACATCTTTTGTAGTTTTGTACCCAAACAGTGCTATAAAGATAACTCGAAGGATGATATTGAATGGAAACGAATTCAATATTTATTTGTACAGTAAGAATGTCTCTAATTTATCAACAATGTAAACACGACAACGTTTTGTTATCTTCACCGCAAATTCTCAAAGGAGTTGTCCACGTTACGTTCGTCAAATGTCGAGAACAGGAAACGGTAGCTAGAAGAAAGCACAACAGTTGTTTCGGTTTCTAAACAAGATAAATGTTGTCATGACAACCATACAATACTGTGGACATATGCATGTGATTGATTAGATATGATACATGTACCACTCTAGGGAAACTGATATAGTAGTGATAAATGTTGCTCTTTCAATCTTATTCACGGGGATTTTAGTCAATGGATTGTGGAATGTCTCATTTATTCTATTCAAAAATTTAAATTCCTACTGCACTTACGAATTCTTTTTAAGTGTTCAAATTTTCCACCAATAAATTTGCTGAAAAGGAAGTTATTTTCCAGCACACTTGACGTTATTTGCTCCATAATTGGTTTTTAAAAGTTTGGTAATTCTTGCGGAAAATCCGCAAAGATCCGCGTAGATCCTTCAAGCAAGATGGCTTAACATTGTTGTTTCTGCAGTCAATAACGCAACCAATTATATAAACGCAGGTAAATGTACCCAATCGAACGTAAAAACCAATCTTCTGGACTTTTCAAAATATTTTTAAGCTTATGCTAAGCTGTACTACCATTTTAAATGCTATTCTTTTGATGTTCTTTTCACGGAACACCGAAGGGTGGCCTCCCTAACTTTTTCACAAGATTACGCTTGTAGAATTTAATTCGCCAGCAACAACTAGCCTAGCACATCAGAAGTGATGAGTTCGAATCCCACTGAAGAACATAAATTCATCATATCTCTTCATGAGGCGGTAAATGACCAAAACAGTTAGTCCGCTTCCCATCTTCGCAAAAAAAAAAACTACTGAACTGATCTCTATAGCCGAAAATATCTCCTCTATCTTAGGGGGGCTGTTATATGACAGCACTGTAATGTAAGCGCAAAAATGTGACTTACCCAGGGCTTTACTTTAAGCAGAGTGCCATTCCAGGAATGGACAAATGGCGTGATGATATATTTATTTGTTTCTGAATACAGAAAAACGAAAAGATAAATATTTCAATTACGAAGTGTTTGAACACACGCAACGGTGCTAATGATCATCTCATTAATTAATTAAACTCCTTTATTCGTTTATTAGTTAATTAACAACGAAAACATCCAACATACCTGCGTGTAAAGAAATATTTCTCCATTCAGCTGGTTGGTAGGTAGTGTAAAACAATGTTATTTTTAATGTAAATTAATTTCATTAGCACCTTTATTTTTATGGCATCGTAAAAGGAGCTTTCAATATACCTACTAAGTATTGACGATGAATGGAAGTCATGAAATACTTTATCGCAATATTTATTACCGTATAATTTCCAGGCGATAAAGTACAATCACAAAAAGTGCTTAAATGCAAATGTGTTGTGTGTAATTGTATACCCATATACACGAATAGGTTTACCATTAGATGTTAGGCTTAATTTATGTGGTAATTCTATTGCCAGCATTTGCATGTACTCCACAAGAATGCTAGTTTTTTGATTGATACTGGTACTTTTTACCCTACTTGTTTTTATTATTTAGAACAATTTACAATTCATTCTATCACGTGGAGCAGTAAATTGCAACACCTACGAACTTGTATTAATAAAATAAAATTCTTAAAGTTCTGCATCTTTGAATTTTATTGGCTCTGGATCAAATGGTCTAATGGGGTCTTTCACCATTTTTTTATTTATTTTTTTTATGAAACTTTATCTATATTTAAGACTATCTACACATTTAAAAAGTCTGAATTGTTATTCATTAAGCCACAATGATTTTTTTTAAATGTTGTTACGTCATTATAAAGGTGTTGGTGGATCTCAAACAGTAGAGATTTAAATAATTTTTGTCATATAAATGTTCTATTTTATTGTAATAATTATAATAAAAAATAAGTAAAAAATATATGTCTACAATTATTTACAATCTGTACTGTTTATTTTTCTATAATTTTGAATTTAAAAGCAGAAGTTAAGAATAGTAAGAAGAAGAAGAGATAGGAAAGGTAAGGTTAGGTGTTGAATTTTTTAACATCACATCAATGTTACCAACTAACTCAAAATTCCTTGAATATTGAAATTTGGATTTTTTAATAAAAAGAGTATGAAAGGCACAAAATATAAAAAATTTTATAAAGAACTCGTTTCATTATTGTCGTTTATTTTGTTCGAAGGGCTGGGCTACTCCGCTGCGTGTCGTGACCCAAACTTCCTTCTTAGTTCTCACAAAATAAAATGATAATTATGAAACACGTTCTTTATTATACTATTATTACTTATTAGTAGGAAAGATCTAAAACTTTAGAGGAATAAAATCAAAGGAATGAAGTGTGTCTATCTTTCCAGTTACCTTTAGACTGCTACTTAACACCTGCAGATTTAGGGGAATTATACTTCAAGAAATAATTTAATTCGTAATTTTAATTTCTCCTTACACGATTACACATTTCAGCGCAATAATTTTTTGAAATACAAAAATTTCGATACGACTCTGGTCGTATTTCAAAGCTGTACAAAAAGTTAAACGTACCCTATTTAGTTCTTTACATAAATACAACAGAGCATCCATTAGACATCCATTTAGTAAGTGTCACAATCGCACACGAGCGGCGCCTTTAAACTCAATGGGAGGGCCCGCCGCAAACATTTGTTGTCGGCCCTTCGACCCTTCGAAAGCCTTGTTGGTTTTGCCCTACGTTGGGTAAACTAAAACCTACAATAAGCAGCTGATCATATTTCTTTTCTCTTGTAGAGGTAAATATTGAAAATGTCAAATTCCGGAAAACGATTGTCAGACTGTTTGAAATATTATGGTTATTTAAAAATAATATTGTGTTTTTGATTATATATTGTTCCTATTTTACCTCTTGAATAAAAATAAAACTGTTTACTAAAATTACGGGTACATAAGTACTTGTAATAACGTAATTAATAATTTCCGTTTCGAATAAAATAATACATATTTTAATCTCCGGTTGTAAATTATAAACGTAAGTAAATAAATACCATCATTAAAGCCATTTTCCCAATATTTTAAATTACATAATTATTTAAAAAAAGGTAAGTACTGGATCATTCATAATTTAGACATGATTTCATCCGCCATCAAACAAAAGATTACAATATTATTGTACCAAGCTTTGCTTGTACTAAAAACTTTATTGTTTATAAGATATATTCAGTGGTCAACATTTGAAGAATATAAAAAGTCAACTGTCCTAGTTTACGATTCAGTAATTCTTTGTGAAAATCTACGGGCACATGACTTGTGTTGTCATTGTGTGGATGTGTCGGGCGGCGCTGTTTGATTCTGGTGGTTCTTTCAACGTTTCCGGTGCCGCCACCGTCGTCGCCCTCGTCCCTCAAGCTCTTGTTCGCAACCGCAGCCGTGTGGTTAACAGTCGGATGCCATCTTGTGTTTGATACACGCCATAGACAGCTGCTCTTATTCTAAACGCTATTGGTAGATTTTTATTTAAGTTTACATCTTTGAAAATAGGAGAATGGTATATTTGTGTTGTTCCCTTTTAATGTATAGACCGAGAAAATACAATCAAACAAAACCAAGTTTTGACCATCTCTCTGACCAAGACGCATATAACTTTTGCATATGCAATAGTTTGTATAACGAGCATGGAATGGTAGTCATTTACTATGAGTATGAAATGGACATTCCATGCGAGATGTACACTTAACTTTTTCTACGTCCACGATATTATTTCGTAATTAATTTATATTTTAATAATTTCACCGTTCCAATATTTGACAATTTTAAATAAGTATCCTAGCAATGGCACCTGTACCTGAAATGAAATGACCTGTATACCTGAGAAATACTCACAAAACAAATTCATTTCACACGATGCTTGCAATGTACTTCATTTCCCTATCATTAATAAACAGATTTGTAAGTGGTCGTAGAATAGTATATATTGTTCAGAATTTTAAAAATTTGGTTACCTAAATGGTAGTACTTCACTGTATAACAATCAAATTAAAACAAAAAATATGACATTTAATTTATTTATAATTATTACAGTGTTGTATTATTTACTGTAGAAATTTGAGAGTTAATGTTTTTCCATTTCTTTCAGTTAAATAAATAAATAAATCTTATGGCCGATCTCTGTGGCATAGTGGCACTAACCTAGCACAAGGGTTGTGGGTTCGAATACCACTAAAGAGCATGGTCGTTTGTGATCACATAAATTCACAATCATCCACTCATTAAGTGGCATAATTAATTAGTCCACTTACCATCTTCATAAGAAAACATTCTTATGAAATGTAAAATATTTATTGCTTTTATTTTGTTTTCCATGACCGCGTTACAATTTTCTTAAATAAATATTAATTGTAATAAGCTTGTAAATCGTAAAATACTAATATTTAGGTAACCAAATGGGCCTCGTATAGCATGCATTTTTAAATTTTGAACTTTTGTATTTACATTTTTGCCGTAAAGTAAATAGATAAAAATTTATAGCAATATAAAAAAATAGCATTGAAATACCTACAGGCCACATTTCAATTCCACATCATGTATTTTAATAAATCTGCATACAGACCCCAAATTTTTAGAATTTTCTAAATCTACATTTCTGTATCTACCCTTAAACTGCGAATGAGATGCTGCAGTTTTACACCACAACCCCTTTTAATTCGATTAATTGTACGTCTGAAAATGATAAAACGCATTGAAAAACCTTGATGATTTACTGGCAAAGAAACCACATAATCTGTTAATATGTAATTACGATCTGGTAAGACGATAGCGTCATTTTTACTAAATGAATAATTTATCAAGTTCTATTGAACAATCTCAGTGAAGATCAAATCCCACGATTACTCGGAAAACGCATTGAATTCGTTGAAGACACCACACATCCTTGCATCGTCTATACACTAATTAATAATGGCATGCATCTTCGTCGCCTACGTGGCATCGCTGCACCCCGCTGCCGTCCAATCGCAGGAGAGATCGTCAGCCCACACTCACACACACGTACGTCAAGTTCATACGCCGCAATTTTAAGCGTGGAATTTAAATTAGTATATTATAAACGATAAACGACGCCCCTTCGTTGTTCAAGAGACGAGGACCGTTTTGTGTCTAGTTGAGGTAATTTATTCATGTGATTCATTGCGGCGAATTGAATGAAAAATAGAGCAATGCAGCAATCGTTGCGCAATTCTGAACAATGATATTATGCCTCGTATAAGCTCGTAACGATTTTCAATAATACATGCTCGTTTACAAATATTTTATGTAGGTTTTATAGATTACAAGCATATTTATGTCATGTGGTTTTGAACATTAATATTTATGTGTTCTATCAATTTATGGGCCGGTGTTTTAAAAACAATAAAAATATTACGACCAATGTTTGACTTTTATGTGCTCCACTATCAGCATGTTTTGAATGTTTTCTCTTTTGTTTATAAATAATAATTTATGTAGCGATAACAGACACGCATACATTCTAACGGGATTCTGAGCTTAGCTATCGCTGCATCGGACTGTACGTCTTTCAGCTGATTCTATATTTGAAATATATCGAATTCATTGTTTAATATGGCCACTTCCGGTGTTACAATTATCATCTATCTACTTAGGACACCTCAAAATTCGACATTATACTGTATACACTAAAATATAATAATTCTGGAACGCCAACTGACGTTGAAAATGCGAGCTGAGAGAGACAGCCAGTCGTTGGGCTAACTGTCTTTGTTGTACTGCTCGCTTAGAAAGTTTATAAGAAAATATAAAGAAATTAATATTCAATGTATATGAAAAAAAATGGTTAGTATAAAAATGAAATAATACATTAATAGAAATGAGCTCAATGAACTATGTATTATGTATGTGAATTTTAAGGAAAAAATAATTGAAATATACTGTTAATAGTACCTATATTGTATAACTAGTGCTGAAAGTTGGATATTTCACACGAGTTAGAAATACCTTTTCAGCACGTGTTGTACACGATACTTTTTCGACTACCACAATTAAGTAAAATAAAAATATAAGATTTATATAAAAATATTAAAACAGATTATGTTAAGATCATTGCTATCAGAATTCACTAAAAATTATGTTAAAATCTGATAAATCAAGGTTAAACCTTTTGCATCTGTGTAAATTCAGCAAATTATCTGCAACTGTCAAACTTTTAAATACAAATTTTTAGGTTAGTTCGCGCAGTTATCGCAGCATGTGATAAAATCATATCACACAGTTGTGGACGCAGCTGATAGACTAACGAGCTTTCATATCACACACATCATAGCTAGTGATATGCAATGACCAACTTTCAGTAATAGTTTACCGTGTGAATTTATGTACTTTTCGTACTGGTCGTCGGAAAATATGATTTAACACTTTTGGACAAGACTGTGCAACATGTTTTTACCTTCTACATACAAGGGTTAGACAAAGAAGGGTGGCCTTGCAATTTCTATCCGTCTCAGGCTAGTTTTTCGCTTTTACAAAAGCCTATAAGTTTGCGTTCCAGTATTACTATATATCAGTGACTATGTAAAAGAAATAATAAACTGGATGTCCCTTTTATCGATAGGTAAAATAAAACTGACATTAGGTAATTTCTTCATTATTTAATATAAACTTTTTTGTGGGTAACCTGCTTGAAATAAGTATCTATATAATTATTTGTGTAACAATTTCTGAATGTCATATTTCAAGACAGAAAGACAGCCGGAAGAACGTCATTTGTTTTTGTATGATAATCTCTTCGTGGAAGCTTTCCTCAAATACAAACATTTACATTTCAAATTTAAGTACTTTTTAATATAAAATATATTCAAAAGCAGTTTGTTTTTTTATATTAAGTAAAATAATTACCGGTACAGATTTAATAATAGAGATAATTAGTAGACGTCTGGAGACTTCGATGAGTCATTAGAATGCAAACTTCCACAATTTGAGCGATGAATAATGTAAATATTTTTTACTTAAAACTAAATATTTAAACATAAAAAAACTAATTTCACTAACAAGGCTTGTACGAGTAATACGTAATAAGTAGTAATTAACCTTTCGATCTGTTGATTGTTTTAAGAGCAAATATATTTTATCATACTGGAAAATAGGATGACAAAATTTGAGTCACCAATAATTTATTCGTGTTATGTTCGTAAATATGCGAATACAATGTTGCAGACAATGCACAAACCTATTAAAATTTAGAATAGAATATTTAGCAATTCTAATGTGCGGACTATTTTTGAAAGGCCGACTGCTGCGTCTGGTTTATGATTCGCCGAATGTGAATGAATGTAAATAACCCAATTTCTGTGCGAGGCAGCATCAGTGCGGCCATCATTTCCAGTCAGATCCGCATAAAAGAGCATTCAGCCGCTGGCCAGACCGCCGCCACCGCCGCAGATCCGCCCCGTGTCAAAGGTGCCCGGTGCTTCGGGCCCTCCACCAGTGGCGGCGAATTTTCAGCGAGGAAGAATAAACTCAATATTGCCTACATTTAATTCACACCCTGCCGTTTTGTAAATTCGATATACTATAGATTTTTTAAGTGCGTTTACCAGCAGTTAAATTACACCCCTTTCAATTTGTTAGGAAAGGGGAGCCACAGGGATATTTTTTATGGGATATATTTTAATCCATAGTTCTATATGTTAACCTATATAAATTAACATTATTGTTGACAATGATTAGCAATAAAATTTAGTTATTTTAACAAATTTAAACAAAGCATAATAACTACCATTAATTGTAATGAGAGCAGAGAATTACTCCTACTGCTTCTATATATAGCTGATACAAAATGTTTCAAATAACAAATATCTATGCATTAAAAAAACACATTTTACAAATAAATGGTTTTATGTTCCACTGTATTTTAATCATTTGCTTATGATATTGTTTTGTTGCCAAAAAGTGACTCTTCATGGATTAGTCCACTATGATAAAACAAAATACCTATTGCCAAATAGAGAACAAAATAAATTTCATAATTTATTGGGAAAGTAATTAAATAGGAAAACCTATTTCAATATTGGTAATATTAATTACAAAATAAGAAGTATTATTTTGAAAATTCCATAATAACAGGTCGGAATGATTACGATAATATGAACTTGAACATTTTTTCTTTTTTTTTGGAACGCTTACTAAAGTTGAAAATGTAAACCGAGAAAGACAGATAGTTGAAGGCTATCTGTCTTTGTTGTACAATTATTTTAGATAGCAACCGTTCAACATTTGCATAGCAATCGTTGTTTTTATATAGCAACCGCTCAACAAACCCATAATAACCAATCTATAAGCAAGTGTTAGACAAAAAGGGTAGCCCAAGACATCAACCTGTTTCAGGCCCGTTTTATGCGCGTTCCAGTTCCAGTATTACTATATTTAATTGATAATAATCAATACACAACTTGGTAACCAAATAACAGAAAAGAGTACACTTTGAATCTATCAAATATAAAATATTGTATGTAACACGTATATAATAAGGTTTTATTGACTCGCCTTTTATGTGCCTCGTTTCGCTCGGCCTCAAAACGGTCTCGTCCATAAAACCCTAATTTATGTACTTGTTACATAAATATCTATTACGAAGATATTTCATAAGTGAAAGTAATATCTATTTTGTGTGTTCACCCAAAGTTTGATTCTTTGCTCAACATTGATTTGCATTCTACAAATCCAGTGGTTGATTATTTTGAAGATAAACAGTATTTTTGAAGCAATATCTATTTTTTTTATTAAAGGTTTTGGGAACATTAAAATATTTACTTCAACTACGAAGTCAAGCAAATATTCTGACCAAATTACATGTACAAATACTCTCTGGTGATATCTTCAACTGCGGAGCTATCATACTAGTAGTGCTTCACAACTTGACAACAAGAAACAATACCGATTGTAGATTAAAGTACCTTGCTATATTATTATATTTTCAGTTCATTTCGAGGTTGAATTTCTAAGAGTGTTAGGCGCATCTACAAACAGGTAGCCCCCTAATATAATTTCTTTGAGAATGTATTGAATAACTGTTAGGATACAATGAGCGTTAATCTTCGGCGCCTATGAATGAGATCTACGTTCCGCGGCAGTAATGTGTTATAAACGTATAGGTCTATAGGTGCACCGTTCTTTGTGTAACCGAAATGTAGGATAGGAAATAAAAAAATGTTGAGCGGCCGCGGCTGGGCGGGCGATCCGCTGACCCCGCCCACTACCTCGAGCTCTGCCATCTTCGATCCAAGATCCACGATCCATGCTCACAACAGAATACAAGAACACACCACAGATCTTCAGACTTCATCGTGGAATATTTCACAACTATGCGTGATGGTTCACTTGAAACGCCACGTAAGGTGCAGTGTTTCTCAAAGCTCTGACATTTGCGGACAAGCAAAGCACAACACAAACGGAGTAGTTATATTTTTAGTTTAAATCAAGCACCAAGCTTAAACATTCAAACTCGAGACCCATGATCTTAATTTTACCGATACTGTATTAATAACCTAACAGTAAAATGTTGATTAATTTTGTTTTATAAACTGAAATTAAGAACACATACTTTTATTACTTTTAAATCAGTTGTAATTAAAAACGTAAGTAGTAAATTACACTTATTATTTGGTCACATTATTATTTATATTTTAGGGGTATATGTACTTGATCACTTTGTACAAGATGTACAAACAAAAAGCAACGGTTCTAGATAGCTTTATTTGAAGCAGGAGTTAATATACCAGTTTCTGTGTAACCTATAAATTATAGAAGTGAAATTTGATAGCTTTTTTATATATTTATATAACTAATCTATTCAGTTATTGTTGCAAACATGAAGCAGATTCGTTGTCAATTTTTAAAGGTCCATAAGATTATTCAATTGACCTCTATGGCTCAGGCAAAAATATATCATACTATCGAGATCTGTGAAGACAAAAAATGTTTAACTTCAGATTTCTTTAAAAGTCTTTAAAAGTCATAAGATAAAATAAGATAATAATATTGTGATCGTCACAAGAAATGACAATGAGAGATGTTGCAGGAAATAGTAGTAGAAGGAAACAAAATGGAATTAAAAATAAATGAAGCAAAAACAAAAGTAATACCACTCGGAAATACCGGTGGAAACAGAGAAATAAAGATAAAAGATTTTCAATTCGAGCAAGTTGAAAATTTTAAATTTTTAGGCACTAGGCTAAACAGCAAAGGAGAAAGAGAATCATAAATCAAAGAAAAATAACAACAAATAGAACTTTCCACGCAAACAAAAAGTACTAAAAAAAAACCAATATTTTAGCTAATGGTACAAAAACGATAATAAAACCTATAACAATGTAAGCTGCTGAGATTATGACAATAAAGAAAAAAGATGATAAAGATTAAGAATAATGGAACGAAATATAATGAGAACAATTTTAGGACTAATAAAGATATTAGAAAAAGAATACAGAATAATAATTAACTATGAAATAGAACAAGAGTTGAAAGGGGAAAACGAAATGAAAATGATCATGCGTCAGATGGCTTGGACATATATGGAGAAGGATGCAATTAAATCAGCAGTAGAATGGAAACCAGGAAGAAGACGAAAACGAGGCAGACTCAGATCAACATGGCCAAAGGAAGTAGAAGATTTGAAAGCAGCAGGAATTAAATACTGAAAAAGTAAAATAAAAAATTGGAAGACTTGGACACTCCAACAAAAGGTTCCAGTTCCAGAATCCAGAGAGCATTATTAGAAGTGGTGTTACCCTATATGAATATTAAGATAAAGAAATATTGAATCTGAAGCTTCTTAACTGGAAGAATATTTGGGAAAATAATCAAAAGTCCTTGACTACAGTCAATAAATATTTCGGCAACACATTTGCCTTCTTCAGATGATTTTGTTCTATAAAATTTTAAGCAAATTCTAATAGGTATAACAAGTTAAAATACATTACATATTAACTCGTGGATTTAATGGTGTTGCTTTATATTTAGTTGCAGCATTTCCATCATCATCATCATCATCATCACCCCTGAATGGTGAATCCTCCACACTTTGAGAAACGCTGCATTGCGTGACCGGCACCGGGCGCAGACAAAGCCAAGAAGTGCTGTTGACGCTTCGTTGCCGCACGTTACGTATTCATTGTACACCGTTTAACAACCAGAACTTAATCACGCAGACTTTTTACTCAGTCTCTTTACATTCCTTCAACATCTCTTCACGCCTGTTACTGCACAATCACGTAAATAAATACGCAAGGAATTTTTTGTCGCATTTTTTATCACCTGCAGCACAAATCTTAAACGGAATTGAGCCCAATACCGCGAAGCTTTGTAAAACAACTTACCGATCTAGATTTTTAAAAACATCACACTATGATTACCAGGGTACTGACTGCTTCAATCAACAATAAATCGTAATATTTTAATAACATAACTTAACCATTGTAACATATCCATAAATACAGACAGGTTTCGCAACAATCAAACAATTATTTTGATACTAAATTCATCGTTATTAATATTGTAGATATATTGCTATTCTCACCCTAAGGAGACAACAGAGCATGAACGAAATACTGCTGTACATATTCCGAGATTTATTCGTATATAAACCACACTCTATGAAAGTAGTTGCATAATTCGTTTGAAACAAAATGTAATTGTTATATAATATTTTTGTGGGCAAAAAATTGAAATTTTGTAATTATATATTCAGAGGTAATTTAACAAGGGATATGATTTCAAGAGTACGAAGGACGAGTGAAATGTTCTGTTTCAGTTTCACGCACAATATCTACGATTGCTATTTATATCACGAGCTTATATTTAATCAGGGAATATAATGATTCGTTATTTGTTTTGAAGTGAATCAAGCGCTCCATATCGAGTGTACTAATCTAAGTTTTGATGTATTAAAATGGATATTTGTAACTACAGATACGATACTTTAAATTACAAAATTACGACTAACTGTCAACTAAGAAAAAATATCCATAATAAAACACCAAAACAAGTCGATAATTTCAGTGTTTTTTTTTATCTTCGCTGTGATAGACAAGTAACTACGGAGATTCTCTATGTTGATTGGCGTAAGATATGTCACGTGGCATGTGAATTATATTTTTATGTTCATAAATATATGACTGGTTTAGAGTAAACAATTTTCAAAAAAAGCTAAACTTCCAGGATGATTTTCTCAAAATTGTATCATTTGATTTTATTAAAATTATATATGTATAATTAAAGTAAAAATGGTTTATATTTTCATTGTTAGCTCATGACAGTTTTGTTAATAACCTCCCTACATGTTTTCTTTTATTTTTTGCAGTTTGTTTATTAACTTCATACGTTACGTCTCAACGAAGTTGTCGAGAATATGTTCCTTGAGCTGACAATATCAGATAGATTTCAAAGAAACAAAAACTACTGTCGTCTCAATTTGAAGCTAATCAAAGTAATAAACAAGATAAAAAAACTGGCTGAACTCAACAACGTACAGTGCATATATTTGGCGAGGCCTAGCAATAAATTAAAAATCGTTTAAAAGTCAAGTTATGACAGTAAAAATTACAGCACGCACTCTGCAGTTTTTCATAACTTATTTTAGCGAAGACGAAGAGTGGAATAATTACTACGAACGTGAAGAAGGCACAAAATGGCGTAGACGAAAAAATAACTACTTTGGCTGATACCACGAGCTCTGTTTTTAGATGTTTTAAGAGTATTTTAGTTTCGGTTTTAGCGCTGTACAATGCTCTAAAATTATTTTATAAAAAATGCTTCGAATAGAAGTTACAGGGAAATGTATTATCCACCACTTTTATTTGTAATATTTTTTTATAAAATAATAATAACATTGTACAGCCCTAAATACTTCTCTTAAAACACCCAAAAACAGAGCTCGCGATAGCAGCGTTAGTGTCTTGACGCAGCATTGAAATCAAATCGTTGGCGGGGAGATTTTACAGTATTTTCCACGAAATGTATTTTATCAAACGTTAATCATCCATGAACAAATTATCCAAATACTCCAAGTAATAAAATGTCTGCTGTGTGCCCTTGAACTCGCTCCAAATATTTGAGATAGAAGAGCAACGTCACGACACGTCACGTGGGCTCCGGGCGTTCTGGGAGCCGACGCAGTGGGACGCGACATACCGCGAGAACGATTACCATAAAACACAATGCACTTGACATCGGTGAAAGTGTACGCGTAACACAGATCCGTATTAACGGGGTTTACTCTACGTGGGTTGTGAATTCTTCCTTATTATTTAAACTTTAGAAAATACCATTTAATATTGGCTGGCCATGCCACGGGAAGGTTAGGGCAACAGGTGGTCAGAGTGTGAGTGAGAAAGCTAATAATCCGAGCTGGTGATTGGCTGTAGCCTCCGGCAGAACACACCATACATTAAACCGATAACAGATCAGTATAACACCGCTGTTGGCTGTTGCATTTTTTTTCCTTCCAGTTCAGGTCGATGATTTACACGTATGCATTTTATCAAGAAAAATTTTACTGTTAAGTCCGTTTGACACCGCATTTTTTTGTAAAAAATTATGTACAAAATTCTAGTTTAGAACAGCATTTTTTCTGCTCAGAATTCTGTAACTGTGTTTGCTATTGCTTCAGAATTTTGTTCATTACTCTTCGGACACGCATGCGCATACCCTACTTCTACCTATCAGCTGCGTATTGTCAACTGTCAAAATAAGTAATATGGAAGAATACAATTTGAAATTGTTGTTAATCTTAATGTTAAGTTCGGTAATTAAACTATTTAAAAAAAGCATTAAGCAAAGAAAGAATTGGTGAAAAAGAGAGTAAAGGTCTTCTGAATCAAGAACTGATAACGAAAGCTTCTGACTGCATAAATTTATTTTTATATTCACTGATTCTTGTTAAACACAAACAGGGAAACTTTATATATTCATTAATAATAATTTGTACGTCTTTGAGAAGTTGCAAATCATCTGAGTGAATAATGGCAATAATTCCGAATATAATACTATACTTTTTCTACTGTAAATTCGGAAATAACAATTGAAAATAATCGAAATTCGTTGAAAACACACGTTGAAAAACGTCAACATAAAAATATACAATGACAATTGGCTACATGTCACCTGTCAGCCGGTCGCTATGGACTTCTGGATCTGTGATTGGTCGAGATTATAGGTACTATAATTCATAGAAAAAATTTAAATAATGGTTATACCGGGAGTTTTTTTTATCAGTACACATAGGGATGTGTCATTACCATAGTTACAGTCAAAATGACTGACAGCAATGTATTAAAGCGTTTTTTTTTATGAGTGAACATAGGGATAACTTACAGTAATTAAAAATAATAATTCCTATAAATTCAATGTAATTTATTAAGTACTAAAGCAATTAAAACAAATTTCTTATTTGTTTAAACTTGCATTGTTTATTTCATTATAATTAACTATTATTAATAATCAATGTAAATTGTCCCTATGTTTACTCATAAAAAACACGTTAATACATTGCTGTCAATCACTTTAACTGTAACTATGGTAATGACACATCCCTATGAATACTGATAAAAAAAACTCCCGGTATATATATTTATACAGGATTAGAAAAAAAATTGCTGTAATCTATGTAAAATAAAGTCAACACGATTTAATGATACATTAACATTATTTAAATTAAAATAAATTAATTTAGTTCTTAAACGTTTCCTACCTATTACAAAATGTAACGAGAATTTTTATAAAACAATGCGCATATTTCCTATAAATTTTCTGAGATGATTTCTGTGAAAATATAGTATGTGTTTTATATTTTTTGTGCATTTTTCTAAAGGTTATTTTACAGTATGCCACGATAGTTTATTTGTTCATATTTCTATAACAGAATAATGTGCATAATTGAGAAAAGAATAATACAACGTGTAAAACGACCTTAAGGATATCAAATTAATAAATAGAAAATGTTAAAGATGGGATGCAATGTGACACTTCGATTGAATGTGATTGATTAGCTAGTTGGTTGTAACATGATCTTCGTGAACTTATTTTCAATTCACCGCCTCCAGATTTAACCCCTCGCAATATTCCGATTATGGTTGAAATGGGAAAGGCTGAAATGGTACCTTCCGTGAACCGGTTCCCGCAAAAACCTTCCAAATTAATTCGGGTGCCTCGAAAATGTCCGCACAAAGCCATATTTGTAAGCGGGCATTTTGTGAAAAAATAATTGCTATTTCTTGCATCCCGGGATTTGGATTTTAATTGCCTATTAACTGTTGTAATTTAGGGAAATTTATATTCATTTTCAGTACTAATAGCAGGGCTGCAATTTTGATTACAAACAAAATATAAATCATAGCTAAATTTAGCCAGGAAAGATTTAGTGAGCAATTACGTTGATTGCTGTTAAACTATAACCTGGTCATATTTCAGTAACGTTATTAAACTACTGAACAAATTAAACGTTAAATATTACATTTTACTGCAATGTAAACATTTATAGCACGTTGTTCGCTTTATCTTTATTTTTGCATTTTATGTTCTACTTTACGTTTTACGATTTTACTTTTATGCGCAATTTGTTTCACACTTGCCGCAAATTATCGCATGCAGATTAACATTTTGAGAAGCGCTTTTCTCAGGGATTGAACCTGATCAAGTTAACTCTATGCGACACCCCTGCGACATCTTTATACCGAAGTTTATAACCTGATCACTGGGGTAACTTGATACTTGGAGCGATTCGGACAAGGAATGTGCTTGATGCCTGATCTAAAGGTGATCACCCCTGTCAAAATTCACTTCGGATCGTTGGACACTGTTTGGCAGTTGTTAACACCTGACTGTTTTGATAACTTTGCTTCAGCATAGGGTGAACATAGTACGAATTTGATAATTCACTTCATGTATAAAAACTTCATATAGAAACGTTACTTTTAACATCGAGGCCAAATTTTTCTACCTTTCACTCAAAAAGGGTTTTGAGGTAAATGAATGGAGCAATTAAACAAAATTGCTTTCATCTGTTACTCTTATCAGTTTATAATAGTTACATATCCTACTTATTTCAAATAGGTAATGAAGTACATTAATGTAATAGTGCGTTTTTTTTTCTTTTTTAATATTACCGCACTGTTTATTTGGTTGGCATAATTTTCAACACGCCGCTATCATTTTAAAAACTATCCCGGCCTATATTACTACATTTATTTGAAATTAATTAAATTTTATTAAAAAAAAAAACACCAATATAACTATTTTATCCAACATCTTTCAATAAATAATCTATAAATCTGCCGATTTTAAACAAAGAAAGTAACAGACTACTCACTAGTAGGTATAATTATGATAATAGTCACTAGTGACAGTGAGTAATTTTCTATTTATAATAATAATAATAATAATACACAACACCTTGGTAACTACTACGATCGGCATTTTAATTTAGAAAAGTTAAAGCATTTATAAAGAGATGTTGGATAAAACATTATACTTCACACTTTGCCCACTAGTAAAGTAAATAACTATTATAAAATTCCGAACGATCGTACATGATTTTTTTATGCAACTTTCACATACGTACGATAATCTTCTCTATATCCCACTCATTCCGTAAATAACTATTACACACCAAGTGCGGGAAGACTTTCTTTCAGCACAAGCGAAGGCTTCTTCATTTGAGCGTATACGTGGATGAATCTTTTCGTTCCCGCATGAGATTTGTACAATGTTTTTTGGAATGAAGAAAATTATTTTTAACGGAATTAAAAATAGAATTAAAATACTAACAAATTTACAAATTCTACAGTAGCAAAGTTGCTAAGGAATTTAATGAAATGATTTTTTTAACTTATTAAATTATTATTGATGATTTTTGCAGGTTTTTATAAAAGAATATAGGTCTAAGTAACATTTTATGAATTAAATATTGATATTTTCAAGATTATTTTGCTATAGATTGCTTGGGGAAAGCCAGTGTTTGTATATTTTACCGCACGAGAGCACAAATTGAAAGTTTTGGTTATCAACATCGTTCGTCAAATGTTATTTCCAAGGTTGTGACTACAAAAATAATGTTTATCCTACAAAAACTAAACCTCTTATTGTATTAATCTTAACAATATAATTATTTCTTAGTGCTTTCAAGAATATAGCGTCATAGGTTTTTATTTTTCAGGACCAAATTCAAACGAAATTGCCAGGAAATGGAAATGTGTGATTGGATACAGAAGGAAGAGTACTATTTGCAATAGATAAACCTTCATTATCTCGACTACAAAAAATTCGTTTACTTTCAGCAAATTATCCTAACAAATATTACTCAAGGTTTTGTTTTTCATTAAATCTAACTTTTATTTCTTTTACTCAAAATTGGTTATACAAAATTGCTTTGGTCAATTGTTCCCAAACACGCAAATAAAGTTTGTTTGAAGAAACCTAAATCATCCTCGATAAATATTTCGTATCTAAAATACATACACATATCTAAGAATTTCACTTTTACTGGCCGAAATTCGGATGAAATTGCTACGGAATTGAAGCACAGAGCATAGTGATTCAGTCTCAAAAACAGAGGCTTATCTGTTTGAAAAACCAAAGCCTATTATCTAATAACAATATTAAGATGATTGAGAGAGTTGGTAGCAGCAGAAGCGATAAACTTAAAGCAGGATTGAAATGAAACACGCGGTAATCCAAACATGCCAGACAGACTTAGCGATCAGGGGATTAGAATCAGAATTTGGACTGAACTGTATACAAATAAAGCCATATGGACTACGCTATCGCTGAAAATATCCAAATAACAATTTATAAACAAAGAGATTTTTTTTGGAAGTGAGCAATGAGGTGGGCAGACGAAGCAAGCTATAATTTACGTTCAAATTAAAATGATTCATATTCTGGAAAACGATGAATATGTATCTGCGTATGTTTACGTTTTAATACGTTAATAATAGCATAAAAACATGAAAATAGCTGCAAGGAAATATGCCAGACGTATGAAGAAGTTAACACAATATTTATTTTAATGTTCAAATATTATTAAATGCTTGATTATACTTTGTTGACTGTTTATATTGTTCAGTGTCAAGACGCAAATGAATCATAAAATGAATTTTATGCAGTTATGCAACAGTGAATTATGCAATTTAAATTCTATATAGCGTTATCAAGCGCTATTTACCTCTGGACAACAACAAATAAAATTTGTTGCTATTTAAACATGATTTGATTTATTGCTGTTTAGATTTATTAAGGAAGTTCTAATTTCTGTTTACATTAAAGATACTTCAACTATGTTTTAGATCGTAAATCACTTTGTTGTATATTTTAATTAAAATGTGTTACATGTTTGATGTCCATACAATTAATTGTCACCTAATGTTTCAAAGTCGCAATGACAATTCATTTTTATGTTTCGTGTTTCTTTACATCTGCGTTTAACATATCCGCTATTTTCTATGAACTAACGTTATTCTTGTTTATCTAAGCTAGCTATAAATTCTTCAACTTATTTGCATACAAAATTGACAGATATAACTTGTAATTTGCAGTAATTGTTATGTCGACAAGGTGAGTTTACCTTATGAAATTGCTCAAAAAATAAAAAATATTTAATTTACGTTGCATTTTATGTATTTTCAAATAACAAAAGATGTTTTATAACTAACATTATTTCACTTCTATTTTTGTTCATGATGCAAATATCGAAAATATTATTATCTGTCCCTGGGTGTGACAGCTTACTTATGAATATTTTCGTCTTACTGGTCGTCTTTTCGCGGCCCCAAAGAGCTTAAAGATGAGGGTGAACATGGAAAAATATAAATAAAAATATTGTTGCTAGGTGTCACTGTTATCGAACGTAATTTGATTGAACATATCGTGAGTTTTAGCGAAGATGTAATATGAATCTGTCATAAATGTATTACTATGGACATTAATAGGTACTGTTCCAGATAAAATGCAACATAGGTTGTTAATGTTAAATGAATTTGTCATTTATTTATAATAAATTAACGAACATATCATAAACATTTCCCAAACTATAACCAGTAACCAATTGAATTTTTTCTTCATTAATAATAATATATTATTCAATGAGCATGTAATGTATACCATTACTCATGAGAATGAAGTTTGCATCACGAGAAAAATGAGTGATGTAATCATTTGGAAGAGTAATAGCCATTACTTGCGAGTAGAATACTATATTTCAAATATTTGTTTTGAAATTACAAGATAAGATAAAATTTTTGCTCTGACAAATAAAAAAAATTGTTTGTTTATCAACATAGACAAATTGTAGCAACCATCGCTAGGCTACGTACTGTTGTAACAAAAATTTTAAGTGTGTTGATATTTAGCAGAAAATCTTAAAAGCTAAAGTTTAAGCTTAAAAAGAATATAAAAGTATGAAAAATAAGGAAACTAGTGTCTTTGGCTTTTTATGTGGAAACAATTACTTAAAAGTCATTTTGATTTTACTTTTTTAACAGGTAAGATCTGAATTTGACATAACGAATGGATAATATTATTTCATCGAACTGTCAATATTATTTCATTAGCAGCAGTAACGAAGGTTATTAATTGATAAACAACGATTGAATTATGGGTATATTATTTAACAGTTGTAGATAAATATCTTTAATGTAATATAACAAAATATTATTTCACCTTTAAACTAGTAAAAGCTCAATAATGCTAAGAAAAAGTTCATTGCTGCTAAAAGTACAAAATTTCTTGAAAATACTATATGTAGATACAATTTGAAACATCGCAAATACACAAATAAATATGTACCTATTGCATGACTTTTATTTCACAATTAGGAATATCGCAGTTCTGTATTAATTACAAATATAAATAGATGACATACTTTCCGTTCTGTGAAACATTAGCATCAGTTAATTTAAAATGATACGTCTAAATATTATTTTATTCCTAAAAGAACAATGCGCAAAAGAAATTCTTGGAATGTTGTTTGTTTAATAAACAGTTGGATAATTACTAAAACAAATGCTTTACTATATTAATTATCTGAAATGAGTGTGTTTGTTTAAATTTAATAGCTAATATCGTTAGTTCAATATTATCTGGAGCAAATGTACGGAAACAATGATTTTCTAAACATAAGATAAGCTTGTTGCTTATGAGTATAGTCGTAAAATTTAGAAAAAAATGCTTATTGTTCATGTTCGTAGCAAATCTCATGAAATTAATGTTTTACAAATTTCTTTCTTAGACAATAAATTGCACAACAAAATATAGTTTATTGTTATCGTTACGTATTAAGTGTACGATAAAATAAATTGTTTAATTTTCCATAGATTTGCATGAGTAAAAAGTTTTTTTCTAATACCATGTTATTCAAACATCTTTATTAACTTGTTTGTCGTTATGTAATTAATTTTATTAACAAATAAATCTTATATAGCTATCAATAATAACAATTTTATAGCAAATCTATATTTATCTTTGTTTTATTACTTGACGTAGGTAATTAACAATAGTTCTAACTCAATTCATGTTATGAAACATTTTTTGTTACTCTTAGCAACAAGTATTATTTATCGAAACCCTCTAAAAGGAATAATACAGCTGTCAATGATTTAAATTTAGATATTGAATTTGATTTTAGCGGATATTATTTTATGGACTTTCCCTCGCTAAAGAAAGCCATAACCTCACCTAACCTAACATTCGCTCCACTAACTCGTCGGAGTCGTTCTAATTCTATAATAGTGTGTATTTTTTTTAACAAAAATGTAATATTCTTTTCCGAGAATGAAACTAATTCAAATTTAATTTTATTGGCATGATAAGTAAAAATATACAATTGGCTTGTTATACGAACCCAGAATCATATCGTTTGGCCCAATTTTTAGAAAAAAATTTTTCTTATATTACAAAGGGAAAATTGTTGTACTCAATTTATTTGCATCTTAAATTCAGTTATTTTTAAGAATATTTTAAGAAAAAATAACATCTAAAATAATAACAAATTAACAAAAAACACTAACATAAAGATTTCTTTTGAAGCTTAAAAGGTATTGGCTGGTACCGCGAACACTGTTTTTAATCTGATAACAACATAATATAGAAAAATGTTTCAAATAAAGATTATACACTTTGAGAACACAACTGACAAACTGACACGTTAAAAGTTAGTTTATCAGACAAAAGGCGGTGTAGCAGTGTTGCCAATGAACCAATCTTACATATCTTTAATAAGTTGTCAAATTGTGAATTAATAAGAGAAAGAAAAATATAAGACATAATTGTAAGATAATTTAAATTATGAATATCACTTAATAAGAATTTTCAATCAAATTAGAAATTTATTTATAATTTTTACTATATATTTTTTGCAAATAACATTCATATTGATAACACTTTTATATTTTCCTCTCTAGAGAGGAACAACACATTTTCCTCACTATTTCGGGAGAAGAACGGTGGGGTTTCCTACCATGTCGTGAAAAAATAATTTTTCTTTGTATAATTTTAACTGGGCCAAATGATATGATCCTAGGCTCGTACATACGAATACAAAAACATAAGAAGTTACAACAATTAGGTGAGAGTTTAGTTTATGGGTTCCAAGCTCCAAGAAGAGGGTGAACAAAATGTGAAATATATTCAATTGTCGTTAAGACACATCATAAATATAATAAACGAGATGTCAGTATAAATATTTATTTTGCATTGTCAATATGTTCTGAGCAAACATGTGGGTTTAACCACAATACATGATGCCAATTTATGTGTCATTAAATCATGTTGCACATCAGCTTTACCTTATTACTGACGCAACTGTCACTATTTTATCACCTTTTTTCACATGATGAACCACAAGCAATTACACGAATTTACTCAGTAATTTTCCCGGTAAACGCATGAAAATGACTGTGCTTTTTAGGTAGGTGACAATTCCTTGTGACATAATGACGTAAGGTAACGTAACGTAAGGCGCTAGGGCTGTTGTCGGTACAACACAGTCAATATTGTCGGGACACAAGCCACACAGTCGTTTTGTATTATACAGAGTCAAACAGGCGGCCAAGGCTGCGCTCTGTACACTGTTTGCTTTTGTTGTCAGCACATTTCGACTCCATTCAGGCCTTTTTACTTCTTTTAAATGTGTAAACCACTTGGGTCAGCTCAGCCGCCGAACCTCCACACACCGAGAAAGAGTCAACAATAAGAAGAAAATTTACTCGGGTTGTTAGAATTTAAATTGTGATTGTACAGGATTTTAGGGCAGTTTTTCTTTTTTGTTCGGAGGATAAACATCCAATTAAAATGAAAATTGATCACACTTGGTTAGTAGCAATTAAAATTGGTATTGTGCATACATTAACTAGGTGATTAAGTTTAAAAGAATTTTAATCGAACCTCAATTAAAAAAGCAACTATTACGGACACCTTTTTAATCTTTAAAAACAAAACATCTTCGCCAGAAACCACCCATTATTCACTACTTACTTGCCAGTAAATACTTATTCAACAAACAGGGCTTAAATTAATGGATGCAGAATAAATTGCTGGCTGTGCGAATCGAACTGAGGATGATATGATTTAAGGACAATCCAAATGTTTTTGTACTACTAAAAAAAATATGGTGTGGGCACCACACTACTTTCTTATACACATAATACCAATTGAACACGTATGACTTGTTCCTTATGCATGACTTTATTTTGACATATAGATATTAAACCTGTTTATTTTTTGTTCTCATTTTAACTATGATGTTCTTTTAAAATCGATATTAATTAATAATATCTTGTTTTTAATACTTTATAACTAATAATACAAATATTACTTTTAAAATATTTAAAACGACACATATTTTTTACACTTCACAATTATTTGACAAATGGATGTTAAAAATGTAACTAAGATTATGGAAATATATTATTAAATATATAATTTCGTTTTTCTCAGAATTAGAAACATGTACAAGAAAAGTGCAAATAACATTTTATATTCCAAATATTTTTGCTAACATCTTTCATTTGAAATTTTTTTCACAGCTATTTTTGAACAAAATGAATTTATTGTTTCGTGTGTAAACTTCCTCTTCTGGATTTTCAATTTCATTCAAAATCAACTCAGCTCTTCATGTTCATGAGATATTGCGCACACGGACATCCATCCATCCATCCTCACACACAGACATCATTGAGAAAGAAAGGATTCAGTGGACGTCAAAATATGTTTTTCCACAAAAATCTCGTCAACTATTTTTTTCTATAATACCAATACTTCCTCATACTTTGTACAAGAAAAAAATTCCAAAATCCCTAGTTGTACGCTTCTACATACTTACAGCAGATCCTACCGTAGGTTAACAAATCATGAACCTTATTGCATTCAGCTAACCTTGCACATACTTATTAATAAAATAAATTTAGTTAAACTCTCTAATAAGTGTTACAAATATAATTAAACATCTCATAGTGAGAAATAGCAGCAAATGCCATTAAATTAGCAAACATGTGCTATGAAATTTCTTTAGCGTAAACGTAATGTTTTTGCTCATACTTCCAGCAACAACTAACGACTGTGACTGCAGCGTGTCTGCAATACTTGGTTGCATGAAGCATCAGTTAACGCGCCCGTGCAATCTGTGTATGTAGATCTTGGCTCATTAACATAATATATGTTAACATCTGATAATTATTTCAGCTTGTTGCAGTGGTGATAGAAAAGTCGTTACATAAATTGTCTTCGAGCGATTATAAGCGTTTACACTTGGAAATCTTTCAAGAAAGATTCTAACGAGATAATTTGGGGCATTCGACAAAGATAAGGCGAAAAAAGCTGAATGTAGGTGGCAGCACCTATGTGGACAAAATGGCTACGAGTGTAGGAAAACAAATCAGTATTGGGCTTCCAAAATTAAAATACGCTAACTAGTGGTAGAAAGCTAAACTAACCATAAGGTACATAAATTTCAATGTATTTTGAAATTAATTGTTATTTTAAAAAAATTAATAACAATAGTAGTTATTTTAAGAGTATTCCAATGTAAGTATAACATTTGTTTAAGCGGTATTACTTAAATATGTTGTAAAAATGAAAGGTTCATTGTATTTGTAGATTATAGGTTAAGATTACATTTTCTCCTAAAAAACCTATAAAAACAGGAAAATTTGCAGTGTGTATGGCAACAGGTCTGCTGTCAATAAAAGCAAACTACCAATACTAATGCAAGCATTCGCCATCATAAGATATCATACAAAATGAATTTGACAATTGTACCTTTTGAAAATTATGATCAACGCCATCTCTTGATAATTTGGAAGCCCAATTGACGTATTTGGTTTCTTTGCTTTTTTATTTTGTTACTAGTGTTCAATTTTAGTTTAATATAAAATGAAGTGATTATTAGTGTGTGGTTATTCATGACAAAAGAGATGGAAACACTAAATAAATAAAATTTTTAATGACGGAATGACTTTTTTTAATCTCTTGTGTATACTATGATGCTAATATAATAATAAAAATTATTACTTTAAAAAAAGCATATTTACGCTGTACCTGAATAAAAACTGTAAGATGGAAGTGATCAGAATGAATCATACACAGCGTTATAAATTTCCTATTCGTAAAGCAATGCTCCACTTTTCTTTCCGAATTGTATTGGTAGAATACGTATGCATAGTAACTGTGTTTGGTACAGAACAATATTGTTTGCAATTACAACTGCTTATCATGTTTATAGTTTTCAGTGAGGTTATCACAACACTTTTAAAATACAGATTATTTTTAAAATACATACACTGCTACATAATAATACTATTTAAATTAAATTTAAACTATTTTAATATATACAAAAAAGAAACAGTGGCAAAATATAACTCCAATAAATATAACTTTATTATTATATACACTTATGGCATTTGTAATGTTTTCCTACACTCTCAGCCTTTTTCTTCTGCCACCAGATGTCAGACACTTTTCGCGAATTGGAAGGCATGGAATCATATTTGTAAAAAAACACAGATTTGGTTGATTGCTTAAAGCATCGATTGAAATAAAATGAGTGATATAGTGATGTGAACGTAGTTTTAAAATAAGTAAAATAGTTATTTGAATGTTGTTCTTGGCAAATTTGGAGTAGCAGAAAAGTAATGATTGCATAAAGTTAATTGCTTCATTGTTGTTGGTTGAAAGTATCGAACATATGTTCATAAGTACCGAGCTATTCCAGGCTTCGTTGTCTGGCATTCCATGCCCAAACTAGGCCATATAGATCTCGCGTTTCACTGAATTTACATCACATATAGGAATCAGTTTTACCAACAACGTCGTATTGTTTTCAGAATAGAGACACTAAAACGATATGCGAGTTACGCGAAAATATACTAATTGCTAGCGAAGAATTCACAATTGCTTGGCGAAGTTGAATTGCCAAGGATTAAATGAATGATTTCAAGGATATCGGTTACTTGAACTTGTCAATCGAGTGATGTGGACACGGACGCATTTTATAATTGTCTTTAAATGAGCTGTGGGAACAGACGATTTCAATTGTCGTTGTTTCTTTCTGATACAATTAACGATTACTTTACGTTTAAGTATTTTATGGCCTGATTAATTGGGTACGTGATGTATGCTCAATTTCAATCAGGATTTTTACACTACCTTGCATATTTTCTCAGCCAACTCTCAAACAAAACAAGATACATATTTAACCTTTTTTAATCATTATGCACAAGCCACAAGAGACCTTAATAAGTAACAATAACAACCCTAGTGAAGATCATCTAGTCTAGAGGACACTTTTCTAAATAATTTCATAGTTCTACATGTATTTCTTCTAGTTCAGTTCGTGCGCTACTATACCCCCAAAATATTTTAATTGAAATATCTATTACTTTCAAGATACGTTCTAACTTTTGGTCTACTTGTAAAAGATATTCATTAGATTTATTGATCTCTGAACCAATATCTATTACATCAAATAATGTGTCGTTTATTCAACGAAGATCTGATATTTAATTAGATCTTAACTCGATTCGATTCTATTTCGCAAATTTTTTTTCTATTTTCAATCCGCATCAAGTACCTACCATAATATTTTGTTAATCTTAAGCATCAAATTTGAATAGAAAATTAGAAATGACTCAAGATTTTGTTAAAAGGTTGCCTTGTTCACGATCTCATATGATTTTTATGAAGATGTGGATTAACTACTTAATGAATGGATGATTCTGAATTTATGTGAAGAATCATGCTCTTCAGTGGGATTCGAACCCACGACCTCTGGTGTGCTAGGCTAGTGACATAGCCTCGAGATCGGCGGTTTCAATCTTTTTTTATTTTACGAAGATGAAAAGTGGACTAACTACTATGGTCATATGTCGCCTCATGAGTGGATGACTATAAAATTATGTGAATATCATAAACGACCATGCTCTTCAGTGGGATTCGAACCCACGACCTCTGGTGTGCTAGGCTAGTGACATAGCCACTACGCTACAGAGATCGGCAGGTTTCAATCTTTTTTTGCGAAGATGGGAACGAACTAACTGCTTTGGTTATATGCCGCCTCATGAGTGAATGATTGTGAATTTATATGAACATCATAAGTGACCATGCTCTTCAGTGGGATACTAACCCACGAACCCTGGTGTGCTACGCTAGTGACATAGCCTCGAAATAAGCTCAATCTTATTTATTTATTGTTTTGTCAAAAATTGATGTTTCACCAGCTGACATTGTAAAGCATTGCTTAGGTACTGAGAATTTCTAATAATCTTATCGTCTATTTGGAAGATGCAGGCGGCGTTTAAATAAATTTCCTAATGAAACTTTCTACGTTTGTAAAAGAGTAAAAGTACAAGTTGTCTAGCTCAGATTCACTATCGTGATCAATTCCTGCAAGTTTTTATTCCATCATTCATAAAGCATAAAAGACAACGGTAAAAAGTTTGATTTGCATTGTCAGGTGTTGGATGTCAGTCACAAAGTGCATATGTGTACGCAGTGCACATGCACAGTCATTGTACTTGACATATGGTTGTCATTCTCGCCTTGACACTCGCGAGACACGTTACATCACGCACGCCGAGTAGTTATTTATTTTGTGATTAAACCGCTAATAATTTATCCTTCACATACTGCAATAAATTGCGAGATTTATGCACTTAAATTATGCCGTGTGCCTTGTTACACAATTGCGGGAGTAAATGGAAACGTCTTTATTGGCAGTAAAGTTTTTTACTGAAATAAGTAATAAGGAAAAGATGATAGATATTTTAATGTGAGGGTGTAAAGGACAAATGGTCATTGTCAAAGAGTAATTGTTTATCTGGTTTTTATTATTGCTTGCTATTAGTTTATGTAATGTTTATTTCAATAATAAACGTCTTGCAAAATAAGTTTGCATTCTTCCCGATCGTTGAAGTCTCCCGTTGAATGTTGGGTTATATTATTGTGTGCGGTGTGACAAGAAGATGAATTAAAGTCTGGGGTAATCAGGACTATTAATTACGTTAATTAGTGTGCGCGCGGTGACATCTGGAATCCTGTGCGACTGGCTGGCCACACCGCGTCCACAATGCCGCATCACTCAACGGGCTATTTGTCAAACATCGCCCCGACACGGCCTTTAATGAGACCCCGCTCCCACAGAATTTTCGACACTCGCCAGGACCGTAACACCAAATTAACTCCTTCAAACACACTAACGCTCATTTGCGAAAATTTGCAATACAATATTAGTGCAAACACTCACTTTATTCGTATTCCAATAGGGAATGTAAGAGTAATAAATCAGTATTGTTTGTTCAGGAATAGTCAAAAAGACTTAATTAGTTACATATCTACCGCTAAATTACTTAAACATAAATATGTTCATCATGTTATAGATATAGACGATATGGCAGCGAATCGCTGTAATACGGTACTTTGTTAACCACCCAGTTCACCGCGAACTCAATCTAGTCTAATTAGTGAAGACTCAACTGAAGGGTGAATTAGCGCGAAACTTTTAACACTTTTAAATTGGATAATGTAATATAATAAATATAGTAATATCAATATTTAAACAGATCACTCTGAACAATCCTATCTACGTCTACGTAACATAGGTTACGGTCAAAAAGGGATCATCGAAACGTTTAAAGCGCTGTTTCTTTTGTTGGAGAAGTAAGTTTCGTTCTAGGTATGAAGTGAGCGGCATTTTATGAGCATGCTAGTAAAGTTATGTCTTCTGGTGAATTTAGTTGCCGCATAGCTGATAAAAATGCATAACTATTGTTGCAAATTTTGATTTATTACTCTTTTTTACTCAAATGGAGTAAAAGCAATAACTTGATCAAAGAATAATGTACGATTTTGTTCAAGGAAGAAATTCTGCGGAAGATCTGAATTAATATGTACTCTCTGTAAAGATCAGGCAAAGAAAAGAAACGTAAGAAAATTTGGAAAACGCTAAACAGTTTCTATGACAGAAGAAAATAGCCAGGAAAATGACAAAAAAGTCGTTAAAAATTATTAAAGAATATATTTTTTGCTAGGCTAATTCTTATTTGGTGCGCTGGGTTGTGAGAACTGTACCTCCATGTCTTCTTCGAGAAGTGTGCAAGTCCAACTCTGACAGCAGCAGGAATCCAAGATACTCTGCGCTGTCCTGTTTACACAGAGTCTCGATGGTATCTTTGGGTCTGGAATCCCAACCCTTCGTTTAAAAACTCGTTATGTGCACCTTTGTCTCTGTCGGCGCACGCGGCCTTCAAGGCCACCACCAGGGGTGTCACCGTCACTCACATCCTCCACAACTAGGATATGTACCAACTCTTCGAGGAAAGTGTTGATATCTGGACATATACCCAGACCTAGAGAAATCGCTACAGATCTTCATTTCGGTGGAATAAATGCAAGGAAGTTTTCTTAGGATATTGGAAAGGAAACTACTAACGTCACATCAAAACTAGGATACACTTACGAAAAGCATTAATATTTGAAAGATGCAAAACAGCAACCATATTTTTAATTGAAAACACCTTATTATTGTCTTTGTTTAAAAATTTTAAATATCTATATTGTCTTCAAGAAATAAGTATTTTAGTGTCACCGTCACTCATATCTTCCAAAACTAGGATACATACAAATCTTTAAAGAAAGCGATGATATTTGGATAGACCTAGAGAAACGCTACATATATTCATTTTGGTGAAATACATCTACGAAAACATTTACTAGCATTCTTAGGATATTAAAAAGAAGACTAATCATTTATGTACATTAAAAGCAGAATATATGAAAAGCACTGATATTTGAAAGATGCAAATCATCAACCATATTTTTCGACCAAATAATTCATGATATACATTTGTACTAACTGAAAAGCATTATTACTGTCTTTATTTATACATTTTAAATACAAGAAATAAGTATTTTCTACCAAGAAGCTAAAACAAAACACGAATTCAATTTTGGTAGAATTTGTAGGCAAAATTTTCAATCAACGCATTCTTCTCGCACAGAATTCACAAGGTTACAGTTTGAATGTAACTCATCTCTTTATGAATCAATAGAATAAATAAATAGCTTTTATCCGTGAAGCAATAGAAGCAATGTTTATGCTATCCATAAATAAATAAATATACTCCTGCAATATAACCGCACGACTACACTATACTTTAACTCCTTACAGTTAATGCACTGGGTCATAAATGTTGAATTCATTGTCCCAGAATAATTTATTTCAACTGCTAATTCACCAATAGCTATCAGCAATATTCCAATAATACACAAAGTATTCTCTCGAGAACATAAATTTATCTTTGATTTATTGACAAATTAAACTTGATGAATTACTCTTTTAAAAACCTACAAAAAGGTTCCAGAGAACACATGTATTCACATTAGCATAAGAAAATCATGATACATCTCCGACATTCATATTCTAATAATGTTCTACTATCAAGATTCTGCATACATTAAGAGCTAAAATGAAGTGGATCATTACGCTTGTATAAATTTGTCAACGAGATACAAGTGTCACTCTTAGTTGGATAAGGCAGGTTATAAGCGAGTGAATGTGTGTTCTGATGAATGTGAGATGTTGTCAACACCAGACGTACCTGCTTTCGTCCGGCAGCACAAGGGTTTGACATTTATTAACCTCTCAAAGAAATATCAGTCACAATATTTATCCCTCTATATTAAGAGTAATATCTCCATCAACAGAAGTACATGCATCTTACTTTTACAATCTGTAACAGCAGAAATAAAGCTTACATGTATATCAAAACAAAAATAATTTCATGAAAAATAAAGATTTTTCATAATTTTAAGACGAGAAGGAAAAATGAACTTAGAGTGCCCCATAATAAATTAAAAATAAGTAGTCTATCTCCAAACTCAATGCCTTCATCTATAATAGATTCAAAAACTGTAACAAATTTCAAACAAAAACTGAAAAAAATTCTTGTAGAACAGTGCTTCTATGATCTAAACGAGTACTTTACTTTTAATTCAATTTGAATGTAATTTTTTACTGCTGATTATGTATATATGTATATATAATTATATATTAATGTAATACTACTTTGACACTTCCTATAAAATATAATACATTTTCAAAAGGAACAAATACATTATTATTATTAAGTGAGATGATTTCTTGACTGGAAGATGTATAAAGGAGACAAATAACGGAGAAGCAGTCAATTGATTAAAAATTTACAATACCAACGTTTCGACTCAAATTGAGTCTTCTTCAGGGTGCTAGTTACAAACATACAAAAAAACACAATAAATACAAGAAAGTACAAATCAGGTACACGACTTACATAAAATTAGATTAGGATGAATAAAAATGAGTCAATGTTAAAAACATTATTATTTTTGTTCATTTATCTTGCTAAAAAAGCAAAATCCTTGGATGATTGGTTTAAGTCATCATTACTGAAACTACCTTTAACTAGTTAAACTTAACTTTAACTTGTTAATTTTACTTTCCTGTAGATTGAAATATATATTGGTGTTTCTCCTAACCATAGTTCACTTAACAAGATTTAAAAAAATAAAATGGAAGAACATTGAAAAAAGAATGAGGGACTTGTTTGTACGGTTTGAGAAACTAAATATTCAACTTGAAAAATAAATTAGTTAATTAAAGAAACATGATAGTATTCTCTCTGAAAATAATGGTCATAATAAACATGTCTTATTAACTTTTTATGAATTTTTTTGTCATTCTAAAAGGTGATTCCAGACAAATAATGTTTCCATGTTAACCAAATTAATCTATAGAAGAAGTAAAAAACTTGAAGAGACGTTGAAATATTTTCCACACTGTCCGATTTCAAAATAACATTTAAAAGTCTCAAATTTCATTTTTAATCTTCCACAAAAAAGTCTGACTAAACCGTTTTTTTGTTTCTCCTCACATCATGTTAAAGAATCTGTGTCAAACGAGCCAACAGCGTGTAGTTTAGCAGTCACACTGTATTAACGACAAGGCTAATCTGATTTTCGCGGCCCACTGAACGTGTCGCGTCTGTTTATAAACAGTTGACGATCACTAGCTGCTCGCGCAGCCTTCCAGTCTGTCATTGAAGAATTCTTCGCCTGTTGAATGGAATCGTAACAATCCATTAGATTTTCATTCACAAGCATTCGTTTAATCTATTTCAGCCTTGTCGCTTTTGATTTAATTCAGTACTATCATTAAGATACTATTCATGCAAGGTTTGTTCAGAAAATGATCGAACTTTATTATTAATTTCACAGATTATTTATTGGTCCTTATTCCCTACTAAGTACTCCCTTCTTCTAAGGCTAACACTTTCCCAGTGGTATTTTCATTTCGTGAAACAGTCCCGGATATCTTCATTTGAAATGACCTTTAAGGTCTGTGACGTATTTACTTTGATATCATTAAAACGAAGCACTGATTTTTTTTTTCAAATAAGGAAAAATCGCAATGCTGTTATCTGATTTTGGCACAAAACCATAGAATTAATAAAATGTATGGAAGGAGTATAGATAAAGATAGTCTGTAACCGACACAGCACGATAGATATAAGAGAGATGAAAGTCACGTGACGGGTGGCAAGATGACAAGAATTTGGTTAGACGTTTGACGTGTGAGCAGAATACTGCTTTGATACTTTTGTGCGAGCTTTTGTCTCTAATTTATAATTTTGTCAATTATTTATGTCGTATTTAAATATATCAAACACGGTAAAATTCTGTTGTGTATATAGTTGTACAAAACGGTCTACAAAAGACGGTGTTTCATTTGACAGGTAAATGTCACTTTTAGGTTAAAACGCTTAATATATATTTATTACAGTTTTCCGAAAAATGTGGAATTAAGCAAGAAATGGTATTAACTATAAACCGAGAAAATTTTCAACCTAATGAAACTATATGAATTTGTGGGAAACATTTTTTTGATTTTTACATTCAACAGTTGTATGCCAACATAAGAGAGATATAGTTATATCTAAAATTACGCAGTGCGAGGTCAACAGCACATTCATACCACGTGACGGGTGGCATGAAAATGTGCTTCTCCCACTGCGGAATTTTAGATATGACTATCTCTCTCTTATATTGGTTACAGATTACTGTATTAAAAAATAGGCAATGCTCCATCCATATATATTATTAAATCTTTGTACAAGAACCATGATATCTATTTTCCAGAGTTTCACGTGAAATTTTTTGTTGCTTCGTTGCTCCAGAAAATCGTACATTTCCAAAATCGCTACTAACACTGAAACACGTTGCACTCAAATAACAATATCACCAAAACTAAACGAGATAACAATCCAAGAACAGGTGGTCACAGCAGAGGTTATGCGCAATGCTGCCAACCGTATATCACTAAATATTTCCGTTGGCGCGTAATTCAAAATGTCCAGTTATTTTCTCTCGTATATAGGGTATTTGACTGCTGTGACTTGGCGACTTGTAACAGACCTACTTGCGTAAAAATATATCTGCGAATGCGATTGCCACACCGGAAAACGGGTAAATGACATGAGGATATATTTTCGTTTAGGGTATTTTAAATGTGAAGAGAAGGTTTCGTTCTTCTTTGTTGGGAATGTATGCACACCGTAGGGGCCCAGCATATTTATAGTGCGTGTGCGCGCGCCTATTTAGCTGTCAGAGCCCCGTAATATACCGGGCGACGCGGGCATATTTCAGGATTATGCTAAATAGTGATTGCACCGCCACAAAGCTCATTGTGTACTCTACTGATAGCCTTAGCCGTACTCGTACTGTCGTACTTAAACTTTAATCGTGTTCCTCAAGCGAACACCGCGAAGAAAAAAGCGAGTGATATCAGAGAGATAAATTCTAAATTTGTACGCGATTAACGCGAGAGTAAGAAGAGAAATACCGAAAATTGTGTTTGTGTACTCGTAGTTAACAACAGAAGGATCACGCATGAAGTTATGTTAGTGTGTTGTTATCAAAGAATCCGTGTAACATAGAAACGATTTAATTCTAACATGAATATTTCAATGGCTGTTTTGCCAAGTAATTGTTTAGCAAACAATAGAATTTACGAGCACAACAGTAACTAAATGGTTTATAGGTAGATTATACTCAAATGAAAAATTGCATTGTTAGCTCTATTGTAACTATATAAGTACACATTTCATTTGTAGATAAAATTCCATCATATAAAGATAACGTAAGTAAAAGCGCAGGTTTAAATTCCAGGTATTTTTAGATTATTTCTCAATTAAAATTATTATGTTCTTTTTGAAGACTTTTATTTACAAATGTATCTGTGTTATCTTTCTGCGTGTACATGGAATCACTTTACCGCTTAACGCGATGCTTTTACTAAATGCATTGGTAAATATTTGCTTCTCGGATATAAAACTTTATAGCAATAAAAAACAATTGAGGTTATTGACATTATGAAAAATACTTATATGTATATTTTATTTCATCTTTCTTCATATTCGTACATGTATTATATTTTTATTTAATCACGTCAGTTACAATTTTTAACAGTTCCACTATACATTAAAATGTACTGTATTTGGACAAAATATGTTTTGTCCCCAAATTTACTTTCAATAAAAGTGCAGATACTTATATGCACTATTTGTATTTCGTACTAAGCATAGTATTAAGCTTTAGTGTGTAAGTTAGCCGTTGGATGGCACTTGGTGTACAAAAGTGAAAAACCGCGATCAACGTCGAAGGGTAACGAGCGTCACGAGGAGGGACGAAGTAAGTTGTGGGTCGTAGCATGTGGTTTTAGTTGAACCACATTTGGTTCTGAAATGTGTTCTATCTTTTAATACATTTGTGTTTTGTTTAATATACATAATAATTATGTTTGAGCCGGTAGTATGGTCGTGTGGTTAACGTGATAGATAGCGTTGTTATTCGAAGTGAAGCACGATTCATTGATATTGTAAGTTGGATGGGTAACTGCGAGATAACTTAGAAAACATATTACACTGTGGCGCTGTCCGCACGGAAGCCTAACACGAAAGAATTCAAAGATTCACTTTTTTAATTTTCACAGAGTTCACAAAATAAATAAACGGCAACTGTCCGTTTATTAGTTTTAATCACTTCACAATTAACATCTCTGAGGGTTGGGGGGAAGAGGGGAAACTTGATAGCTGGTAGGTAGCCGTACTACGTGTGCAAAAATATACCATTTATATTTAAAATAAAATTGAAGTATCTTCTTCTAGATTTGAATAAATCTTCGGATGTCTAGCTGGAAGACAAGAAAAGAACCCAAGAAATATTAATAGCAAAGTGAGTAATTTACAACTTCTTGCAACAGAACTGAATAATGATCCTGCAATACTAACAAACAATAAATAATGTGAAGAAGAAAAATAAATCCAAGTAGAAGTATATTGATTTATGATGCTCGACCTCCATTGTTACTAGCAATCGCTCAATGAGCTGTGTTCGTTAATGTCCCGAAGTGGATTCTGGTAGGTGCTAAATACATATTGTAAAACTTTTAACATTTATTCACAAACATAAATTTTCTCACGGATATAGCCAGAGTTATTATTCGTCAAATGGCTGCAGCGAGGCGGCGTGAGTGCCACCCGATATGTGGAACGTATTAACCGGCTCTACATTTAATGGGACTGAGGCCCGTGTTATTTTAATGATGTCGGGCATTCGTCGTTTTGTAAACCTCGTACATAGGTCACCACACGAAATCAAACACGCCTTGAAAGCGATCTGCATCTCTAACGTTACGTTCGCGTTACGCGTTACGCACACTGCGCTGTGCGATGATGGAGAGGAAAGAGGCAACACTCTTCAGAGGCTGGTTGTGCTCACCATTAATAACGCACTCGCAGCGAAAATCGAAACATTTATTACAACATGAAAACATGGGGCCTTTTCTCTACCTGACTAGCACAACATACTACGAACAGAACCGTACTTCATAAATTTATTTATCCAGAGGTGCCTTTATTTTAATTCGCAATGAAGAAGATAAAATTTACATATTGAGACAACATTCTCTCAGCATTAAGGCAAGCTTTGTGTTCGACAATAGTCTGCATGTTATTGACTTTATTCTATAGTTGAGGTTTCTATTCATAGGATTTTAGGTTGATAAAAACTAAAATAATAAAAAGAGAAACCCCAATTTTAATGCTCTTGTCAATCTGTAATGTACTACTTTTATAGTTACACAAACATTACACTGGGGTCTGGGAAACCTCAAGAAAAGATAAACTACTTTCCCATAACCGGATGTAATTTTTCTAGGGATTTTACATTTATAATATTTGTTTAGGTACACGGTACATATACAGGATTTTTTATTTTATGCTATTATTTTAAATATTACCGAAAAAAGATTATTTTACATTAAAATGCCAACGTATCTGTACCATAATAAGTTTTTATACCGGGTGTTCTATTTTCACGCAAAGATATGCAACATTATATTATTAAATAGAACAAACCTACAAAATTTTGCAAAATTTTAAAACTTCTTTATTAATCTTTAAAATAGTTCTTATTCATTATAGTCCAAAAATAATCAGTACAGAAACTATTTACGTTCTTATTATTAAAGAATTGTACACTGACATAATGCCATGAATGTATTAAACAATCAGATTTTTTCCTCTAGTTTATAATTTTTTTGTTATATTTTATTTAGTATGTTGAATTGCTGTTCAATTCGAACATTTTTTAAAAATTTATTTATTGTTTTAATTTTATATGGCACACTTTCCGTAAGAAATTCTTCATTAATAAAAATATAAATAGGAATATAATGAATAAGAAATGTTTTAAAGAGAAACAAATGTTCTTTAAAAATTTGTAAAACTATATAGGGTGTTCCATTTAAAAATATAGTTGCATATCATTGCGTAAAACTGGAACACCCGGTAGGAAAACATATGCTGCAGATACGTTGGCATTTTAATGTAAAATAAGTTTTGTTTGAATTTTTTTTCGGTAATATTTAAAATATATATGTATATAGAAAGACAGTAAATAGTTCATAACCTTTCTGAATAATATACATATTTTATTTAAAACTCAGCATTTTGACAAAATTTAACTTTTTTTAGATTATAGAAACGAGATAGCATCGAAATTATGCGAATGCTGCGCATGTGCAAAAATTAGATGAAAAGCGTAGGATTTCTTAACCCCAGCATTCAAGGGTTAAAGAGATAAATTTGTAGTTTGATTTTTTTTTATTGTTTCCTTTATCTAACTTTGTGCTTGTAGCAGTCCGTGATAAATTAATCTAAAACGAATCAGTTTAATAACGAAGTTTAATTTAGATTGAATGTTGCTATGATTTTTTTGAATATCTGGAGTGATTTTTCAGGAGACCGTCCGAATGCATCTGAATGCTCACCTGTGCCGGTGAGAAGCATTCAGAAATCTATTAGCCGTGTGTCTTGGCGGCGGTGGAGCGGGTGGCTCGGCGGCTCGAGCTAATGTCCCGGGCCTCCGACCCGGGTTCAGGACCACACAACCCACACAGACACCGCAGCACGCTGCCGACACGACGCACGGCACTTCTCACGCGCGGACATCCACACGCTCTACCTGCTGCGAACCACCGACCCCACTGCGCTGGATCGATCACACTCACTAACCAAAACACCAACAGCAAAAACTACCGGTTAAGGAGGTAACTATCAAATTGAAATAATTGATTGGTCCACTGCGAAATTTAAACCCAATACTTAATTGTAAAGTACTCACTAGGCATGATTTTTTTGTGTATTAACTTGACTTTTCTCTTAGTTAAATATATATATTTATTTTAATTATAGAAAAGGTAAATGTTCTTTAATACAAAATGAATAAAATAAAAATGTACATTCCAGTGAGGATGATAAAAATTTTATCAAATTAACTTCAGTCCAGATTTTTTTTTTTTTTTTCATAATACAAATCTCAGTCAAGAAGCTTACATATTATCTATTTTTAAGGTAGGAGAAGGATTTTCAAATCTTAGTGTAAAATCAAAGCTTGTGATTGACTTAGATAGAGCATCAAATAAACCAAACAAAACTCTAGATTAAACATCGTCAACATCATATTAGCTATCAGTGGGTTATTGTTGAGGTTAGTTTTACAAAATGTTGCAATATTGAAAATTATAATATTTAATTATTATCAGTTTTGTACTTGCGGTTTTATATTTAATAATAATGCATGTTTGAAATATTTTTGGTTAACCAAAATAAAATTACCCGTAAATTTTAAACATGCCACGAAAAAATTGCAGTAACTTTTCTGCTGGGTTTGTACAGCGTAATGATTTCATTATTTGCTCCTCGTAGTTTAAAAGTAGACTATTGTAGCCTGCTTTAATGTTCCTCTCTCGCAAAGAAAATTCATTAAATATTTAACTATAATATTTATTAGAACCCAGAAAGTCAAACCAATTGACCCATTTTTCTTGTGTCCTGAAAACTACCATAAAGCTTGAATATCTGTCCGCTGCTGGTGGCTCCACCACGATGAGATCTGTAGTCCTCAGCATCTCGCATCTCGAGGTGGAGATAACGAGAGCTAAAGAGCCCAAGAGTCAGAAATCCTCACTGCTGCACCGTTGTATATCGTATCGTATCGCTTTCCTCGAGTAGCGCTTACATGCCACCATTTTAAGTATTGTACCGGTTTCGTTTGCCGGTTTCTGTTCTCTGTTTCTCCTCCCGTGCCCGTCTACTGCGGGTTCGTCTTTAATTTATATTTATGGGCCGCGAGCCTCAACATTGTGTAATGCCATTCGTGGTAGAAATTCGGCGTTTCTCAAAGACCTCACGTTCACCGTAGCTTTTCACTCAAACTTAACTCGAAGTTTTATTATGGATGTCAACACTGTTGACGCTGTCGCTTTACAATCACTGCACCTACTGATTCATATTGATTGCTATTTAATAAACTAGGACTGGAATCATTGTTTCTACTTTAGACTATCATTCGAAGAAGACAATACTGGTTTCGGAGAAACAACTTATAAAATAAGCAAATTTATCATCTTCTAACGTTAGTATTTTTTATCAGTACAATTAAAGTGATTGCATTGAAGTTTTTTTTAAAAGTAAACATAGGGATAATTTACATAGATTATTAATAATAGATAGTAGAGGAAATTTATTTTAATTATTATATGTTATCCCTCTGTTTAATTGTAAAATAAACGCTTTAATACATTGCTGTCAATCATCTTAACTGTAACTATAGTAATGATAATGACACATCTCTAGGTATATCTACTGATAAAAAAAAAACTCCCGTAATTATATCATATTTTCAATGAGTATAAGTGACTTGACATTAGAGTGGTCCAGCATAAATATACTACATTTATTTTATTGCTTTGTTTATACGATTATGTTATCATTTATTACTTGGCTATTATTACTTTACAACAATAATAAATTTATATATCACCGTACTTTTTCATATAAAATACAACATAGGTTGTCCATGTTAAATGAAACTATTCATTAACAAAGAAATTCGAATGGTTATTTGGTAAAACTGTAGTTATAGTCTGAAAATGTTTAAAATATCTATACAAAGTGTTTGGAAAATTGGTGATAAGCTTCAAGTAGAACGATACTTTAATTAATTCTGAGTCGATAACAACAAATTTGTACGGTCCTTAGTAAAGCCACACGAGCTACTTAAAAGAAATGTAAATTTGGTAACACCAAATAAAACATTTGTTATAGCAGTCATTAGGTAACTAGGCAAATCAGTACGAATGTTAAAATGTCAAATGGTAAATATTAAAAATTGACAAATTTTTTTTTCCAACGAAAACTTTTATCGAACACTTCTCAATAAATGCTCTATAATTATGGCGATTTTAAAGAAGGAAAGTAACTGATTACCCACTAGTGGGTATAATTTTGAGAAGTCACTAGTGAGTAATTTTTTTATTTATAACACACACACACACAACATCTTGATAACCAATTCGATTAACATTTTAATTTAAAAAAAAAAGCCATAAGTCACTGTCAAATAATATTTCTTCTTTAAATTTAACATTTATTAAGAGATGTTGGATAAAACGTTTTACTTCACACGTGGGCTTCGTATGCTAAAATTTCTTTGGTGGCTAATTCCTTGCTTTGTCTAATAACTATTTTGCAAAAGTTTGCCACATGGAATAAAATTTTAAAAATACGTTTGAGACAAGCTAAAAAAAATGAAGAATTAATATTATTAATCGATAAGTTACATCAACCCAATTTTACAGTAAAGTAAATTCTAAACGCACATATATTTATAAGTTTCATGGCTTCGTTTGGTTTTACAAAGGGCTGTTAAATTTTATTTTTTATGTTGATTATGGACTTATAATTAATACATCGATTTAAAAAAATATGGGTATTTTATTTTCGTATCTAGAAACACATGTGAAGAATCAAATCAATACATTGGTGTTCAAATTTCCTAAATGATTTGAAAGCTGGAGATCTTGGGAAAACGTATTGCTGTAAATATCTAGCAAAGTAATCTTTATAGTTCAATATTTAAATAACAATACCAACCTGGTAAAGAGACAATACAATAAACATAATGATAGGATTGTTTTATAAATACGACAAATTACATTGTCACAGTTGAGCCGAGACTAAGGATGTTTGCTATAATTTATTCATGATATAAGTATACGTTTAAATGAGTGAATGCAAGTCATCTGATGATGACTGCGAGATAGAGGCAACAAAATGTTAAATTCTCACGATGATACGAGCGTGATTCTGTGCTCGTACGGCTTCTTCGACGCAGAGAGGTCACTGTTCACTGTCTCAAAGAGTTTCATCTTACATTGATGCCTAAGATTGCACGAGGTTCAATGGAACTTTGACAAGTCTACTTTATTTTTTAGTATTTATGTGAAAAAATCTGGGGTAGGGACACTCGACATCTATTAAGTTGTTAAAATCACTGAAATACAGGCTGTTTAAAAAATAGAAGTCACAGATTTAAGGGTGGATAATACATCTCAAAACAAAATAAAAGTTCAAATAAACATATATCCTGAATTGCCTAGTTTCAGAGCTATAGCGATTTTACTATTTTATTTCTGACATTCTCATACAACTCATACTTTTAACATTACAAAAAAATCATTGTGGCCGTTTACAATGGAAAACAGTTGAAGATAGTATTTTGTTTTTTCTTATTTTTCATTAATTATTGTTATTTTGAACAGTTTTTATAATTTATAATTGACTGTTTTCCATTATAAATGGCTACTATGATTTTATTGTAATATTAAAAGTATGAGTTATATATGACAGAAATAAATATTAAAAACGCCATAGCTCTGAAACTAGGCATTTCCGGATATATGTTTATATGAACTTTTTTTATTGTTTTGAGATGCATTATCCACCCCTTAAGCCGTGACCTCTATTTTTTGAATGTATAGTAATTCTGGAATGCTCACTAACATTAAATGCGAACCGAGAGAGACAGGCAATACGTGGTAAATCTATATTTGTCGTATATTTCCTTTAAAAAGTTGATAATAATATGTAAAGAAATTAACATTTTATAATTTTGAAATAAAATGTTTAATAAAAAAAATAATAATTAAATAAAACATTAATAAAAATCAGATTAATTTTAAGTGATAATAATTGACAAATACATTGTGTAATATTATTTATCACATTTGGATAAGACTGTGCAACATTTTAACATATAATAACCGCTGAATAAACGCATAGCAATCTCTCTATAAATAAGTGTTAGACGAAGACGTATAACCTACGATGTATATCTGTCTCAGGCTCCTTTTTCTGTTTCATAAAAGCCTACAAGTGCGCGTTCCAGAACTACTATATTTCAGTGGTTAAAATCTGCTTTAAGAATATGAAGAGATCAGAGACTTCAATGCATGATCAGAAGGAAAATGCAATATTTTTTAAAGATAATTAGTCATTTAAATAGAGGTATCGCCAGTAAGCAATCTTATTCATCACGCCCACTGTTTAACCAGCTGTTGTCTCCCAGCATTTCGAAAAAAGCAAACAACGACACTTTACAACTGTGTCGTGTGTCGTGGGTGTAAGATAAGCAACCACAATTAATTATATTCGAGAAGCTCAGCTCGCGGTTTCGGCCACGAAATCGTGCATTTTTCTCCACATACGCAATCCTACGATTGTGATTTACCATTGAGATGGACGCGCAAACCGTGGGAATATTCCACAACTTTCTACTTTGACAGAAGAGTAATCGAATAAGATATAAATCTAATATATTTGTTTCCAAAGATTACTGAGCGCGTTAAAAAATTATTTTAGTACGTGAAAGTTAGGTTACGAATGATCATACAATGCACTACAACATTTAAACGAAATTACACTACTGAATAGTAAATGGAATTTTTTTTTTATATTGCAAGTGTTAAATTCCCAAATTCAACTTGACGCTCATATAATTTTAATTAGAATTACATAAATCTGATTTGGTGCATAAAATTAGCGACTCAATAATTTTGCGAATATAATAGTAATTAGAGATGCTCGATTGAGTGTTTATAATGGTGTGGCAGTGGCTAGTGATGTATGGTTGGGAATGAAGAAGCATGAACGACCTAATGCTGTGGAAATGAGGTATTTTAGAGAAATATATGGATATATGATTATATGAGATGTGATTGTGTCCAGAATACATTGGTGTACAGTGAATGTGATATTGAGAAGAATGTTTCTTAAGAGAGTGGCAGTGAGTTAGTTGAGGTGCTTTGACCATCTTGAGCGAATGTCGAATGAAAGTTTGATGAAACTAATATGTATATGTGGGTGAGATTGAGGGTTAAAGATTGTGTGGTTAGGTATGATTGATGGTTTGTTGCGTGAACGAATAATTCCGAATGTGAAGAATAGACGAGCATGTATGAATCGCATTATGAATGTAGAAGATGTGAAAGTGGTGTGCCAAGATAGGAATGTTTGAAGGAGATTGATTGTTGGTTGATTGTGTTTCAGGGTTCATGCTACCCCACTGAGTGGGATATAGCGTAACGTTATGTATGTATTGTTTTGCAAACATGAATCTTTTTAAATTTAGCAAACTGTCATTGTCTGTTTTGAAATTATAATATAATTTTTTTAGCTCTTACAAACACCAATGATCAAAAATTGCTATCAGTAAACAAAAAAAATTGAGAAAAGTTTAAAAACTGAATTTGTTAGTCATTGTTATTTGCATAGTAATCGTGAGCGTGTTTCAAATAAGTCATATATTTAAAGAATTCGTAAAACTAAACATTTATGTAATGAGCAATGAATAATTTATAATATAAATAAAATTTTATTATTTGTTTATGCTTAGAAAATTACGAGTCACTGTGTCATCGTTTAAGGAAATAATTGTCTTCGGTATAAAATTAGCAGTTATAAAATTAGTCATAAATGTTATTTGTTTATGTATTTAATTAGTCAACATTAATATGTAATTGAGCTTTTGATATACAATAAAACAATATACTGCTAATGCATATGAAACAACAGTTTCTAAAATAAAAATGTTATATTGAAAATTCCGCTATTCAGCACCGTGAAAATAGGTTACAAAATCTAATCAGCATAGCTAATGCTCAGAATCTTACATTATCGATTTACACTAATCAGTAGCCATTAACAGAAACAATCGATTAATTACTACTTTGTTTCATCTTGCATTAATTTTATACCCAATAAATTCCATTACTATCGCATGTAATGCTTTTATTATATTATAAAATTTCTGATAAAAATGTAGTGCGAGCCTTAGTCGGCAGATGGCAGGAGCAAGTGCATTATTCATTAGCTGATCAAGAACGTTTTAATTGCCTCTCATTTAAATAAATTGTCGGCGTGTATAGCATAATCTTAGTTGGAAGTGCTATTTCCTAGCGTAAGCTACTACTGTAACGATTTAATTATTAAGCGTTGCATATTCATTAAACAATATTCATCATTTCACTTTTATTTATGGGTTTCTCTCTTCGGTTCATTATTAAAACAATATAAATGTCTTTAATTCCACAAAATACATTAACCAATGAAAAAAAATTATCTGAATATGTTAAATATATTAAATAAATGAAACTTATTACAAAATTTTTAATTTAATTCAAAGATTCACAAAAGGGATTAGCGCTAACACCATATTTATTATTAGTTGCCATAACTTCATTTTTCATTCTCAGAACAAATTTATTTTTACTAAGATTGGTTAACATAAAATTTACGCATTTTGTTAATTTAGTTAATTTAGAAACAAAGTTACAGATGTAACAAAAGGTGGAAAAAATAGAATTAGCGTTAATTCCTTTTGTGAATCTGCCTATAAGATCTTTGGTGTCATGTCTTTTTAATCATGACAAATTTATTAACAATGTCACTGACTAACAGCGTACCTATAACGTAGTCGCTGCTGGTAATTAAAATATTGTTATGCCAAGAATTAAAGTTAATATGTTAATTATGATTGTAATACGATAATAATATAATCAAATTAAATGTAACAAGAACAAATTTAACTAAACAAATTCTTTAAAAATATTTGTCGAAAATTATCAATACCAAGAAAAATTGCGTTGTCCATTTCATAGTCAGACAAACAAAAAATAAAGTCAATATTTGGAAAAGATACAAGAACTTAAAAATAGTTAGGTAAATATCTAATATCAGTTTCATTTTTATTGATGATTGATTGTATTTATCGTGTGTACTGATAACACCTTTAATAATATAATATCTATACATCGAACGACACACAGGAAATTAAAAAGTGCGTTTGATTATTTTGCTGACAAATGGCATACAAATAATATATCTTTTATTTGCTCGATCTTTATCGATGAGAAAATTTTCATAATATTTACCATATGTGTACTGAGCGAAGTCAACGAACTTTAGATAACGAACCAATAATAGGTACTCGTGGGTAGGTAATATGTTTCTCTCATTATACTAAAGTGAAGTGTTATAATATTACTAATAATATTTACCAATTCTTGTTCTTATCGCTCCATATTTGCTTATATACACAATTTAACATTAACTGTATATTTCTATTACGTATTTTCAAATTATAAAACTTAATTAAATGAAAAGTTCAAACACAAACTGAGAAATATTATCATAAATTTTTAATATACAAACTGGTGAATTTATTTGTGCAATAGGAAATATAAGTTGTTCCATAATGTTTTTAGAGCAAAATACTTCAAACAAATCTTGCAGATAATTGAATTCTGCATCTAAGGCACTAATCATATTTTATTTTACACCTTGCTTATTTTACAAAATGCTCATATGTAGTGATTAGTGATAGCCATAGAATTTTCAATAGTTTGACAGTTCGCGTAGTTGCATGTTTGTATTTTACCAGCCGTCAAATCACGACCTCCATGGATGGTAGTGGTGGAGAAGCTACAGAGGTAATTTTATGTTCGATTTTCTGTGTTAAAAACTTTAGAAAATTTGTCGAGTGTGAGGCTCGAACCGAGGATCTTATGATCCACAGTCTGATGTGTTACCAAGGGGCTATTTACCCCATTTAAATAAAATATTAGATAAAATATCAGTAATATATTTACCGTGCGTATACATTCAGGGTTGAAATTTTTGAAATTTCTTCCAATTTCAATCGCGTACTGAAAAAACTTATTTTTCCGAAATCGATACTAAAGTACACGATATTACTACGCGAAGTTAGCCAAAATTACTAGCTACCGTTAAAGTTAAACTTTACAGACTCTTATGTCAAATTTGAATTGCAAACCTAAAATAACAAATAAATTATTCTATAGGTAATACAATTGTTGAATTTATTTATTATTTACCTTTGACAAGAATTTATCGGATTTAATGCAGATCATATGCAGACTACGTCTAAGAACATATAAAAAAATAATGAAAATTATATCAAAATTTGACACTTTGACATTACTTTTGTTATCACAGCCATCCCTGTCTCAACAGCTAGCTGACGTTTTGCAAATTCATAATGCTATTTATTTAGGTTTTTAATTAATAATTGAACGATTTCGGAAAAAATATAATGTATAACTCGGCACTAAAGTAGTTTTTATTACTCATATGGTTTTTTTTCCTTGGTTAACGCCTCGGGGAATAAATTCCATATTCGTAATAAAAAATTATACTTCAGTGCCTTGATATATAAATAACTATTTCCGTACTTTGTTGATTGTTGTACAATGCAAATTTTCATACATAACTGAGGTAAACTTACATGTTTGTAATTTGACGGCTGGTAAAATCACTGGACGTACAAAAATGAACTGCTATAGAGTGTTATACTTAGATATGGGCGAATGGTGTGGATGGTATATTTAATTTTTAATTTATTTATTTATAAGTGAGAGTAGTTTCTTAACTGAAAGAATGATAGTATAAAATCTTCGATTTACTCTGCCTATTTCAAATTATCAATTAGAATGATTTAAGATTTAGCAGCTATTTAAGTGTTGGTTACTAGCTGCCAAATTGGGTGAATCATATCGCTAGGTACTTTCCGTTAAAATGGTTTGGCCGTATGGTAATGTGTTTAAATCGGAGTTTTATGGTCGCAAAACAGTGTTTGATCGCTTCCAATTAAAAATGTGACCAATTTTAAAAATGCTGTTTTATATTGGTACTAAACATCCTGTGTAAATCAAAATATAAATTCGAATGAAAAAATTACTGACATTAACTATTGGTCTTAGCTCATGATGGAATGCATGTTCTAGAAGCAAAAAGACAAAAAGTCCTGCTGCAAGAACAATGCAACGCAGGCAATTAGAGTCCGGAGAGGCCGTTCGGCGCTCGCAGGACTCAGGGTTTCATTTTGCCAATACGCCACTTATTAACCATTTACGACTACGCAGTCAAATCTGTCAGACGGAAATTTACGATGGTAGTCAGAATCATAAGTCATGAAACGCCGTTCAAACTACGAGTGACAAAATCAATTATGGATTGTTGGATTTTTATCCGGCCAGTAAATTTTACAACACTTAATTCCATTTAATTAGGGTGACGTGACATCCATAATTCTTTCGTCCTGAAGTCTCGCGTATTTCATCCCATGCTTCAATAGCTATGTCAAAGAAGCTAATGGGACTTTCTGAATGCACAAATAATCCTTCACCAAAGTCACAAAATGGCAAATAAGTCATATATATTTTAACTAGACCCAAAAGCACCGTACTATATTAGAAGTTCATAAAATATTATTAATTATTAAGGGCTGGTTTAACAATCGACTGTTATGTTTCTGTACTGTTATGATAATCCTCCTGTTAAATATAGAGAAATATTTATATTGCTGTTAGTTAACATTTGATTAACAACCGATTGATAAATCGAGCATAAGATATTTGAGATTTAAAGATATCAATTCTGATGTCAAAGTTTTATATATTTCTGCTTAAGCTTATCTCTCACATATGTATTCTTTCCAAAATTTTTGTACTTCTCTTATTATTGAACTGATAAATTGTTTTATTTTGAATCCAAATCCACAACACTCAACAAAAGTGACATCATAATTGACTCTATTGCGACTGTATTCAGAAATTGGTATTACTACCAGATTAAATTTTGCAAATTCACGGAACAAATATTCATAGGTTAAAATGAATTGCAATTTTTGAATTACCCATTAAAAAAAAATAATAAATTTTCAATTAGTCAGGTAAAAGTGAAAATACTACCGATAAAAACTACGTGTTGTGATAAGACTGTCTGAAAGTCTAAAATAATATGTAATTTATTAGAATTTGTCCCAAGCTTAAAGAAAAAAATTATCAGAAATGTGATCACTTACATTCATTCATAACAATTAACAATTTAGATAACTGCTATTTCCGTTGATTTTTATCAAACTATTACTTTTTATTATAAGGGAATTTAATTATCATAGTTTCTAGTAAAAGTTGTAATAAATATTTTATTTATCTAAAGCTGTATTGTGCAATAAAATTGTTTAACCTACTTTTGTATTTTTCAGAAAGAAAACTTTTTAGGAATCCCTATCCATTTAAGAAGGGTGCGAAGGCAATTTCAAATTATTTTTAACTACTCTTTATCGCTGCAAGTTACAAGAGACCTCGATGATACATTCAATTCTCAAAGTAGTTTTATTTAGGCGTGGCAGAATAGATGCTGCATTACACATTTTAAAAGATAAAAATTCGAATGGACCATGGACGCTCATTTTATATGATAAAGGTTAGTTACTACGCTCTTCCTCTTACTATCGGTAAATCGTTTAATTTGAAACCCAACATATTACGATTTTGGGAAATGTTGCAAAATAAAATACAATTCGTAGCATATTATTGATAGTCTATTTCACGATAGCTTTATAATATTTTATAGAAAAGAAAACAACAAATAGCAATTGTTCGTTTGCTATTTTTGACAATTTAAAGAAATCTCTCTTCAAGATTTTTGGTACCAAACACGAAATCAATTTCCCATCAAGCTTTAACACCTTAACCTACTTCTGTTTCTTCTATTATACTCATTACAAAAAATACAGTTTTAATTTCCACTGGTAAATTAAACATTGTACATTTTAAGATTCTTTTTTTACCCTGTTAGCAAATTGGACAATGGACCAATCTTTCTATTTAGGAATAAAATATTGAATAACTTATTCGTCAAATCGATGAAAAATGTAGCATCGGAATCATAGCTCAAGTAATAATTATTCTGTCATTTTTATTGCGTAATTTTTTATTTATTTGACGAATAACTTCTTCAGAAGTTTATTCGTTGATAGAAAGACTGACCCTAAGAAACATGAGATTCTCAGCTTACACCAAATATCGCAACTTAAAAATTATTCTGTAGTTTCTAATGTACAGACCTTTGGTAGGAGCGATATTTTAATAATAGCAGTTCAATGTTCAATAGCAATAACATATTATTTACAAGTAAATGGTATGATATATTATTTTTGTATATAGAAAGTGGCCTTTGAAGCTTGCATTTGTCAACGCAAAGCGCAAAGTTTATGTTTTCTGAGGAATTTTATTTTGCCTATTATTATTCTCCTATAGCAACGAGCGGCACAAATTTGTTTTTTTCAAATCTTTCACCATGGATACGAAGTAAAAGAACAGCTACATCAGTATGACAGGAATGTCATACATGCGTTTATTGTAATGAAACTAGATCAATATTTTTCTTTTTACAATCAATTCGAGCACAAAGTATTTACGTCGCTGTCACACGATTGCAAGTCGCAATATTCGTGTTCGAGCGACAAAACATAACTTTGCGCTCTAAATATACAAATAGCTATTTTATGAAAACCGCGGATGGAATATAAACGTATGTCGATGGCAAGCAGCAAATCGTCGAAAATCAACTTCATTGAAGCCTCGGTATTCAAACACACTTAGGCATTGTAGCATCGAACTTTGTTGCTGACAAACCAGATTATGAGCACTGCACTTATGTAAATAAATCTATCGGTCTGCGGTTGTCTGGGCGACAGGTTTACACTAGGATTACTCGATCGCGCTGTTCGCACGTCTTGCCCCGCACACCCCCGTGGCCCTCATCCAGAGATGTTTGCTTTCGACGTTTATTCTCTCACGTTGTCTCCGAAGCAACTTTGCGCCGGTCCCGTGAAAATAAACACCAGGAAATCAAACAAACACCACACTTTGTTTTTCGCGCGTCCTGTGATCTGCCTTTCGTCTGAATCGATCATTCATCAATTATATTGCTGATAATTGAAAAATGAAATCATGTGATATGTAGCGTGGGAATACTAAATTAGATTTCTGTTTGGAAAAATTAATTAGGTTTGTACAATTTACCTACATCTACCTTTAGATTATTGATTAGTTGTTTATGAAACTTATCGCTTTTAATGAATATTTTTTTATTATCGATCCTTATCGATTCATGTAAATACCAAGTGTTACAACCAACAGTCTCATCATTGCTAACATAACATTTACTGTAGTTAAAACAACTAAAACTGCAACAGCAATAGAATGGTTTGGAATTAAATATATCAAAAGTTGTAAATGCCCCATGTGAAATTGGGAATGACTTAATAATAATATAATAATATTTTATTTATTCCCTTCGAAAATATTTTACATTTTATGGGAAGCGTCACACTTGTATATGAAACAAAATTAAAATAACAGTATTCTTACAATAGTATGGGAATATATACATAAATATATATCACAATATGAGAACTAATTTAAATTATTGTTATTAACAGTACTATAAAAACAAAGTATCACAGTACAAAATAAAATAATAATGTAAGCGTAGCTTTAGAATATCAGCAATATTAAAAAGTATCACAATATGAGATAGATAAGGTATCACAGTATGAATAATATTCATTTAGATTATAAAAGCAGTTATTGAGAAGCATATTTTTAAATTTAATTTTAAAGCTATTTAATGTTATACAATTTTTTATTTCTGCCGGTAACTTATTAAAAATTTTAATACCAATAACAATGGGAGAGTTTTTGGCACAGTTTGACCTACAAAAAGGGGTTCCAAATTCATTTTTCCTTCTTGTGTCGTACTCATGGTGGTCTTTATTAAAAATTAAATTTGTTTTATATTGAAAAATAAATTTACCTATTTCATATAAAAAAAGACAAGGCAAAGTTAGTATGGCCAGATTTTTAAATATGTCTCTACAGGATTCTGATCTCTTAGATCCAGCTAAATATCTTACTACTCTTTTTTGAGTTATAAATACTTTTTCAGCAAATGTTGAGACGCCCCAAAAGATGATGCCGTATCTCAGTAGTGACTCTACTTTAGCGCAGTAAAACGTTAGTAATTGGTTTAAAGTTAAAAATTGCTTTAGATGCCTAATTTGAAAACATATTACATTTAATTTAGTAATGACAATTTCACACTGTTGCTTCCATTTAACATTCTCATCGAAAATCATCCCGAGTACTTTTGAGGACTCTACTTGTTTCAAATTATTATTTCCAATTATCAAGTTAACATTAATAATGTTTATGGCTTGATGATTATGGAAATGAATATAGTTTGTTTTTGAGTTATTTAAATGGAGTAAATTTTCATTACACCAGAAATGCAATTTCTCTAAGTTTTCATTGCATCTTTGTTCTAGAGATACATTATTTTTATCTGAAATAACTAACGTCGTATCATCTGCATACTGAGTGATTATAGTGTCACTGCTAAAAATGAAGTTCAGATCGTTAATATAAATAATGAATAGAATAGGCGCCAAGACGCTGCCCTGCGGCGCCCCAACATTGCTGACCAGGGGTGTCGAGTTTGTTACGGAATTATTATTTTGAATACACACATATTGTCGTCTATTACTGAGAAAGCTTCGTATCCAGTTCAGAGGCGCACCTCTTATGCCAATATTTTCTAATTTGGCCATAAGCCTGTCGTGGTTGATGCAATCAAAAGCCTTACTTAGATCGCAGAAGATTGCCACTGGAAATTCTCCACGATCTAAGAAAGTAATAATGTTTTTAAACATGTGATGAATTGCATCGGTAGTTGATAAATTTGACCTAAAACCAAATTGATTTTCGTGAATTATTTTGTGTTTTCTAATAAAAGATTCTAATCGTTCTAAATAACAATATTCATACAGTTTTGAGAATATTGAAGCTATAGATACTGGCCTGTAATTATTCATGTCAGCTTTATCGCCTTTCTTATAAATCGGTATAATTTTATTAACCTTGATTGAGTTTGGAAAATGACCATTCTCGAAGGATATATTTATACAATAAGTTAAAGGTTTTACTAATGTAGTTGCTACACGTTTTATAAGAAAGCTGGGAACATCGTCTGGTCCAGAAGATCTTTTATTTTTTAACTTGTTATTAATTATTCTCAATAACTCATCTTCTGCAACTGGGGCAGCAAAAAAAGTATTAAATTGACGTGCTGTGTTACCTAGACTAGGTGATATTGGAGCATTTCTCAAATTATTTAATACAGATAGAGGTGCGTCTCTGTAAAAAACATTGAGACTTTCTGCTACTTTTTCAGGATCGTCTATTTCAATGTCGTTGTGCTTAAGTGAAATTTTACCGGATTTTGATTTCTTGCCATTAACAGTATTTATAACATTCCATACTCCTCTTGAAATATTATCGGCATTCATAATCTTGCTCTGAAAGTAAGTTTTTTTAGCATTAGATATAAGAAGAGAGTGTTGTTTTTTAGCTCTCGTATAGTGCTCATTAAGCACTGGGTGAAATTTTTTTAACTGAAAAAGAGATTTAAGGAGCTGACTGGAGTGTTGAATTTCATTATTGACCCATTCTTTTTCAGGAATTTGCCTGACCTTTTTGAAGGGAAAATGAATTTGGAAGTAATAAATAAAAATATTGTGAAAAGCCTCAAAAGCGGTATCTGTGGTTTTGCACTGATATACCTGATGCCAATTTTCGTTTTCTAAGACATTGTAGAATTCAATAATATTATGTTGGTCAAAAATTCTCCTGTAACAGAAACTATTATTTTCCAAATTAGTAATATTAGTACTACATAGCATAGTATTGTGATCGGAAATAACGTTCTCAATAACTGTACTGTTTATACTGAAGTTTGTAAATATATGATCTAATTGATATTTACCACGAGTTGGTTGTTTTACGCTGTTATTCAAGTTATAGCTTAATAGGATATCGCGAAAGTGTTTAAAATAAATGTTGTCTCTAATGGGATCTACATTAAAGTCGCCTCCAACAATAATTTTTACACTGGGTTTATATAAATAGTCCATAATTGTCGTTAATTTATCTAAAAAATAATTAAAATTGGTACCGGGTGACCTATAACAGAGTAAGAGAATAATTGAGGTGTTTTCATTTGGTTTCCATTGTACACCACATGTTTCTATTATTTTTTCTTCGTTGAAGGCATCTAGATCAATAGGAAGTGCGTGGATGTTCTTCTTTGCCCAGATGCCAACACCGCCGCCTTTAGAGACTGATCTGCAAAAGCTGGCCACTGGGACGAAGTTTGTAAAATTTACGAGTTCTATGTTGTTACTATGCCTCCATGTTTCTGTGAAGCAAATCAACTGGAGATCTTGGAACTTACTTAGGTATTCAGTATCGATAAAATTAACTTTTTCTTCAGTAAGTGCTTGGCAGTTCAATATTAAAAAATCGTGTTTACAATTTGGACTTGATTTGAGTCCATTTGTCACTGCGATATTGGTGTTCTTTTCCTCAAATGTAAAAAACGATTGAAACCAGCACCTACGGGCCATACTTCTGGTTTCATCGCTTCTTCAAAATTGGTAGCGTAGACAGTAACCTTGAATGACGAATAGTATTGAGGGAATTTTGCTGATAATTTTTCAGCTTGCACCTCTGGAAACTTATGTTTTAAATAATTGACTACTTCGGCTTCGGTCGTTTCGGGATGTAGTCTATATACATGTATATGTGCTAGTTTAGGGACGGTTTTGATTGTCACAGAGTTTTGACTGCTTTTGTTTATCCCCAACATAGGCACATTTTTGTGCCGCTGTGGTTTATTGATTACAGGTGATTTGATTGTATCCCTGTTATTTGTTTCTATATTCTTGGAAATTATTTTTTGTATTTTGTTAGAATCGTTTGTCGTGTTTGTAACTTCATTTTGTTTAGCTTCTGGTTTACTAATTATATTTGACATGTTTGGCGCTGGTACAGTAGTTTTTTTACCTGTCGGTAAGTCGATATTTTTAGTCTTCTTATTACCATTTATTTGTTTAGAGTTTTGATTACTTTCTTCAGATGGCGTGAGTGGGTTTATTTTGTTATTCATGATAACCTTATTAAGTATATTTAATTGATCTGTTAAAATTTTTATTGTATTTCTTTGACATAGAATCAAATCGTCTTTTTGTTTTAACATTTCTTTTAAATGATACAGCTCACTTACATTTTTATTATCATTTATGCTTGAGAAAGATATTTCGGAGTCCTTGTCGCTGTCAATATCTGACGAATGGATTACGACCTCGTCACAACAATTTGTAACATTTTCACTATTTACGGGCCACTTTGCTGTATTAACACAACTGGTATGCGAAACAGTGTTACACTTTATGCACTTAGGGCCACTAATTGCTGTTTTGTGGCACCTTTTGCACAAATTCTTATCGTTTTTTTTCTCGTTTTCGGTTAACACGTTTTTACCGTCCGCCATCTTGATTGATTCCTGTTGTTTAGACTTAGACTATCAAATAATAAACAAATAAATTTAAATTTACATTGAAGATGCGTCAGCATTTCATCTAATAGTACCCAGCAACTCTGGCTACTTGATTTATTACAAAAATAATATTTCCTTTAGTTCTTATAGTATAAACTTTATTGTCACAATAAATATCATACTATTATCTTTAAGGAATGTAATGACAGTGAAAAAGTCTTTACGCAGTATTTATTTATCTTTCATAAAAAATAAACAATTTTTTTACTTCTTCAAAGTTAGCAATGGGTGAAGCACTCAGTATGGTAGGAGAGTGTATGAATGCAACAGGTAGACGCCTTAGAAAATGTATTAACCGATAAAATTAATCTGTTTTTCTGCATGGTATTTTTAATAAACTTTTGCACGTCATTGTTGGTGTATAAATAATTTGTAAAAGATATCAATCTACTATTCAAGTACTATTGTAATGATTATTTGAAAGATACGCGTAGAATTTGATACAATTTAGAAATTATAACGCAACATGTTAGTATTTTGCAGAATGAAGGTATAGTTTCGTACCTGTGTCATGACGCGATCGGCACCGGTGCCCTCCTCGTCCTTGAAGATGATGTCGCGGTTGTAGTTGGACTCGAGGGAGCGGAAGCGAGTGTCCTCCTTGGCGATGCGGCCGTCGGGTAGGCCAGAGGCGGCCAGCATGTTCTCCGACACGTTGGGGATGTGCTGCTTGAAGACGAGCGGCGTAAGCTTGCGCGGCCCCCGGCGCCGGCCGCCGCCGCGCCCCGGCCCGCACGCGCCCGCCGCCGCCAGCACCGCCGCCAGCACCGCCGCCAGCAGCGCCAGCCTCCACCACCTCATCGCTCCCGCATTGCACTCCACCACTCAACTCACTGCACCACTATCCAGTATCAATGCACTTGGGCCGTGTATTTGCGTAAGATTACTCGCTATGTCGAACGAAGTCTAACTAACACTAATCGGAATTAGAGTCAAGTCGGTTGTAGTGTACTTCGCGCACGATTCACTTCTGCATGTCGATCGGTACTGTACTACGAGTACTGACGGTTGTGCGATTGCGAATACGCCGGGCGAATGAGCGCTAGCGGTGGCCAGGTAAAAACTATCGCGGCGGGCGCGCGAGATGCGACCGCTGGCCATCTTCCCGGCAGACGCGGGCCCCACGTCCCATTGGCCGGGAGGCGGGGCCTCGCACACCTGCAAGCCATCGACACCAAGCAACACCAACTGCTCCACCGGCATTCTCCAACCTGCAACCAACAAACACCTTTGTCAAAGACCAAACTTTCCACAACATCATACACTACATCTACATCCTCTGCTTTTGCCAAAATACCAGCTCTAATTATCTCCATAACTTTATTTTTGATCAAATTTGCGCCATCCCTTTTGGATTAATAACCATCCTCTTCAATACTTGAGAACACCGCGATCCATTACATTTGTACCAACAAAATTGCTTTTTAACAGTTGACTGACTGACAAACAACGAACAGGCCAAACCGCTGGACGTTAAGTGCTGAAATTTTGACAGTTCATTTTTATCATGACACTAGCGGACCCGGCTACAAATATATTTCTTGAAATAAAATTTCGGTGTTCGTAATTCTTTTCCTCTTAAACGGCTTTACCGATTTTGATGACCCACCGAGTCCAACTATAGCTAAGAACCATCCAGGTGCCCCCATAAGTATAAAAAAAATCATTACAATCGGTCAAGCCGTTTAGGAGGAGAAGAAATACGAACACAAGCACACCGGAATTTTATATACAAAATTGGGATAACCCCTAAGAAAGGATTTTTTGAAATTCTATCCCTAAGGGATTCGGACACTCTAATATGTTTGTGTGAGATATTTCGAAAAATTGTATTTATGATCAAGTTGGCAAGTGGCGCTGCGGTCGAGATATTTAGAAAGCGAGGAACGAAGTAGCGAGTTTGCTTCGTCAATATAACAAAAATGGAAACGAGGAACGAAGTGACGAGCATGTTTTTCCAATCTACTGGACATTCCCATGGGAGCGAGGAACGAAGGACGAAATGACGAGCTTGCTTCGTCATTGTACTGAAATGGCAGCGAGGAATGAAGTGTCGAGCTTGCTTCGCCAATGTACTGACATTAAAACGAGGAACGAAGTGATGAGCTTGTTTCGCCAATTGTTTGGTATCAAATTCAAGACATTTAAGAACATTTCTTTCTTTGAGTGGCATTACAACGCATGCAGGATATTAGCTAGTATAACTACATATTTGTAACACAAAACAACAGCCTGCTGTAAAATTATCTCAAAATAATTGTATCTCCTTATTTGGAGTTCAATAGTACAAACCCACAAACCATGTAATTTTAAATCTTAATCAGAAACAAGTTCATTTCCTACTGAAACTTTTACTTTTAATCAGAACTATAAAATTCCATTTGGAAAACCTCAAAATATTATTGCAAAGCATTCTAGATTTACAAGTCATTAAGATTAAATTGTATGATTGAATTCTTCTTATCACAAAAACTACTAGGAAGGATAAAGTGTATATCTTACGAAATTATTCATAAAACTTCAAATATTTCCTATAACTTTATCTAGAATTCACATTATTATCATGGGATATCAGTTACCTTACAGTATTATCTTTTATTTGGGGAAGTCTTGTAGATGACGCAAAAGTACTTCTCCTAAACTGAACTTATCGTTGAGCATTCTTCGTATCTGTGTGAATGTTTGTGTTAGCTTAATAACATGGTTAGCATTGTTTTGTTTCGACACATGAAACCGGTACCTCGCTATATGTATCTGATACTCTGCATGTTCACAAATTGCACCTACTTCAGATAAGACACTTGCTCTGAATTTATAATTGAGTTTTGTTCTTAATTCCTTCAGGGAATACGTTTACAGAATGACTATTCGCAGTGAAATTTTGTTTTGTTATTTGACGAATGACCTAATCAATAAAGTATTGGAAATGTTATTTGTTATAAATTATTCTAATCGTTTCAAAATATTTATGTTTCTTATCAAGTTTACGTCGCATAAATTTGTTAACAATTTCTCGGTTACTAAGCCTATAAAAACTAAGGCTACACCTTGACCTTATTCGAATTTATTTATTTATTTGATATTCTGCACAGTAGGAAGAAATTGCAGTTGTATTTTTTATTATAAGCTGAAAAAGCGATAATTGAAAACATCTACTTTAGCTATTTCCGAGCGTGCCAAATAAGCTCATTACTTTGTCCTTAATGAACATTGAAAATGATACATACTCCTATTCCATAAACTATATATATATTGGTAAACATGCATTTACAGTTCTAATTATTTAGTTCAAGTTCAAAAACTTATTTATTTATACAAAATATTAGCACCTAATAACTAACATTAATTATACTTAACGAACTAACAAAGAAAACAAAGTTACATTTATTCTCAACTTGGTGCAAAATTGTTTCCTAGGCTTAGTTGAATATACTACACTTAAATTCGCAAATATTAACTTTAAATTATAATTTTAAGACAGAATTGTTAAAAAGACTGATACCCGATATTATAAAGAAATTTAACTGTCACTTAAATTTACTTTTAAAGTAAATTTATTTGTTTTTAATTATTTCAAATTATTTTATGACTTAACATTTTATTGTCATTTAGATAACTTGATGAAAATTTAGTAGTATGAAAAAAAAATTAACTGGAAATTTCTTAATAATACCGGGTATGAGTTCACCATATTACACAAATTTGGAAATTAAAAATTTAATTGAAATTTTTAATTTTCCCAAATTTTGAAATTTATTGAAAATGTGTTTGGGTAAAAGTACTTAAAAAAATTGTTTAATGCAAATTTTTATCACGATAAATGTATATTAATTCAAAATTCTAAAATAAAAATTTTAAATCATTATTTTTAAATTTAAACGGTTCTTAATTTTGTAAAAATGTCTGGCTAATATTAATTTTAATCAAAAATTTTAATGCAGATTGTTTCTAGACTATTAAACTCAAATTCGCAAAAAAAAAACTTTAAATTATAATTTTTAGACACATTCATATTTTGAGGTAAAAAATGCATTTGGATATTAATTTTACTGAAATAGAATTGTGTACTAGGCTTAATTGAACATACTAAAACCAAATTTGCAAATGAAAATTTAAAATTGTAATTTTAGATGGGTCAAAATTTTGACGATGTATGAAAATGTTTTTAATATATTAGATCCATATTTGTAAATAATAACTATAAATTATACTTTTTAATCAAATCAAATTTTGTAATAATATTTTTAGGTAATATTAATTTTAATCAAAAAATTTGTATGCAGAATTGTTTACTTGGTTTAGTTAAACATATTACACCCAAATTTGTAAATTAAAATTGCAGTTATACATTTAACACATATTTAATTGAACATATTAAATCAAAATTTGCATATTATTAATCTGAAAACTCATAATATTAAAAAAAAAGTTTTAGCCTTATTCCAAATATCTGTAACAATCCTCTCCTAAGTGCAAGAGCTTAATTCGTAAAGAACCTAATGGAATCCACCCCTGCACCAAAGTATCGAATTAAAGATATCCATACTCGGTGACTTTCACTAGTCCAAGTCACAGGTAACTCGAACCGCGGCCTTACCTGTCCGTGAGAACAAAACGCAAACGGTCGTACCATTCGGGGCAGGAAGTTTACAGTATCCCCCACCCAATGCAGTGCCGCCCGTCGCCGCCGCATACAAAGACAATTAGCTGATATGATAAAAGCTTTATGGTACACAATGAACTAACGAATTTAGTGCGGTGCTAACACGGGACAAATAGCTGGCGCCTTTGATGTGGTTGGGTTTATTAGCACCTCTTAGTGAGGACTATGAGATGAAATGGAATGGAGCTTGGTGTTGGTGGTATTCACTGAGCGACCGTTAAACGGAGGCACCAAATTTATTTCTTTTCTCTATCTTTACTGAATCGCCGTAATATTTTGTACTTGTACACTATTAATAAATTTTATTTTTACTGCCCACCATGCTTCAAAAACAATAAATCGAAGGGTTTATTTTTCGACAGAATATACATGACAAGAAAATAAAAATATGATAATTTCCAACAAAGACATCTTTTCTATTCTTCCATACATTGGCTGTTATCAACCATGGTTTCACAGCTATATGTAGTCAGATCCTAAACTTAAATACATAACCATATGTAATTCGCATTATTTTGTTTCTATCTAACTAAAGTTAGGGTATAATTTCAATTGTAGCTGAATTTATCTTATTTATTTATTTATGACATTACTAAAGAAAGGGTACGTTTGCTCAAAATGTGAATGTATCTAGAGATGATCGATTGAGTGTTTATAATGGTGTGTTACATTGATGCATGGTTCTGAATATTGGGTGTGGATGAAAAATCATGAAAGATATATAGCTGCTGTGGAAATAAGGTATTTGAGAGAAATGTGCGGAAGTGATCGTGTCTGGAATACATTGGTGTACGGTGAGTTTGAGATTAAGAAGGATGTTGTCAAGAAGAAGTGGGAGTGAGTAAATTGAGGTGGTTTCGGTGGTTTAAGCGAATGTCGAATGAAAAGTTGGTGAAAATAATATAATTTTGCGGGTGAGATTGAAAGTGAACGATTGCGTGGGCGTCCGAGGAATGATTGTGAAAAATAGACGAGCATGTATGAAATGTTTGGAGAAGATTGATTGTTGGGTGATCATGTTTCAGGGTTCGTGCTACCGCACTGAGTGGGATATAGTGTAACCTTGTACTAAAGATGAAATATATTTTGTTTCTTTCTGTTCTTTCAGTCAAGTTTTGATTAATCGCAAATAAAGTCAACGCAGCACAAAATCTGTGATAAAAAAGAACTCAATATTCGACGAAAATTATAGTTATAGAACCGTCTCTAAATTTCTTTGCAGATTCTATAAAGAAACAATTAATATTAATGAGCATTAAAATGTATTAATTATAATTTTTCTTATTTTTCAGCGCAAATACTGAAATGCTTTACAATCATCTGCAGTCGGTAAGTGGAATATAAAAAACTTCAGTATCCATCTTCCACAAATATCTGTACAGATGCTTCGTCGAAAGTTAGAACATATCTATCGAAATTTGTAATAGCAGAACTGGCAAGGTATGACATTGCATTTATTTATAGAAAAATGTGAAACAACAGATTAAAATCAATAACCTCTCCTCATTCGCGTCACATCGTCCCATCATCAGTTCCTCCAAACCAGTCACCGGCCCAGACAACCGCTACCATGGTAGCATATTAAATATAAATAACAAAACAAGATGAGAAACATTAGCATTTATTTTGTAACCCGAAACCTTCGACATTGCCAAATTGATTATCTTGATCTGGTGTCGACGGTGACACCTCGCCGAGAGCCAGAGAGAGAAGGATGCAAATTCCTCGTCGTTCGCGCACCTGTGCTGTGCCGTGACCCACCTGCACCCGGATTCCTCAAGAGATTCGGGTACGGAGGTGGCCTTCTTCTCGTTCCATTTGTTATATTCTCGTACGTGCAGTATTGGCTGGTTATTAATGGTGTTAGAGTTTTTAAGTAATTTATTTCAAGGAGAAGATAGTTCAATAACTGTACGGCACAGGTTTTAAATTAATGGAGCTAATGTTGAATTACAACAGTGCCTCTTAAACTATTGTACACCGAGGCTGCAATATTTATACAGGGTGTTCGGAAAAGTCGTGATAATCTTCAAGAAGAACGATTCTTTGATTACTTTTGAGTCGATAAGCACAATGAAAAAAAATTGTACGGTCCTTAGTAAAGTCACACAAGCTACTTAAAATAAATGTAAATTTGGCTACACCAAATCAAACAATAATTGTTATTGGGCTTCCAAATTATCAAGAGATGGCGTTGATCACAATTTCCAAAAGGTACATGTCAAATTCATTTTGTATGATATCTTATGATGGCGAATGCTTGCATTAGTATTGGTAGTTTGCTCTTATTGGCAACAGAACTGTTGCCATACACACTACAAATTTTCCTGTTTTTCTAGGTTTTTTTTGGAGAAAATTCAATCTTAACCTATAATCTACAAATACAATGAACCTTTCATTTTTACATCTTATTTAAATAATACTGCTTAAACAAATGTTATATTTACATTGGAAAACTCGGAAAATAACTTCTATTGTTATTAATTTTAAAAAAATAACAATTAATTTCAAAATACATTGAAATTTATGTAACTTATGGTTAGTTTAGCTTTCTACCACTAGTTAGCGTATTTTAATTTTGGAAGCCCAATAGCAGTTATCAGGATCAGGTTACTAGGCAAATCAGTATGGATGTTGAAATGGGATAAATAGCTCCGTGGTAACGTGTCGGACTGTGGATCGTGAGATCCTCAGTTCGAATCCCACTTCCGACAGTTACAAATTTAAATTTACCCCTGTGGTTCCCCCTCCACTAACATCCTTGGGGGCTATGATTTGACGACTGGTAACCGCACTTCATTTGAAAAAATATATCACCTACCGAGATCTGCGTAAGCAGAGTGCCACACTCGTAATGGGTAAAAGGCGTGATGATATATTTATTTTATTTTATTTAATTTTATGTTGAAATGTCAAAAAAATTTTCAGTCGGACGAAAACTGACTTCTTCCCGGTATGTTTTCGAACTGCTAAGTGTATTAATCCAATATTTTAATGTCGTTGCTAGGTTACGATAGATAACAGTACGGGAATAGCTTTTCCGGACACTGGCAAAGTATTTCCGTAAAATTTAGCTTTTCAAATAAATTTGACGCTTGTGAAAATAAATAAACAAACCATGGATATGCTATCCTCAGATATTTTTATCAAAACAATGCAATATTTTTATGTCTTGTTGGTTCTCTGACGTTTATAAATAAAATATAAAATAACTAATTTTTGACTATAAACCGATCGAGAAAAAAAAAATTGTAAGTGTACCACGTAGGAAAAGTAACCTTCCCGGACTCCTAGTGTTGCAGGTCTCGCTACTTTTCCTACTAGACACACAATATACTATTTTGTGAAAGGTTTCCATATGTAATAAAATTTTTAAAATACCATTGAAGAGGAGTTAAAAATTTAAAGTATTGATGTTGAACGTTTAGTTATATCAACGCAATTTTACACAATCCTTCATGAAAGTAAACAGCATTGATATTTAATAAAAAAAAAAATTCAATAATTTTGTTTAATACTAATTGCACATTTACAAGTTTTGTGGCTTCCTGTGGCTTCAGAAATTATTTTTATTAGGATTATCGACTCAAAATTAATTAAAGAATCGTTCTATCTGAAGTTTATCACGACTTTTCCGAACACCCTGTATCTATAGATTTTTCTTACAGTAAAGATGTCCATCGATCATACACTAACTTTTGAGCATCTAAGTCTCAGATTCTGCGAATATTGTAATACAGAAAACTGTTACAGCTTGTGAATAATTTTCAACTCACTGAAATGTATTTTTATTTTAACATATCCTAGAATTTTATGGAATTACAATATTTGAAGTAGTATTTTGTTGCGAAGAAAAAACATGTGTTACATCTCCACTAGTTGCATTTTCATTCAATTTGGTGCTTCAGTCTTCAACGAGATGCCAACATGTTTATTTACATTACATACTATTGTTCACTTTTCTTTTTTCCGTGTTTTATTTGTAATGAATAAATGAGTTATGTTATATATTTCTACTTTCATGCGTCTGAATAATGTATAAGAAAGTAAATAAAAAGTTTGCGAAATTCTGGTGTAATAGACATACAACTAATATATTAAGTATCTCTCCTCCAAAATCTGACATCTATAAAACTAATTGAGAACAGAATGAGGATATACCCATATGTAAAATGTTCGGAATTTTAAATTCAATGACGCTGTCATTCTGTAGTGTAGTTTATTACAAAATCTGAGCCACATTTTAGTTTCGTTTGTATCAGTCATTAATTTACTTTGGAGACACCGCCAATAGCAAAACATTCCACCAGATGGTAGTCATTGCATTAGAAATAAAAATCTGATTCACCTAATTTCGTCATCCTTGCGAAATTTTTCTTTTTGTTATCTGCCACAACGCGGAAAAATAGTATTAGCTTATAGATTATTGAAAAGTAACAGATAAGCAAATTATTTTTAAGTAATGTTCAAGGAATCTTTCTTGGAAGGTTGCAACATTCGTAATTTCTTTAAACAGGTTCGAACACGTTTCATTTTTGTATGAAGTAATCCTTAGAAAATCTATTGTTTCTGCACGGATTATATTAAAACAAAGATAAAAACACAAAATTGTACTTGGAAGTTACGGAAAAAAAATTAAAACTGATAAATATTAAAATTTGTTCAACAAAACGTAAACTTTTAAAATAAAATGAAACTGATTACTATATGATTATCCTCGATACCAAATAAAGTAAGCGTTTCAGATTTATGATACATTTATGTCAACAAGTGCTTATCGACAATCAAGATAAATTTTGTACAAATATAGCTTGTGGAGTTACTTCCCATAAATAATACATAAGTAAGTGTCGACTGTAAAGAGAAATGACTGGAAACTCAAAATGTCAGACGAATGTGAATGTATGTTCAACAGTCAACGTGATATTATGATGAAACTCTCAGTTACGGAATATTGATTATTTATTATTGGTGTTTTGAGAAACTGCGAGAAAGATTGGGCTTTCACTAGCTCTTCAATATGTCGATAACTGCTTTTCACTTTTGTATTGTTTCGCGGAATGCTTTGCTTGCCCGTTATATGTAAGAGTATAAGTACAATCGAAGAGATGGTTTGTATATCTAGATTTTTTGCTGGAGACAAAGTGTTTATTGAAAGTAATTTTTTTTGAAATTGTACGTGACTTCCTTAATGACATAGCTATTCTAATGAGAAGCTAAATCAATACGAATATATGATCTATGCTCCAATAGGCTCTTTAATCAATTTTTTTTATTATTATTTTTCGAAACGTTAATATATGAATATTTTTCGTGTTTTCATCTATATTGTAATATAATTAAGCCTATAATTCATTACTAAAGATTCTATATAAAACCGTGTGACGTCATAGTGACTGATGACAGAACATAATTTTGAATTTTTGTTACTGTTTTTTTTTTCACCAAAAATTGTAATTTCAATAAGAATTTAAAGATTTCAGCAGATAACAACAATAATGCAACTGACAAAACACAACACTCAACACCAAGATGGCCAAGATTATGCGCGCGCATCCTCCATCTGTCAGTCGGCGGTCTGACGTCACAGTTGAATTGGAGGAAAAATAATGTACTTTTAATAATTAATTACAAGCGTAATGTTTATTTTTAAAATAAAATGTTACGTATTTTGACATTATTTTCAAGCATTATTACTATTAGTAAAAATTTATTCCAAGTATGCTACATTTTAAGGTGGTTAAAAAACCTATTTTCTAATGAAGTAGTTACGTAGTAACTTGCTAATGGTGACAAAGTCCCATCAATACTTCATGTTTAATGATAAATGTTTAATTAGCTGCCAACAAGCGATTCATTTTTATCACAATTAGCAAGTTGTTAGGGTAGCAACTTTTTAGAGAATATTCTCTTTTCAGGGAATCAGACCTATTTTTTTTTTTCAGGTTGTACAGAGTGTGAAAGAGTTACTACACTTAGTACACTTTCCTTTTTGTCTACAGATGAGGAAAGTAAATAGAAAATAATAAAAGGAACAATTTCTAACGCAGAAAATATGTTTGCTGTTTCATAATCCCCACTTAAGCATTTCCGTGCAAATGAAAAGTGCCTCCATGGATAGTTAGCGGCATGACGGCATTAACATTAACACTTAGCATAACATAATCTCTTGAAGTTTACGCCAATTACCCGCACGTAATCTGCCATCGGCCATCGCACATTTCAGCGGAAACTGCGTTGGGCACAGCTTCTGTACTAATGACAATCAACGCAACGCGACGCGAGCGATCTCTACAGTCGCTAATAGACATCTCCGCTGCACAAATGAAGTGAGTGGTCTGACTGGGTGCTACTGGTGGTGTCTGTGGATGGTGGTGTCGGTTATCCGTTGTCGGATACCGGGTGAACTCTGCAAGTGCAATTACGACTGACAAGACCGAGGTATCATGTTGCTTCTGCACATGCGGATCGGGTTACGCTCAAGCTGATCACGAGAGGAATGAGTTGGTTCATTCTTACTAAGATATGTGGAACAGGATTCAATGATGGACCAGTCGTAGATTTTAAGCAAAGATTTCTCTTATATTATTACTATAACTCATAATGTTTCTATTACTTTTTTCTACGACCACTTACAAATCTGCTAATTGTATGTTTGGTGTTGGAAGGAAAATGAGGTACATTACAAGCATCGTGAGAAATTAATTTGTTTTGTGAGTAGTTCAAAACAGATCATTTCTTTTCAGTACAGATGATGTTATGGCTAGGAAACTTACTTAAAATTCTTAAATTATGGAATATTGAAAGCGGGACAAACTTATTATTAAAATATAAATTAGGTAATAATATTGTGGTCGTAGAAAAAGTATAGTGTACAACTCGCATGGAATGTCCATTTCATACTTGTAGGAAATGGTACCATTCCATGCTTGTTGTACAATATACTATTTTCTATAACACTGTTTTGGAAACTACGTATTCCACAACTAAAAATTGTATTGAAACAACTATCATTCCATACGTTATGGAATTAATTCAACGAATCAGAGCCGTATATTAGAGCAATATATGAAGTATTTTGGTTCGGTTGCTGTGGTTATGTCTCTTTGTTTTAATTTTATTTATTTGAGTTTGACGTTTTCTGTTTTACATTTTTGCATAATTTCCAAAATCTTGTTATTGAAAGTATAGTCTACAACAGGTAACGGAATGGCATATCCCACACTTCGGCTTGGACTACAAACTTTTTGCTCGTGTGGAATATGTGCCGTTCCATTACTTGTTGTAGAATGTACTATTCTACGACCTCTTAGAGATCTGATCACAGTATGTTTGTTGTTATTAGGGAAATGAATTTGTTTTGTGAGTATTTCAATACAGGTCATTTCATTTCGGTATAGGAGCCATCGCTAGGATACTTATTTAGAATTGTCAATTATTGGAATGGTGAAAGCGGGACAAATTTATTATTTTAATTAAATTAAATAGGAAAAATTTTCGTGGTCGTAGAAAAGTATAGTGTATAGGTATATTTACCGAACAACTATTATAAATCGAAGCCAGTAATTTATTATCAATCATAAACATACATTTAGAAACTCTGAGATTATTTTTACATAATTGTAATTTTAGCTAGTCCTGTTTTAGGGCAAGGCAGATCCAAGTAAATAAATAATGGATCTGGCTGAAGAATAACTGCAAGTGAATAAAATTTCTAAAAATTGTGTGCCTGAACTAATTACTAATTCATCATGGAGATGAAACTAAACTGTTCTTGAAGTTGAAGCGTTTGAAGAAGATGAGTTATGGAACGAGATCGAGAACAAGAACGAAGAACAACGAAGATGAGATGTGTGTGATGTGATGTAAGTACAAACAGATGAACAGAACACTTTGACACGTGGTGTTTGTTTGGCGCGGTGTTCAAGTGGACAGCAGGTGCATTCCTCGCGTCAAATGGCCGTGCCGTATACGTGTCATGAGATCACGTTCCCAAATCATCTTCAGCAGCTTCACAGAAGCAAGAAGACCATCAAAACGAAATCGAAATAGAGAAAGAACAGTATGGAGCTATTATGAACTGTCTTCTGAATTGTGAAATTTTACATCAATAAAACATGTATCAACCATAAAACTGTGACAAAAATGTTATGGAATTAAAATAGAAATAATAATGTGTATTTCAATGAACAAAGATATAAATTTAAAAAAAAACTGGATAAAACTGCAGATGACGGACACTTTGAAGTTTATTTGAATTTTATTCTAACAACCGTATCTTTTCAGGTCCCAGTGTCGCTGCGCTTGCTACGAGGTTTCTCATACGTCCAATTCATCCATAACATATTAATCAATACACACCTAATGGCCTAATATAGACAGACTCTAAAACTATGACGGCAAGCAACAGGGACTGTCTCTGTGTTCAGAGAATGGTGTTTCTATCCTAGTGATTTTGGTACGTCAATGTTTTCATAATTTTTAAATTGGCAGATTTATATTACTAGTTTAAAAATAAAACCAAAAATCGAAAGACATGAAACATCAATCACCAAATGAAAATAGAATAACGTGCCATAAATGTCAATGTTATGATATAGAGCTCTATGAAATAGAAACACCAACGGTGGTAAATCTAAACCGCTCAGGAGTTAGAAACTGACATGACGTCATATGGGCAGTTTGTGTAAATCTCCTCTAGATACCAAAGGTGCTTATAGAAACAGTGTCGACATAGAGCTACCGTCAAAAACGCCACAGTTCCGAAGTCAACTTCAGAGGTGTTTTCAATTATGACATGTTAAAAAATTGCATTTTTCAAATTTAAACAAATATTTCAAAATTTAATATTGTAATTCTTAAATGGTGCAAGTAAGAGAAAATGTTTCAAACAGAAATTGTAGATAACAGAGTTTTAAGTAAACTACCATTTCCGGTCTTTGGATTATCACAAAAAATTAAGCAGATCTTTCTAAGGAGATAGATAGATGTAAAATCATATTCTAGGGACCCTAAAACGTGCTATTCCTTGAAAACTTTCTTCCGAATTTATAGCATGATTCATAATTTCATATACCTCCCTTATACGAGATATAGCGGCAGGTAAAAATGTATGCACCAAATTCTAACTCTTTTGATGTTATGGGGATAGAAGAAAGGTAGAATGCGTGGCCCAGTTCCGCAGCTATTACAACCAAGTGATGATCCTAACTATGCCAAATCTCCCGTGTCAAACCCTCAACAATCCAAACTGTCAAATCACGCCGCTCGGACCTCAAAACAAACCGCCCTACACGCAAACATCTCAGAGCAGCGCCTGCTTTGTTCTTTTCGCTTTTCAATTTGTGAAAAGTGACCACCGGCGCGCCACTGACGAAGAGCACATTATACCCCAGTGTGCTGATGCGACAAAGATGCAGCGAGAGCGAAGGCGGCGGCTGGTGTAAAGGGCCCGTGTTTGACAACCTCAAGCCATCAATCACGTATAAGTGAAGAAGGCAATTTAAACTGGAGGAACGAAGGTTGGTGAATGTTGCGATCGCAGAGATAGCAGTTTGTTATGTTTAGTTTGCTTCTAATCTAGTGGAAACTTTCAAAATCGAATTCCTATTTCGTCTGCGAATATCTCCTGCAGTCCTGCATAAGTGCATACCGCCTGAACTACATATGCATTTATTTAAAGGAAATAATTTCCAATTAGAGGAGACCCTACAACCGTACCACTTTGATGCAGCTATATTTTTGAATTTAAGTTAAAATTAGGAGAATACGGTAGTTAAGAAAAATTGTATCTACCACTAAAACGAACTACATACAATAGTTATTTAAATTCCACGTACAAGCATTTTTTAATGCTTTTTATAACGACCAAATTATTTTTGACGGAATTAAAATTTAATCAAATTACTCGTAAATATATAAATTCACAGCATCAACGTCATAGCAACTTCGGTTGCTAAGGATTTTGGTGACATGACAGGTGAAAAAACATTTTGTTTTGTATTTTTCTTTAAATTATTTGGGCGCAAGTAACATTTTATGAAATATGAACTAAATTTGGTTATTTTTAAAATGATTTTGCAGTAGAATATCTGAGAAAGTCAATGTTTTTTTTTGTATATTTTAATGAATTGAAAGTTTCTTGTTGTCAATAGCGTGCATCAAATGTTGTTTCCAAGGTTATGAGTGCAAAATAGTAATTAACATTGCAAGAACTCTAATGGCGAGCACGATACCTAACGAGTGAGCTTGATATCCTTGCAAGCAAGTAAAGTAGGGGTTATGGTCGAGCATTGTACAATGTTTTATGATATATTGAATCGTAAATAATGAATAAAATCTTAATATTAAATATTTGATCCAAAGTCTTTGAAAACATACACAATAAGTATATTGGTATGGCTTTAAGATAACAGCCTGTAAAAAGATCCTTTTCCATTGGAGAAAGTACTCGTATATCATACAAAAAAATAACACAATATAAAATAGTGTTTAAGTTATGCTTAACTTTAAAATCCCGATTAAATAAGCTCTTCGCTCTTTTTCAAATGAGAGATATTTAATACATATTTGTGTATTCTTTACTGCCAGTAAAAAGCTCAGTCTCAAATAAGGAAAAAAGCAAAGTGCAATTTGTGAAAGAGTCCAAAAGGATAACTTAAATATATAGTTTAAGAACAGCCAATAAAATTTCATTAGGCTAGGCAAGGAGTGACACAAAAGTCTAGGATCCCAAACATTTAATAAAACAATAGAGTGAACGAGAACCGCAGCCTAAACCACGACCATCAACCATGAACCACGCGGTTCGGAACCACAGACACAACAGAGGTTGGTCGGCAGCGGTGAGCGCAGCAGCGCATTGTTGTAATCCATTAAAAATTATCTGGGGACTCCTAAATCAACATTAAACTGCTTTCAAACAGCATTCATTAGCGGGGAAAAATGTCACCTGATAACAAAAAACGAACGAGCTGCGTTTGGGCGCGCGCACCGCCGACTGCGAGCGTGCTTTACGCGATCGCCGGGCCATTGCCAGGGACGCATTTAAAGAGATTGTAATGATTCCATACAGTTGTTGAGCGGACAATTTTATATTGTAATTCATGCAGATCTAATGTGCCAGCATCTTATCTTCACAGTTCAATTTCATTACTTAAATGTATTAGGTATGTCTACATTACTCTATTAACACATCTTTACGTATGTCACTCCGCTTTAGCAGATCTCAGTGAGTGACATATTTTTATGCCTAAAATACTAAACCAACCTTCGATTCTCGCCCCTCTAAGATATGAGTGGAATCAATTATAAAATAAACTCATTGTTAAATTATAATTATAATTAAATGTCACACTGATAAACTAATATGTTACATGTATCTTGCCAAATGAAAGCAGATAATTTGTAACAAAAAAAAATCCTAAATGTCACAAATTTATTTTAAAAATGTATCAGAAATAATTTGTTGATATTACATAAAAAATATCCAAAAAAGAATGTTTTTAAAACATCGATGTATATATTTTGCTTATGTGAAATTAATGTGTATGTAAGCTCGTTTTATTCGGACTTTTCATAAACAAACCCTAAGCCTGTACAACTGAAGCTCGACAAACTAGAATTACAGTACTCATTTATAATGGAACTTATTTGAAGAGAAGCTCGCTTCTACGTTCCAAGTTGAACGAATAAACTAACCCATTGTTTTGCTACTACTATATTTGTAATATAAATATACCTTCCTCGTGCGTCAAATCAAAATAAATTTTGTACATGGGTGTAACATGTTCCCAATCTATGTATCATTTCAGTATTTTCATGAAATATATTTCAATATATTTACGTGTTTTACTAGTGTATAACAATTTAGTTTTCTTTGGCACATATAAATATATCCTTTAGGTACTGTTCTGATCGCGCATTGAAGTCTCTCTCAGTTTGAATCATTCGTCAAAGTGTTCCTTATCAATTATATTTTTTGTTTTTAAATATGCGAACTGTGGAAATAGGAAGGCTTTTCCAAATTTGATTATAATTGTAATTAATGAAAAAAAAAAATACTACTCGTATATCCACTGTACAATTCGATAAAGGTGTCAAAAAGATGATTATTTACTGGTCTAAAGTTAAATTTGTCATACGTAATTTGATTTCTTGTAAATATAATTATTAATATTATTTTGAAATATTATTTATGAAGTATAATTGTGTTTTTAAAAAGTCGTTACGGTCCTGCAATGGTCCTCCGGAGCAGTGGTCATCCGAACGTTCCACTAAATCTTGTCTCCGGCCTGTGATGTTAGTACGCGAAGAAGCCACCAGGCGTCCCATATGCATGTTTGTTCTTCATACATTAACTAGCATTACTAACTTTTACTTATATAAAATATGCATTACAATTTATCATTTTCATATTAACACGCTGGTTGGTATGAGATGAATTCGTGGAATTATTTTATATTCAAATAAGAAGAGAAGAGAATTAATTACTTACTTAATGATGATGTATGCATGATTCTCCAAGAGATCGGGGCTGGGACAATTCAACAACAAAATAATTAATTCATAATTAACTGAGAACTAAATAATATTAATTAGCAATACAAAAGATATTGCAGACACGTCAAATTAGACAGAAAGGCTGGTATCACGAGCTCTCCTTTTGGGAGTTTTAAGAGAAATGCTTTAGCCTCGGTTTTAGCTCTGTGCAATGTTCTAAAATTATTTTATAAAATACGAAGCACTTTTTTTATAAAATAATCTTAGAACATTGTACAGCACTAAAACCGAGACTAAAACACCCAAAAACAGAGGTCATAGTATCAGCCAATGAGATTAAAAATTCTGAGCAATTTAAGAGTTTATATATAACCTTTTCTGGCCGTTTCGGCGTGAGTGCAGCAACAAAGCGTCGACATTTAGGCATTGGAACTTTCGAACATTCGATCGTCCGAGGTTTTGTTGGGACAAGATGACGACCCTCGGCCCAGGTAAACACCGCGAGCGATCGGACATAAAGGGTGCTGTTTGACAACAGCCCTTTGTACCGTCGAGTGTTTTAGTGCGTGCTGCGCGCAAAGCAAACAACCTGTATGCATGTTAGTGTTTTAGTCATGCACTTGTGTTTTGTGTTCGAGAGGAATCGTTGAATCATTGACGGGAAGATGCTTTAGATTCATTCAGTTTTTTTACCATTCACTTCACGAAGCCTGTAATTTGATGCATGAAGCTATGCATAATGTTTGAGGCAAGTAAAACTAATTTTATTACAAGAAAATTGGAACTCTGCGAGGCAGACTAAATTATTGTCGCTGTATTGCATTCCTGTTTTTTTTTTCTTAACATTCATTATTGTCAATGAATAACTCTATGTCAGTTCGCATATTTATTGTGGATGGTAGGTTATTAAGCAAACTGAGTTTTTTAAATAATGTTTTATTATACTTTGCACGATCGATTTCGACTAACTAGTCATCATCAGGTGCAGTGTCAATGATTTATCAGTTGAAACATATGTAAAATTAGATAAAAATTTACTACACAATTATAAAAGTCAGACATGAAATGTTTTTATAATTATATAATAATAATAATAAAATATTATTTAAAAACTCAGTTTGGTTAATAACCTACCATCCACAATAATTCAATATTGTATTTTTGTTTGCTTGCACATATTCGTCAAGTCAGAGCGACATATTTATTTAGGGAGCAAAAACTAAGCAACTAGAACATTAGGTAATAAATGTGCAGAATACATACTACAATCGTACAAATCGCCGATAACAAAAAAATATTTAAAATTCGCACTTTACTGAAGTACACATTTTTACTGTCTTAAATAAATAACAAAATTCAAGCTTTAGAAAAGAAATATCTAAGAAAAGTACAAGGAGTAACAATCGATGACTTGCACTAAGTAGTTCCAGTGCTAACTTTTTAACACTGTAGCGTTCGATGACAAAAGTGCAATTAGTGCATCTTGTTCGATGAGAAAAATTTCAGAACTAGTGCACACTTTTCTGAACTGACTTTCGAAGTGGAGTAGTTAGTGCAAGCTGAAGTGGGGCTAACATAAATGTCAGTTTTGAATGTTGTTTTAATCTACTGTACTAATGAATGTTCGCTGTTGCACTTTCATGTTCTTTAGAAACGTGGAACTTTAGTGTCAACTAGTGTACACTGTACTTTTAAAAATTCCTTCGAATTTACTTAATATTGGACAAAATAAGAAACGATATAATAAATGACTTCATAGAAACAAAACAACTAGTATGGTGAGGCCATACGATAAGAATGGATGAATCGAGACCGATGCGGCAAATTTGGATAACAAACGTGAAGGAAAAGAGAGATTGCAGAAAACCAAATGATACCGTAGATACCATCATCAACAAGACTCTACAGAAGAGGAACAGTACATTGCAGGATGCACGAAGGATGGAGATGAATAAGAACAATTGCGAAATTTGTGAACGATTAAATTTAATTTTTCCTGTAGTATTGAAACATCTAGTAAATGAAGAAACTAGCTTCATGATAACGTATCAGACTGTAGAAAATAAGACTCCCATTTGAGGGTGCACTGAGAAAAAGGATTATTTATGAGAAAAAAATATATTGCTTTGAGTATGATTTGTTTGTTATAAAGCTACTTTATTAATTTCAAATAACTCTTGTCAAGTACAAACAAATTATATTATTTACGCTAAAAGTATACCATATTTGGTTTACATTTATTTCCAAATATTAAATATACACTACTGGGAAATAAAACAGTAATAATTGAAGTACATAAATAAATATTTATTTCTATTACAAGTTGCTTTATTTTCGGGAAGTAAATGTATTTTACTTATTTTAATTATCATTTATTTCGAAGAAATACAACGTGTTTTAGTATAATAGTAGATTCAATTATATGTAATAAAGTTTTTTTTTACCAAAATAATATTTATTTCTCCAAAACAAATTATAGTTTGTGCAATATTATATTTATTTGGCATAAGTTAGTAGAATTTTATTTTAAAACAAGATTTATTTCTCCGAAAGAAATGTTAAATGCGCAAGAATAAACAAGTCTGTTGCAGTATGAGCTTGTCGTGTATCGTGACATTCTTCAATGGCGTGCTTTGCAGATGTACTGAAGTAAACTTTACTTGTTCTGTGAGTTAATAATTATTATAAAAATCATTTTTAAATATTATTGACATACGAGTAAACTATTGATATGGCCGATAATAAAGTGCAAGCACATTTCTATTAGTATAAATAATGACAGTTTAGTGGTAAAGTGGTACAAGATAAATGGGCTTATGTACAAACCTGGCTATGTGTTACTTTTATATGTAGACAAATATGGTGATCCAGTTTTTGGCAAAATAAAATATATTGTTGCAAACTGTGACAGAACAGTTTCATTTATTATTTCAAAAATTCAAAATTTAGGATTTGATAGTAAAAGTAGATCTTACAGAATACAGCCAGATCACTCAGAATTATTGTTTTGTTATGATTATCACGATTTACATAGCATTTTTTCCTTTAATTTACATACATTAGCAGATGGTACATTTGTTGTTTCCAATATGAAAATTGATTATATAACATAGGTTTATTTGTTCGTATAAGTATTTTTTTAATTTATCTTCTGTATTTATCCATATTATTTTTGTTAAAAATACATACTTTTTTCTAATTATACGCAAATATTATTTACACACGATGTTATATATATAAATATATGTATTGTATTTAGAAGAATAAAAATTTATTTATATTTATAAAAACATTTTTTTTCTTTAACCAAATCTAAACTTGATAGAATTAAATAATTGTTGTGAGTAAATAAATAATTGGTATTAAGAATAATATATATATATTTGTTAAAAAATATTATATATTTCATATAATAATGTTGCATATTAATGAATAACAAATATTTATTTCTTGCAAATACATTTATTTGAAATTTCAGAACAAACTCTTAAAGCAACATTTATTTGTGTGAAATAAATTGTCTCAAATCAATGATTTATTTCACTATAATAAACATTTAATCCGCTGAATCCAAAAGACATATTTGTTTGTATGAAATGTAATTCGTTTCTGCGAAATAATCCTTTTTCTCAGTGTGGTCGTATTTGACGGCTGGTTACCGCAGTTCAAATCACTTACCGAGGTGTGTATAAACAGAGTGTCATATCCAAAAGTAGGTAAATGGCGTAAAAATATATTATTTTTTCAGTAGTACATCAAAGTTAGTATAGTAAGAAAACAAATCGGATATTGTAAATTCCCGGATTCATACTCTGGTATCTGGATATTCATCTTGTTTAATCGGTGAATAAACGTTTTATCCGAATAATTAAATTTTCTAGTAAAAACAGAAATTTGCAACGCAATTAGTTTCGATTTCTTTTATATTTATAGCAACATTATTTGCTTCGGAAATAGCTACATACAGAAAAGTAAAAGTATTTGTCTTTAGTTTTGGTTGGTCTGAAAGTTATTACAAAATAATTTCTTGTAATTGTTAAGTAACAATAAAATCCTAACAGCCCTTGGGAAAAAAGGTCCGACAATCATAACACATTTTCACAAGACACTAAAACGTGCATAAAATCATTACTCGGCACAAGAAATTAATGAATCCTGCGGCGGCAACCGCGGTCACCTGCAATTCCGGGAACTCATAACTCCGTAAAAACTCGCGTGCAACAATTAAAAGGGCCCGCATTGTAGGCAGATCAAAGATCAAATGCAAATTCCGCTTGCGAAATGGAAAAACCTGCAAAAGACGCCGCAAAGGAATATTCTTAACCGCTTGTTATCCTTTGTAATTAGTTGATTTCAAAATGCAAAGATAATTAAATTGTTTGTAATTGTTGGTCGTTAAATTTAAAAAAGTTTGTAATTTTTTGCATAAAAATTGATCTATCTGCTCCCTTTGTCGGTGTATTTTTAAAATTTTATGCATGGGAAAAATTTTACCGCATAAGAATAACTTGCAAAAATTGAATAAGATTAAATTGTATGGTTTTCGGATTTAGACTTAAATATTTAAAAATATTTCATAAACAACTTCAAGTTAGAGTGACAGGCGAAACCTTTTCGTCAAAATCTAAATTAAATTTCCAGAGAAACTGTCTTCTTCTTTGGCTAAACCAACCGAAGCAAATCTGCATTGAAGCTTCGGTCAAACAGTTCCACCCACTTGAATCATCCCTTTCCTGTAAGGTAAACACGGCATCGACGGCCCTCCACCCCCAGAACTAATCCTGTTCTTCTTCTTCTTCTTACAGTGATGTTGGACAAACACCCGGACACGCTCACAATGTGATTAGATACACCACAACACAAAAAGTCGACAATTGACGACGAAGTTACGAGGTATTTCTCACAATTTTGAATGAACTGAAGTTAGGTTAGGAAATTGGAGAGTCGTTATTTAATATTAATAATTTCTCTGCTCAAGAATGTCCAGCAGAACAAATAAATCGCAAATGCAACATGTTCGGCCTCTTTGGCTGCAGCGGGAAGCAGCAGACCACACTATAGTATTCATTATACAATAGCCAAGCGCCTGACATTGCAGATGTCAAAACACGGGCCTTGGCGATGCTCTTGCCGCCGTTGTGATATATTAACGCGCTACAAACTGTTCCGAAAGTCTTTTTGGTCGCTGCGGACAACTCCAGGGGGGCCTCCTGTGATGAGACGCCGCCCTACATTTCAGAACTTTTACTATTAGTTTGTACCTTTTGCCCACACTTGATTAATGGTTTTGCAGATGAATAAAATTTCTTTTCACTATTTTCAGGACTCTAGCTAAATGCAGATTTCGTAAGGCAACGAAAGTTAAGTTAGAATATGTTAACAGTAACTCAACTAAATTAACTATTCAAACTTATGGTTTTCAAAAAATAATGTGATATGCCCAACATACATAATCTCTCGCCCAAAATAACTATTAAATTTTAAATATAAATTGTAGCTAACTTTATTTTACAAATTGCTTCCAAAATCTAATTAGCTTATAACATGAACATTGAAAATCTAAAAATTAAATTTGATATTGATAGCTTTATTAAATTTTGTGATATCGAGAACGAAAGAATCATCACACACAGCTACAGGTGTTGTAAACTACTCACTATTGAAATTTTTGACCCTTACAATACCTCCCTTACAGAAAGATATACAGGATTACTCAATTACATGCAAATTAAAGTTGAATCATTTAATAAACAGTCGTTACTCACTCCTGCGGTTAATTATATTTCAAAGACAAATTGGGTATAATTTAAAGTTAGTTGAACAATGTTTAGTTTTAAAAATAATAGCAAAGTAAACGGCTATTTAAATTTTTTTTAATGCTCAAAAATTACTGTTCACTTGGTTGAGATCCACTTAAAAACAAAAACACAACTAGAAAACAAGTTGCCCCAAAAATTCATTCAAATGTCAATTCATTAAAGGTCAAAGTATGTTAAGTGTAAAATGGTAATATTTACAGTAACAAGGAATATGTAGACATGATTATGGTTTATGAAATAAGTTTCATTAATTAAAAGTTTCTGCTATTCACTGTTTTTTCCATAATTTTTTTGGGTGCATAATTTTAAAAAAAATAACAACAAATTATTAGAAATAGATTTCTATGACAAAGAGAAAATAATGATTGTTAATTTAAAAGAACATAAATTTTCTGTAATTTTTTAATTATTGAGTTTTTGTTTATTTATTATTATTTTGTTTAACGCCTCGTATGAGCGAAATTCTTAGTTTCTTCACTCATATTGTAATATGCTATTTCTATATATTTAACCGTATTGAATATCTGTAAAAAATGAATTGATAACTATAATATTGAATTTACTAATATATTAATGGTAAATACAGAGTTTCCCTAGTGAATAATAAGTAATGGCGAGCAGAATTCCTGCTTAAAGCAAGTAAGAAACCCGTATAGTATAAATGACTCTCCAGTACAAAGCTTCTGCCATCTACGGTAGACAATAAACGAGAAAAGTGCGCAATGCTATTGCAATGCAACTCATAAACTATCCATATACCATATACCATCGCGTTTACAACGTAAGAACTCGCCGTCTGACCAGGAGAAGTCGAGAACGCAAGAACGCGGCACTGTCGCGCTGCGCAGTGTTACGTGTGCGTCCATTGTTCCCAGACGCATTTAAATGAGCTTTTAATAAATTCATTTGATGTTGCGACCGCCGCCAGGAGTTGAACCAGGACTTAGAGGTCACTGCTGCTGGCATTGTGTGCTGCAAGATGGTCAGTATGGATTGGTTATGTGCAGAAACGGATTCGTTTTGTATTGCAGAAATAAAGAGATACCTTCCAAGTGTAATGTGTGATTTAATTTCGCGACTTGTCTAATAAATAGAATAAACTGGGTCGTGAGTTTTTTATGTTACATAGGAAATACAATGCTATTTTCGTATTGAAGCCAATAAACCTAAATTACATTAATCAAATCAGCCTCCTTCACAAAAGAAATTTCATAATTTTAGCATATTTACAGATTGGCATAAGAAATAAAACAAATAACTTGAACATTTTTGTTGACAGATCTATCAAAATATTTTTAATATTTTCAAACTGTTATATTTGTTGCTGATGGATTATTGATATTTAAAATTTAAAAATATAGCATAATAGAATAAATACAATACTAAAAAATATTTTGACTGATCTGTCAACAAATATGTTCAAGTTTTTGTTTTCCATGTAAATTGTAAATTTTCTTTGGCTTCTATTTCAGGAAGGAGGTATTTGAGTAACATAATGTAAGATTATTAGATGCAGTTTTTCATTCTAAGCTACAGCACGAAAATACCATTGTATTTCCTATATCTTGTGTAACATAAAAAAGTAGACACCTTATTACTTTTCTCAAATGTTTGCCATATAGCATAGCATGATTCACTCATTATTACTGAAATATAATATATGAAATACTCGAGTGCGTACTTTTACGAAAGCAAAAAACAAGCCTGAAACAGATAGATGTCGTGGATCACTCTTCCTTTTCTAAAACTTATTTATAGAACGGTTGCTATAAAAAGAACGGTTGCTAACCCCTTAACATTTGGCCTGAAATTTACCATTTTCATACTTTTTACTCTAACTATTGAATCCGTTAACCGATTATTCTGAAAGTTCGCATACTTATACATTTAAACGAACTGAATCCAATGGTCCATGTTTCAATACCGCAACTTTTATATTTTTGGAAATATCTCCAATCAAAATTTTGAAAAAAAATCAAAATTTTTCAAAATTTTCAAAATTTGATAATTTGTCATAAAATGCACGAAAAACACAATACTAGACACCGTTTTTCGATATCTTGCATAGTTTTTGATGTACAGCCTCTGAAATTTGCATTTCTTAAAACATAAAAAAATCACCGTATCTCAGAAAATATAGAAGATATTTTGATGCGCTCAACGGCAATGGTTTATTAAAGTTTAAATTATATAGAAACGTAATAAATAAATATATTTAAATATTTATTGATATTTGGTGACACGGTGACAGGCATCACACGACTTTTTTTATTCTACCTAGGAATTGCTCCCGTGGTTTTCTCTTAACTAAACATTTTTGAGGACGTTATTTAAATGCAGATAACCTCAAAAATATATCATATCACATACCATGAATTGCTATAAGCACCCATATCCAGAAATGAGTATATTATGTACATTTTATTTATTTCTGTTCAAAGCTGCTCTAGATTTTGCAAATACTGAGAAACCTGCACGTTGGCCTAAGTATTTGTAAACATTTAACAACATTGAGTTTAAAATCACAACAAAAAAACTTAGTTATGACGCCATAAATAACCCCCCTCATTCATTTTGACGCGTGCTGACAGCCTTTATACAACAGCACAAAAATTATAATTTCGCACTGATGTTTTTACAAGCGCAATTCGAACTATAAACCGATTGTTCGGACATTCGGTAGCAGCGGAACGGTAAAACTATCTCATTGTCCGGCAGCTGCCATAAATACCGTCACGCTGAACCCGGTTACTGAATGCTAAACTGGTCACTGGAATATTGCACCAACTGCGAACGGTAGCCGATTGTCTCGGAATGGTTTTATGGTGTTGAATGAAAAAACGGGAATGTTTCTTGCCATGAAGGGCTTGGAGGTAGTGCAGGATTCGAAATGAAAAGTTTATGAGGAACTGGAAAACTCTTAAGATGGAAAGTGCTATTATTTCAATCGCAATAAATACTTCTCAGTACAAATTTTGCTTACCAATTGGTAATCAGCAAAATTTGTTGTGTTCAATAAATAAAAAATCTGATGTTCCAACACATGACCACCCACTTAACTAATTTTACTATTTCTATGCTAATACTTATAAATCAATTTAATAGTTTTATGTAAACCACATCAAAACCAAGATGAAAGCAATGAATGACGTCAACTTACTGTCACTGTCATAATAATTTAGGTTTCCAAGTAATCAAAAGGCTAATAATAGGAAATATTTAATATTTTTTAGTTATACTTCTTATAAAATCTGTATTATGTCATTTGTGTCACCAAGGTTACAGTAACATAATTATTTAATAATCTTTGTTTTAGTTTTCCATACCTAGAATCTTGGTAGACAAAATTGCATATATTACTTTCTTATAGAAAGTATAAGGAAGTATTGGAATTGAAACAAATATTTTAATGCCCACTGAATCCGTCAAGACCAATTTCTCAATGATGTCTGTGTGTGGGGATGGATGGATGTCTGTGTGCGAAATATCTCATGAACGAGACAAGATTGTAAACAAAATTGGAATTTATAAATTTCATGAAAATATGAAGAGCTGAGTTGATTTTGAATGAAAACAAACCGGAAAAGGAAGTTTACTAGACTCAAAACAATAAATACCATTTGTTTCAAAAACAGAATCAGCTGTGAAAAAAGTTTCAAATGAAAGATGTATTTGCATTTTCTTGTACACGCTCAAATTTTGAGAAAACTAAATTATGTATTTAATAATATATTTCAATAATCTTAGTTACAATAGTAACAAGAACTTAAACATTTTGAATATGTCAAACCCAATTTTATGTAAAAATCAATAAAAGTTACAAACCCTTAATTCAACCCAGAAAGGGTTAAATTAAATTAGGTGTAAAATCTAACTGAGAATAATTAATAATTTATTTTAAAGTAATGTAAGAAGAAAGCCATCTCTAAATAAATTTAAATTAGGGTGTGTGGAAAAAGTTATGGAATAAACAAGAGAAGACAAAACAATATTTATATTTACAGCACTTCATCTCATTTCAAGAAGTAAAAAAACCTAACCAGATCAGCAAGAGCTCCAGCACCAAGCAAATCATCTCGCCTCTCCCTTCGCTGGAGGGCACAACAGCGCACCTATCGTCCGACGTGTGAACTAACGAAACTGACCACGCACTTATTACCCATGCAGCATCATGGAACCGCTTATTACGTTCGCCGCTGCCGCTAACAAGATGTGGTGCAGCTACAGCAAGAGCAACAGCACCCTCGGCAAGAGATTCGAACGATGGAACACGTAACGAGATTGCTGGCGATGAGTTGGAACGCCCAGGCGTTTTCGCATTGTTTCAGAGATGGAAGTATGCACCAAACGCGAAGATTAATTAAATGATTTTACAGAGGAGATGTGGGTTACTAAATTAAATCAAACGCAAATTATGTATTGTTAATCTACCTATCTGAATATTCATAAATCTATGTATTTTATTTTATAAATGATTATTTCGCTTATTACAAATTTGACCAATCAGAATGTTTCATTTTCCATTGTTGTACATTTTAGATAAATTTTTTGCAAGGTATTTATATGTTTTTTTTACTTTTACTAGTATTCTATAATATCATTAACATGGTGAATTATTCAATTCATGCTATTTTCATATATTCATTTTTGACATTTATTTGACAAGTAAGAATACAAACAAACAATTTGATATAGTTACAATATAACAACAAAATTTCATGGTGCTTTTTGTTTATACTGAGAATAAAGCTCTAGTGATTATTCCCGGGAAAAAACTCTGTGGTTTTTTTTGTTGACAAATGTCAGATAGTTATAAACACAAGTAAAAAATGCACAAAATAGATAGATTTAGTTAATCTAATTAAATATAACTCGAGAGTTCGATAAATTAGAACATAATTCTCCAGTATCTTTCTCAAACTTGTTGCCATTTGGCAATAGTCACTCAAGCTCTATGGACTTTCATGGCTATTGCCTAGCAAAAGGTTTTCAAAAGATCTGTCAAATTATTTTCAATTTATTCTCACTCTCTTGTTATATTATTATTGAAAATATGTCAAAATCAACGTTTTAGTTCTATTTCTTCGGCAAATATACAATAATAAAGTTATACTATAAATTCATGAAATAATCTTGACATATACCCCTCGTGTTAAAGAATCGAATCGATTAAATTTGATGTCTAGCTTATTTATAAAATTTTTCTTATAAAAAGTGTTATCGTACATAATAATTTAAAATAAAATCCCTCGACCTGCGGTTTTTCAAACTCTTTTTGAGCTAGCACTCATGATAGAACTATCATGGGCGTAGACTTGTTCAAATCTTGTCGGGGGCATGGGGAAATGAAAAAAGTATAAAAAAATTTGTATTATTTTAATACGTAAACAAGAATGTTTAATATTGCTGGAAATTTTTAACTATTCACTTTACAACAAAAGTTTAATTACAAAAGTTGTTCAGAATTTCAAAATACATGCAATAAGACCCATTTAGATATTTTAATGTTAGTATGATACATCAATCAAATTAAAATCAATATTTATTAAAAAGATTGTTACACTGCTTTGGGAAAACGAAAAATATTTGATATTTCATAACAGATTTATGTCCGTATTCATAACTATTCGTTAGTTACGAAACGATCCGTTACCAGGAAAACGATTCGTTAAATCGCATATATTTTATTCATAAACGTTCGTTAACGTTAACGTTTCGTTAAAATGTTTACTAACGTTCGTTAAGTTAACGTCCCGATTTTGACAAATTAAATAATTAACGAATGTTTTCATTGGTCTGTCATCCGTCAACTTGACCATAATAGATAAAAAGATGTGTAATTTTTAACATCTATTTTTCTATCAGTATTTTAATTATTGTTCATCGGACACGTCGGGCAATTCAGATGTAAAATTTATTGAAAATGCACTTGAAATGATGCCACGAACTAGACATTTTTGTCAGAGAGAATGCTTTTTTCGAATAATATGACGAAATTGAATATTAAAGTAAAACTCTTAGATGATATCTGCAGTACTGCATAGACTATCGGTTACTAGTAACACTGTGACTTTATACAACTGGATCTTTTCAGGAATTGTTGGCTGATCACATTAATACGAGCCCTACCCCAAATGTAATCGTATCACCTGAAAAATATGCTATAATCAAATTTAATTATTTTTACGCTGATATTGTCGCAATACGTGTCTAAATTAGTACGTCATCTATGTATTGCACTGTACTTTTATGTAAATAATAATTCTTTGAAATATATCTATAAGATTTACTTTCTTGATGGGATTACAATACTTTTTCATAAATCTTCACCTAACCTTTTTTTCGCTTATGTTGACATATAGATAATTAAAAAATCTCTTGTGGAGATCACAACACCTCTCGCCATTGATTTCTCATCAAACAACTCAGAAACACGGACCACAACTATCAAAAAACGTTTATCGCTTCAAAAAATTTAGTTTTCAATTATGACACATGTCAAAAAATGTAAACATTACAAACTGAAGTTGAAATTTCATTTGTGGAAACGTAAAAATTACTAGGAATACAACTAAATATTTATAACGCGGTTGTTAAGAAACGGTTCGTTAAAATTAAACAATTTCGTTTATGAATCTACTGTCAAAATTTAACGAATCGTTTTCTAAACGGGTCATTTAGAAACGATTCGTTTGTGTACAGTTTTATGAATACGGGCATTAGAGTTATTTATTTATTTAATAACTGTTTTACATGACGCAATTTATTGGTCAATAAACTGGTCAGGTTTTCTTGTAAATAAATTGCAAAGAACAAAAATATTGTTGTTTGTTTTACATACATCAAGTTTACCATCAATGTATTGTGACATTTCAGTAGTACCAACACGATATCAGCTGTTACCTGTGCTATTAACATTTTTGGTTCAAGCTATACATACAAAAATAACAAACCAAAATATAAACAAGTGAATGATGATTGGCATTTACTAAAATCCTTTAGAATTCCCTGAAAAATGGTCGAAAAATAGAACGTTCTAATTCGTCCATTTTTTGCTGATGAAAAAATTGACGCAAAGGATTGTATTACACACAACAATAAATTGATAAGAAAACCTGGCCAATTTATTGACCAATTAATTGCGTCGTCTAAAACAGACATAACAGAAAGAAAAGAAATAAACTGCTATATTCGACATTATATCATTACAATATTTTAGGAAATTTCAACAGAAAATAATACAACACTTTAATAAATATATCTAAATCTGGTTTTTAAATAAATAAATAAGTATATCATCACGGCTTTTACCCATTATGGGTGTGGCACTCTGCTTCCGCAGATCTTAGTAAGGGATATATTTTTACGTATGAAGTGCGCTTACCAGCCGTTAAATCAAAGCCCCCAAATATGTTAGTGGAGGGGAAACCTCAGGGGTAAATTTAAATTGGCAACTGTCAGCTGTGGGATTCGAACTGAGGATCTCACGATCCACAGTCCGACGCGTTACCAAGGAGCTATTCACCCCATCTGGTTTTTGAAATGTGAAATATTTTTAACTTCATTTTAAAAATATTTCAAAATAATCTCTGTAGAGCTTCTTAATTAAGCTTATCCCAAGACCAAGAATCAATTCATTTCGATGAAAATTAATGGAGTGACGCCAATTTGCTTTTAGTAGAGCAGAATATTTTTTTTTACTTAAAACAAAATGAGATACCAAAATAATCACAAACATCACGTTATGTCGTTTTTTGTTGTCGGGGGCAGTTTTATATATTTGCCCCCTACAGAATAATTCATTGGGGGCACGCGCCCCCATGCCACCTACAACTCTACGCCTATGAGAACTATTGAATATTTATCCATAAATAAATCGTATGAGGTAAATTTGTCTGGATAAGGCATTATTTTAAGGCAACGGTACAGTTTTATTTTCCATTAAATCCCGCCACTGAATAAAATATAATTAATATTCTGACGAGTCACCGAGTTATTCAAAAGTTTTCACAGATTTTAAAATGTAGGATACACAACAAAAATCACCCTATTTTAGTAATTCCTAATAGTAAATAAATAAATTAAAACTGCAACATCAATAATAGTAACAGTAATTCATTGAACTGTTAAAATACGTTACGGGCGATTATTTTTATGTAGTTTAATTTGAAACAAAGTTTGTAAAATGTGAGAGATCCATCCCAGTGAGATCTACGGCCGGCTGCAACATTCCACGCTGGTTTGAAACACAGCCTCCCTAGACGTAGCCGAACCGAGTTCGTTCAGATGTTCAGAAAGAATTTTAAATATTTTTATGTGACTCTGGCATCTGCATAATTCCACGTGAGAATTTACGTAGTTCCAACCAAAAATTAAACACATTGTTCCATAATCACCCACATATTTTTGTTTTTCATGGCGATATTTACGAGTGAATTACAAGATCGCGATAAGAAAACGACTTTGGCGACACTAGAGACCCAGTGATCGTGTGGGCTAATCAATGATTTGATCCGATCAGTTAGTGAGGCGCCCACGAAGCGCCTGAGTTATACGTCTGCGACACGAAACGAAAACATGGGCTTCTATGTTCGCCCCCGAAATACAAACATTTTAAATGTGAGCCTAATCTGATACACTCTGAAATATTGCCAGAGATATTCACCATACGCCAAAGACAAAAAGGAAATGTGGGTTTATTTTCAGTCTGGTTTAACTTAAGTTTTCAATACCTTCTACGAGCCCAACCCCAAATGTATTTGTACCACATGAAAAATATGTTATAATCAAATATAATTTATTTTTCATCCTAGTCCTGTGCTAACAATATGTTAGTTGTTTCACATACCACTGGTGGCAGCACCTATAAGGGCAGCTTTGACAAGTGACAGTTGTATTGCGTGGTTCATATTTTATATTTTATCCAACACCTCTCAATAAATGCTCTATAACTATGGCGATTTTAAACAAGCAAAATAAGAGATTATCCACTAGTGGGTATAATTTTGAGGAAAGCCACTAGTGAGTATTTTTTTATTTATAACATTAATAATAACACACAACTACTTCGATTGACATTTTATAAATTTAAAGCATATGTCACTGTCAAATAATATTTCTTTCATAAATTTTTCATTTATCAAGAAGTGTTGGATAAAACGTTATACTTCACACGTGGGTAAAGTGGAATTACCCACTCGATAAAATTGTTTCACTCAGCCTTCGGCTTCGTGAGCTAAAATTTCTCTCGTGGGTAATTCCTTACTTTGCCCACTTGTAAAGTAAATAACTATTATTGTTACAAATGGCAGAATAAAAATGACACTTGTATTTTATTTACCTCAAGTATACTTCGGAATGATTGCTGAAAAAATAGTATATATCATTCAGAATTGATCATTCTTTTTGTTTCTGCCTCGGCCGCAAATATATGAGCAAACACAAAAAGTCCTGTTTCAACTTCTAAATCATAATATACTATTATTTCACGCAAATTTCTTAATAAACAATATATTATATATTCAGATAAAAATAGCTTAAGTGATAATTTAGGTAGATAAATATAGCGCCAATAACAGTGTGAAAAGAATAAATTATATTTTATTAAAGCAAATTTCCAGATGGTGCAAATCCATTTGATGTTGGACTCGTGTATTTATACAACGAGAGTTCATCTCAAAAATATATAAAACAATAAATAATTCAAGAATCATTGAAATTCATATCAACATGTACCTCAACGATGATACAATTTATCAACAGATATGTTAATACTTCAGTCGGGCTTGATACAAATTGCAAGCTCATCTGTCATCGGGAGTACACAGAAATGCCACTAGGTGGACATCAAAACATACATGACACATGAACTACTTTACTATTATATATTTGGAATAAATCTTCCTCTTTACGAAGCGATTGTATCCATTTAGCTATAGATGCCCGAATGCGAAATAATCAAAATAAATCTTCATTAATCAATATCAAGATTACAAATCTACTGTTCCTTATTTAGAAGACTGAAGAGGCGTCAAAATTCACAGAACTTACATTACATCATTGTATAATTTAAATTTCATAAATTTGTACTGACCACAAATTCGTTTGTTTTACGTTTTGGCAAATTGTTTTGTGGTTACAAATATGTCAGAAGACTTTGTGTCATTTTAACGTAATTCATACCAAATAAAATCTACGTATACTGGTAGTAAAATAATGAATAAATTTATAATGGTGACTTACCCACGCATTGAATATCTCGTACACCCACACTACACAACAACACTACACTAACTAATCATTCTATTCAAATTCTAGCTCGCAAAAGTCTTCCTCTACATGTAAAAACCGATCAGTGCGAACAATTAAAATGTATTTTTATTCGCTCTCAATACAACTAAAGTCTATTTCACAGCAAAATAGTAATTAAGCACTGCTATATACAGTATCACAATACTTATAAATGTCAAATAAAGTAATTTGATTGCGTTACTATGACTCTACGGTGTATCGCGTATCCAATTACATTTCTGAATTACATCGCAGCTCTGCGATAAAGTGTTAGGTAATTAAATTTAATATACCTCATTCATGTATCATTGGAATTTATATGTATGGTGTCTTTCATTCATTTGAGTTTCAAGCTAGATTAAATTCTAAATAAAATATATGATTACGAGTATTGCATCTAGCAGTACAGTTCTAACGAATTGGTGTGAATTTAACATGAGGTCTTCAGTTCGAGTCTAACAGGCCGACAGTCTAATTTTATTTTATTTTTGTCCATTTTTACCTCATCATGCTAAATTTTCGGTAGTGAGTTTTCAGTGGATGAACACGTTTTAGGGTTCCTAGAATACGACTTTAATAGTTTCGTGATAATATCTGTGTGTGTATGTCTGTCAGTCTGTGTGGATCTCTTGAGTTACAGTTTCTCAAAAACTCCGAATTTGAAAATTTTGATATTTTGTATATATCAATTGTATCCCCTTTAAAAGACATGATTAGTTTTTGGTGATAATTCAATAACCGGAAGTGGTAGTTTACTTGAAGCCCTATCAGGTTATTTTGAAATATCTCAGTAAATTATGGTTAAATGACAATTTTTGTTATTATAATAACATTTCACGTTAAGAAAATTATATTTTTATATTTTCGTTTTTGCTTTTTGAAATAATAAAACAACGCTTGAAAAATGTCTATTTTTGACATGAGTGAAAACTTCTTCTCTCACGAAAAATGAGTGGGATAAGTGACATTTAACTCACGGGCGTAGATAAAATATTTTACACATAATTACAAATTCTGGGCATTAATGGGTTGGGCAGATTTAATTATTTAAATTAAGAAAATTATTTAAATTAAGAAATAAACGTATAATAAATATCAAAAGGTTAATGCTAGTAAATTGTATACTAGAAAATAAATTAAATACTCCTCCAAACTTAACTTTAAATTTATTACTTATGTATAATTTAAACATAAATAAACTCATTGCTGTAGTACGCATCGTAATATATCTTATATTTATCGAAATATGGCGATTTGTAATATTTTTCAAAATACGGAAATTTCCCCAAATATGACTTAAAATTGTAAATTTTTTTTTATTACATTTCTTTATAATATTCGCGCCAAGAAACCCATTGCAGCAGAGCGCATCGTCATATCTCTAATATTTTTCGAGATATGACGATTTTTATATTTTCCGAAAAGCATCTTTGAGGGGCTGTAACTCGAAAACTATACAAGATATCGAAAAATATCTCCAGTTTTGTGTTTTTCGTGCCATTTATAATAAATTAGTAAATTTTGAAAATTTTGAATTTTTTTTTCAAAATTTAGATTGGAGATATCTCGACAAATATGAAAGATACAGACTTGCAGTGTTCACCAATCGATTCAGCTCGACGAAATACATAAGCCCTGAAAATTTCAGAAAATTCGGATAACCGGTTGAAATGTTAGAGCAAAAAGTCTGAAAATGGCCAAATTCAGGCCGACCCTTGACTTGCAGGACAAAAAACGCCATTTTCAGGCTTTTTGCTCTAACTTTCCATCCCGTAAAGCGATTTTTATGAAACTTTGCATACTTATGTATTTCGACGAGCTGAATCGATTGGTGAACACTGCAAATCAGTATCTTTATTATTTGTCGAGTTATCGCCGATCAAAATTTTGAACATAAATACAAAAAAAAATTCAAAATTTTAAAAATTTGCTAATTTGTTATATAAGGCACCAGAAACGCTAAACTGAAGATAATTTTTAGATTTCTCGTGTAGTTTTTGAATTACAAGCCCTTAAAGTTGCACTTCGAAAAATACCAAAAATAGACGTATCTCTAAAAATATTAGAGATCTGGCGATGCGCTCTGCTACAATGTATTTCTTAGCGCTTATATTATAAAGAAATGCAATAAAAAAATATTACAATTTTAAGTGAGGATATTCCGTAATTTTCAAATTTTTCTATCGGTATGTGAATCTGTATTGAATGATTAATAATTACAGTTCCTGTTATTTGTTTGTTCCCATAGCAACTAAAATTAGTTTATTAAACATATAATTCAGTATAGTCAAAAGAAGCAAGCAAAATCTGATGTGGGCACCACACTACTTCACAATTATTTGACACGTTTGACACATAAATATTAAAAATAAGTGGTTAGATATGATTGATGGTTTGTTGCTTAAACGAATGATTCCGAGTGAGAAGAAGAATTGGACGATACGAAAGTGGTGTGCCAGGATAGGAATTTTTGGAGAAGATGTATTTCAAGGTTCGTGCTATCCCACTGAGTGGGATGTAGCATGGCGTTATGCATATTTCTTTCAAGAAAATTTCTCTTAAAACTTACACTGGTTAAGTTAAGCTGATCAAATACAGTAAAATGAAAGATATGTTGACTGGCATAATTATCTGCAATGTAACAAATCGATACATTGCTTTTGAGGTTAAATATTTTTAGTGGATCTCCACACAACCTTACCAAAGGTAAAAACCACTCGATGGGACTGTAATTGGATATTATGGGCATGTAAACGACGGTGGAGAATGCGAGCAGCAACTCTGTGCGAAACCTGATCAAAGATCGCGAGTCCGGCGTTTTATCATTTCTGAGGCATTGCTGCTGAGCGTTCTTCGCGATGACCACAATACGAGCAACTTTGTTGCAATAAACCAAAAGAAAAACTTCAAGAGATACAGAGACGAAACTTGACTGAGCATTGCCCATGAAATAGAGGGTTATTACAGTTTCAAAATTATTAAATTTAAAAAGTTTGTTATTTGATACTCTGCTTAGAGCAGCTCTTGTGAAAGATGGTAATAGAAAGAAAGTTTAGATAGATAGTTTGTAGAAACTTCAACAGTACATCCAAGGAAAATTGCTTCTTATTCTATAGGAATATAGATAATATCAAGTAAAACAACTAAATAGAAGCCATTTCAGATGGTTTTTTGGATTTCCTACTTTCCCAATTACAGGCCAGCGTTATCGGGCGTCGGGCGCGATTATAGGGTTAATTGCGGCGGCAGAGCTCTTAACAAGATGTTAACAAATTGCGCGGCGAGCGTGTGATGTGCCGCATTAACATGGAAACGACTCGCTCTCGTTACGCCGATTCTCTTAATTGATTTCTGTAAATTAGTTGCCAGTTGTCGGTCGGCGGCGAACGCGATAGCGTATTTAGTTTTTGTGGACCAAGCAACTGCAACCTCTTTATAATGTTTTCAGAAAAACGAAGTAGGTTATTTATTTATTTGCATTCAACATGAAAATATGGAACATAATTATGCATTTTTATCTATATTGAACACTGCCACACGGATTTTGAAGGAAATCGCGAATATATTAACGTTAATAGGTACTTCTTGCTGAGAATTATTGCACTTAATATATCTAACGTTAAGTTGAAAAATATTTCAGAACTCTTAGTAATAAATAAAATAAATTTTGAAGAAACATAAAATACAGCAAGATCGAAATGTGACAATAGGTTTGTTCCAAGTAGTCATTTCTGACAAGTTTGTGACATGTTTGTGACAAATTTCAGTGCGCCTGCGAAAAATGTAAACAAGTTAACTTTGAAACATTTCTTTTTTGTGGCGAAAAATGTATGAATTTCTTTATTTATATTTATATTTAAGGTTAGCTGTCAAAACAAAATATGAGCATGCACATGCGCTTCATTCCATTCGCCGTTCCAGTCTATGTTGCAAACTTAACTTGTTTACATTTTCGCAGGCGCACTGAAATTTGTCACAAACATGTCACAAACTTGTCAGAAATGACCACTTGGAACAAACCTAATGGCAGACTCATAAAACAAGCTTAAAAATATCTATAAACAGAAGAATCAGAATTAAAGCTATGACTTGAACATGGCTTTCTCTGTTTTATAAAACATAATTTATTGTTACTCAGTTACTACAATAAATAAATAATTCCATGGTAACACATCGAATCCCTCTACCATAGATTTAATAATATATATGGATAGAGCGTTGACTATGCTTTTAATACAGTAATCTGTAACCAACAAAGGAGAGATAGTCGTATCAAAATTACGCACTGGGAGAAGAACAGCATATTTTCATACCACTCGTCACGTGGTATGAATGTGCTGATCTTCCAGATATGATTATCTCTCTCTTATGTTGGCATTAAACTCCTGTATGTAAATATCAAGAAAATTTATCCAAAAATCTTTTAATTTATTATACCTTACTTTGCCAATTATATTTCGATTTAATATTTTGTCGCGGAATGAATTTAAATTTAATGAAATACATTAATAAGTACATTCATCATAACACCTATAACTCAATTTGGATGTGTCACACTGCTTACGCATATTTCGAGCGTGAAGTGCAGTTACCAGCCGTCAAGTTACGATCCCCAAAGATGTTAGTAAAGGACCACAGGGGTAAGTTAAAATGCCAATTATCTACTGAGAGATTAAATTTGCTGCAAGCTGTGTAACGTGTCTCTGTTTTTTTTTTTTCGAACCATATTTCTCTAAAATAATTTAGGAGAGCTTGACAGGTGATAAATAGTAAACTACTAGTAAAGCGGGCATTACACGATGAAGTTTTTCTTTCCAAGTGATTCTAAAATGACATTTGATAGCTAATTCGCATATTGCAAAACATGCGGATAGATTACCGGTAAAGCAGCAATGTGTACGGCCAATTTTTTTACTTCATTATGCGAAAGAGAGAGAACTTTTTAATGTCACTTCTAAAGAAAAACTTCATCGTGTAATGCACGCTTTAGTCACTGGCTAATCACTGAGCCAATATTCCAAATTGTACGATTGAAGATGAACATCTCCAATGGGTACAATACTCTAGTGACTGATACAAAAGATATTTTTTGGCTGGACCTCTATGGTCATAATGGACGAATGACCTTGCACAGCGTTGCCACGTGGTGCAGGTAAGGGTGCAGGGTAGCGAGGGGAGAGAGGAAACCGCGCGGTTCACCTTGGGCCGCCCGCGCTGTGCTACCGGCACCCAACTACCCCGATACCCTCGCTTACCCGCTACCCATCTGCAGACCTGCAGCCAAACTATCATCGAGTCCGATCTTTGATATCAATATGTAATGCAACGTGCAGTATCAGTTTACATTTCTGATGAAATCTAAATAAAATATTTCATTCATGAACTGGAAACTTGTACTTTGCATAATTATTAATGCAATGAACATTGACCAAGTACTACTATACATAAACATTGTTTTTGTTGCAGTAACAACATTACACTCTGTACAAGCATGTGTATTAAAATAGATCCTCGATTTCAATTTCTTCAGTTTATTGTTAAGGCCGTTTGACACGTTGCATTGTTTTGTACAAAATTATGTTCAAAACCCTGGTTCAGAAAACTACATTTTTCTGAAATCGATACCAAAGTTACTACGCGAAGTTAGCCAAAATAGCAGCTAAAGTTAAACTTTACAGACTCTTATGTCAAACTTGAATTCCAAACCCAAAAAACAAACAAATTATTCTACATTCGCACCTACTTGCAATCATCAGCTGTGAATTGTTAATTGTCAAAATAAATGCTATGGAAGAATACAATTTAAAATTGTTGTTACTGTTAACTTTGGTAATCAAAGTAGAAGCCGTAGATTAAAAAATAGCATTAAGGTAACGAAAAAAGTACATTTTTCTGCAGGTATGCCACGACAGATTTTTTTTGTAACAAAAATGTGCATAATTGTGAACAGAATAATGTAAAGTGTCAAACGGCCGTCTGACAATGGATTGTGGTCCGGAAGACACAGGTTCGAATCCAACGTGTGTCAAAAATATGTGCATTAAAATGAGTAGTGGTAGTATTTCACAGGAAAAGTTCACTGTACGGAAAAAATGTAAAAAATGGGTACCTACCTAAAAGACATGATATATTTTTTATTACTTGAAACAATGTTCATATGGAAAAAAATCTTAAAACAAGAACGAATGAATTATGTTTTACGTTCAACGCATTCTATTAATAACTTCGATTTGCACGGCTCACGGCTTGGTTGCCCAGAGGCAATGACTCAGTGACGTACCTACCCATTTTTTTCTACAAGGCACCAGTTACTCACATATTTTATTTTACAGCCCATATCTACGAAATTCTCTGCAAGTTCCAAAAACCATCCTTCATATGGATTCCGTAAATTTTACCACAATGTAAAGAACAATATATCTCGTCAAGCTATCGCAACCATATCGGATTTCTTTTGAGGAATCTGTTCTCCGATGACGCAGAGCGGTTCGCTTGAGAATTGTTTGAAGTTGGCTTGCCTGTCTAGAGTCTAGGTCGTTTGCGGTTTTGGGAATATGTCTCAGACCTGAGTAGATGAAATTTCCTGTGGTCGAATTTTTTGTTTATTAAATTATGGTGTGATTAATACTATAATAAAGGCGGTACAATTAACCCCATTTTTGCCTGTCATAATATTTGCGATTTTTTAAGTACTGACAAAGTCAAACACAGTAGACAAAGGCGATTAGTAGCTTTAAAATCTATTAGATGTTTATAAAAACTGATTTAAAACTCCTACACTGATTTTACGCCAGTGTCGGCGTCAAATTTTTATTTTTAGGTAGGCGAGAAAATAAAACTAAAAATGTATTGATTTTATTATTTGTGGTCTATATTATAAATATAAATACAGACTATTTTGAGAATTGTTTTCAAATTGAGTAAAATTATTTACAAATAAAAAGAAACTAAAAATTCCACTTCATTCCTTCCCTTTTACTGCTTTATGTGAGTAAAATTAATGGCAGAGTGTTATGACGGTATAAAATCCACACTACAATCAATAACAACACCTTAACAAAACAAATCGCTTGTCAAAACAGTGAAAAAACCACAAAAACATTGATTTGCCGCGTTTGGCCGTCACGGAGGACCACACACGGATCGGCACGCGCCAACCGCGCGTTTCAAACGTTAACCCCGCCCATAGCACGCGTTCGTGTAATTCCGCGGTCGATCGACACTTTCCGCCGACGTCGTGTGTGATCTCAGCGAATAGAAGACCACACAACGCGCGGCACGCGTTCGAAATGCCAACGCCACGCCTCCCAACACACGGATCGTGTAAAGTCGGCGCGACGGACCGAACCGAAGCTGTCAAAACCGTGGAGGGGCGCGCACGCGCACGGCAGCGACGTTTATCCTCACCCTAATAAGATTCCAATTTGTCAATTACAGGGCACGGAGAAGACCACCCGGATTCTCGCTGGACGACTTCGAGCTGCTTTACCTGCGCCGCCGATGTCCACATAATACGGGACGACATTTAACATTATAAACAGGTGTTGTTTAATGAATTGTAATTTAAATTCATTTGCTCGCTGGCGACCTGACTCTCTCACACCTTTCGATCCATCCGTTACACTGTCATTATTTACACAGGCGCCTTTTTTTCATTACTCTTAATTGACTCATTTTTAATTGTAGCCAACCACGCAATTTCATTTTTCACGTCACTTAAGCTACCACAACACCTTTCCCAACGTAATCTTTAACTTCAAACAAAATACATTTCAAATTAAGGAATTGTTTTTTTTATTTATTTATAAATAAATAATAAATCAAGAAGTAATTTGTAACCATTTGTAAATTGGTCATATTAAATTTGTCTACCTGTACGTTTATTCTAAAAGTTCCTGAATGCACTCCTGACCACATGAAATGAGTTGAAGAAATTATTTCTTTTTGTCTCAACATCAAAACTTAATACCCTTAAAGTATCTATAACAAGTAAAGCTGAAAGCAGTTTAACGCCATAATTTAAAAATGTAAATTTGAAGACTATATATTGCAAAATTAATTTAAAGAAACAGTTAGCTAGTCATATCTGCTTATTCCGAGGTATCTAAATCGCTATCACAACTCCACTGAATGTCCTAAAGCTATCCTATCAGCAATATTCCAATATTCGATTTGAAGCGGTCGCAATGCTGCACAGTGCACAGCTACAACAGTTCGGTGGGCAGGTCAAGCGCGGGTGTGGGGCGGCGGCTCCGACATTCCACAGACTCCGCGACGGCCGCCGTGGGAACCGCGCGCCGTAAACCTGACCGCACGCCTCCGCCACCGCCGCGGAACGTGCCCATCTGACCCGCACGCCGACACACCATACTCAATAGGATAGGTACCGCAGACTTGGTCAATGCCACAGATCTGTGACATGCTACTACCGCACTAACTAGATGGGGCTCATTCTGCTCTAGACTTATTTTTTAATTTTCAGAAGTTAAGAATACGCGAAGCATGTAATTTCGTTTAAGGTCTCTAGAATTCGATTATAATAGTTTCGCTATGATGTCTGTGTGGATCTCTGGAGTTACGGTTTCGCAAAAGCTACTAAACAGAAAATTTTTATATTTTACAACTGTCCCTTGGGAAGATCACTGATTGCTTTATTGTAATAATCCAAATACCGGAAGTGGTAGTTTACTTGAAATCCTATTAAGTTGTTTTGAAATAACTCAGTAAATTATGGTTAATTACAATTTTTGTTTTAGAATAATGTTTCAAATATTAATATCTGTAAATGTTGTTTGAAACATTTTTCTCTTACTGTAACCATTTATAAATTAAAATACGTTAAAGAAAAATTATATTTTGTCATTTTCGCTTAAATATGTAACAAAGCAACATTTAAAAAATCTTTTGTGGGCACCATAGATTTCTTATCAAATAATGCAGGAACACGGACCACCACTATCAAGAAACGCTCTTCCCTTCAAAAAATTAATTTTAACCATTATTTAGTTTTTTCAAAAAACACAGGTTAGCAGATTTAAACGAAAATATCGAAATATAATTTTTCTTTAACGTGTTGTAATTCGTAAATGGTGACAGTAAGAGGAAAATGTTTCAAACAATAATTGTAGATAATAAATAATATTTGAAACATTATTCTAATAATTTTCATTAAACCATAATTTACTGAGATATTTTAAAATAACTTGATAGGGCTTCAAGTAAACTACCACTTCCGGTTATTTGATTATCACCAAAAACTAATCAGCTCTTTCAAAGAGGATACCATTGATATATACAAAATTTTCAGTTTAGTAGTTTTTGATAAACCGTAACCCCAGAGATCCACACAGACTGACAGACATCATCGCGGAACTATTAAAATCGTATTCTAGGGACCCTAAAACGTACTCATCCACTGAAAACTCACTACCCAATTTTTAGCATAATTCCTATACCTCCCTTACAGGATGTGGCGGGTGGTAAAAATAGTTAAAATTGTATTTTCTTATTCATTTAACGTCCGCAATTTGTGTGCGACCGTGTTACTTGCACACTTTTACTTAGACGCTTGACCTTCTTTGATAAAATATTCAATTTCAATTACAATGGTTCTTATCGTGTCATAAACGTATTTAATTCAAGTTTAATGAGTTCTTAATTAATAGCAATGTTATTCGAAATCATTTTACGCAGATTAAGTTACCTTTAGTAACTTACCTACCACAAAAATACCTGATATAGTTCTGATTACATAATGTATGCTTTCTGCTTTATTTAAAAATGTATCTGTTTACTATTTCTACCAAAACACACATCAATCTAAAAATCAATTTCTGTAGTATTATATAGTATTCTGATTTATGAATGTATATGTATACCACACAATATGCAGACACCACCACCATTAGTTTCTGAAAATGAGAATTTATCAAAATTCTAATAGACCATTAACTTTGTATTGCTTAAAAATCTAGGTTAAGTACTGATTAATTTTTATACATAATAATACATTTAATTAGAATAATACATTGTTACATGTTCAATAAAAAGGAATAAATTATAATTTTGGTCCATTTATCTACCTAATTTATAACTATAACTAAATATTTATAGACTAGAAATAAAAATATATTTGTTGCAAATTTAAATACTCTTTCTCGTGACTTTCTTTTTTAAATTTACGGAGAGTTTCTAAAAACATATTTTAATAAATTCTCGTTTTTTCATCACCACCTAAAAATGCCATTGAATCCTACCTGATTTGATGACAACGACTGCATACAAATCTTCTCTTTCTGAAAAACAAAAAAATAACAAGATTACAAATTTATAATAAAGTACAAAGTAAATGAAAATATTAACATCATCGCTACTGTCTGAATCATTTCCACTATCATATCCAGGACTTTTAGGGCTAAGAACAACAATTCTTGGCACGCTCGAAGTTCTGCTAAAAATTTTCGACTTCCTTCGGAAAATTCCACTGAATCTTTCGCCTGTTAATTTATCTAGTAAACTAAGGCGCTTTGTGCTTTTTGAAACATCACTACTTGTTTTCGTCTGGAAACTTTTGCGAAGTGCAGCCAGTGGACTTATTTTTTTCCCTGCTTTAGTTTGATTTGTTGTATTCAGTTCTTTGATTTCTCTTACTACTTCATCGTACTTGCAAGCAAATTCTGGTGCAATATTCCGGTTAACGTCAATTTCATCACCTGTGGAATTTGTTAAATTACTTTTTTCTGGTTTTGGTTCTAATATTACTAAATCATCAACACTGTCAAACTGAAAATAATATCCACTGTAATCAGATGAAACATCATCTATTGTTATTATTTCTATATCATCATCAATAGTATCAAATCGGGTGAAATCTCCTTGCCTAACGCACTAAAAGCAAATGATTTATTACCTCGTTTTCTCTATTTGTAAATAGTAACGCTTACGTAAAATTCGTTATCAGAAATATCCGAGTTCGATGAAAGAGATAAACGTGAATATTCAGACTCCATTTTTATTAAAACTGTTCACTTGTATCATTAAAGTCTGATATATTACTAATTTAACAACAAACAGACAGAAATTATGAGTTATAATAAGCCTAAACAAGTTTCTTCGGGATAAATAAATGAATCAATCCCTGAGCGCTCTCATCGAATATCATTTCTTCTGTTCATCTATTGATAACAATGACGCAACAATACATATAAGCAGTGATTTTATTTTTGTATTTCCTGCTATTTCGAAATGACAAATTTATTCTGTCTTGTAGGGGCGCAATGTAAATCGTACAGAAGTTTAGTAGTAAAATAAACGCAAATATAATTTTTAGTTGTACTCCCATGTGAAGTGTGTTGCATTTTAAATATTTTTATACGTATGCTTATTCAACTATACACCAATTTTTCGATTTGTATGTTCTTTTAACGCTATATTTGTAATGTTTATTAATAATACCATTACAATGTCGACAATAGTTTACTTGCTGTAATAAATACTACAGCTATTATTCTTAAGTTACACATAAAACACTAAACTATTAAATCTTTAAAAGTAAACATGATAGAACACTAAATAATAAAATTACTATAATCGGGTATCTTTTCTTCCAAATAAGTATCAAATAAATTAGAAAATCGGTCAAAAATAAACTTAATGTCTGAAACCAGGAGCTCTGTTTCTGAGTTTTAAAAAAAGTGTTTCAGCTTCGGTTTTTCTGCTGTACAATGTTCTGAAATTATTTAATTAAGAAATACTTTAAATAAAAATGGTAGAAAATATATTCCTCTGTAACTTCTATTCGAAGCATTTTTATAAAATAATTTTAGAACATTGTACATCGCCTAAAACACTTCTCTTGAAACACCCAAAAACATAGTTCTTGGTACCAGTCAATGTTACTTTCAATATACTTCAAAGATATCTGTCACTTCACTGAGACTGACTATTAAAAATTAAATTATCAAGTAAAATAATGCAAAATTAATAAAAATTCTTTAATATTAAATAAACAGATTGTAAGTAAATAATGAATGTCAACATTGCGTAATGACTTATTTATTTACAAAAAAGAAATTACACAAAGTTATTTAGCGTTTTCCTCCAACTCTGGGAGCACTCTTCTGTTGGACCTTAGTGGCCTTCTGCTTTGGTGCGGCCTTGGGTTTGGCAGGAGCAGTAGTCTTCTTCGTGGCTTTCACTTGCTTCTTCTGTTCTTTCGCAGCACTAGATGTCAAACAATCAATATTCAATACTGTATAAAAACTTTGTTTGCTGTTAGTATTTTTTTCATTATTAATATGTACATAATTATTTTATAACAATGACAACTAATTAATAGATTAGAAAATAACTGGGATATTTAAAAAGAAAATAAACCAAAAGATAGTTGTAGTTTTGCGAATGTGTTAGGATTGTATTACATGTCCAATAAAATCTAAAATAAAACGTGTGGTACATACCGGATAGCTTGTTCACGTTGAGCCTTACGGATTTCTGGCCTCTGGTTACGTTTAGCCATAATGTCCGTAAGAGAAGCACCAACGATGGCACGCTGGAACTTCTGTGTTCTGCGGGTGCGCTTTTTGGTCTGCTCTTCCTCCTGACCCTTCTTGTGCTTGCGTCTAAAACAATCATGGTCATTAGAACATTTTTTTACATTTAAAATACAATAAAATACCTGTATAACACAGTCCATGTTACTTTACGAGGATTCCTCTTCATTAAATGTGCAGACTCACATTTTGCATTCAAGAAAGTAAATGACTGAAACAACAGATATAGGTTAGGTGCATCACAAAAACATGACTTAAAAACTTAAAAGTATTCACATCACAAAACACCATATGACACATATAAACACAATTGGCAATAATTTAATAGAAAAACACTAAAAACTAACCTTTCCGTCGGTTTTGACCATGGTCTTACCATGGCCAGGGTAAATTTTGTACCCACTGTACGCGCACAATCCAATCCTAAAAAGAAACACATCACATAATTATTAATATATCACAAAACACAATACACTATTTTATGTATAACAAATATTTAGGATGGCATAAATAAATTAAGATTTATCTAAACAATTCACAAATTCTTACTTCATCTTGGTGTCTACGGGAAACGGAAAAAGAAAGAACTTCGGCGTGCAACTGACAGCTGCTGCTAAAACGAAACACCGCGCACAGTGTTTCCAACTGTATAAAAAAATCGCTTGTTAGTTCGAATCTTTTGAACAGAAAATAAAAAGCAATTGTTTCATATTTTGTTTCTCTTCTGTTCTTATTGACAGAACATAATGTAAATCAAATAATGTAATTCAAAATATTATACCTGATATCAAGAAAATGGAATTAGAAACAATGCCAGAATTAGGCAAATCCTGTTCTGAATTATGTATTCACACCATTTCGGACGAAGAATTAAATTTAAATTTAGATAATGAAAATGTACAATTGGAAAAACGATTAAGTTCTTTAAAAGGTATGATGGAAGATTTACGAGCAGAATTATCAAAAGAAAAAGAATTATGGAAGAAAGAAGTAGATGAAGCAACAAAATTGTCGAGTTGTCAGTCACAGGAACATGAACAATTGTGTGCATGTTGTTGCGAAGATGAAGATTATACAAGTACTTCACAATCTTGTAATTCTGAACCTACATTAAACGACATGAGTATTTTAGACTACGAACAAAAATTATCGGTTTATCAACAGGCTTTATCAAAAGCTCACGCCGAAAAAAGAATGCATCTCAGAAGGCATTTGGCAGCAAATGCGTATAAAAGAAGATTATTGGAATTGGAAAATATGTGCAACATGGAACTTCTTAAAGTTAGACAAAATGTGCAATGTTTGCAGCCTTTACAAGCCATTGCTTCAGAATGGAATTATGAACAACACGAAAATCCAGCAAATTTAGATGATGAATTAACTGGAGGACAATTGACGAAGAAAGATTTTCCATCAACCAGAGACTCTATATCTGGCTTAGAAAATTTTGGAAATAAACTTAATTCTGAAATTAAAGAACTTGCAGCTGGCATTTCCCCAGCTCACTCTTCTTTGGGAACAACAACAACATCGTCTCTTCTTCCCGATGAAGATGAAGATGCTCTGATGATGCGAAGATTGCAATCTGTTGGATGGTACTGGTACAATGACAAGAATAATCCGTTTAATCCCCTTATGTGAATTTATTATCCATATAATAATTAAATTATTAGTGTGTCTTGATAAATGTTGATGTTAATATGTACAAAATCATTGTAATAAATGTTTAGAAGAATAATTTGTTGTTGCACATATTGGTATCACTGATACTACCGTTGCCGGTAAAGCAGAATTTGGTTTCATCGGTTCTAAAACAGTACAGTTGTTTCTGACGTGGATTTAAAATCGTAGCAATAACCATTTTTCCACAAGTTACAGCAAAAATTAAACTTAAAAATGTCCATGTCTTTGAGCAGCATGTTCGGTGATGTTCAGCGAATGAACAAACGGCAGGTTTGTTCAATTTTTCTCTTATATTATAACCTCAAACTATCTTAACATGAAACATATTTTCAGTTTCTGTATCAAGTTCTAAGTTTTGGCATGATTATATCATCCGCTCTTATGATTTGGAAAGGACTTATGGTTGTAACCGGCAGCGAAAGTCCTATTGTTGTTGTTTTGTCAGGAAGTATGGAACCAGCGTTTCACCGCGGCGACTTGTTATTCTTAACAAATTATCCGGAAGAACCTGTTCGCGTTGGAGAAATTGTTGTATTTAAAGTAGAAGGAAGAGATATTCCAATTGTTCACAGAGTCCTTAAATTGCACGAAAGGTTTGTGTGAATTATACCTTGTAAAATAATTTTTAGTAATTGTACTTTTCTAATATTGTAGAGAAAATGGTACAGTCAAATTTTTGACGAAAGGAGATAATAATAGCGTCGACGACAGAGGACTGTATGCACCAGGCCAGCTTTGGTTGACGAAAAAAGATGTTGTAGGTAGAGCCCGTGGATTTTTACCTTATGTTGGAATGGTGACAATTTTAATGAATGAATATCCTAAATTTAAAGTAAGTTAAATTGCGTGTACATATTTTGTTCCGATATCTAATATGTCCTTTTTTCTAGTATTCGGTGCTGGCGTGTCTGGGGTTATATGTGCTAGTTCACAGAGAATAGTCCAAAATACTGCTCTCGAAATTATGAAGTACCTTTCATTAATCAATACATTTTTATTAAACAAAGTAATTTTGTACATTATCCTTATAACATCCATTTTCTTCAGAGCCGTGCACATGAATTTAAGTTTGTTTATTGAATGTGTAGGTGATTAATTTATCGTCGAAGTCTGTTATGCTGTGAGTGATTATAAATTAATATATTAAAAAAAAAAAAACAATTTTTTATGCATATATGTGAATATTGAATTTATGTATGACAAATACAATTTAGTAAGAATTTTTTTAATATTTGGTGTACGTAATCAGCATTTTGAATAAGAGCAATGAAAAGGAACAAAATATTTGTGTTTTCCCGCAAATTGTAAATAACCTTTAACATTTAAACTGCTGTGACGTCAGAAATCGCCGGTGCTGCCTCGAAGTGGGTAGAAATGTATGACGCATGACCTACAACTACAAGAGAAGTGTAGTTGTTTGTTTTTACATTTTAAATGTCAACTGTTGCATTTGAAATAATCAATAAATGATAATATTCAACGAACAATTGCGATGTGAATTTAACTAACGTTATATTTAACTATGAAATTAACAATAAACAGTTATGCTGCAATATTAGTAACTCAAGTACTTCTGTTACTTATTGATTTGTGTATAAATACATTCATAGGTTATGTTAGACGATATACTGTCTATCAACTTGTAATATTTATGTAAGTATAAATATTGTAACTTGAAACAACAATACTTAAATATTAAATTTCAGTGTACAAGACATATGTATAATTTTGGCATTGACAACAATGTTTTTAACATTCTTTTCTACTTACGTATTTCAGGTAAATATCCTATTCTAAACATTTTCTGAAATAAATACAATTCACTTTACTTGCAGGCTGGATTACTTGAACTTTTGTATGATAGATTCCGCTTAACAATCATTATTTGTATGCTGTATTTAATTCTTACGATTGCTCTACAAATTTGGTCACTAACTGTCAGATGGAAAGAACCACTGGAATATAACTGGTCCATTGGTCTTCACGTTCTTTATGTATTCCAAAGATTCAGTAAGATTTGCCACTTTTGTTTTGAAATGTGTTTCACATATTTTGTTTCAGTGTCTACTGTGTATTACTATTTATATAAACGATCTGCATTACGAATAAGCGATCCACGGTTTTATGAAAGCTTGCAACACATTCATAGGCAAACGATTAACTAAAATGTGAAGATACATTGTTAATTTATTTATAAATATTTAATTATTAATTTGAAAAGAGCATATTGTTTGTTAAGATATTTAAATCTATAATAATTGTCTCTGTGTGGTGTTAAAAAGAATGAATCTTAACTATAATGATAAGTTGGATGTTATACAATGGATTCTGTAAATGTGAAAAATTTGTAAAATCCATTGAATAACAACCTTTTGTTATTCTGACTGTACTGTACCGAATTCTAGTCAAATAATTTTAAGAAAAGCATTTATTATTTTATTGTATTTACACTTCAAAAAGTTATGTACATTTTATTTAATTAAAAGTGATATTAAGAGACCAAATAAATAGTATTCAAATACAAACAACGTTGATTATATTTTAAATAATAAATCAATTTTATATAGCAGTTTATTTAACGATATAAGATCATATAATTAATAAAAAAAAAACTTAGATTGAAAAATTATATTACAATTAACTTTAGTACTTAATTTTATGATACAAGTTTCGTACCAATATTTGATACCTTTTTTCGAACTGGTAAAATTTTATGATAAGCTATTAGGTCCATGTAGCATCGAAAGGAATTGATCCACGTCAAGAGTTTTAACTGTTTTTAGCAATGCTTGTTTGTCATTTGGTTTTATTCGTTTCTCACTTGTCGATTTTGCGGTATCAGCCTCAGCTTTTCGTTTCCTTGCGCTACACAAATATAAAATATTTGGTTACATCATAATACACATGAATTTTACTGTAAAACTTACCTTGAATCGAGAGTTTCTTTTTTCGGAGTCTTTTCATTTCCAGTAACAGCAAATGAGAGAAGTGAGTCTTCTTCGCTATTTAACTCCTTATTGTCACTATCGTCTTTAATTTTTTTTATTACCTTATCTTCCAATTCTTTAGTCTTTTTACTTTGTTTATTTTTATATTGTTCCAAAGAAATAGTTTTTTTAGCAGTAACTTTAGGAGTATTTATATTTGACTCAGGTTTTACAGCATCGGATTTCTGCTGGGATGGTTTAGATTTTTGCCTTTCTTTTTTGTCAGTTTCATTATTGGTTTTGGCCTTTTTATCCACAGGTTTTGGGGAGTTGTTTTGACTTTTTATTTGATTTTTATTAGACTTATCTGTTTTAGGTTTAGTTTTGGTGGGTTCTTCGATAACTGTATCTAGGGAAGACTCATCGCATATTTCATTGTACAAAATATCTAGTGGTCTTAAAATAATTTTTGGAACCTTAGCAGGAAAAGATGCAAGTTCTATATATGGTGTAACCGAAAGAACTCGATCTTGTTCAATGTTTAATTCTTCAAGAAATACTTTCGCAGAAATTTGTTTCTTCAAAACTGCGAAGTTATAATCTTGAATCGTTTTTGTAATTATTTCGGATTCATTGTGTACTATTTTTATGTGTTCTGGGCTATTTTCTGTCACAATTTTCACATGGAATAATTCTTCGTCGAATTCGTCTCCAAATTCTGGCGCGACTGTACCTGCAGTGTTAGTTTGCGAATTAACTAATTTATTCTCTTTTTCTGCTTCTTTTGATATTTCCCGTTCTTCTGACATTTCAATATTTTTACCTGTCTTTTGCAATTCATCTTCTGCTACCTGTATATCCTCTGTTTTTTCTGTTGTTTTTCCAGATTCATTAATTACTTCCTTGTTAGTTTCTGATTCCTTATTTACTTCACTGGCACTTTCTATTTCTTTAGTTACTTCTTTGGAAATCTCTGGTTCTTTTATCATTTCTTTCATTTTTTCTCGTTCTTGCAACACTTCCTTTATTTCTAATTCCATTGGTACTTCTTGATCTTTTGTCGTTAATTTATCAATTTTCTCTTTTTGAGGTTCAACGCTATTTATTTTTGCTGCCTTTTTATCGAATTTTCCTATTATTGTGTCTGTAACAGTTTGCGATAATATTTTCGATACATCAATTTTTTTGGATTCATCTAAATAAACATCACTTTTTATTTCTATTCTCTTTTCAATTTTGTTTTTTGGAATACTTTCTTCAATGTCAAAACTTTGTTCCATAATAAATTCCGCGGCAACATTTAATTGTAACTGCTGAGAATTAATAATATTAGGATTGTCTTCATCTTTCAATGATTCGTCTGGTTTTTTATCTGAAACTTTGTTAGGAATTAAATGAATTCCTCTCTCTTTTAATTCTTTTACTATATCAGGATCATCGTTTGATACGGTTAATGTTAACTCCACCTCTTCGTCGGAACTTAAGTGTAATCGAGGTACATCTTCGTCTTCAGTTGCGGGAGTCATAGCTATTTCTTTAATGCAACTACTATCGCAGCTTCCAATACTAGAATTGGGACTAAATAATGAAGTCTTCAATTTCTTACCTTCTAGATTTGTATTCTCTTTTTGTTTTGTCAAATCACTTATTATATCTTTTTCAGGTACTTCAATATTATTTTGGTCTTTTCTTAAACGCGCAGCTACATCTTCAATGCTTGCATTTCTCTTAAGGGTTGTTGACTTTTGTTTAGAAGGTTGCTTTTGTTTTTCCTTTATTTCATCCAATTTTTTGTTAGTGCTTTCATTTTTCCGCGTAATGCTTTTTGATCGTGTAACTCGTGTTGTAGCTTCAAATTTTTTTCTTGGTCTTGGTTTTCGTTCTTGTTTAGGTTTTGGTTTAGGGACTTCTTTTTTCAATTCTGCTACTATACGTTGTCGTTTTATTTCTAGTTCTTTCAAAATGGGACATTGTACTCTAGTTACTTTAGAATTGAATTTTCTCCGTACTACATCTTCGGCTGTTTTAGTCTGGTTTTTAGGTTTGTTAACCTTTTCTTCTGGTTTATTAGTTTTTTCTTCGGTTTTGTTACTTTTTTCTTCCGATTTGTTATCATTTTCTTCTGGTATATTTAGTATTTCTTTCGCTTTACTAATTTCTTGATCCTGTGTATTAGGTGTATCTTTCGATTGATTAATAGTCTTTTTAGGTGTATTTCTTTTCTTTAGAACAACTTTTATTGAATCTTGTGTATTAGGTGTATCTTTCGGTAGATTAATAATCTTTTTAGGTGTATTTTTTTTCTTTAGGACAACTTTTATTGGATCTATAGGTGAATCCGCTTTCTCGGAATCTGAATTTATGTCATCAGGTTTCAGCAATTGTTTCAGTGTAGCCATATGTTTCCCACCCCGTCTTAATCTTCCTGGAGTTATATGAATTACAGTTGTATTTGATTCATTTTCAATATGAAGATTTTCTTTCGTTTGATCAGCTTCAGAACTAGAAGATGTACTCGTTGATAAATGTAAATCTGATTTACACTGACTACTATCTGCACTTGATTTAGTAGATTCTAAAGTCTCATTAGATATTTTCTGCTCGGAATCTTTTAATTTAATGTTAGTTCCAGTAGTGTTAGGCATTGTATCGGTAGGTGGAATACTTAATTCTTTATTTGATAACAAATTATTTTCTTTGTCAGGCGTTGAAGTCCACACCTGTTTTTTCAACTTTGAAGCTTCCATTTTCATGGCTTCTTCAATCAACACTTGATCCATTTTCTGACTCTGTTCACTATCCGATGGTTGATAATACGAACTCGAATTCGAGTAATCCGTAGGGCGAGACGCGTAAGATGCTTTACTATCGTCAGTTCCCAAATTTGGGGTCAATGGGAAATTTGGTGTCAAAGGAAAACTGGGAGTCATAATTGCAGATAAATCTACTGAACCGCAATTTTGTTTAAGCAAAGTTGTAAAGGATGCATCGGTCCCAAAAGGAGTTAATAAACGTGGAGTAATGGGGCACAATAAACCGTCATCTTTCATGGGTGTTTCAAGCATTGGAGTTATATTGCGCTTGGCAGTAATCGCAGTACTGCACGATGGTTTAATCAAATCTGGAGTTATTACACTCTGCTGGTCAGATGTGATATGAGTAGAAGTTGAAACTTTAACTGGTGGTTTAGTTAGAGTTTGTGGATCTTTTATTTCTGGTTTTTCTTGTTCAACAAATATTCTTTTATTAGCATTCATTTTCGATGGTGATAAAATCGTAACAGATTTTCCTTCTTCAATATTAGTTTCCGAATTAGATTTTTGTTCATCCTCTTGATTGGTAACAGATTTTTTTGTTGTATTATTCGCGTTGCATTTCTTATAAACACGAGGTGTCATATTTCGCATTTCTTCTGCAGTTTCTTTGTTTTGCTGTGTATCTTCGACTGATTCTTCCTTCACTGGCGTCATTTCATTTAATGCAACATTAGGAATCTCTACTTTAGAAAGTTCTGTTTTCGATACACTTTTAGTTTTAGTTTGTCGTCTGCGTTTTGTAATTTTTGCTTGTTTCACTTCTGCAGGTTTATTTTCAGATTTTTTAATTTCATCTTTTTCTGTATCATTCCGTAACTCTTCATTTTCTTTTGACGAATCGCTATTTCCTATTTTCGCTAACTCTGCCTCAATTGATAACCCTTCTTCTTCTGTTTTATTTGTTGTTTCCTTTACCTCTTCAATTTTTTCCCCAGGATCTTTTATTCGTTTTCTTCTTTTAACAGGAGATTTCCTTTTCTTACAATTGTTTGGCATTGATTCAATATGCGCTCGAAGATCTTGATCCCATGAACCAGTTCGCTTAGGTCTCAATTTAGGAGCAATTTCTTCTTTTGCTTCTATTTTTATCGGCATAGAATTTTTCGACTCATCAATAACCAAAGGTTCAACCGAAACTTGATTGAAACTCACAACTCTTTGTCGTGTCATAGGTTTCTTTTCATTCATAACTTCTTCAGCAGCATCCAAAGACGATCGTTCAGAACTTTTAGATTTTCTGGAAGATTTACTTGTCGCAAAAATTAATTCAGATCCATCCCAATCGCCTTGCAATTTTGCATGCGGCGACCGCGTAGCAATTGGAAGGTTTAATGGGGAAGTAAATAAACTTGACCTACTTTCCCTAGGAGTATTTATTATTTTTCCACTTCTACCGGCTTTGGGAGAAGTTAAAGATTTCCTAGAGGAATTTCCTTTCGGAGGTGTTGAAAAATCAAGAGTGCGAATATGTGATCGACCAGTGCGAGGAGTGGTTAAGCTAAGCTGTACTTTCTTGTCAGATTTTTCAGGAGTTACAGATTTTTGTTGTTCTGTCTTGTCGTCTTTTTTACCAGAACTCGTTGGGATAATCGGTAGAGATCCTGCAACTGTTCCTTCAATTTGCTTTGAAGTTGATGGTTTTGGATTTGAAGTATTTACAGTTTGGGTAGGTTTTGTAAGAGGATTTTCAATAGTTGAAAGAATTGGTTGAGTTTGGATATTAAATGTATAGGTTATTGTTTCTGCTGGTATTGAAGATATATTTGTATTAATTATTGGATGTGGGAGAATAAGCGGATTTTTAAATACTTTAGGTGGAGGTGGGGGTGGAGGTGGAGGCTGATCAACAGCAGTTGTACTTCCTATAGTGGGGAATATTTTATGAGGAACAACATAAGAATTTGCCGGATTTTGTTCATCATTTATAATAACAGTCGGCATTGTAAGAATGTCTTCAGCATAAATTGGTGTTTGAAGATGTGCAGGTTGAACAGTAAGAATTTGCGATCCAGAATTGGTCATTTTACTGCTTAAAATTACAAGTCTATTATCCTGCATCGGTGGTTGATAATTTATTGGCTCCGTTATAATATATGGTGCAGGAGGTTGAGTGATTATTAAGTTCTTATTATGTTTTTCAATCGTCTGTTCTTCGAACATAATATTTTCAGCAGAACTTGTTTGGACTGTCAATGGTTGAGTGTTGGTAGTTTTTGTAAGGCCCAATTCTGAAACTATATCTTTATTCGGTTCACTTTCTTTACTAGTGCTTGGTTTTGCTTGCAAACCAGAAGTAGATGGTTCCGGATCTTTAGGTTTAGATTGGATTGAAATAATGCTCTCGATAGCAGCGGCATTCTGATGATCAATTTTAGTTGGAGTGTTAATTTCACTTGAACTTGTGAGTGACGAATCTAAGCGTTTCTTTGAACTCCGCAATCGATGTTTCAAGGATAGTTTTTTTACCGTTTCTGGAGTAGACTGACAAGGAGTGGAGGTATCACTAATTCCCCTGTCTTCACCATCATCACTGGTTTCATCCGCGGGAAAAACCATATCTTGTAAAAAGTTTTCAAACACTGGGTCAGATTCTGTTTCCTGAACAATCTTTTTTATAGCGTTATCTAATTCAAAAGTAAAATTATTCGACAAAGTTATGTTAGTCTCCGACAGAGCAGAATTTTGTGCACTGCACAAATCCTGCATTTGGGAAACACTGGATCCAGCAGCCAATTCCGGAGTATGAATTACCTTGTTTATATTTTCTGCTATCTTTTCATGTAGCTCATGGTTATCCAAAAGCGCTTTCGTCAACGCCTAAAATATTTAAATGAATAAAAAAAAAAATATGGCGAAACAGGGAAGATACAAATCTTACCGTTATATCTAAATTTTCTTCTGTCTCTTCCGGGATTTCAGAATTAGCCCGAGATCGCCTAGACGAGTTTAAAGTATGCGCTTTACGTTTTGGGGTCCGTACAATTTCATTTCCTTCCAAATGATCAGTACGATCCAAAGATATATGTGCATTGCCTGGCAAGCTACTTAATGAAGTGGTCTCTAAAGTCGAAGGTTTTGTTACAGTTTCATCCAGTTCAATAATAGGGCTAATTTCTTCAATATGTGCACGAGTATGTTTCCTTAAATAATCTCTTTTCTTATCACTATTACTAGTTGTTCTTAATCTCTTCCTAAAATAATTTATTGAATGTGAACATCTTAACTGGTTTAAAGATAATGTATGGATAAACAATTTTACCTAACATGGGCAACAGTTGAAGGTGATTTTCCTGGTGGTAAGGTAATACTAAAAAGCATAGTTTGCCCAGAACCTGTTGCATTTAATAAAAATGTTATTTTATCCAATAAACTTCCTGAGCTTTTTAAACTACTGGCTGTTTCTGGATCTACTTTTTTTAATCGTTCTTGGACTAATGAATATATTGCTGAATATTCGTATAATATATCCAGTAAATTTAGACCCAAAACTTGGGTTCGAAACTTTCGCCCTTCTTCTCTCATTTTCATACATTCTTCTAAATTTGGTGAAGTTCTCAAAAATGTTTCATAGGCTTCTTCACATTTATGATCATCTAAGTAACCTATGATAATGTTCATGATAAATTGTTATCAACTAATAAATATGCTATATTAATCCCGCCACCAAAAAATAATATTATAACGAAATGTAAACATTATACAATTTTACTCACCAAGCACCAATCGTGCAATTTCAGATGGTAAAAATGATTCCATCGTTGAATAATTTAATTAATAACTAAAATAATATTATTATATAGAAGATTATCACTTAAAACTTTACATTTTAAGATTTTTATACTTGTCACAAAACGTATACTTTCCTAACCTACTAACAACAAATTCTGGTAAGTTCACAATAAATGTAACATGTCATCAATTTCCAAGAATAAGATGATGACATTTCATTAAAAATTCCAGGATAAATGTTTTTATATTCATACTTGAGATATACAAATTATATTTATACAAAACTATTCCTTGAATTAATTCATTATTATAAAAAAGGATGGTTTGAATTACCCTTATTCAAACTGTCATTTTTTGCCGTAGTATTGGCGGGAACTTTCATCGCTGTTGTCCGAAGGTATTTTTCTTTGCGTAGGTTTCGTACCCTTTCAATGTACCCAACACAAAAAAAACATTATGGTTCAGAAAGTTGAAATCATAAAATATAAGTGCTATAATATATTAGAAACTTCAATTACACTTATTGCAAAATTATCTTTTTATGGAATAAATATTATCATTTTCCTATGTTCTAGATTCTAAAATCTAACAGAAAATGTTTTCATGTTAATTTAATTAACAAATACATTTTATATTGCACAATCAAGCTTAACATTAAGCAGGAACTTTTTTAATAGTTATAATTAAGTATTAGAACACGATTTTTATTTAATTGATAATTCGAGTTCCCTTTTTAATATATTATGTTAATAAGAGTTACAAAAAATATATAAATGGATATGTTGACACATTTTTACATAAAAAATTTTACATCGTTATTAATTTGTGAATTGTAATAAATATTTTTCTTAAATTGACCCGGCCTCTTCAGTGGAATTCTGTTTGCTTCTATTCCAAGTACGTGCCATATTTCTGAGACTCGAAGACCTGTTACTAAAACTTGGTCTAAATACCCAAGAGGCTCGACTATTCTTCCCTACATCGCTTAAATTTGTTTCAACTGCCACACTATCCGATGGTTGAACTGAAGACCCTCTTATAACTTTTTTCGGAGTGCTATTTTTATTTTCTTCTTTAATTTCTTTTTTCTTTTGTGATAGTGGTGCGGTACATAACTCAATAGCATCCATTGTTACTACGATTTCCTCAATTCCCTCTTCACTGTTTGTTGAACATCTGACTGTTGGTTGTCGGGACATATTTGTAGACCAAACCTTTTTGCTTTTTGGTTTTTCTCTATTACATTGTTTGCAAAGCAATGATTTTAATTCTTCCTTAAATTTTTGATTAGTCACTGCGTAAACAAAAGGATCTACGCAACTCGCTGTTTTACAAAATAAAGCAGGAATCATTGAAGTCAGGGGTGTTATCAATTTGTTTTGCCCAGCAATACCCAACAACGCCACAACAGCGTATGGTGTCCAAGCCGCAAACCATAAACCTATTACTGCAAGAACAACAAGTGCCAATCGTATTTCTTTCTTTTTTTGTTCTTGTTCTTTACAATGACGCGATGAGATAGTAGGATCTTCCATTTTATTGCCAATATTTCTAGCCAAAATTACGACTCGAATTATTTTTGAATAACAGAAACAAATTATCAAAAAAGGTACCACCCAAGCAGCAAAAAAGTAACCGAGAATGAAATATCTAATGCTGTCATCTGGTGTTAAGTAATCGAAACTGCAGCTGATTAGATATCCTTCCGGTACATATGTACCAAAAGCTGGATGAAATAACGGTAGGGACGCAAATATAAGCCCATAAATCCAAGAAATTGCGATACATATTTTTGATCGTAATGTAGTCACTGAACGGTTTAACGGATATACAATAACGTAATATCTATCCAATGCGATACAGGATAAAGTACAAATAGAAACTGTCCCGGAAAGACCCCCAACGAATCCATAAATTTTACATGCTGCAAAATATTACAAAGTTAATTTTAATGCATTTTTATTTATATAGAGTCTTACCGATATTTCCTAACGGAAGGCCTTGGTTTATAGAATGATATATAAATAAAGGCATTTTCATCATCATTGTTAAATCGCTTACAGCCAAATTTGTTACAAGTATATTTGCAGGGCTTCGCAGAGACCGACATCTACAAAATATTTAAACTATGCGTTCTCCGAATCTCTTATTGTTACGAACATAAATATTTGCTTAAAAGCAGCATATTTTTACATAATAATTTAGTAAAATAAATATGAGCACCCCTATACTCACCGAATAAACATGAAAATTACGAGGGAATTTCCAAATACTCCAGCAGCCATAATTAATACATAAAGAGCGGCTAAAAATTCAAGCGCTTCTTTCGGTGGCGGTGGATATTTAAACCAATGAGAATTCACCAATTTAATTCTATCATGCGCAAACCAATCTTTTGTTCGCCAAAGTTCAAGAAAATTATTTTCTGTTGAATTATCTACATAATCTGTTGTACTATCGTAAATATTTGTGGTGTTTAATAAAAATGATATTTTTGTTGAAAACTAAAAACACATACTTATAATAATAACTAGTTTATAATTACTACACTTTATAATTATCCTGATGTTAATTAATTATTCGAGTTTAATGTCTAATTCGCAGAATTTGCGTGTATATAAATAAGTATATCTTACTTCTTTTGTAAGCACTGTAACGTTATCCATTAATAATAATTCTTAGTTATTTTTAAAATTATTTTGCATTGTTTATTACTGCACAAATTTAAGAAACGCAAAAATGAATTCTGGAAATTCTGCGTGTTTTTCGCTACGTCGTCTACAACGAACTAAACGGTAATATTATTCATCCCTGCTAAGAGGATCACGATACAATATGAGCAAGCGCATCTTCATCCCCTCCGGTTTGCAAAATTTAATTCATTATATTTCGTTCAACAAAATTAATATTTTATTAAGTAGATACTTACCGTGATCACAAGTTATAAAATGAAGTATCTATCATCTTCATTACCATGATTCATGGTCCTAAGTGAACAATAAAATATTGGATCGCACATTAAAATTTATTCAAATAATTTGGAATTAATAAGAGACATGAGATTAATATTAATTTCCGTTACGCAAGTACCTACTAAAGATCTGTTTTCTTTCGCACATAAAAGAATGTAAATATATACATTTTCCCCTCGTCTTTGTATTAATCTGTGGTCATTTATAAATTTACTTTTGTTGATAATTCATTTAAGGGTTTCGTGCAAATGATCCCGGAGGAACATATTATTTTATTACATAATATTATAGGTCAGTTTTTATCGACGTTTTGGGAAATACTTTCTATATAAATATTATTGACTTAATTAAAATAATAACTTAGTCAGAGATTTTGTGAAATAAAATTATAATATGGGAGAAAGTGATATATTACTAGATTATATCACAAAATTATTGTCTACAAATTGTATTTACATAGTGATAATAAATTAGCATTTACCTACAACATAAAATGTCATCATGATATTTAGCCTGAACCGCATTCTTTATATGGAATATTGTCCAATTTTACGGTTTCTTTATTTATCTTCAATTCTGGAAAAAAAAGTTATATAAAAATACTGTTTTTATTCAAAGAAAAATTGAAATTACAGTACCATATTTTCCAGGTTGCACTTCTTGGGCTTGTACTACTGTAGTCCTAAGTTCATTTTCTACTTGTTTAGAAAAATCTATGAGCTGTTTCATACAAAAAAACAAAATAAATAACTCATTGAAGAATGAATTGTATCATACCTCTTGTATAGCTTTTTCATCAGTAACTCGCTTTTTACTTTTGTACTCTTCATTAATACGTGCTCGTCCTTTTTCTAAAGCTGAAGCATCACCGAAAAATGTAAACTGTCTCGTTCTGTGCAAAATTTTAAAGCTTTTTAAGACCTATAAATAAAGTTGGGTTATAATACTGAATTCTTTGACAGAATAAAACGACATTAAAAAATAATACCTGATGTCTTAGACTATTGCTCATTTTGTTGGTTATTTTATAATTTGTTAAATTACTCACAAATTTTAATATTTTTCACATCAAATGTCACCGGTTGCAATGCTATCTTGTTTTTCTTATGCGTGCGCAAACGCATAATTTAATATTAAACTTACTGCGCAGTGTATGTCTACTCAAACAAATAAAAAATATAAATTAAAATTCGTATCCAAAAGTTAAGAAATAATACAATATGTAACACTTTACAAGACGGTTAAATATTAACCGAAACGTTTGCACCGAGGAATAAATTGTAGTATTTATATGTTGTTTTTTATCAATCATCCATTTTATTAAATAAAAAATTTATTTTGCATACTCAATAACTTTTTTTTAAGAGAAAACAATATAAATGTGAAATTATTTATTGACGTATATTTTCAAATACTAATGCGTAATTATAATTAAAATAAATAACCCACCTGTTATTTTTTCTGAACCCCACAATAAAGAAACTTTTTCGCTTGATGAATAATTTTATTTTAATTGTTCAAGATAATGAAAAAAAAATAATAAAAATCATACTTATAATTGAAAATATTTACATTAAATTACAATCAATGTCAATTCACTGATTATAACACTTACATAATCGTGTATCGCTTGACGTTCTTACCTAAAATCATACATTTAAAATCTTCCCAATCAGCTGAAACATCACAATAATCAGCTGCTTACCATTACAAATGTTTAGGTAGGTATTAACTAGGCAGATTTTCAATAACAAACTACAAATAAGACAAAATGACACATCACCGTATCATATTGAACAAATACTTTACAATAAAGATCCTCATCTCATACAATTTGTGCTCGAGTATGGAATTGAGGTATACAAATAAGAAAATATTCATTTACTGCTCAATCTGCAATTGGACATATTTTACAAACGATAATTAAGTGTTAATCGAACACTTTGACCACAACCCAAGGTCAGTCCATCAGTGCTCCGGATTTACAAACATTTTTATCACCTCTTCTCACTAACTAGAAACGACGTTTCTTTATCTTGGATTTTAAAATACTAATGAATAATAAATAAAAATTACCTACGATTTAACATTTATAAAAATTATACATAATGTAATTTGATATCCTTTAGATTACTTAAAATTACATTGGTAAACTTGAAAACCATAATTTATTCATTATAAGTCAAGGAAATAAACAAAAAAAAGACGTTATTATAGAAAAAAATAATTTACTTTAGGGTTCAGTCAGTTGCTGTTTCTTTGCTTGCTGTTCAGGTTGTGTGGTTGTCATGTGATTGGCATCGCTCTCCGGAGCTGAGAGCTGCCGGGGCCTCATCGCGAGAGCGAATGGCTGCGCTCTCGGCCGTCCCCATCGGCGCCCGCTTCGCCCAAACGCTGATGACTCGGGATTTTGGCGAAGAAAGGATGGCGCATGGCTTCAGCCAGCGTGATGCGTTGCGATGGTTCGTAGTCTAGCATTCGCGCGATCAGGTCAAATAGTTGGACGTGCTCTGCTTCGTCGCTAATTTGGTACCGCTAAAAAAACAAAGTTTAAGATATTATACATTTGAAAGTACTTAATCTTTGAAACTTTACTACGACATTACGTGTATAATAACAAATAATAAATAGTTGGCATTCTCGTATAATCGGACAAAAACGTATGCCCTTTTTCAAAAAATTATCTCCATTAAGATGAAACTAGTGTTGCCAAGATATATTAAATTGTAAATAAATAATATCTTAAGCCAAAACTAAACTAGAATTGTTTGATTTAAACATCATCCAAATGTGATTGAAACTTACCAAAAGTGGTTTACAATTTTCCCGGACGTATCTTCCAGCAGAGCTCTTCTCATCCCAGTCGAGTTTACTATGATAGAAGTATTTTGTTTTTGTTTTCCTTGCCATTCTATAAAAAGCAAACAGTAGAATTAATGCCACTATCGGGTAATTAACTTTAGCTATTTTGGTTAGCGATGTGACCGTAGTTAAACATATGTGCCACTTGACACAACTCAAGAATAGCCAGTTTTCAAGAGCACCAGTCATTTAATAAATTATACGCAGAACAAAATACGAGTAAAAACTCACTTATATGGAACAGGTCCAAGAATTCTCTCCATCATTGCCAGATGCTCTCTGTTATCATGCGTTTGGAACAATGTTATTCCGAGGTATAACTCGAACATGATACACCCAATTGACCATACATCGCAGGGTTGCGCCCAACCCAATTCTACGAGAAAAGTAATTGAAACATTTGTATTACATATAATACTGGAAGTATAATACCTAAAATAACTTCTGGTGCCCTGTAATGCCTAGTAGACACTATAGTACTATGATGCTCATGATCAAAAGTAGCACTTCCAAAATCTATTAATCTAACATCAGTTCGTTTTACTCTCCTGTATTCTCGTCTCTGAAAAATAAAATAATTCTCGTTAGCCTTCATTCTCGATGAAATCAGAGTAATCCTCTTACTTTTTTGCTATTGTATGTGGACTCGTAATCTGAATCCACGAACAGGATATTTTCTGGTTTCAGATCCGTGTGAGTGAGTTTGTTTTCATGTAAGAATTTAACAGAGTAGCAAAGCTGGTAGGAAATGTGTCGCACGTGATCCAGAGGGTAAGGCTGATAACTGTTATCTTTCTGCAGAAGAAACAAGAACATTATAATACAAAACATAAATGAAGCGTGAATGATTTACTAACCAGGAAATCAAATACACTGAGGCCTAACATTTCAAAAGCGATACACATGTGGCCGTGATAATCGAACCAGTCCAACATTCGTACGCACAAACTAGAACAAATACAATAAATATTAAATAGAGAACCAGTATTTATAAGAATATATAAATAAATTAAAATTGTTACGTACTTAACACAATCCGGATCTCGCTCAGCAATCTTTTCTAAAACGTTGATTTCTAATTTCGCAGCTTCACGGTACTTTTCAACATTTTTAATTATTTTCAGAGCCATGCTGTGATCCCTGTGTGAAAATAGTGAATTAATTGTGGAATGTAGTTGCAACTGCAGCGTAATGAGTGATATAAATAAGCACTTACATTTCAGCATCTCTGACTTTGACTACTTTGCCAAAAGTACCCTCTCCCAGTGTGCCAAGTATTTTATCTGCAATGGAACAACCAAAACAGTTAGAGACGGTTGTGACTGACCGTGATCTGCGGCGTCGTGGGGGTCAAATCTCAATGCACTTACCACCTTGAGACTTGAAGAACGACTTGTAATTTACATGAGACTCTAATCGTTATCGCAATTTATAAAAGAGGATATTATACACGACACCGCACTCACGTATCAAGTTGAACAAGCATATTTAACCTTTATTAAATGTCCATGCTACTTCTAGACTTTACTCGGAATAATTTGAAAAAATAGAATTTTAACTCAAAGACTATTGGATATAAGTTTATTTAAATTTTGACCATTTCCAACCTCCTTTTGATTTGCTTCTCTTGTTGTTTATTACTGCAAATAATATATGAAATGAAATGTGCGCACGCAAAAGGAGATTGGAGAATGTCTCAAATGACTGATTGAACGCAGGGCCAATAACCCCAGCTGAAAAGAAACGACAGTTACGAGAATGCTGGAGCATCATAATCGTAATAATATGTATGTAAAGAGTAATAAGTAAATAAGAGAGTAAGTTTATATGTTTATGTTATAGAGGGGATCATATATAATATGGAAATTTGGCCGTTTGTGTGGGTTGATTGAATTATCTAACAAAGTGTTGTATTCACGAACATCGATCTTGGAGAATGTCCCCAGTGTGGTAAATGAGGTGGCCTTCTTCATCGTCTTCCACGGAGGGCGCTCGAGAGCTCTGCTTTTCGGTTTCGTGGTTTGGTTCGGTTCGGACACGGGACCAGTGGTCGCACGGCACGGGCACGGCGGACACAGCGCAGCATCCAACGAGCAGAGGTAGCGGTACCCAATTCACGCACGCCAATACAATGGAGACGTCGCCCAACAATCAAGACAAAGGGGAAGGGCAAATGGATTGCCAAATCAACAAATTGATTCTCTCCTCAGTGGTACATCATAATCGTATCATTGCGCTTATGCATGTACCAGAAAACATAGCAACAGATGAAGGTATATCATCATCATATCACAGGATATCAACAGAACAGGACACTGTGAACGAACGGACCAAGCCAGCGGCTCCGTCCGTTCACTTACACATAGCACAACAATCGCTTAACCATCGCCTTTCTTATATATATCTCATATACCTTCTACTGTTTACATATTTTAAAACACTGTTGTTAATCATACAGTTAATATAAAAACAAAATTCTAGTTAGCGCGTACTATTATAGAATTAGCTGTCAAGATTACCTAGTGTTTCTCAACTTTGACAAATCATTTTATTCATAGTTCACTCCAGAATTAGAATTGAAATAAATTTGGAAGCTTCTGAAAGAGTAGTAATTTGAAATAATAAAGTGTTGAGAAACCCTGATATCGTTTAATAAGGTGATTTATAATGCTTTGACTTTCACGGTTCCACGTTTGACGACTCACGGTTAAATTTCAAGCATGCTATGTTGTAACGGTTATATTTAGCCGGTTCCAATTTAGCGGAGCCGAGGTACAACACAAACTCACAACGTGAACGTGCGATGATATTGGTGGGAACTTACGCACTGAGTCGCTGCCAGCTGCCACACTCCATTACGATTAGTCAAATCACATAACAGAACAGAACAGAGCACAGCATCACATCACATCACCCCCACGTGGTGGGCTGCGCGGTTAGTCGCACATCATGCGTAAGGAAGAGGCCAAGCAAAGCCAGCAAAACTTACGGTTTTCGCGTGATACTTTTGCGCTATCGCGACAGTGGGATTTACAACTTGTGGTTTCGCGCCCGGTGTGTTCGCATTCGAGACTTGGATTGCGTTATTATTCGTGGCGCGGTTGTACGCCTCATCGAGCGCGGAATATTTCATTATCAAGCTCTGGATCTCTTTGCGTTTGGCTTCGCGCTCGGCTATCAACGGATCGACCACGCTTTCCGGAGATGCTGCAGGAGGCGCCGGCAAAACATTATTCGTAGGTGTTTGATCATGTTCTTCGTACAAGGCAGGAATTTCCACAGGACATAGTTTCAAAAGTCGATCTCCTGCTTCACTGCGTCCTGCTCGCATAGGTTTGGAAGATCTCCGGGTTCGATGATCAGAGTGGTTTGATTTGTGACGCGCTCTATAAGCACTGTCACGTTCCAGGTAGGCGTAAGGAGCATCCGCGTAATGATGGCTTCCATGATGGGATCTATAAGGAGTTTTTTCGCGCACCAAACCACCTCCACTCACATAAGGGTACGATTTATCCCCAATAGTTGCACTCGTCGCACTTTTCGTCAAAGCTCGGCCAGTTGACGAGGTTCGATGAGAAGTTGTCGGTTCTGGTTCACGACGTTTTCCCGCTAACTTTTCCAACACCGCTGAATATTTATCCTCCAAACGACTTCTTGTAGAGCCCAGTAAGGAAGTTTCTCCTCCAGAAGTTGCGGCAGTTCGAGCAGTTGTAGAGGATGTAGCTGCTGAAGTGGAAGGTGTAGTGGTGGTAGATTGAGTAGTGCGTGTTGAGTCTACGACTGCGGACGGTCCTCGAACCCGAGTTGTCAGTCGTTGTAATAGACTTGAACAAGAGTCTGTTAGCATCTGCGTGACACTAATTGTGCTGGAGCGAGAGTAGCGTTGTGGCCGTCTCGCAGTGCTGGTGGTGGCGTCGGACTTGGACGCCATCTCCAAGGAGGAGGTAGGTTCGATATGTCTGGCAGAAGGCACAGCTCGGCGCCGCGGAGTGTAGCTACGGTCGGCGCCGGGACCGTGCTGGTCGTAGGTCCGCAGCCGCGAATAGGGTAGCGCGAAGCTGTACATGACCTCCCCCACGCCGCACACGGGTCGCCGTGTCGGGCTCGACGCAGGGATGCAACTGAGACGAACTCGTCGCGATTTGATTTGCTCGCCGTCGCCTCCCTGCCGCGCTAAAAATACTCAGCGACAACAGCTCGCGACGCACGCAACTCGCCGTTGGCCGCGTTCGCTTCGAGCAAGTGTTACATAAAAAGAGACTCATATAGGTGAAATGTAGCAACTAGTTCCGAAATACTTGCGCAGACACCGAACTCTCGGGCCAAGGGCATCACGCTACTGGAAACCGACAGCTGCAGCTTGCGATGACATTCAACATCTCCATGCGTCTATTAAACGTCCAGGTTTATACTAATTCGGCCAAGATCGTAAACCCACTGTACTAAATATCCGTTCCAAATTATTACTCACAAAATGACACGAGTGACATGCCAAATTATTTCAAGTTGCACGCGAGACTTGTTGCTCTATTCAAATATAGAATTATTTACTACTACATAATTTTGTCAAGTCTTTAATTAAATTATATTATGAAGAAATCCCTGTATTCTTAACTTGGTGTATGATCGTGGTCTCAATAAAAACAACTGTATATTTACACTGGCATTTGGCACTGGTACATGAAACTATTTATATCACGATAAACGCAAAATATATTTAACACAAAATAACACTCATATACATCACATTATAAGTACAAGCGCGTATTTAATCAAACTCGCGAAAGAATTCCAAAAATGTACAAACACGTGTCGCCCTGCGCAAGAGATCCAGAGAAACATTCGCTCCTAACCGCCGCAACACTAAAATTTTCTGTTAGATATTTGGTCTATTTATCGAGTGACCGCACGTGGTCCACGCTAAATTTAGAAATCTTAATTCAAAAACAAAGTCGGCCACACAAAAATTTCACAATTTAATTAGAGTTAGCGGTGTTAGTGTTAGAGCGGAAAGCAAGGCTGGGGGTGCACACCTCCTCGGTGGGTGTTTCTGGTCCAACCAGTATCGGTTCGGAAATATCGTTTTCGTTTACGTCGCGTTCGAAGCACGGGATCCAGTCGGCCCACGAGTTTGCAGGCGTCGGAGGATTGTAAAAATCGTTATTGTTTTGTGTGGTTTGTTCGGCCACTGGCCACCACTCGGCGTTTATCATCGTCAGCTGTTGAGGCTGTGGCGGAAGTGCTTGTTGTTGCTGCTGATGATGATGATGATGCTGATGATGTTGGTGGTGTCTTGAAGGTAAAGCATGAGCAAACAGTCGCGCGGCGGCTTCTTGCGCGTACACCGGCCAGTCAGAGGCCATCATGTTTGTGTCGCACGCACTGTCACACACGCACACACAACAACGACATAGTGTCACGGACGGCGGCCCCGAACGCACTGACGCTGCCCTGGCTGATGCCGATGCGGTGTGAGTTGTGATGACTCTGTTCTATTCAAAATAGATCTGCCTGGACAGAAATAGCACGCCGGAGTTCCGTTCTTCGGCATGCAACGCGCTCCAGAGAAAAACTGCACGCGATTATTCCCCATAACAAGCCCAAAAATTACTTTACGACAATATTGTAATTATTTGACATTTTACGATGTATGATGTTTAACAACAGCGCTTGTTCATCTACAAATTTAGTTCTACAATTTTGTTGGCAGCGATGGTTTCACGATATGTTCTAGAGATGGAGATAAGGGAAGGACGAGTGATCATGTGATGGTAGATGGTACAGGGGTGTATATCAGTGTGTAAAAATACGCACCTGAGCCGAAGAGTATGACCTGCGGCAGTGCTCGTCGCGGTGTCGACGGCTTCTGGAACTGGACCGCTCGTGGTGATGGTGTCGACGACGCCGGTTGGATGTTGGTGAACGCCGATGTGATCGCTTGTAACGCTTCTCTGCGCTGGTCCCCCGATCATGTTGTCGACTCCTTTGAGCTCTTTGACTGCTGGAATTACCCACACTTCCAAAATCATTCAAGTACCCCCAATACTGACAACTCGAATCTTATATTATTATTCTCACAGTGCCTTCCAACTATTTTAGATTAATTAATAATTTAAAAAGTTGCAAAGCACTGAAAATCATAAAACGCACGCATTCATACTTTTAATTTAATTTCGAAATTTAAGATTTACGTGATCACAGATGTACGCATTACTTGTATATCAAAATAACATAATTAGTAGAGAGCGGATTAAATGCAATGTGCATATATTTTAATTTTTGCATATCTTTAAATAAAACCAATTTTCTGGACGAATTACATTAATTAGTTAATTAATACTAATTTATAATTGTATATATTGCATATTTGGGAACTCTTAAGCATATTTTTACAAGAGTTGCATACAATTGCATATTTCAATATTATTAAGACTTTGTCTAGTGATAAACAATCTGAAATTTCTGCTAATGCACATTGATAATTCCCAAATATTGGAGGAGGCCGCAATAAATATAAGAATACAACGGAAAAAAGCAATAAACAATAAAATAAGCAATACACAAACCAATAAATTCTAATATTTCTAGGGAAATTTCTGTAACGGTAAGTAAAAGTAGGTACAATGAATATAAAACCGAGAATTCTCAGCTGGATTCATGTTTTTTTTTTTGCATATTTTGTTACATATTTTTTTTCGTACATAAAATCCACTGTCTAATAATTAGAATTAATTGATTTAAAGAACATGCCTCATAATTCCAAAACGAGAAGTGAAAAGAGCAATGTTTATTTTGAAAGATCAGACGCAAAAAGGACGCGCAAATAAAACAAAAATAAACAGAAGAGGTGTTATTTTCTGGGAACTGTGAGTAAACAGTCTAATAATGAATACTTGTCGACAGTGAGGGTCGGTGAACAGTGCACGTGCGAGCAAAGTATGGACGCCATCTTCGAGGCTCGCGCACCCAAAATAACCGTCTCAGTACGCAGAGATAGATCGACGTAATGATGACGTTAGTATTTTTCATAAATCGAGAAATAAAATATTACATGTTAATACAAAACGTTTTATTGGGTATAATACTTTAAAAATATAAAATCGAATGTTATAATCACATGTAGATTTCTAATATTAAGGCACTTGGAAGGTATAACTAAAATAGTTGAATGAAAATAAACAGAAAAGTTTAAACAGCAAGAGCTTTTTTTGCTCCGATTTCTTCGTTTCCTTCTCCGACGTAAGTCCAAGTATTTGGAAGTTTGAGATTAACTTCGTATTGAGATCTGATATCTTCATCAACATACCAGCATTGTTTGTTCAACATTTCCCCTTCATCGGGGCATTTTTTCCATTTGGCAAATTGTTTTAAATGATATAAAATGCTTGCTCTGCTAATAGTTTTGTTTAAATTCTTATTGGATAGATATCTATAAAATTCATTGACAATGAAACCTTGATTTCTAGTATTTCCATGAATTAATTGTAAAAAATCTGGAATAACTTCTTTCATTAATGGCTTCCTAGGTGTCTTGGAAGCGCTAAATTCAATAGTAGTATTCATTAAATCACGTTTTTGAATTTGAATGGTTCCGGTCAAAATTATCATACGGTCTTCTAGGAATTTATGAATAGCGTCTTGAACTTTGGGAATTAAATTATTTTCCCAGATACATCCAATCAAACGTGGTTTTATTTTTTGTGTCTTCGACTTCATCTCTTCATCGAATTCTTCTTGAAGTATTTTTAATTTTTCTTTTTGTGTTTCCGGTGATACTTCACCATTTTCTTCTGCTTCAACTTCTTCATCGCTGAGGTAACCATGAGGAACGAAAAATTCGTTATCAACCTCATAATCATCCTTTTCATCGTTTTCCTTTTCTTCGTCGTCCGATCCAGCCAGAGATTCTCCTGGTTCTTCTTCTTCCCAATCGTCGTCGGAATCGACTTCGTAGTCGAAGAATTCTTTATCCACAGCAAGAGGTTTCCGTGGGGTAATTTGCTGGCTTTTCTTTCGCCAGGTGCCAAAGTAGGCGGGACGTCTGTTTTCGTGGAATTTCAGAAGTTTGGCTCGCATTTTTTTGGCTTTAGGTTGTTCTTCCACCTTTTCACCGATGTCGGAATCTTCTAAAATTTGTACGTCGTCAGAATCGTCCAACACTGGCCAAGTGTTGTCGGATGAGCCCAACCGTTTTCCTTTTTTGAGTTCGTCTAAATATAGAACAGTTTCAAGTTGGTCGGTAAGGTTGTCTACGAGGGTTTGTTTTTGTTCTGAAGAGAGATTTGTGCGCGTAACTGGTGCAAGACGCATATCGGACTTTACTGGGAAAGGCATAAACGCAAGAGTTTGTTCAGCTTCATATTCAGGTTTTTTAAGTTCAGATGCACTTGCTGATTTGCGGAAGAAATTAGCAAATGCAGCCTTTTCTTTTTGGATCTGCTCCTCTTTTTTCTTCTTTTCCTTGTTTTTCTCATCTAATTCTTGTTGTTTCTTTAATTCTCTTTCTTCCTTTTCCTTACGCTTCTGTTCTTCTTTCTCTTCTCTTTCTTTACGTTTCTGTTCCTCTTTCTCTTCTTTCTCTTTACGTTTTTGTTCCTCCTTTTCTTCTTTCTCCTTTCGTTTTAGTTCTTCTTTTTCTTCTCGCTCTTTTTTCTTTTGCTCCTCCTTTTCTGTTTTTTCTTTTCGCCTCCGCTCCTCCTTTTCTTCTCTTTCCTTACGCCTTTGTTCTTCTCTCTCTTGTTTAATTTTTAATTTTTCTTCTTGTTTCTTTATTTGCATCGGGCTCATAACTTTTTTTGGAGTTATCTTTTTAGGTGCCACTTGTATATTTATTAAACTCTGGAGTTTTTCATCTTTATTCCCTTTTTCAGACATATCTTCTTTATCCTCTTTTTCAGATATATCTTCTTTATCCTCTTTCTCAGATGTATCTTCTTTATCCTCCTCAGATCCATCTTTATTATCAATTTCTTCATCAGCTACATCTTCTTTAGATGTATCTTCTGCCGACGAAATTTCTTTAGGTGAATTTTCTTCAGAGGTGTTGTCCCTGGCTTGTTCTTCTTCATGTGTAATCTCCATAGGCGCATCTTCTTTCGGAGTGACTTCTTTTTCAGCGCTAAAAAAATTACTGAATTAAAAAAATATTTTATAAAAATCAATAAGGACGAGGTTGATTAGGAACCAAAACTTAAATAATTACATTTTTTTAGGACAAACGATATAATTCCGGTTGTGATTCCTTATCCATCTCCAGTTTTATAAATTTAATTACAAGATGTAAGTAGTTTTTAATTCTACACAGTATTCGGTAGTCAGGCGAACAGAGCATGTATCATATCCTTCACAGTATCAACTATTTATAGATGTGGCCTAGTTTGTAACCAAACCAAACCATTCCTGCTTCCATATGGTGGTGGTCGGTAAAGCAAAACAACGAGACGAGTACAGAGGCAGCGCACACAATAACTGCGGAGATTAAAGCCGAGCGCGGAGAAATCAGCGATCCGTGCTTGCGCTCGCGTCGTGTTCCATACATGGACAACCACATCTTCAGGAACGGAAAATAATACCACCAGTCCATTTTGAACTCTTTATTTATTACTACATATAAACATATATCAATCAACTCCATAAATGTCATATATACATTTATTCATTTTATTTTGCACTTTTTGCATTCTTCACATTTCTTTTCACAAATAAATTGTTAATGTATACATGACTTTATGAAAGAGAAACTTACAAAACATCATAAGTAACTTATTTATTTATCTTTCATATCATATTCATGACATTTTAATTTGATACGAATTTTCTACATCATTTATAAATAAAAAAAAAAATTCTGTAACTCAAAACCAGTAACCTACTGTTACAAATTAAAATGTCTGAATATGTAGATAACAATTTGTCACTATACAAGCAGACCTGAAATTAAACAATGATTAATATAAAAGAAATATCTAAATTGATTCATATTCAGATATCGCCGAAATTAAAAACAAAACGTGACTAAATAATCTTGAAATAAAACACGTCGTAACTATAAATACCATTCCATCACCCACTCATTCAACATTTTTCACACAATTCCATATCTCTGTACATACGTGTTGTTGGTATACATGTTGCACTTGGGTATCCATGTGGCCATCGCCACATAGAGGGCCGGCATCGTGTTGTTTTCCGCGGCGCGTTTAGCGTCTACTCGCAACCTGGAAAACTCATGAACGGGGATTAGCCGCTCTTGAGCAGGGTGCGTGTGACCGATGTCACAGTGAAGAGAGTAAGAAATCCGTGACGTCACCATTTCAACACTTTTTAGTTGAAGAAGTAAACACACTTATTAAATTATTGTATATGTTGATAGTTCCGAGTGCATTTTCTTGCTGCAGATAACATGAAATGCTTACTTGTTTGTTTTGACGTGTCCTCAAAATTCCTAGATTAGTTATCACCACAATTTGACAAAGTTGTAAAAGACTGTCAGATAATAATGTATTGGATATATAACTGTATTTAGTGTACGATTGACTCCTACACTCAATGGGTCAAAAGTCTATGTCCTAGCAAAATGATAGACCTTGAAAATGCCGTTATACTAATGATGTTACCATCATTTTAAAACATCCGTATTTGCAACTAATAATTAACATACAAAACAAAAACTGCCTCCAAACATTCTCCATTAGCACCTACTGACTTTTACTCCCAAACCTACTCTCCAAACAATTTCTATCAAACAGTTAGCAAGCTTGCGTGAATTTGGAAAAGAGGAAAAGCTTCCATCAATGAGATAAGATAAAAGCAAAGCAGTGTTTAGTGGATAAAGGGATTGTGTATTTAGTTCAGGTTTTGGGAACAGCTGTCTGCACGGTTGATGAGGCCACCAAAGCCGCAGTCCGCGACATTGCCGCACCAAATACGGTGCAAAAAGAACGAGAGTGCCGCAAGCTACAGGTGATACGTTGACCTTGACTCGGCCATTGAGAGCAAGGTTCTTCTCTCGCTAAAGCATATCTTTATCATCTTCCATCTCAGACAGGAAATCTTACAAATGCAACCAAAACTGCATGCAACAAAGGGACTACTTCATAACAACTTGAAATACTTGAATAGAAAACCTAGCAACGTTTATACAAAATATATCATTTTAATTTTTAATACGTTGCTAGGGTACTACTTGTATGACATATTCGTTTCTCAATCGCATGCCTTCCAGCATTCGCCTCAAGTTGTACTATAAAATTTCATATTGGTGCGAAAAATACTATTCACTCCTACAATTTTCTATTCTAGTAGGAGCATTATTTATAATTTTTACCTCCTGCTATATTCTGTAAGAGAAGTATAGAAACCATGATAAAAATTCGGTAGTGGGTTTTCTATGGATAAGTATGTTTTTGGGTCCCTAGAATACGTTTTAATATTTTCGCGATGGTGTCTTCAGTGAGATTCGAACACACGACTTCTGGTTTGCTAGCCACTGCACGACCAAGACTGGCACAAGGAACAAATATTGAAGTTTATAGGTATTTATGTCATTTCTAGAATATTATGAAATGTAAAATACGGCAAAAAATGTTCGGCGGGAAGTTATGAGATGGACACATTAGAAGATGTAGCAACGTGTGGTGATAGATCAAATTGAATAGGTACTTTTATTAGTGCAATAAAACAATTATTAAAAGGCGGTACTCTACATCTTGCAACATCGCGAGATTTTCCGTGAATGAATTCAAGAATATAAATCGTACTAATTGCATAAGAAACCCTAGTGGGTGTAACACAAATGTAAAAATTATTTGCTTTATTGTTGTTGGTATAGTTCAACGGAGATACTTTTCCTCCGAGCGACAAAGAGCACGTTTTCAGATCTTGCTCAATGCGGTAACAGCGATTAAAAAGGCGCACGCGTTGGTATTGTTACTGGTAACAATACAGTAACCATACGATATGACATTTGACCTATGTTTGCGTAAATAGAATTCAGTGAAGCATATTACCACACACATATGTTTGTTAGTTTTTAAGAATAAGGAGACAAACATCAATGAACTTAGTATTTATAAAATTCCAGCTGAAGGTTACGGAAACGTCAGAATTTGATTAACAAATAAAGTGTTTTTATAGACACAAGGTTGGAACAAACAAAACCGACATTGTGGAACACCAAATTAAAATAATAAAGATATAGGATATGAATCAGTATTTCGTAAAAATTATAAATGAATAAAAGATTGCCAACAATATTTGTAAACAGGAAACAAGTTTATTAAGTTTTGCGGATACGTTAAGCATTCGTTACAAATTCGAATAAATAAATGTCGAAACTACTCGTAGAAAGGAAATTGTTCAACGCATATAGTTCAGTTTTGATTTCACTTTATTGGCTTAGTCAATGTTTACGATTATCTATACAGTTACAGAGTTCATTTTCTCAAACAGATATAAATATAGCATATTAGCGAAGGCGGGAACTTAACGATTACGTGTCTCTATGTTGGTGTTATTCTATTTACAACTCTAATAACTTGTTTGAAATTTTAATTTCTGCACGTGGGACAAAAACATTATGCTTGACTTGCAGCTATACACAATTGCTAAGAATAAATTCGTTAGAGATACATTTTTGCAATATTTCTAATATTCTTGAACAGGGGTCATCAACATGGCTTTTGACCTTTTAAACTAAACCATTAAATCATCTAGTGCACTGTGCAGCTGAGTATTTTGAAGTGGTTTAATTATTATTTGGTACGCGTAACTAGCAGACTAATGCCCATTAATTAAGCACTATGGTTTGGTCAAGTAAATTATAGACACCATATGCCCCGTTTACCGACCCTGACAGAACGCCCATGCAAATTAGCGCGAATATTTGCGTTTACTTTTGCAGTTTGATATGAACTATTTTTAACAAATGTTTTTAGTACTTACAATTATTAATTATGTATTGATAATATTGTCCTTGCAAATAAAAATTTGCATTTCTAACTCAAGAATGAACAGAATTTTATACAAATACAAACTTATTTATATAAAAGTTATCGGTAACAAACTTTTAACTTATTTTTCCGGAAATGTTTTTATCTGTTCCTGGGCTTAAAAAACGAAACAATGAATTAAAAGAAAGCAAAGAATCAAAAAGGAACCTTCATAGAATTAAACCATGATATTCACAAGAAATGACCCTGACGTACCTTAGTACTTTCAAAAATAAACAAAAAATGTACAACCTTGTCAAATAAGTAGGTAAAACAACGAAAAAACGATACCAATCTAGGAATTTTTTCGAGCGCAATTATATTTATATTTTTTGACATTTCTCCCGGAAAATTTTGAATCGCTCCATACTATGATTTTATTAAAAGGGCCGGTATTTATAAACTCAGATAAAAATCTACTCATTGTATGTTTGTTGTTGCTACATTGCAAGATCGTGTGAAATGAATTTGTGAGTATTTCATTTCAGTACAGGTGCCATTGCTAGGATACTTATTTATTGTAAAATATTGGTATGGTGAAATTATTAAAATTAAATTAATTAGGGAATAACATCATGGACGTAGAAAAAGTATAGTGTACAACTTGCATGGAATGTCCATTTTATGCTCGTGGAATACACAAAAAAATATCGCATCAAAAGATGACAGAATAATAATCATTATTTGGTGCGATATTTTTTGTTTATTCCACAGATTAATTTATTCTCTAGTTATCTGAGGTTTGAAATACTGGCACTAAATAAAACGGGTAGAAATTGTACAAAACAATTATAATTTTTTTACATCGAGTTCTAAATTTCGAAAGCGCTCCAAAAACGATATATGAAACACAACAAAACTGACCTACAAATACAAATAAATAAAGTGTATACTGCGTTTCACAACACCAAATCACAATAAAACCTCACTATCACTATCTTTAAGAACCACAACAACAACCATAACAATCAACAACAAATGATGGCCGAGTACATGTGCAGAAAGCACGCATACTACACGCAGGATTCAGTGACACTGACTGAGCGTGAGTTGTGTTGAGCCCGACCGACGATGTTTGGTGGCGAGTGGCAGCGGCGACGGCGGTTCCCCTACCCCAGACTGGGGTTCGGACCAGCTGGAGGCAGAGGCTGCAAGGCTGCGTGCGAGGACGATAAATTGGAAGTTGGATTATTGTTATTTTATAGACTTGAATTCAAATGCGATATTTTTCTCAGAATTATGTATATTTTTCCTTGGTTCCAAATAGTGACGCAAAGGGAAATCTTTTAATCGTGTTATTTACTAGAAAGGAATATATTTTCAAACATATTTCTTTCCTCTAAGATACATGACTCAGGTTTGGGAAAAGTTTCGCCGATTCTCCTGGCAATATATATTTTTTTAAATGAAGATATTGTGCACGCCTAATTCGAACAGTACAATTAATGTCTCAGGTTTCTTCTAATAGTGAGCCATATCTTTTTCACCGCCACATATATAATAATTAAGGTTTTGTGTCAAAATTTCGATGGTGAGATTTCAATAGATAAGCATGTTTTAGAGAGTCATAAGAAGCTATGGATATAAAATTTCAAATATATATTTTAGATGTTCATGTTACAAGCTGATTAGATTTTGAGAGCAATCCATCAATTTTATTTTATTCAAAAAGATGGCGAATATATTGTTTATTATTTTTTCTATATTTTGTACCGATTAGAAATTAATATCAGACTCTCTAATGACAATATTATTTTCAAATTTCATATTTAGAACTTGGATATTCAAATTACGAGCTGATTTAATTTTTGCTTAAATTCTATAAGATCTTTGAACATATCTCAGTACCTAAATAATTGAGAAAATGCAACGGTCTTTCCATCTAAGAATAAAGTTCCGAATAAGTTATTCGTGGAATAAATTAAAACTTACTGCATTGAAAAATAACAGCTAGAACAATTACTATCATTTGGGCTATGATTTCGATGCCACATTTAAATTTTTTTCTTCTATTTTATATAGTTCTAAAGCAATATTTTATGATTGAATCATTGACCACATCAATTTGGTGCAGCTTAAAAATAAACAACACTATTTATGTTGAAATAAGAATGTACTTTTCTTTTTAAATGAACCGATTTTTTACACATTTTTTATTTAAAGATCCGGAAAGTAAGTTCCGGATTTCATCTTCAAGACCAGAACCATTAAATATTAATTTACTTTCTTGTTATACTACAACAAAGAAAGTGACAAAAATATACTTGAAAGTATGCGTGTTTATTATTACAATGGACAATGAAAATGCATGTATTATATTTCAAGTTTACAAATAACACACCAGATAATTCATTAATTTAATTACGGTAACAGAAAAGTTATTTTTTCCGGATTCAATAAGAATTGGCAGAAAGCCTCTAATCAAAGGTCACTTAACTCAAGAAATTCGTAATCCAATTTCACGTACAATTAAGTCAAACTCAACCAAACTTTTTACTTTAGTTTAACTTCGCAAAATTCGTAATTCAATACAGAAGTTGTGTTCTCAGAATGTATTTGAAAAAAATTTCTGTTTAAAACAAACAATACATCACGCAAAAGCAAAATCAATAAAATAACAAAAATACTGTAAGACATGTACAGTTTTTGCCTTTTAGCCTTAGCGGAAACCTATTTTTTTAAATAAAACTTGTTTTCTCTATAAAAAAAGTTGTATAAAACTTTCAGATGTCTGTAACCTAACAATTTTTTATGAACTTTTCCCAAAAGAAAACTGTTGGAAATGAAATATATGATCTGTCAAAACCAATAACTGTTTTATGAATTTACTTTTAATTTGATCTGAACACAAAAATTGATATCAAATCATTTCGGTGGGCGAATTCATGAATGTCAACTCATAAAATGCGAATGACAGTGATTTAAAAAATGAAACATCAACGATACCGCTCCAGTTCTTCAACCTATACCCAAAGCTGTGATAATTATTTGCGAACATGAACTGAAAGTAGGCGTCGGACGACCAAATACAAATCTAACGGGACCGGTTTGAGAATACATTATATATTTTTTGTTGTTGGAATCTCTATATGTGAATTTTAGAAACTGAGGATTTTTGGGTTAACAAATGGTTCCACATTTGATTTCTTCCCACGACCTAAAATTTAATTTCTTTCTAGCTTGTAAGAATGCATAAACTGAATTATTGCAGCACCAAAAATTATAGATAAGCAAAGGACAGAATTATTAATATAAAGATTGCAGTAATTTAGCTACCGTTTTCTCTATAAATTTCCATTTGTAAATACAAATCATTGTAATAAACCTTCAAATAAAAGATACTGAATGATTATTTAAATATTAAATAAATGAATATAAATGTTGTAAAATTTAAATATTGAAATAAGCATAAGAAATGTACTGAATAAATTAGTCAATTTCTACGAATATGTATGAACTCGAAATTTGCAAAATGAGCTATGTAAATGCGTAAACCAAATTATAATGTGTTTAAAAAGTATGTCACTTCAATTCAGTAACTATAGCGATGCTAAACGAATTAATATAAATAATTCATCAACAAAATACAACATAAAACAATGGGCTATCTTTGTAATTAATACTAAGGTGACTAACTCTACAACAACTGTTGTTGAAATTAAAATATTTAATCATATCGTGGGAAGTCCAGATAAAAGCAAGGCGATAAAATGGACGTAAGAAAATATCATGTCACTTTTTTAAACATTGCTAGTAAAAATACCAAATGGGAAAACAATTATTAAAATTAAAGTAAATTCCACTTTTTATTAAGTTTAGTTTAAAATTAGAACGGAAAGAAGAAAAAAGTCAAGGACGGCACCTTACAACTATTATGTGACTCACGTCAGTATAAACTATAAAGTTACAAACGGCCGTTTTCACAAAGATATAAAATATTTTCACACTGTAAGGAATCTTAAAAATGTTGTATTGCTAATAGTAATATTTTTCTAGTTGGGATTCAAACCAAGAACTATTGACTAATGACTGTAAGTTGATCACCACGACATTTGAAAGTTTAAACTGGGACACGTATTTTTAATTTGAGGCCAATATCGAACTTAGTTAACGAAGTTAACTTTAGCGGAGGACTTTGGATCAGGAACTGCTGAATACCTCATTAAGAAAGACCAACATAATAAAATTAAATAGAGTACAAAATAGCAAAACAGACACGGCATTATGATCTTCTCTAACAAGCGTCTTCATTTAAATTACAAGTTCTACATTCAAACCGAATCAAAAAGAAACTTTAAATAACGAAATAATAAATTACAAATTACAATTTGTTACTCAATTCTACTAACAGTTTACTTTGCAATCATCGGAAATTAAGAATTTCTTTTAGACAAACTATTTTAAAGTTTATTGGAAAGTGTGTCTTATTGCAAAGTAAAAAGCGTTCCTGTATTTAATTTGAAAACATTTGTACACATTTTTCTATAAATTATTGGCAATTATCGATGGTTTTTGTGGGTTTTGATACACGAAAATCGGTGTCATTTTATGAAACAAAAATTTATTATTTTTAAGATATTTTTGCTGTAGAATGTCAGTGCTTTCTTGTATATTTTACCGCACGAGAAGTTTCCAAGCTTGTTAGTACAAAAATGCATGGCAACGTAATTTGATGGCCATAACCTTCAAAATATGTAATTCAAATAATCACTAAATTAATTTTAATTCCTAATCGGAAAAAAAATTATGTTTTCAACACGGTACCAAATATAGATTTACAGTTTCGGCAACATTCATTGACGAGGCAGCCTTCATTGTAAATTTGGTATTTAGGTGATTTGGTGTCTAGTTAAAACAAATAACTAATCTCAAACAAAATCTCATAATATAATACATTTTTGATCTTTAATTGTTGAACACGCTTTTTATTGCAGTTTTTTTTTTTTTTTTGTTATATGCTGGTTTGATTCCTTGTTTTCGGTGGTGTGACAACGGATAGCAGTGTTAACCCTCTATTGCATGAATTATTATTTTTTTAAATAAGGGCTCAAAAACATTATTTATTACAAAAGAAATATTCATATATTTAAAATAAGTGTGTTACATAAATTTTTTTCAAGTTTTTTAAGTTTTGTTCACTATTGGGATGGGAACATTATGAACAAATTCAACTTACTATAGAACTTTGGTCTATTGGGTCGTCTTTGCGTACTATACAAAATTGTTTGATAAACAACCACTTCTAGGAAAAAAACAGATAAACAAAAATTTTTGGAAATTTAGGTTTATTTAGCTGTAATATATCAGCAGGTAATAAGCTGCTTCCTTCAAATTTTACATTTTTTTATCTCAGTTTAGGTAATTATCCTTTTTCCACTTCAATTTTTTTTTTATGTTGGTCAAATTGGGAAAAATGACCTAATTGGCAATTGACAAAGTGTATATAATGTTCCCAAATGTTACAACATGATTGCCATGAAAGTAAACTGCATAAGAAAAGAAAAGGAGAATTTTAAATTTTATGTTCCCGATTGGGAACAGTATGCAATAGAGGGTTGACTTGTATGGGGTATCGCAAAGCTGTCTCCCAACCAACTACTTGTTGTTAATTTGCGTTATTAGTGAACCGGCACCAAAGCTCTCTGCCATGGCCGTTGCCTATTGCAGTTATAATTATGTTGTGTGGTAAGTTAACGTATGGAATGTGGATCATGAGATCCTTATTTCGAATTCCACAGGCAACAGTTACCATTTTACAAATGGTAATTACTGTTCACGCGCAAAAATATAGCACCTGCCGAGATCAGCAAAATCAGTGTCACACAAAAATTTGGAAATAGCATGATGATATATTGATTTATTTATTTAAAATAATATTAATTTATATTGCTCAACTTTGTAAGTTTAGAGTTGTTACAAATATATTTAATATCCGTTTAAGGATAAACTGAAAACATAAAATAGTTTATATCAGTCATTTAAATTAAAGAATGTAATTAATTATTTATATACGATATCTTCAATTCCTGCCAATTTTGGCTGGGCACAAACGCAAATAATGAATATTTTTCCGGGCACTAATTGCTTTGACCAGCTTATGATTATTCATATTTCTGTCACGTCCATCAAGAACAACAATCAATTATCGTAATCACAACAGTTTCAAAACTAAAAGACACTGAAACAATTAGTATCAATCATGTAGGTACCCAGCTACATGGCTACAGCAACACAACTACATTATTAACATATTCCGATTTGGGAACGATAATGCTTGCGTTAATTGTTCACCAGCTAAATTTGGAGAGCGAATTCTCCGGTTCAGAAACCACTCATCGGACTGGCATTCAACTGTTTCCATTCGTTTCGTTTTTGTTTTGCACCATGGGTGTTCTGATAAAATATTAATTTGCCGCCTTGTGCATACGCTTAACAATTTCGCAATTTGGACAACTGAATTTTATGTTTCACACTAATGACTTGTTGGCATTTATGGTGAGTATTTTTTGACTATATAAAGGAATTTTATTGCAATTTGGGATATCTGCTTATTTGGAGAATTTATTCACTGGATTCCTTCATTCAGTCTGATTACATCATTTGGTTTTTTTTTTCTGAAATTTAACGGTGAAAATTGGCCCATTTCAAAAAATTATAGGTGACATTTAAGACTTGATCATTCTGTTGAATAATAATTGATTATACAAAAAATAGTGGATCTCTTCCAAAACATCTTTAAGGGACGAGCTTTGACGAATGGGTAACAGTACTAAATTTGCAAAAATATATCATGTATTGAAATTTGTTCTACGCCATTATTACCTCCTGCTAAAAAGGAGGTATAGGGGTCGTGAAAAATTCATTGTGGGTATTTTAGTCAATAAGTACGTTTACTACCTTTAGAAATCATTTTTACTATTTTCAAGACGATGTCTGTGTGTGCATTCGCGTGGGTGGATGAATGTATGTGCAGAATTTCGTTCAGACGCATTTTCTCAAGTACTACTGAAAAGAGAATTATAATATTTTGCATTTTATTTTTGTACACCTTAAAGAAGAGCCCAGTTGATAATATGAAAATTTACTAACCGGAAGTTGAAACACTATATCAAGTATAGTTATATTCTACAACAAGTAATGGAATGGCACATATTCCACACGAGCAAAAAGTTTGCAGTCCGAGCCGAAGGCGAGGGCTACGATTTGCAAGTGTGGGATATGCCATTCCGTTACATGTTATAGCGTGTAGACGATACTTTCTAAAATTAAAACAAACAGACGTAACCATAGTAACTGAATCAAGATACTTTATATATCGCACTAATATGCGGGTTTGATTCGTCGAATTTATTCCATTGAATGATAGTTGTTCCAAGATAAGTTTTTGTTGTGGAATAAATAGTTTCCAAAACAGTGTTTTAGAAAAGTTTTTATGACGAGTTTTGAAAGAAATTGTGACTATCTACATTTTTCCGTATCTGGTACCACTTAAGAACTATAGTGTAATTTTATCTTGTAGTCCATGATCGTTTGATTCTTGTTTCTGCATAAAATTTACATTATTATTACAGTGACAGTAAGTTGACATCATTCATTTCTTTCATGTTGATTTAGATGTGGTTTACATAAAATTATTAAATTTATTTGTGAGTAGTTTCACATGGCATTAGTAAAATGAGTTGAGCAGGAGATCATGTGTTAGTAATATCAGATTTCTTGGTGGGACTCTCTGCTTTCGCAGATTTTGATACGAAATATTTTATGCGCGTGAAATGCCGTTCTCAGTAATGCTACAGTAATTTTAAGTTTGTTATGATGGTGTCTATGTTATGAAAATGTTTTGTAATACTAACACATGTTGTGCCTAGTGAAAAACAATAGTTATTTACTTTACAAATAGGCAAAGTAAGGAATTACCATTACCCACGAGAGAAATTTTAGCTCACGAAGCCAAAGGCTAAGAGATAATTTTATCGTGTGGGTAATTCCACTTTGCCCACGTGTGAAGTATAACGTTTTATCCAACACTTCTTAATAAATTAAAAATTTATTAAAGAAATATTATTTGACAGTGACATATGCTTTAAATTTTTAAATTAAAATGTCAATCGAAGTAGTTACCAAGGTGTTGTATGTTATTATTATTGTTATAAATAAAAAAAATACTCACTAGTGGCTTTCCTCTAAATTATACCCACTAGTGGATAATCTGTTACTTTGCTTGTTTAAAATCGCCATAGTTATAGAGCATTTATTGAGAGGTGTTGGATAAAATTGTTTTCATGTCAACTGTAAGCTGACTCATAGTGATACAGCCTTTATGATTACAATTTTGTTGATACAACTGACATCTCCCTAATTAGATACATATAATTTCCGCCCCAATGGTAAATTGAAACTGAACGTCATTAATCTAAAACTGATTGGTAACGATATTAATATGTAACCGTGAAACGCGGTTACAGATGCGTTAAACCGCAGCTTCAATGGTAACTATAACGACTAAAGACAGCGAGGCCGACTTGCAGGATCTCCGTGAGGTCCCTGATTGCAAGGTACACCATTCAATACGTCTTAATTAAGTACGTAATGAACATACATCGCTGCTAGTTTTTGCTGGGGTTTAAATTGAGATTTTATACAGTTCTGTACGTGGATATTTTATGAATTGTGTGCTTATTATTGATCTTGAAATGCTTTTAGAAATATGTCAATTTTTGTCATTTAATTTCTGGAACGAAAACGTTTTTCTTGCTGTGTATGATACATTAGACTCTGGAGATTTTTAGAAGAAAATAAGCTCTCCTTAACATACTTCATTTATCATGATTGTACTTTATATAAATTCGCCATCAAGGATTACTCCTACTTGCAAATATGTTTGGTTTTATACGTCTAGGTCGCTAAGAACTGGCTGATTAAATAAAGGTCATTTTTATTTTACAACCATTAAAATTTTGCGATATACATCTTCCTTCAAATTTCACATCGTTATCTAGTAGGCCAATTATTATATTTAAAATTCATATTTTATTGATGTCGTTACAGCATCTGTCTTTGACTTTGATTGGCAAAGACATAAAATAAAATCTTAGGTTGACAATGACAAGCTAAGACATATTACTGTTACACTTATTACATTATCCACCTTGAGTTTGACCATACTAACCAACGTTAGGGTAAATTGTATATATTAATCGAAGGGCATTTTCCAAGGCTGTTGATTCGTAACACACTTATTAAGAGGGAAATTACTATAATCAACCAAATCATCAAAATTATTCACCGGTAAATGAACTATCTATTATTACAGAAGGATACTTGTATACTAGCACTAGACAAAAATTGGCGGATGAAATAATATATTATATACCGATTTCTGCACTAAGTAGATACTCAGACATAGATAAATGGCGCGCTGATATATTTATTCATTTTCTAGATAACTTTGTCAATCTCGTCCTATTATTTTAATCGTCTCTAATATATTGAAACAGAAATAAATATGAAACAACAAAATGAATAGCGAAAAATAAAATAAACCTCTCTTAAAATAATGTAACTAATTTTGAGTCGGTGCCAATCAAATAATTAACAAACGCCGACTTTGCAGTAATTTGTTTTGAAAAAATTGTGCAAAATGGCGTTTCTCATATCAATCATTTTTGATGTGTTACTATGGAAGTTATTATTAAAATAGCTTCAAAATAATATTACTAATCGTGTCATTAATATTACCATTACTAAAAATGATATTCCTATTTAATTACTTACCTAATAAATTAATATAATTTATTTTTTCGTTTATTCTGATTATTGTCACCTTTTTACTTTATCGTTTACTAGTCTATAAAGAACAACTTTATGGCCGCTAAACAATATCATAAATAAGTGAGTGTAATGCAGAATCTTGTTACGGGCTGTTTTTCATAGCAACATACACATTTATTGTGCATATTTCGAAAGACTATTTCGATCCGATACGCACCAATAAATATAATATTTTTTAATTATTTACGATTTAGTATATCATAAACATTGTACAATACTCTACCAGAACCAGAACTTTACATGCTCGCTCGTTAGGTTCCCTGTTCGCCAGTAAAGTTTCAAGTAATGGTCCAGCAATGTAAATTACTATTATTTATCAAAATTTACAATCATTCAAATTTATTGTTAGAGGTACATTGGTGTGGTAACCGTGTTTTATTTTGCCACATGACAACAATTTGCGAAATCAAAATATTTTGAAAGAAAGTAAATACGTGTTGACAGATGCATGTCATCGGCAGATATAATGCAAGCAATATTACATAATTTAATCTTAAATCGCGCGACTAAAAATACACTGTGTTGGCGCCACAAGTCGCAGCTGTTAATTTGTCACAGTCGTAAACATAAATTTTATTTCGGTGCAAACAGTTCTAATAAGGCCAACTGATTATAATCAGCAATCAGCTGACCCGAAGAGACTTTACGTGACCATATTCGGACATGAATCTTATTTTTTCCATCATTTATTTACCGTAATTACTCGCCGAAGTTCTGCTACAGTTACGGAGATAAATAGCCGACATATCCGACAGTGACAACATGAAATTTATCTTGTTCTTAACAGTTTTTTTTTTTTTATTGATTTGCACCATATTTTATAATTTATAGTCAATAAACATAGAGGTAGTTTTTTGTTGAAAGACCGTTAATTTCACTTTCTCGGTGAGATGTGCAGGAGGCAACGACCTGGCCGTTGTGCCTTTGCGGTTCCAGACCTCATCGTCAGCGAGTTGGCGGCGAGTGGGCTGACAGACCGGCAAGGTCGCTACGACTACATCACTACATACATCCTCTACCATGCAGACAGAGGCGTGCATTCTTTCTTTTACTCAACTAACATCTGTAATTCTTAAAGCTAATTCGTACACCAAATCCAGCGACCATCTGAATAAATGTCTTTTAAATCCCCTTATAAATAAATATTCGATGCTGCTACTACACAGACAAAAGCTTTTTCCAATTCTCAATAATTTGGTACCATGAACTGTTTTTGAACAGTTATCAACATTAGCCACAAATGATTATAGATATTTTAAAAATAAGTAGCTATGAAGAAAAAATATCTTGAAAACTTTTCGTCAAAAAAGAATAAAGAACAACCTTGATTCAGAAGACAATAATAAACATTTGTTATTTGTTTGCTGCTCTACCCTGTGTCCAAAATGTTACAGATATAACTGAAAGAATACTGTCAAGAAATAACATCTTAGTATCTTTTGCTCCATCTCAAATTACAACGTATGTTGAAGAGTGCGAATGATATTTTTCCGCTTTTACAAAATTTCATGTGACTGTGAAAAATGTTACATTGGACAGAACGATTACAACAAAAATGACAGAATACAAACGAACCATTCGACTTAATCAACCATATAAATCTGCTGCAACTAGTCATGCCATTGAAATAAATTTTGAAAAAACAGAAATTATAGCAATATTAAAATGTGCCAATGGCAAATTCAAAAGAGAAGCTATGGCAATCTATAATCTAAATACAGTGAATCAGAATGAAGGCTACGAGTTAAACAAGACACTGCTGTCTCTGGTTTAAAAATCATAATTTTTTGTAACTTAAACACAGTTTTCAATTGCTTGTTTTTGTTGTTCAATTGTTTTCCTACGTATAGTAACTCTAATCGTTGATTTTTAATATACATTTTACAAGAAGCTTTTTCATCTTTGTTCAATTTTGAGAAAACCACTTCGCTGTTAAATTCAAATAGTTTTAAATGTATGTAAAATGATGACTCGAAAATTTGATAGAGTGCAGAATAATAATGAGGGATTTTTTTAACCTTCAACATCCTTTTTTATATGTAAATATGAAAAATAGTTTTTACCAGGTAGAACCGTAACCTATCTGTATAAAATTTAGTGTTTAGTGTACGTGAGTGTAAAGAACAATAGCAACGGATCTTTTATTCTTTCTGTAAGAAATGAAGTGTAGGCGTATGACGAAGTAACTGACCATGTACATGTGACGCTGTTGTGAATCACTGCTACCGGAAGACGAAAGATGTTTTGGTTTTTTGTTGTCGTTCAAAGTCATGCGAATAACACTAAACTTAAATTAAGATAGCATCAATATTTTGCTAAGTATAAAACTCTTGTATTTATTTTTGTACTGCCTACAGAAGACAGAATAAAGAATCGATAAAAGAGAAATAAATTCTTGGTACCTGGTAAACAAATAAGATCATCAATGCCGAAATTTAGTATTTAGCAGCCAATTATAAAAATAGCAGTAACTAGACGCCAAAAAAATATTTTTACATGACAAAACGACCTTGCGAATAAGGTGTATCCAGTCTCAATTACTTTAGCAGCAGGTTAAAATTAGTACTGCATGAACCACTTCATTAATATCGCATTATGTTTCTTGCAGGTATACAAATACCACAAATCAATAAATGCTATTGTGAACCACCCTTACTGCGCTGTTTGAGAATGCGAATTTTTCAAGCAATTTTGTGCAATCTACAACCTTGATCTCATCTTGGACACGCATTTCAAAATCGTAGAGTTTTTCTATGTTGATTTTACGATGGAAATTACTTCCGTGTTTCAATTGTTATGCAATCAGAATCAGAATAAACAAAAAATATCATTACGCTATTTTTACGCGGGTGAAGGTTCTTTTTTATTTACATTACAAAAAAACATCTCAATCTATTTTTAATTATAATAAACATGCTTTTAAAATAACGTACTAGATTACTACGTTTCTATATTTAGGAATCTACTTAATTTGCTATTTTAATTACTGATGGCGCATCCACCAAATATTTAAAAAAAATTTTAAAGATTAAAAATGTTTTAATTAGATAGCTGGCATGAACAGAAGAGAGGCAGGGTACATCATTTACCTGCGGAGATCGTCTCTGACAACAAAGAAACAAATGCCGGCAGTATTCTGCGAAACAGTCGACAGTCGTAAGTCGCGACAGCCTACTGTGACTCATAATTAATTCAAAACCACAAAGAACTTATCTTCTACGTCTGGCCTGGATCCTGATGTACATAAATATTGGACAATTATTTTTATTCTTCTATTTTTATATTTAGCGGATGTAATACGTAATTCGTATCCGCGTTTTTATTTTATTACCGTAAAGTCAATGTACTGTAAACAATTAAAAGTAATGATTTTATTTCTAATTTTAAGGATGATTAATTGACTATTCTATTCACCTCGAGACAGAAATTGAATTCAAAGAATCCTAATTAATTAGTATTGTTTATTAAACTGTTCTGACATGAAAAATGTCATGGAGGTCCTTGATAATCAGATGATTTGAAGTATTGGGGAGCGGTTAAAAGATACCTACATACTAATTTAAATTCAATCAACAATAACACGAGATGGATAATTAAAGCAGTAACATTGAAATAACTAAACACGTTTTTAATTTGCAGAATAAAAATACCACTTATCGCAACCAAAAAACAGTGAGTAAAATTACTGTCCTTGGCTTTAAAAATATTAAAATAATAAATCAATATATTATGTGCGATTTAATACAAAGTATGAAGCCTGTTTACTTAAATACATATGGGTAACGTAAGTTGCCTATATACTAAAAGAAAATAAATCTTTGCGACATCTGTGATCAATACAGGGAACTTATAAGTTCTAGAAGTACAAAACCAACAGTAAAATAACATTGTTCGTATCTCAAGATTAGAAATTATAATTATTCTACAACGTAGCAATCATAAACATATGACGCGCTATGAAAACCCGAGATACAAACAACAATAATAAAAAATGAGATGTTATTTATGACATTGTCATTTAAAATTTTCCGTAATTACATGTCTATGTTCCACAAGAAATCAATACACTCAAGTAGGTATAAGACCTCAACTTAATTAAACTAGATACGTAAAAAGCTACAGCCAAATTTAATCATGAATTTTCCATTGTGATGAAATTTGCTTGTATTGTGCAGAAAAAGAAAATGTAACACAACTAACCTTACTGATCGTCTGTCTGGAGATTCCACACGTCGACGTTTCGGTTCACGATCACGATCATGTGAATGAGATCGAGACCTCGATCGCGATCGAGAATGATGACGTCTTCTTGATCGTGGCATCTGCAAAGGGAAAACTTTATATTTAACTCTTCTAATCTTGCGAAATTATTATTTATTAGGTAAAAGCGAATCAAATTGAACAGTCACTTGTCAAACTAAACGATGTCTTCCAGCTTTCAATATTGCAAAATTATTAGAATTAAATGTAGTATTGTTTGAGATTCTAGGCTTTTTCTATTTTTAAAAGTCAAATAAAATTTTTAGAAGATAAAAATATATTACTTACAGTTACGCATTTCGATACTGCGCCTTTTTTTGATAACACTTTCTTTGATTTGCGATTCATGGTAATAAATAAAAAAAAAATAAGTTATAATAACTAAAATGACATAAATTTGAAGTTTTACTACCTAAACAAAGGAATTATGCTTAAAATAAAATGTAAAATACATGAAACTTAAACATCGGCCATCTTGCTTCCTTAAAGCTTACTTGATAAGGATATAAAACCAACGTATGCAACTTCTTTTACCAAAAATTATAAAAGATAATATAGTCCTTATGTCTACTTACCACTGGCTGTCTAAAGTTATTAAATTTATACCGGAAAAAGTTGGCGATATTTAGAACACAATTCCACGTTCTATCTACTGAACCTTGAAGTAACTCACTACGTAACAACAGACCAAACATCGATCCGAACTCGTTGGCGCGATAGTCGTGGTCGTTGCACTTTAATTTGATAAATAGAAAGATCTCGTTCTTGTAATATTATATTTACAAAATGAATTAAACAAACACTTAAACGTATTAAATTGTTTATATTCCACTCTGAATCATGTATTTTCTTCAAATATTCTTCAAAAATCTTCTGGTATTTTATTAGGCTAAAACAAAATTGTTGTGCCACTCTCTATTTTACCGGTAGTAAGTCACTTGTGCTCATGCGCACAGCTTAGCAATCTCATTTGTTAACACATAGGCGCCAATAGGAACCAATACATTTTTATATTATTTCATGAACTCTTCTTGTAAAAAATAAATTTGTGATACCATATATTTGTTTATTTAATCATAGTAACAACAATTTCAAAAAAGTTTCATTATAACAATAAAAAATTATTACTGCTATATATTTATAATTTATTTCTACGCCTACCATGCTAAAAATATGATAATATTTTTCTTTAATCATAATTTAGTATTATTATTTTGAGTAATATCTAATTCAAAATATATAATTAAATACAATTTTTTGTATTTTTAATATTAGTATTTTTCAAAATGCATTCTAGTTGGCTCTGGTGTCAGTATTGACCAATGACCACGAACACAAATTGTCAAACGTCAAAAGCCGATAACAATTCTCTGAAAAATGTTTCGAGTACATTACAGGACGCTTTTATATAGAAATATATATTCAGTGACAATTTAAAACAATAATAACCGTGTGATTCCAGAAATCTAACTTATGTACAGTGCCTTTATATAAAAACTTATAAAACTGAATTAAAAACTAAAAGGCATATGAAAATATACAATCATAATGTTTGGATTCATATTTACTTATATCTACTGGTACTTTCGTCCACTAATAAAGTGGTTTTTGCGACGAACAACCAGACTCTGTGAACTTCAAAGAATTTGCTACGGAGAACCTCCAGGAGCCCCACGTAGTCTAGCAGTGTATTTTTCTTTATCTCATTCTAAATCGCAGTATATCAAGGAATTAATTCAACAATTAAACGAGACAGCGGACAATTTAGCCTATGTGGGAGATAACAAACGAACAATGATCACTCAAGGAGTGATAACAGTGTTACAAGTTAAGAAAATCAAACCTGCAGTTCACCCACAATTTGTACATTCTTTTGGGAGATGTTTAGAACAAATTTGGGGTTACCGGCAACTTATGGTAGAAGTTGAAAATATGAGAACAACATTATACGATTCAGAGAATCCTGAACATGAAGAAAAATTATTAGAATTATGGAGAAGATTAATGCCAGATGATCCTCTCGAATCAAGAGTTACGAAACAATGGCAAGAAATTGGTTTCCAAGGAGATGATCCTAAAACAGATTTTCGCGGGATGGGAATGTTAGGATTAGAAAATCTTCTTTACTTTGCATCCGAATACGAAGGACCTGCACGACATGTTCTCTCTCATTCTTATCATCCGGTTCACGGTTATGCTTTCGCAATAGTTGGAATAAACTTAACAAGTATGGCCTACCACTTACTAAAAGATGGAACAGCTAAAACACATATCTTCAACGCATCGCGAAATCTTCCTACAATACGAACTTTCCATCAGTTGTACTGTTATTTATTCTACGAATTTGACAGATATTGGATAGACTCTAAACCACAAAATATGATGGATTTCTCTATGATTAGAGAAAAATTCGAAAATAATATTCGAGCTTCTCTTGCCAATACCTCAACCGTTTTTAGAGTTAATATCACCGTTGACAATATATGATAATGATAATAGCTCTTCAATTAATAGTTTTAATTGTGATTGTGGAATCTCGTCACTTTTAGTAGCACAGCTTTTTTGAGTTCTCTCTTGTTTCATGTTTGAACAATTGCAATTACAAAAAAACAATTGAATCAACTCAAACAGTTGCTCACGTCACTAATAGTTTGATTGTGCAATCTACTGCACCTAGTAATTTATATTTTTATCTATAAATTGTAAAATTACTCTATTGTAGTTTTATTTATTTTAAACAAATAAATGTTGCTCAAAGATAAAAATTGAACACGTAAATGTTCCATTTTTAAATAATGAATTAATTTGTACATATTTGTTTAATATATTCCAATAGATTTGTACATTATTAATAATTAGTTATTTATTTTAAATACTGACTGAATCTTGCCTATTTAGTAAAACTACAATGAGAAAAAATATTTTAAAATTTAGTATTTATTGCACCATGTTTTTGTATACACAAAAATAAAAGATATATAAAAATACAAATAATATTATTTGGAGTGTGAATATTTTAATAAATGCAACTGTTATGAATGTTTAAGTTTAGTAGAAAATTAAGATCATTTTTGAAATTACTTCTTCTTCTTGGGCTCAGGTTTTGCTGCCTTCATTCTCACTAATAAAGCTATTAAAATTCCAATACCAAAAGTAATGGAAGCTAATTTCCACATCCAAGGATTTTCTCTCAAATAATCAGCAACCATGGTCGTTAAATCATCACTAAAATTATAAAAATAGAATTTTAAATACGTATTATAATAATAAAAAATAAACTTACAATGGAGTTTTTGGCACTGGTACTCTTTCTGGTTTCATATTTTTATACCATTCTTGGGCAAAACCAACGAAAGAATTTACATCGTATTTTTGGATGCTGTACCGGTACATTTTTCCTTGGCGGAACCTAAATTTAACCATAATTAAATATATCTAACTTTATTATGTAATACAAACTTACAAAATGAAAGTTGGAACATCATAAACTTCAAATCTTCGAGCCGTAGCTGCACCAGTCTCACCCTTATTTACTCTAGCAACATTCATACGCGTCTTAAGTTTTGCGCCCACCGCTTCCCAACGAGCTTGTAATCTTTGACAATCTATGCATTCTGTACTGTAACTACAATTACATAATTTGTAAATTTATCTATTTGTACTCCCAAAATATTTGATTACTTACAACATAACAAACCAATCTCCAGTCGTAGCACCGCTTGATGCTTGAGTCAAATGCTCGAAGGTTTCGTCAGATAATTCTTTAACTGTTGGGTCTTTGTTGTCTGTAATCGTATGTAAGATAAGTTCATCGTTAAGAGGACCATCATAAAGCAGAGGCACGCCATGGCGGAAGAATACAAGACAAGGTTCCTTTGTAGGACTGTACAGTCTTACCAGTTGACTATTCATAGCCTTAACAACCCACGCATTTAGTGTATCTACGAGATCTTCTCGCAAATGTATTAACTCGTTTTCGTAATTATCACATATTTCGCAGTCTTTCTTAGCTAAAATTAAGATCCATTCAATATTTGTTAATTTATTTGTATTAAAATACTTACAGAAAAGCACAACAATGTATTTCTCAGTTCGAATTAAATTTAATAGTTCATCATCGTTAACTAACTCTAGCTGTCCGGCAGAAACATTTAACACAGAAGACGCAAGGATAAAAGTTAATAAGTATAAGGAATACATAATTATTTAATTAACTATGTATAATACTAAAATATGTTATTTGCAATGTATATTCTTTTACATTTGCTTGGATTACACGTCCACAGACACCGGAATGACGAAATGACAGATGTTCAAGAGATTAAGGTTATATCAAGATTGCCAATCGTAATGCCACTTTTCAGTGTTGCCACAAGGGCCCTGTCGGTCTATTATGCCGAAGCGGGAGATTCAAAACTCAAAATTTCTATGATATTTTCTTTTTCACTTTCTTAAACCTATCTTCCTTGCAAAATAATGTCTGAAATATAAATTAGAACTACAATATTATTATTGTAAAGGTCATAATAAAGATTTAGATTTTTTTCATGATCGCTGGTCAAGTAGTCAATAGCATCACACAAAGGCATCCAATTTATCATATATCAGATGAGGTCCATTTTTTTGTCATGGTCATTCAAGGCGCGAATTTTAACAATCGTGGGTGTCTCGGCTATGGTCGTATTATTGTGCCGTGCCAATCAATACCGCGTTGCCATAGTAACGTGTGGCAGTGTGCTCGGTTACGGTGGCGGCGGCGGTGGCATCGGCAGTCAGGGGCGCGCGTTGCATCGACGTCGCACGGCGTCCATGCGGTGACACACCGGGCACGGCACGGCGACATGCAGAACGGCGGCGGCTTCGATGCGGGGCCCCGCAAGCGCACCACTTCCACGGTTTCTACCGACACCACCGCCACCGCCACCACCCCTAGCAGTGAGTGCAGCACGCCGGAGAATGGCACGCGGAAGGAGTCAATCCCGGCAGCGGTCGCCGGAAAGCTGCTGCACTGGAGGGACATGCCCCGACACCTGCAGTTCAACCCGTACATTTTTACCGGATACCGGCCCATGCTCTCTATCTGGGGCTGCATACACAGCCTCTTCTATCTGCACAATGAAACTATTAATATTATCACGCATGGTATGTACCCAGCATCTTTTTAAATTTATACCTAACTTACCCCATTTAATTAATACATAACTTACTCATAATTAAAGAACTATGGGTAAAGAATTTCTAAATATATATATATGGTATAAAAGTCTTCAAATTTGCTATTAACTATTATATAAATTAAACTATGACAGTTAAAATCACAGCTGTCAATGTAACTTCAAAAAGATCTGTAAATTGTGTCAAAACTGAGTTAAAACAAAATTGGGGAAACGTCTTTGCTACTTTATTTTTTAGGGAAATGGCGTGATCTTTTTATGTCATGTATTTTTAAAAAAATCGCACGTGTACATTTACTATTTTTATATCTTTGGCATTGGTGTCAGTATCGTATTTAAATTGCAAAGTTCAGATTTATTAATATCTTTTCATTCAATGATATAACACATCATCATTATCTTATCGGTAAATTTGCCTGCGTGTGAGAATTATGAAATTTTTTCCTAGTACAGCTTAAATCGTTTTCTGGGTATTATGTTTAATTTTACCCATTAATAATAAATCTTCTTATACATGGAGTAATTATTTTATCTGTCGTAAATTACAGGTAAATTATTTTATGAAATATGAGTCTCATATATTATCCATAAAAACGTGTATATCAACATATAACCTTTGTTTTATCAATTAAACTTGAATTGAATTCATTAAAACTAGTATAAGTAATTACTGGCGACTCCACCATTTTTCGTCCACTAATTTTAATTTCATAATCTAGAACTTAATGACCCGACTAATCTTTTCAACACATTTTGCTTTTACAATTTAAAATCGTGCTTCGTTGTTCAGCACCCAAAATGCCAAAATAATAATAAAAAATAAGTCCAAAGAAAAACTTACTTTTATTTTTTCGGTACTTGTAAATGAAATCAGCAAATTTTTTAAAGATGCAAAGATGTTTAAAATCGCAATAGTTAGTGAACTTTCGTTTTCTTTGTACTGTCATGGCTGTTGTCATTTTTAGCCAAATGCTTGCAAAATAAAATGCAACAAGGTTCACGGAAGAGACAGAATACAGAGCAGTAACGGTAATGTAAATGGCATTGATCCAGTTGGCTTCAGTCCAAACAATTCGTTTGTATCTCTGCCCTGGCTCTACCAACACATTATTCGACCAGATGCAAAGATCATTGCATTCAAATTTCTTTTAAATGCAACATAAAATATAAACAGTTCAATGACATTTTAAATACATCGTTTAACACTTCATTTACTTTGTGAATTACATAAATTGTGATTTAAAGAGTTGTTTTACTGCGAAAATATTGAAGTTTATAACGGAGTTTTATTAAATTAGAGTGCATCAAAAGTTCCCGGTACGGTAATTCAATATTTTTAACGAGATTTCCTTTGTTAGCATTTATTTTACACGAAGCCATATTTTTAGAAATACCGTCCTACAGACATTAAAATAAACAAAACTAAACTCAAACAAGACTGAATTATTTATATGATTGTTATTTCTAAATTTAAAATTCTATTTATATTTCATTCTATGTTTATTTTCCACATTCACTGTTGGTAATTACTCTTCCTTTACTTTACAAGAAACTTTATTTAATCAACCTTGTGGAACCTTGTGGAACATGAAAATAAGAACAAATATTAAATATCTCGAGTTTTACTGCAAATAAAATCATCTGCAACATAAACCTGTGATTTTATTATCACCAAAGCTGTAATAAAGTTGAAAATTTACCATTTTCTTTTGTGTGTGAACATCAACTTCCGCATGGCACGTTGACGTCACTGATTACAGCTCTCTGTTCTTTTTGGAATAATTACCACCATGTTAATTACTTGCTACGGCAACCAATTTGTTTTTAATTAATTTTCGATACTGATTTTATTAAAACTGTCACTTGGGAATAGGCATGCTGGACGCTGCTAAATAAGTGTAGTGAATTTATTTAGAAGCAAATAGTTGATTGTGGTTTTCAAATTGAAAAGGTGAAACGTTTGCATGTTTTAGTATAAATGCAATACAAAATATATATATTGATAATCATACACATATTGGAATTGTAATTTTCCTTTTATGTACATTATGGATATTAATACACTGTATCATAATAACTATAAAAGATAAGATTTATTAACAACCTTTGTTAGAAAACATCATCAATCTTCTAATTCTGAATATAGAGCATTAAAGTTGAACTATTGTTACACAAAAATCGTTAATCAAAAATAAAACTAAAAGTATTAGTGCATAAAAATAGCTTTGCGAATCAGTACCATCGCCTTTAAAACTAAACGCTCGTAAAATTGTTTATAAAATAATTTTCAATTCTGTCGCCTCTAAATTCATTACAATTGACGATTTGGAATTATTTGAATTAATCAGATTTATTACACATTCCATGCATTTTCGGAATCCCAGAATAATTTTTATGGATTCCAAGGGAATGCAAAATGTCAGTAATTACACTAATTAATTAAATTCGTAAATAAATTAAATTAATTAAATCGGATTATAGCTCGGTTTATAACTGCGGAATATGAGATGCATTTGACTTTATACTGTGATTCCTCCTCCACTTACACTCTGCGGGGTGGCGAGTTGACGGCTGGTAACCCAAAATGAGCAAATAGCGTGGTGATACTAGCCCAACCCCAAATGTAATCCTACCAACAGAAAAATATACTATAATCAAATATATATTTTTTCTACTCCTGTATAAATATATCTCCATTATTTCAATGTTTTCGATGAATATACGATAGTGAATTATGATTCATAATTTACATTTCTCGATTAATCACAAAGCATAATTCACGGTAATTTTAAAGACGTGATCTGGATCACCTAGCAACGGCCGTCTAACAGCTGACATGTAGTCGGATGTTATTGTGTATTTTTATGTTGGCATTTTTCAACGTAAGTGTTTAACAAATTTCGATCATTTTCAAAAGTGATTTCCGAATTTACAGGAGTAGAAAAAGCATAGTATTATATTCGGGATTATGGTCATTATCATTATTCACGAAGATGGAATTTGCGTAACAAGCCGTAGGCGAGTGATGCAAAACATTCGAATATCATAATCCCTCATATAATAATATAATATTTATTTCACGCTGTTATTGTCACTATATTAAATTATTACGTCATCTATGTAAAAAAAAGATTTACGGTCTTAATGGAATCCCAATACTTTTTCATAAATCTGCATCCAAAGCTCGTTTACGGATCACAATGAAATAATTTTTCAGAGACATTATTTAAAATAAAATAAAACTAATTGGATTTTTTAGTATTAATAAAAATTTTGACTAAATTCCGAAGAATCTTTTCTTTTATACATTTCATAGTCGATCAACGTTCCTATCAACTAACTATATATTAATTGTAATATTGAATATGTAATATTATTCAATTATTTGGTGACTAGATTTTTACGTAAATAAAAATATAATTGTTTTTCTTCAAACGTCATAAAAGTACGTTTTTATGTATTTGTATTCAACAAGCAGAAGTTCAATATTGTCGCCGCCGGCGTAAAAGTGTTTCCTTGGCAACACATTTACGCCGGCGGCGGACAGAGTAAAATATCATGGAAAATAGTAAGGTTGTAATTCTATAATATGACAGTTAAGAATAAAACAAATAAACAAAATAACATATTATGTGGCAACTAGAAATACTGGATACGGTAGAATATTTGTTGAAGTTTTGAACATCTTTTAATGTTTTAATGTGTATTTTCTGTTTGAAGAAAAACTAGCATGTGTTATTCGGAGTAAATGTGACTTTGTATGCTTCGCATGTAATTGTCCGACTCGCTTCGCTCGTCGTTCAAACTTACATGCTCAGCACCCAAAGTATTTACTCCTAATAACACAATATACTATTATTTGACGCAAGTTAATTATTATAATGAGAAATTTCTTAATAAATATTATATTTAGAGTCAATACACTGACTGACAGTGGCTTATGTACTAATTTAGAGGAATATAGCGACAATAACAGTGTAAAAATAATTAATTATATTTGATTATAGCATATTTTTCAGGTAGTACGAAATATGAATAGATTTGAGGTTAGGCTCGTATATTTATTTATTTTAATTATACCCGAGAATCACTTAAAGATATTCACGGAAAAAGCAAAATTAAATTTATGGAAAAAAATATATTTTCATATCTTTTAAAAACTTAGTGCTTAGTGGGAGCTACAAGTCCTGTATATTTAAATTTAGGAACTAATGTAGAAATAACAACTGCGAATGAAGCGAGCACTGGCAGAAATGCCACTCATATTTAGTTTAGGTTTTAGTTAAAAGTTAGACATGTATAAATTTCATTTCAATTTTGTTTCTATATAAATCCCCGAAAATATTAATATGTGTCTAAAGGTTTGAAAAGCGCTGCCGCGCAAATCTATATTCCGCAAACAATAGTCATCGGCGCGGAAGCTCCACTATTCCTGCTGAATGCCTCCGTCGGAAGCCGACTACCGACGCCACCGTCACCGACGACGAGTGAAATGAAATCCGCTGACATAATTCCAGCGGCGTCACGGCGGCAAAAGGTCAAGGTACGGCATCAGCGTCACGTGACCGCTGCAGCGCTGGCCTTCACGCGCGTCGTGCCGTCTTGCCGGTCGATTTGACCCAGCAATCTAACCCCCAGCTGGTATCGCTTCGGCTGCCAAAATTAGCCAGCGACAGCGATCCCACAATAGTGCGATAGTTGCACCAGGCAATCATGATATTGATTTGTTAAGAAACTAACTGTAATTGTGTGTCTTGTTTTTTACCTTAGTTAACTTTGAACAGTTAACAGTTGAAGATTATTTTTGGGTAGAAAGTGTACCAATTACCAAATAATTATATCTAAGAACAAGCAAAGCATATAATTTCATTCAGGTTTTCATAGTTTCGCGATAATGTCTGTGTGTGTGTCTGACTATCTGTCAGTTTGTCTGTCTGTCAGTCTATCTGTCTGTGGGTGTGGATCTGAAAAATAAATAGTATCCTCTTGGAAAGAGCTGATTAGTTTTTTATGATATTCCAATAACCGGAAGTGGTAGTTCACTTGAAGCCCTATTAAGTTTTTTTTTTAAATCTCGGTAAATGACAATTTTTGTTTTAGAATAATGTTTGAAATATTATTTTCTACATTTTTCTCTTACTGTCGCCATTTACGAATTATAACACGTTAAAGTAAAAATATATTTTGACATTTTCGTTTAAATCTGCTAACTGGAAGAAATATAGGAAGAATTAAAAACGGTCTAGCAGTCAATTATTTATTTAAAAACTATGCTGACTTTTCGACAGCTATAGCTGTCACCACCAGGGTTAAGTTAGGGTTGAAAAATAGTATATTCTACAACAAGTAATGGAATGGCACATATTCCACACGAGCAAAAAGTTTGTAGTACGGTTTGCGAGTGTGGGATATGCCATTTCGTAATCTGTTGTAGACTATACTTTTTATAACCAAGATTTTGGAAATTATACAAAAAATACAAATACAAAACTATTGAAAACGTCAAACTCAAATAAATAAAATTAAAATAAACAGATGTAACAATAGTAACTGAATCAAAATACTTCATAATAATAATAATAATAACACAGCTCTGCAGGCCTTAAAGACCCATGGCTTTTTTACATATTTCTCTCCATTCTTCTCTATTTACAGCCTTTATTTCCCAGTTTTTTCTTATATCTAGTCTATCCAAGTCTTTAAATTAATTACTAAAATACTTCATATATCGCGCTAATTCGTCGAATTTATTCCATGCAATGATATTTATTTCAATACAATTTTTAGTTGAAGAATGCATAGTTTCCAAAACAATGAAATATGAAAATATTTTCAAGTCGGCATATTTTTTAAATAAATAATTGACTGCTGATTTGTTTTTTATGCTTCCCATAATATTATTTTTGAGTAGAAAGTAAACTAAGATTCTTAAGCTATCTATATCTATTTTTTTAAACAATTGTTACACTTTTTGCTATTGTGAACCTAGACATAAATAAAAAAGTCAGGATACAAAAGGAAGAAAAATATAACGTCAGAAAAGTTGAAACAATTGGATCAAAGTGAGATGTGCGATTTATAACAAAACGTAGTATGCCAGCGTTGAAGCATCTGTATTATTCCAACTTCAGTCTTTATTATCCAAAATGTATTTTGTTTTTACTGTTCACAGCATAACTTTGGCATAGAGCTTATTTTTAATGAATCATATCTTATGGGAATATTTGTGTTATGATTATAATTATTTTCTCTACGTTTGTAATAAAAATAAAATAAGTAAATATATCATCACGCCTTTTACCCATTTTGGGTGTGACACTCACCTTAAAACAGATCTCGACAATATTATATATTTTAACGCGTGAAGTGCGGTTACCAGCCGTCAAATCACGTCCTTTACAGATGGTATTAGTGGTGGAGCCACAGAGATAATTTTAAGTGGTGAAAATTTTCAAAATTTAATTTAACCACGAAGCTATTTAACCCATTCTAGGTTTGTATTTAGGAAAATTCATAATAATCTCTTGCACGATAAATATTTTCAAGTCTGAATCGATTTGTATTTTATAGCAGTCGTTACAATGTTAGGATTACAGAGTTTCGACAATAATGACCAGTATAACATGCTTGAATAATTAATGTCTTATGTTCCGAGTGAGTGGTGTTAAAATAAGGACGATCTTATGAATAACTTATGTCTTTCGTGACCGCCATCAGAAGGTAAGATCGTTTATATTTCATAATGATTGGACTCATGAGTGACATTAAATATAAATATAGATTAAAAATTTACCTTTGTATTACTTAGGGCGTGTCTTGCTTTAATTAGGCTTTATTGCAGTTTAATTCACTTACATCTTACATTGTCGACATTTTTAAATAAAATAATCGACATTAATCTGTAGATTAGTCGAGAAAACTTGTTCTTGACCTTTAGCGTGGTTTACACGTCGAATAACTTATTCTTCTATCTCGTGAACTTCCCTACAATTTCAAAGGAAACGTTGATTTCCTTTTTAAATTTTTAAGAATGTAGCACATTTTTATTCATTCAGTCTTCGCTGTTATTTACTTTTTGCTTAATATTAATAAATATCTGGGTGTAGCAATTCTGTAATTGCAGAACTCAGTAAATTTGACTGTCATATTAATAAAGAGAATAGTTTATAATAAACATGCCTCCCTTTTTGGTGAGTCATGTTCGTATCAGATTCGTCATAGGGGTATTTTTGCAACGAGGGTAGATTTTCAATTCACGCAACTTTTACTCCCTTATCAAAGAGAGTTTTTGAAATGAATGCGATATTTTTACTTCTAAATATTGTAAAATACACGCTTAGTAAATATACCGTAGGAAGGATGAAATGAATTTTCAATATTTAAATAGAAAATACGGAGTTGGAAATATGCATAGTATTTATCATTCGATATGCGTCAATAAAGTTTGCAGAGATATTAAATTCCGTTTTCAAAGCCGTTAAAAATACATGAAAATATTCTCTACGCATTTAGCGAAATATGGAATAAGCTTCTATGGATTTTACGTTTAAAATAACTCAACTTGATTGTTTACATACTACTATATAAGCTGTCTACTACACAGACCTACATTCTATAGGTACATTACTATTATTTCATTAGAACATACACGCAATAAACCGCATTTATTTTGTCATGGATTACTAAATTATTTATATAGAAAATAGCACAATTTATGTATTAGGAGATATTTCAAATCTGTTTAATTTCTCTAATTACTAAAGGTTAATTCGACAGTATGATTAAATTGAATTAGTCTAAAATTAGCTGTTGTTTTAATGTATACTCATTTCTCATCGTTAAACTTCATTTAACTATTGCATTCAACGGTCATTTATAATCTATAATTAAATATAATACACAAGTATATTGTTGGACATGAAAACGATCTGATCAATTTTCATGAAATATAGAAGATAATTCTATTTTAGTCCATCGTAAATTGTAGGCTATTAATTTTAGTCTACCATTTTGAATTAAAATAGTAGCGACTTGACAACTTAACATAAAAATTACTGCATTCGAGTAGTTTGTACTTACACTTTACACTACATGTTTGACATTATAGATAAGAAAAAATGTTATCAAATATCACTTAAAATTTTATTGCATTTCTAAATAAATTAGATCCTTATAAACCCATTGCCGCAAAGCGTATCGTCATATCTCTTATATTTTTTGAGATATTAATATTTTTGAAGTTTTTCGAAACTCAACTTTGAGGTGTTGTATCTCAAAAACTATGCAAGATATGAAAAAATTCTCTTCATTTTTGTATTTTTCTTGCATTTTTCTATAAATAAGCAAATTTCGAAAATTTTGAAAAATTTGGATTTTTTTCCCAAAATTTAGATCGGCGATAACTCGACAAATATTGAAGATATAGACTTGCAGTGTTGACCAATCGATTCAGCTCGTCGAAATACATAAGTATACCAAGTTTCTCTTAAATCGGTCAAAAGAAAGCATTGTTACAGCAAAATGTCTGAAAACGACAAATATCGGCCCGAACGTCAAGGGGTACCCCTTGAAGTTTGGCCCGATTTTGGCCATTTTTAGACTTTTTGCTCTAACTTTGCGACCCGCAGTCCGATTATTGGGAAATTATGCTCTTTTATGTATTTCCACGAGCTGAATTCAACAGTGTATGTTTCGGATCTATATCTTTTATATTTTTCGAGAAATTTCCAATCCAAATTTTGAAAAAAAAATCAAAAATTTCAAAATTTTCAAAATTTGATATTTTGTTATAAAAAGCACGAAGAACACAAAACTGAAGTCATTTGTTTCATATTTTGTATAGTTTTTGAATAACAGTCTTTCAAAAATCAATTTTTAAAAATATGAAAAATCGCTGTAAATCGAAAAACATGCAAGATATAAACATGCGATCAAAAGCATTATGGTTTTTGGCATCCAACTGATATAGAAAAACAATAAACACAATGTCGAAAATTTGAAAAATTTAAGAAAAATTCATATCTACTTTTCCTAAATAAAGTCTACATGTGAGAAATCAAAAATTATTAAAACATGTCTTATTTTCAGCGGTTCCGATAGTGTATATCCTTGTAACAGTACCTGGTTTGATGCCATGGTCGGATCCGGAATTCCGGTTTCTGTCCTGGTGCCACCTTCTGGGAAGTGTGAGTCCCTGGATCGGCAGCTTCCTCTACCACCTCTTCATGAACCTGGAATTAGGAGAAAGAGTTTATTATCGGCTACTGCAGCTCGATATGCTGGGAATTTGGATTAGCCAAAGTTTCGGTAAGAAAACGAAAGTTTTGTTTGTGGACCTGTCAGCATCACTGTAACAAGGAAACTTGAAAAGATGTAGAGTTTGGGATCCAGAAAAGTTCTTTTACATAGAATTAGGTAATTTCTTTTACGGTTTGAGAATCAGAAACTCAATTCCAAAGGCAACATTCACGGTCAATGAAAAAACAAATGAGTAATATACTTTAATTAATGATGAAACAGAATACTGAAAATTAAAACAGAACTTAATGATAAGTAAACGCCAGACAACAGCGATGGTAGAATTATGTGATAAAACAACTTATTTGCTTGTGAACTGTATTCGTACTTATTCAGTATCATATTGTCGATAAACATAATAATGGTTACAGCGTTCTTCTGCGTTCTCTCCATTTCAAGTACTTGTTATATGAGTAGCCTCTTAAATGTTGAATATTCTTGAATTTTCATCTTGACTCTTTGCTCAGACATCCCTCTAGAAAGTTATCTGTAAAGTCTAAAGTTCACATCATTTATATCTTGATGTTACAGTCTATCAAACTCGGATTAATTTGTCAGTATAAATCAAGAAAAATATTTGTAATAAGTGAATGTGAAAGCATATCCATGTAATTGTATTGATTTCTCATCAGAAGATTTTTCAGGCTAAGTTGTTTTTCTTATTGAAAGAATTTATTGATGTAGCAGCTTGCCAGAATACATATACTTTTATTTTTCATGTTTCTTTCGCAGTGCCAATATAGACTAGTTTTTACGACTCTCAGTAAACTTCACTTTAAAAGAAAGTAAATTCATTTTCTATTTGTGCTTTTCTGTGATTGATTTTCTTACAGGAAAATATTAAAGATGATTGTGTTTGTCCATCAGGTGCTATGCCGATGGTAACAGCAACTGTATATTGTTTACCAACACTCTTACGATGGGCCTGTATTATGTCGTACTGTGTTCTCAGTTTATGGGGCCTTTATAAGGTATGTATTAAATATATTTCATAATTGAAACTATTGAACAGTGTTTAGGAGTATGCTTGTAATTTTGTGGTGTGTTTCGAAGGCGATGACGGCATGGTCACCATGGGAACGGCGGCTCTGTTTCCTGCTACCTTTCTCAATGAGGATGCTCCTTTGTGGTCTCCGAATGTCTAGACTAGGAGGAGGTGATCCTGCGTCACTCACACATGTCTTCCTTCAGGTGAGAAACTTTCTCAATAATCCTCACATCACGTCTTAGTCATTACGAAATGACTCGGCGAAGATGGATCGCGTGTGTTGCGTGCCGAAACGATATATAAAAAGAAATTTGATGAAGATCACGAACACGGTAACGTGTAATCGGGGCAGTTGTTACGTCAGTTTTTGCTTGCTTCGAAATCGTTTAAAGAGGAAAGTTCGATTAAATATTTTAATTCCAATTTAGATTTCTGATAAATATTTCAACTTTCAACAAGAATCGTACTAACAAAAGTTTCGTTTATTTTCATCTTGAATATTAAATCAACCATTCCCACAAACAGAATCGCGAAGAAATGTCAAGGAGAAGAAAACATCTTGACGCAAAATCTTTACCAAAAATCTAATTTGTTCTCCGTTTTTATACTGCTTGGTATTAAAATGTTTTTTGTTTTACTACGAAACACGATTACATGTTTTCAAATCATTATTTGTAGGTATTAAAGAAGATGAATTTCAGCAGAGAAATAATTTTTTGTCACATCAGTGAACTTGGATCCAATTCATAATTACAATTTTGTTGTTTAATTAGAAAAAATATTGTATGAAACACGTAAGACGAAACTGGGTGGTTACTTAACTTTTGCCCTTGCAAAACTATCTAGTTTTGCATGAGTTAAATAACCTATCGGGCCTTTTAGTAACCATTAGCAAGACAACAACTTTGTTAATAAATTGGGCCAATTGTTTCCTTTCTTATTACATTAACAGCTATTAAATATTTCTATTTAAATATCGATAAATATGTTTTTCTGAAACCAGAGCAAAAGTACTATTTTAGCGCCTGAAAGCGAAGCAAAACTAGTATTTCCCTGACTAGTCCAGAAATGTTATAGACATTCTGTTATATTTTTAGAAACGTAGTCACGAAAACGAAAACGAAAACTAGATACATATAGTAAATCAAATTTAATTTTTAAATTTCAAATTAATTGTTAATATTATCAATGGTTTCAGAAAAAAAATAGCTCGTCAGTAAAATGCCTGTACTTGACAATGTGCCTCGTATTTCAATATGGCTCCTCGACAGTAATGTATCATTTTTTTGACTATGTAAATAACTATTATTGGTACTACCTGCTGCATGTTCTTTGCAATTAAACTAGACCACCAGAAATTAATTCTTTTTTCCCGTATTAGGGATTTGTAAATGTTAATTCATTCGTCCCCCAGGACGCAGTGTCAGTGATAGGCGCCGCAATCGGAGCCCTCCACATCCCGGAGAAGTGGTTCCCGGGCACGGTGGACATGTACCTGAACTCGCACAACATCATGCATGTGCTGGTGGTAGCGGCGGTCTACTCCATGCACCACGCCACTGTACGCGACTTCGCGTGGATGGCTAACGTCAAGTGCCGCTCCGTGGAGACGCTCGCCACCGCCGCCGCTGCTGGTCTCTGACGGCTGGACCAGCTCCAGGTGATTCCTTTTTGAACTGTTGTACCGACAAGTGCGGTATTTCGTTATGAGGAGTTATTTATTGGGTTTTACCGTGCGAAAATGTGACGGCAGAGTCGAAATCATTTTATTTTTACGGTTCTCCGATTTCACATTGTAAGTAAATTCTTTGGAGCTGTAGAGTAAGCAAAATCCAATGTGTGTTTTCAAAAATCTTCTCTCTTGGCACTTGAATAAATAGGTATTAAATGAATAACATTTTCTTCGCGTCTTTATAAAAGGAGAAAGTTTTAATTCAACGTCGTAATTAATTTGGATGGAGAAAATTTTTGAAAGCATGTTTTGAAACTTTTGCTCATCTATAAGTTTAGCTGGAGAATGCATATCATCCTGTGAACATTAAGTGTTCCTAATTTATAATTTACATACTTCGAAAAATATTTCAATATTCAAGAACAAAACTACTTGACTTTTGTGATGTAAAGTGTTAAAGAAATGTACAGTTGATAAAAATGTTAGTTTTGCCTGTTTTATTGTCTCGTCTTCATATCTTAAACAAAAAGATTTTAAAATGGGCTGTCATCAATTAATGTACAAGAATCTGATTTGTAAGATCTGTTTTTGTCGTCATATTTTCGCGATAAATGTTGATTTATATATTAGGAACTAATTTAATTCTACCAGCAAATATGTGGTTTTGAAAATACAACAAGTGTTTTAAATTTTGTTGTATTTTTAGTAGTTAAATAGAACTGTAAATTTTACAAGTGTAGCGAGTTCTACATTTTCTGAAAAACTAGTTAACTTACATTCCCTAGCGTATCTTCCTATGGTTTCAATAAGTAAAGTTGAAGTAAATCTTTTCCAAAAATATTCTATTTCGTGATACCACTGTCAATATAAATAAAACACATTTACAAATATTGTATATTCTAAATAATAGATCGCGGCAAATTAAGATTTGTTAACAATGAAAAACACTTGAAAGCTATTACAATTTAATATAAGCTATTCCAAATTTAGAATAAGATATTCTTCTGAAAGTTGACTTAATTTTTAAACTAAAAATTGTTCTTCCTTTTTATTTTACACTAACAGAACGCATAAAACAGTCTTCTTAATTTTAAATGAAAGCTAATAACAAATTATAACTTGGAAAAGTTTTCAATAACAAAACAGTGCATATCCTATTGTCTATTGAAAATTTTAATATAAAAGTGGCGGAATAAATGCTACTATTTTTAAAAATCATACCTGTTCGATTTTTATTGCATAATTTTTAACTAAACTGCGGACCAGTTATACTTAAATCAGGAATCAGGCTTTTTACTTTTTCAAATACAATACCAATGTTAACTGTACTTTAAGATGAAAGTTAATATTGGAAACTTTTGTGCGATTGAAGTCAATATATTGGAACAGTAAGTAATGAACTTTTAAGAACCCCTCACAAAAGCAATAAGCGAAAATAATAATTGTATAATTATAATTGTTGTACATAAAGACAAACGGTGCTGCAGTACAATATGGCCTGACTTTTTATAAAAAAAATTGATGTCTTGATGTATTATTACCATTATTAATTGTGCTGTGACCCTTTTATGGTTTCCCAACAAATACACGAACGTTGAAATTTAATATTACATAGAGGACAAGGCAAATAATATGAACATTCATACCTAAATTACTCCACTTACTGTTTACGGCTATAATCAAGCCTCCTGTTATCATTTTCTGATATCATCTTTATAGTTATTTATTTTTGATTTCCTTATTGTAACCTACATTTACAATAACCATAAGCAATGAAATAACTAAATTAAATCTCAGGTCAACTATTGATTTTGTATCAATAATTCTTTTGATCTCATTTTACTAAAAAAACTGTAACAGCGTTCGTAATTTAACAACCAGCAATCATGACCAAAATAGTCGCTATTAAATAATTTTTACTTTAATTTTTGTCTGAACGATCTATAATGTAAATTTATACGACACAGTATTAATATAAAGTAATGTATGTTTGTACATATTTATTCATGAATATAAGAACTGTATTTACCGAGAAACTAATTGCCTAACAGCTCTGTAAACACAGGTACAAATATATGATTACAAGTTATGTAACAATCATTTGAATGAAAATTATTTTATTGATTGATTAAGTAAATACATTTAAATAATTTGTAAGCAGTGGCATAATTGGGAATTAATTGATTGGTGCCTGCTTCCAAAAATTGTAAAAATGCGCCATTGATATAATGTATTTGATTGCTTTTGCTTATTTTTTTAAGTAAAATATACAGTAATCATAAATTAAGCACAGGAAATTTGAAATGTTGTACAATATGTATTATTCGAGGCCGAATATGATGTAAAATAAAACAATATAACGCTGTCTTTGTAGAATTTTTGTAAATGCTGGTTGTATATTGTTTTATTAATAAATTTCGGCTGTTATCTAATTTGATATTATTGTTTGTTGCTTCCATAACTTGTTCTGAAATTCAAACGTTGTACATTCCACTTTAAGAATAGCGAAATAAAAAATAATAACAATGTATTTTAATCCCAATTACCTAACTTCTTAGAACTGCGCAATACGCAAATCAATATATAATATATGAGTTTAACGTAAATATTCAAGGAATAATAATCAAATCATTTATTTTATTATTTATTATTATAACAAAATATACATAAATGCATATGCATATAGGAACCCAAAATCCTATAATTAAGAGACCAAATATTTTAAATAAAATTGTAAATTGATACTAAATACTACCAGCGTATTAGCAACTACTATTAAACAAAGTTTTACTATAAATTCTACAATAAGTAGTACCTTAAAAATAAATAAATCAAAATAAAAAAAAATACTAGTGCATTTAGAAAGAAATATTTAATATTTCCCAAAAATATAGAATACGGCCCATTTTCGTCGTTATTTATTCACAAAATAAAATCCTCACTACAGTGACTAGCTTGTACATGAAGGTTTTAAAAATACATGCTTTTTTCTCCATAACATTTTTCCAAAAATAATTTATTTACTGGAGCGGAGTATCCGACTCCAAACTGTAACTCTTCACTCTTGAAAACCAAAGAGGCGGAAATTTGGTTCCTACAAGATCAAATCTAGATGTACTTTCTGTCCCGTTACGATTTCGGGTGAAAACCGAATAACCAAGCCACGAAAGTTGAACATGTTTCCTCTTATGATGATTCTGAATTTGCAACTCCTGCAAATTAGATAGTTTTTCAATACTGTCGGAAATTAAAATTGTTTACTAACCAGTTGGAAAGATTGTTCCGAAAGGTCAGGAGTTTCCTTCCTCTTTCCTCTCAACCGGTAATTCAATGCAGAACTTTTAATTTCTTGTCTTTGTACCAAAAGAGTTACTGTGTTATCCCGCAATCTGTAGTGCCCCATTAAAATACCGGCATTTCTCGGGTTCCGGTAACGTAAATGTCCAACACTTTGGACAGGTTCTTCGGGGGATGTTAACATTAGTACTTTACCTTCCGGGAAGAATCTATATAAACTATTAATCAGTAATAGTTAAAAATATTCGATAAAAATTCTTGCCTTAAGTATCGGTAATATTCAACCAAATGCCATGGCCGGTAAAACTGATCTTGGAAACTATTTTCCCCATGTCTGAAGTAAGTTGTTTTGCTTATGTAACAACCGTTAAAGTGTAATCGAGGTCTGGAAATAAACATTTCTCTCCAAGATAAATATGGATCTGGTTTTGTTCCACAGTTCACTCCCCACACTCTAAAATAATTTTACAAGTAGGTTGGATTCTTTTAATTATTGTTAATTACAAAATATTACTTAGCACAAGATAGACGCCATATTTCACTATCGCGACTACAAATATAAAATCCTCTACAAACTCTGGAACACATCTCCAGAGATCGCATATCCAAATCGGATGAAACCACCCAACGTAAGACGTATAAAATTATTTCCATAGGAAGTGACGATATATGTGTGTTCTACAATGAAATTATATTTTAAAATTGTTTTAATAGACCAGATTAGTGACTTACTTTCTGTTCATATTCGGTCAAACATACACACTGATTCTTTCCAATTTTACGTTGGAAACGACTGTACAAATCGGTATCGCATGAAATATCATCATCCTCAGATTCCAAGTGCTCCGAGTAATTAATTGATTCATTGTATCCTTAAATGTAGTTTGAAATTATTTCACTTCAACCATAACGATTTTGCTACATACCATCGTTAGAGCCGACAGTGTCATGTCTCATTCTAGGTTTAGTTTTCGATGATTCGTATAACCTGAACTCTATGTCAGGTACAAGTTGTACAGCACGTTTGTAAAATTGAATTGCCTCATACAGTTTACCGGTGCGTTCATGTTCCACGCCTTTTAAAAACTGGGCCTTGGCCTAAGCAAAGTTTGAATTTATCTACCTGTTATACAGTATTGCACAATTTGACTTAATCCTTACTCTTGTTTCAATGTCGGCATTTTTCTCCTCCTTCCACTCATCGTTTTTATTTTTTGTTCCACTGGTAATTTTGTGTGCAGGCGAAATTTGTAATTCCCGTTGCCATTGCTGTCGAAAACTTTCCAACACATCATTGACATTGTTTGGATTCTGGAGTTTGTAAATAAGTAAATATTGTGAAATATAATGATTTTATAAGTTTAATACCAAGTCTGAAATAGACGAAGAAGATTCCTCTTGGTCTTCGCCATCAGAAGAATCCCCAGCAGCTCCACTGGCTCCACCACTATTTCCAGCATTGCCTTGGTCACAGGACTAACCATTTTTCAAAATTAATGCCAACGACCTTTTTTTCATTTTGAGATACATTATATAACTTTAATGATTATTATTTAATTGATATGTAGTTAAACAACAAAGTTAATCAACAAAGAGTTGCAATATTGTTGTTATGTAAACTTATTTATCATTTGCGTCATTATTTTGATACAACATAATATCTGTTATTATACAGAAAGAAACTACAAAAATTATAATTTTCGAATAACCTACCATAGTCAAATATGTTTTACGATGAATTTATGTTCAACGGTGTAATTCACGGTCAGAAAAGCGAAATATATTTTGGAAATTACTTGTACATATGACAAATAAACCAGCTGCCATCTTCAACTGTGGCTTTTGCTTATGGTGATTTTCGTTCTTGCATTGGATGTTGTATTTTTATCATTGTTTATATTGTATTAACAAATATATATTATCATTGCACCAATCCCACAAAAGTCGGTAATATTTAAAATATTAATTGGAAAATGGCTTATGATATAATTTTTAATATTTTTAAATTAACCGCTCCATCGCAACAGGAAGGTGAACCAGCACTGCAGATTGCAGTGCTGTTGTCGGAAATAAGAAGAAACATCCTTCTTTCATAAACTGTCGTGCGGTTGCGGGCACGTGGAAAATTTTGTATTTTCTATTTATTTGTTAGCATAAGCAGGTAGGCTTCTAATTTTATTAAACACTTCTACAAAATAGTGAATTTAACAATCCATTTCTAATTTTTTTCAAATTCGTTAGTTAATTGTTTCATAGGGCATGTGTACATTTTGACATCGAAAGTTTTGACATTACTTATTAGCAGTTTGTTACAAATATTGTTACATATTAGCTACGAAATAATAAGTTAGCTTTATTAGTGGCAATAAGTAATTGTATATTTGTTTTCAGTCAACATGGTTGCCCCAAAGAAACAGAAAAAGGCGATGGAAAGCATCAACAGCAGACTTGCTTTAGTCATGAAATCTGGCAAATACTGTTTAGGTTATCACCAGACTTTAAAGGTTAGTATTATTATTTTTCACCGATTTTTTCATACTAAATCACGCTATTCTATCTAACATAACCTACAAATCAAATTACAGACCCTGCGTCAAGGCAAAGCTAAGTTGATCATCATCGCCAACAACACTCCGCCCCTACGTAAATCTGAAATTGAGTACTACGCTATGTTGGCTAAAACCGGCGTTCACCACTACACCGGCAACAACATTGAGTTGGGAACCGCCTGCGGTAAATATTTCAGAGTGTGCACCATGTCCATCACCGACCCTGGTGATTCCGACATCATCAGATCGATGCCCACCGGTGACGGAGCTGTTCCCCAGTAGATAATATAAAATTACTTTATATAAAAAATGTTAGTTTCTATTTTTCATGTTGTACTTTGAATTTGAAAAATAAAAATTAACAGACATATTTTATACTTGTTTCATTAAATAAACACTTCATTGAACAAACTATAGTCTAATTTGATTAATAATGAAATAATTAAAAAATTACGTATTAACGTATCATTTATTTTCTAGTTAATGGATTCTTAAATAATAACAATACCATTTATAAACTTACATAATTATTGAACAAAAACTTTGTAAAACAGTATGATCGAAATTAAAAACGTGCAATACCTGATACAATTCCTACAATACATCTAATTTATATGTAATGAATCCAGTACACCATGTAAAGAATTGACTGATTCTACAACTTTGTACTTTTTCTGAATTATGGTCAAAGCCCACTGAGCCTGTTTGGCACTTTCCTTTTTCTTGGACGCTGGACATTTTTGTGACATACTAATATTACTGGCAGTCTAAAATCACATTATTCATCAACATTTCATTCATATTCATTTAAATCGAACTTACTAAATAAAGACCGTACAAAGCTCGCATATTATTAGGATTCAATTTTAATGCCTGGGCAAAATAAGACCTAGCGAGTTCCATGTTATCGAAGCCTCCTTGCGTGTAACGAATTTCAGCGTAGCGTTGATGCATCAAATGATTATGAGGATTGTGCAGAATTAATTCCTCCATACAGAACGCAGCTTTTAGATAATCTTGTTCCGAAAGATACAAATCACATAATTCTTGCCAGGCTTCTTGATCTGACATAAAACTATTTAAAAACTAATTAATAAATTAATTATTTTACAAGTTTGAAATAAATTACATTTTCAAATAATCTACCAGTTCCTTAATGGCCTCTGCATTTTTGCCTTTTGCTTTCAAGATACAAACTTTCCGTTTTCTAAGTGCTCCGTTAGTCTCATCTCGTTTTATTAAATTCTCCAGGACTGTCAATGCCTCATCATATCGTTCCAAAGCCTCTAATTTCATAGCTTGATATTTGTGAACTCTTAAACTACCTGGGAATTCTGCTGTTAACATTTTAATGCAATCATCTGCAATTTTTATGCGATTGCAATCTAATGCAGCAACACATACTTGTTCCAAAACAACGTATTCTAAAATATTTAAATTTATAGCGTTAAATGTGCTTGATAAACAGCAAAATTAAGAAAACATTACTCTCATTTCCTAATTTGTGTAATTTCTCTTCGAGTACAGTCTCCCATAATTCGATTATATCTTCACTGTTTCTTTCATTATTCTCTCTCCATTTGCGTAGCAAGTCGCATATTTCGGACCAACTTAAATCACTATATTGCCATGACATTTTTAATTTAAAAAGTTGACTTTATTTCGTGATTTGACACAAAGTAGGTTAATTAATTTATGGATGACGGGATGACGGCATTCAGTGGAGCCAACAAAGAAAACTTATTTTATTTATTTTCAAAATTCAGTATGAAATAAATGTGTAAATTTATTACATTTACACCTTTTATAATTATACTTTTAACTTTCTTAAATACTAATTAAATTAAAATTTTAATTCCTTCGGACTTTTTAACCTAACAATTTCACAATGTGACAGCTGTCATTATCATCCCCGGAAACATACTTTTTACATACCTGGTAAGTTTATATTACTTAATAGACAATGCGTAATATCTTACTAGTTAATTAATAGATAATTGATTAAATTATTCATTTTTGTTCACAGGTTATCAAAATTTACAAACCTAACCTAATAGTCACACGTGAAAAGTAATACAATTGTGAAAGTGCAACAATAAATTATTAAAATGGGTCGTGTCAGTTACGAAAAACTTCGAGATATGCAGAAAAATCCTCATCAAATTAGAAATATAAGTATTTTAGCCCATGTGGATCATGGCAAGACTTCTATAGCTGATATTTTACTAGCCAGCAACGCAATTTTAAGCAAACGCCAAGCTGGCCATTTGCGCTATTTGGATAATCGCCCAGACGAACAAAGAAGAGGAATTACTATGAAAAGTAGTACTGTTGCTTTATATTATTCAAAAGAATCCGTAAACGAAGAGTATCTAGTAAACATTATTGACTCTCCAGGGCATATTGATTTTGCTTCTGAAGTTTCTGCAGCAGCCAGAATTTCCGACGGAACTTTAATAGTTGTTGATGTTGTGGAAGGAATGTGCGCTCAAACTGTTACCGCTCTAGAAACAGCAATTCGGGAGAAGACCCAAATGATTTTAGTTTTAAATAAAATGGATAGATTATTTTTAGAAAAATCTATGGATACAGAAGAAATTCACATGCATTTAACAATTTTATTAGAAACATTAAATGCTTGTGTAGCTGATATCCGGTATAAAGAATTATCATTACGAGTTGAAGAACTAGGTGATATAGAACAAGATGACGACGAGTTCAATCCAATTAGAGGAAATGTTATTTTTGCCAGCGCTATTGACGGTTGGGCGTTTCGAATTATTAATTTTGCGAATATCTACAGTGAACAATTGAATAAATCAGTAGAACATTTAACACAACATTTATGGGGAGACTATTATTTTGATAAAAAAACAAAAGATTTTTCTCCCGGCGCTAGAGAAGCGTGCAAGAAACCTCTATTTGCAACTATGATTTTGGAAAATGTTCTCGCTTTATACGACAATACAGTTATATCAAAAAACGATGATAAAATAGCGAAAATTATAGAAAAACTAAAATTAACAAATAAAACTAGAGAAATGTCCAGTACGGACAAAAGAGTTCAACTTAGAGCGATTATGTCAGAATGGCTACCATTGGCCGAAACTGTTTTATCATCAATTGTTGAATTAATTCCTTCACCAACAAAAATTTCCGCGGATAAAGTAAATCACATTCTGGGAAAAGATTTTCTCGAAGAAGATGATAAAACTGCAACTTCTTCTGTTGAGCCATTCGTACGAACTTGTAGTTCGGAAGAAAATTCTCCAACTATTGCTTACGTCACAAAAGTTTACGCAATAGATAAAAGAAATATATTGACAGTAAATAAAAGTAAAATTCCGAGTGCCGTCGACATACAAGCCAAAAGAGAAGCCGTGCGAAAAATGAAACAAGTTCTCGAAGCTAAAGACCAGATTAACGAAATTGTAGACATGACAAATGTTATTTCTTTGTCAGAAGTAAATAATAAAGAAATTAAGGAAGAAGAGGATGATCATTTAGATTTTATAGCTTGTGTGCGAATATTTAGCGGTACTTTAAAATTAGGAGACGAAGTATATCTCTTACCTTCAGCTCATAGCCCCTACACATTAAATTCTGAATCTAATGACGAGGAGAATAAAACAACAAAAAATATTACGAAAATAAAAATAGAAGAGCTATTTATGTTGCTTGGAAAAGATGTGATCCAAGTAGATTCGTCCATTGCTGGAAATATCGTTGGAATAGGAAAATTAAAAAATTATATGATTCGAAGTGGAACTCTAAGTAGCACTTTAGAGTGTATACCATTAATTGAATCAACAAAAGATGCAATAATAGAACCGTTTTATAAATGTGCGATAGAGCCTAAACAAGTTTCTGATATGCAAGCTCTTTTGCAAGGAGTTAAATTATTAATTCAATCAGATTCTTGCGCACAGTGTGTTTTACAAGACAATGGGCAATACGTACTTATGACTGCTGGCCATGTACATCTAGAAAAATGTGTTGAAGACCTTAAAAATTTTACTGGATTAGAATTTAAAATGTCTTCGCCTATGGTTCAATTAAGAGAAACTGTTGTGCCTCCTGTTACCAAACCTGATAATGATACACCGTATGAAAGTAAAGCTTTAACTGGAATGGGAATAAAATTAAGAATTCGCGCTTTTCCGATGCATACAGATCTACAAAATTTTATTACAGAAAATTATACTTTGCTAAAGAAAATCGAGTATACGAAAGATGATAGTGAAATTACCGATGAAACAAATAAGTTTGGAACAGAAAAACAATATAAAAATAGTTATACATCTCAAGCTATACAACAATTAAAAGCACAATTAGACAAAACATTTTCTGAAAGTAATTCAAATTGGGACAACACGACAAATCGTCTAATGGCTATTGGAGACTCAAGAAATGATTGTTGCATGCTTTTAAATTTATGTAACAATTTTGAAGGAAAATCTATTTTCCATAAAACAGATCCTAATGACCCAATAACATATGTTCTTAATTGTATAATTAATGGATTTCAATTAGGCCTTCGCGCTGGTCCAATCTGCGATGAACCAATTAAAAGTGTAGTTTTTGGCATAACAGAATTTGAACTAAGTCCAGAATATTATCAAAATAGATTTGGTTTAATGACAGGAGTAGTTTTAAAAGAAGTAAAAGACCTCATCCATAAAACGTTTTCAATTATGTCTCCAAGACTAATGGAACCAATGTATTCTGCAAGAATGACTGTTGATAATGCTATGATGGGTAAAATTCAAAACCGCTTAGACCAATACAGAGGAAGAATAACGGAAACTTATTTGGTAGCGAAAGGATTAACTGATGTAGAGTTCGTAGTACCCGTTTTAGAGAGTCCAGAATTTTGTAACAAACTTCGAGCAGATACCCAAGGAAAAATAAATCCTTTGCTAAACTTTAGTCATTTCGAAATGATCGATCAAAGTCCTTACAATGAACCAGTTATCACCGATGATGATGATGAAGATGAAACACAGAATCAAAATTTGGCGAATAAGTTGATGAATGAGGTTAGAAAAAGAAAAGGACTGCGGGTGGATGAGAAAATTGTGGATCATGCTGAGAAACAACGGACATTGAATAAGAAAAAGTAAATATACTTTCAATAGTATTATTGTTGTCTAAATTGTATTGTTATTCTTACAAAAATTTTCAATAAAGTGATTTATAATGAATCCTATTTTGTTACTGTAAATGAAATGTTTAATAAATCCAATTCGTTTACATTCTGATGAAAAGTATGAGCATTGAGCGTGATTATTTTGTGTCAACTTACATACATATTCCTATTGCACCTAAATTTAAGACAATAATGCACTGTTTTATATTTTAATGAATGCATGGTGCAATAAAATGAAAAACTTATAAAAACTGCAAATGAAATGCGTTAAAACTAGGACTGAACGTCAACATTCTTCATGAAGAATTGACACAATCCATTCCCAGTAACATTTTCATATGAGTACTAATTTAAATATGTTTCTTGTATGTATTATATCTGTTTTTAAACAGCATAGTCTACAATACTAATAAGTACATAAATATATTTAAAGAAATCACATAACACACGTACTTGATTTCGCTGTTGAACAGGTATTTTCATTTGTTTTGGATTTAAGCGAACTTAAAACAGGCATCATTTTATATTACGAACATATGTTGAAATGTGAAAATTTAATTATATCAAATAACTAAAAAGTAATAATTATGTTTATGATACAACTTACTTTATGCCCCAAAAACAATCTGCACAGCTAGCATTTCACAATATATTCAACTGTCATGACACCTTATTCACTACTAGCATGCATTTGTTTTTGTTGGCAAACAAATGAAACTAAAACCTGCTAGCACTTGATTCGAATTTTAAATAAATGTACTGAAATAATTTTTATCTAAATAATATGCTATACAAAAAAAATCATTATTGCATGATGAAGAATTTCTTTAATAATAAATAAAAAATACTTTGTAAAAGTGCACCAACAATTTTTCAAAAGAAAATATTTATTATTAAGTGCACTTTTCTTTTTGATTTATCTATCTTGCAAGGATTAATAATTCACCTATTTCTTAATAAATGTGTTACATTATTTATCTATCAATTTCCTATAGTTAATTTTATGCTATAAAAATGTAATATAAAATGTATGGCATAATTCGAAAGAAAGGCAGTTTTCTTGGACGGAATGTGTAAATTTTAATTAGTCAAAAACTGTCTAATCTTTTATATTGTAATACTAGGCTGAAAATGACAAAACATTATTTTAAAAGAACACAGATAGTTCCGGAACACTTTAGAATTTCATTATAACTTTAAGGCAATAAATTATGGCAGTGAGATCAAAGCACAATGGAATTCTATACAAAAACCAGATTACCTTCTTAAATAAATAATATTTATAATAACAATTAATTAAATTATGTGATTAGGTACTTCAAAAATAAAACCAAAATAGTATAAAACAAACAGCAAATATAAAATTGAAATTACAATTATTTTTAATCAAAATTAATTGTAATATTAACTGGTCTTTGTATTAACTATAATTTCTGCTCCACAATTAGGAAATTTATTTAGGTTGTGGAGTAGGTGACCTTAAGCTAAAATGCGGAGTACTGGACCTTCCCAAAGCAGGAGGCAGACTTGAAAGAGCGCTATGAGACAACTGACTATCAAGTTTACGAGTTTCATGTTCTAGAAGACCTGCATCCAACGACGGATCCTGTGAAACAGTGCGCAAAGACTCACCTAAAGCTTGTCGAAGTTGCTGCATCTCTTGTCCTGCTCTAGTACTCCTCATTATGTAGAGTTGGCGACGTTTCACTTCTTCATTTAGTTGCTCTCGAAGCATTCTCACCTAAAGAACCATAAACATATTAAACTGTAACATATTATTGGAAATTTCATTGTACCTGATTTTCTAACCGGAGGACTTGCTGTCTGTGGCTCTGTTCTCTAGCATCCAAAAGTCTTTCTGCTTGAAGTTGGGCAGCGCGGACTTGTTCCAGTTCAGATGATTTATCGAAGTGAACATCAGTAGACCGTTGAGACTTCAATCTCAATAGTTCAGCTTCCCTTTCAGCTAATTCACTTTCCAATCTGCGAATTTTAATTCGGAGTTCTCTATTTTCTTGTTCCAAATGTCCATCTCGTTTACTAACAGAATCAATTTCATATGAATCCGATTTTTCTGGACGTTCAAAGCTCTTGCTACGAAGAGAAGTGCCTGCTTTTGCAGCTTGTCTTTCTAAATGATGTTTTTCGTTTTCTAGTTGACGAATTTTACCGCTCAAAGAATCAACTTTGCCTCTTAATTCACTTCTTTCTCTTTGAGCTGTATGTAATTGTTGTCTTAACATATCATCCTCACGGTGTGAGCTGCTTGAGCTATCCTGAGGCCATTGTGCCAAACGTAATTGAGATTCTAAACCAGAACGATGAACTTCATTGTTGGCCAATTCAGTATTCAGACGCGCAACTTGATCTTGCAGTTGTTGATTCTGACGGCGAAGTTCTGCAATTGATTGTTGTGTTGTATCTAAACGTTCATTGCAAACCCTTTTTTCATTTTCTGTATTTGCTAACATTTTTTGAAGTTGTTTCAATTTTTCTGTTCCGGAATGAGATGTAGCAGTAATGTCCAGTAAAGATTTCTGGAGACTTTGTATTTCTGATCTAAGTTCAGTTTCTGTTAAAGAAGCACGTTCGAGAGTAGAATTCAGTTGGTCGATTGTTGATTTAAGAGAAACGCAACGTTCTTCTAAACTTGCGATTGTTCGTCCTTGTAAGTCGCATTTTTCTTGTATCTTCTGAATGCCCATATCTTTTTCTTGCAGCATCATCTGTAAACGTTGAATATCTCCTTCCATAGATACTCGTTGTAATTCTAATTTTGTTGCTCTGTTGTCAGCTCTGTTCAGACCTTCTTCTAAACTTCGTTTTTCTGCCTCCGCGCGAGCTAAATTATTCTTCATTTTCTCCAATTTATCCTATTAACAAATTTAAAAAAAACTTGGTTAATTTATCTATAATTTTAGTGTGATCACCACACGACATTTTTCAGATCTTTATTCTCATAGCGTCTATGACTATGATTGTTATACTACGTTTAAGAAAGTAATAAATGTAAATGTTAATTCTTACTTCATACTGGTGTTTTTCATCTGAAGTATTGTGTAAAGTAAGTTCCATTGACACGACTTTTTCTCGTGTTTGTTCAGCTTCAATAGTTTTTTGTTGAAGAGCTTCGGTCTGCGGAAAATCGAAAGTAATATTTAAAAATATATAAATTATTTATATTTCAAACCTGAGCTTGCAATGCTGCATGCTTCTGCGCCAGTTTCGCTTCAAGAGCAGATTTTTCATCTTGCAAGACACGGATGTTTTGAAGAACAGAATTTAGTTTCGTGTCCCCTTTAGATTGAATTTCACTAACTTCGTGTAATTGTTTCTTCATGCTGTGCATTTGTGTTTTATAATCATCTCTTTCGCGTTCAATTTGAGCAACTTGTTGCATGAGATTTCGTACTCCTTTTCTCACGACTTCTGGATCAACGTCTGTTATGATTCCTCCACGGCCCTCGGCAACTTCAGCTAAATTAAAAATATTATAAATTAAAGTTATTTTTAATTTCTTTAAATACTTACCACGAACTGGACTATAACGTCTTGAGGGACTTAGTAATCTGTAAGGCAGATTTACTGAACCATCTAATTGAATACCAGCTATTCTTCTTAAAGTAGAAACAACAGAACTTAATTTTTGTTCAATATCTCGTTTAGATACCTCAAGTTGAGACAACTGAGCGTCTAAACCACGAACTCTTCCTTCTGCACCTCCCAGTCGAGCTTTAAGTTCTTGAATCTGTTGAGTAGCATCAGTTAAGCAAACTTCTAAATTATGTTTTTGATCTTCAAGTTTCTTCTCTTTGTTCCTGCTGTCTTCTAATCGAACTAATAATTCTTGTTCCCTTGCATGCCATCTTTCTTCTTCTTCAGCGCCATGACTTCTCAATCTTCCTAAATCTTGACGAGTCATATTTAAGCTTCCTTCTAATTCAGCCATTTTCTTCTGTTGCTGATGAAGCTGTTGTTGCAGTCTCTCACGCTCATCGCTTTCATTACTGAGTCGAGCCATGAGCTCTTTTTCTTCAGCTTGATGGCGAATGTTAGTAGCCTGCATGCTTTGTAATTCTTGCTGCAAGGATTGGAGTTGATTATCTCCTTGCATTTGATCTCTTTCTGTATCCCGCAATTGAGTTTGGAGACGACTTCGTTCGTTTTCTAAAGTCAGCTTTATTTCTTCCACACCTGTAAATTAACAATTTTTATTGAGTTTATTTAAAATCAAAGTATGATACGGTAGAAAACAAAAAAATAAAATATAAACGTCATTTGAAATAATTTCACAGTGATACATTTTCAGTGTTTCATTCCAATTTTACAAAATTATGGATTTAAAAAGAGATATACAACAATATGATGCAAGTCTTACAAACATGAAGGACACTTTTACAAAAGTTGTTGCTCAAAATGAACAAAGGCGCAGAGTAATGGAAAATGATTTTAAAGAAATACAATCACGACTGGACCATAACAAACAAACTATGGAAAACATAAAAATGCAGATAGAAAAAGTAACAGGAGTTCTTACTCGATTGAAAGACTTTACTTTGAACAAGGAAAATATTAATATTGGAGATAGTGCTTCAGTCCAGGAAGAAGAAATAAAAAAGCAAAAAGAGGAGTTCTTGCGCAAAAACAGAGAAGAAATGGAAGCAATTGAGAAGGTTATTCGTGTAACTATAAATAAAACCAAAGATTAAACATTGTTATTAACATTTTTCAGTTTTGTTACATATTTATAATAAAAAATTATTTTGTACTTACTTGCAATTTTCTGGAAAGCTTCTTCTAACTCTCGACTGACTTCTCGTTTTTCACTTTCAGTTCTCTTCACATGATCTCTTAATTCTTTATTAGAGTTCATATATTTATCTTTTTCAAAGTTAGAATCCGCCAATTGTCTTCTAACATCTGTCAAATCTTTTCGCAAATTTTCTGAAACATTCTCAATTTCTTTCAGTTTGCGTTGTGTATCTTGAAGTTGATTATTTAAGTCATCAATTCTGTCTTCATATAAATGAATCTGAACTTTGGTTTCCTGTACTTCAAGTTGTGCATGATCTCGTTCTTTTTGTGTTTCGGCAATTCTAAGTTCTAATGCATTGCGTTCATCTTCAGATCGGGAACGGAGCTCTTCTAGTTTGGTTCTTGCGCGAGCTAATTCTTCTTTCAGCTGATTGATCATGATGCGATCTTGATCGATTCGAGTGTTAGTTTCCCGGCGGAGACGCTCTAATGTATCGCGTTCCGTTTCCAAATCGTGGCGTAAACTTGCATAACGTTCTTGAAGAGCTTGTTGATCATGGTGCGCTAAAATGAATTTATTATTTTCATTAACATGTAAATTATATTGTTTATATGTATAATTTTGCAGAAATAACAGTGCAGTAACGAAACATTTGTCTACCTATGAGAAGCGCCTGCTGTTTGTCATTTTCGGCTCTAAGTAACAATTCTTCATGTTGTTCACAAACATTTTCAATGTGTTGCTGCAAACTTTCAATGCGATCTTGTAGTTGTTGAATTTCAGAATCTTTTTCATTGGTTAATTGTTGTAATGATTGTTGCATTTGTTTTTCTAAAGTAGTGCGAACCAATTCTTTTTCTTCTAGTAACTTGCGGGCTGTTTCTTCACCGTGCTTCTTCATGTTAGCAACCGTTTGTTGAAATTCTACTTCCATGCTTCCAGATTGCTTAGTAAGGGATGTTTTTATATCTTGCGCACGCTTTTCAGATGTGTCTAAATCTTTCGTTAACCGGGCAATAGTTCCTTTTAGAGCTTCTTGTTTAACTAACAGTTCCTGTTGTTCTTTTTCTAGTTGATTTCTCTTTATATCAGAAGCTTCTAGATTTGTTTGAGTATCGAATAATACTGCTTCTAAAGCTTCTTTTTCACTGTGCATTGAAGCAAGTTGTTCTTGTAAACGTTGAAGTTCTTTACTGTTTGTTTCCAAAAGAACCTGCAAGAGAAATAAAACGTGAAATATATTGAATGAAATTAATTGAGCATATTTTATACTTGTTTTTCTTCAGTTTCCTTCACAAGATCTTCAAGATTTCTATTTATTCTTGCATTATTTTCATTTGCCTGTTCTAATCTTTGTCGAAGCCTCATTAGCTCTTCATTCAAAACTTCTTTCTTTCGAGCTAATTGTGATAATTGATTGCTGAGATCACTTCTTTCTCTTGAAACTTGGTTGAACTCAACTTCTAATTTTTCTTTCTCAATTTCTAAAAATTTGGCTTTTTCATTTAGGGTGACTTTATCTGACTCTAAATCAAGACGGGTTTGTTCTGCATGAAGCAACTCTTTTCGTAAAGACGAAATATCGTTTTGCTGATCGGTGCATTGACTTTGCAGTGCTTGTTTTTCTTCTTCAGTCTGACAAATTATAATTTTATTAAGTACTTTAAATTAAATTAAAAAACCAAAGGAACTCACTTTCTTCAAATCAGCCTGTAATTTCTTCTTTTCTTGTTCCAGATTAGCAATCATAGTTTCTAATTTAACTAGAGAATCTTGGGAATTCATCTGTTCTGATAAAGTACGTTCTAATTCTAATTTTACATCTCCTAAAAAATTAATAGAATATAAATAAATTTATTAATACAAAAAATTAAATCGGTTTACCTTTCGTGCGTTCTAAAGCTGCGATCAATCCATCGGATTCCATTTTTTGCTGTTCTAACATATCTTGTGATAAATACATTTTATTTAATTCTTCGCGTGCAGTTAACAATTCTTCGTGCAACCTACTACAACGTTCCTCCTCAGTTCGCAAATTAATTTCTCTGATATTTGCATCTTGATTCATTCTATCCACTTCAGTTTGTAGGAATATTTTTTCATCTGTTAAAGAATCTGTTAATTTCTGAAGTTTCGTATTTGCTTTCTGCAATTTTTCGTTGTCACTGTTGAGAGATTCTATTAATGAATTAAGTTCAATACGATTTCTTTCCAAAGAATTCTTTTCCGCCCGCATTGCATCTAAAGATTTTTGTAACAGATCTTTCTCTTGAGCCAATTGAGCGCAATGAGTTTTACAAGCGTCTAGTTGAGGAACTAATTCAGCGATTCTTGATTCGAGAACTGTGTTCGCTTCGTCTGCATTCTCGCATTGTCTTCTTACAAGAACTAGTTGCTCTCTATTGCTTTGTAATTTTACCTGCAGTTCATGAATTAAAGACTGATATTTATGTAGAGCGGCATGAACTGCTGATATTGTACTTTCAGCAAATGCTGGTGATAGAAGACTTGGTGCCGCTCCACGTTTAGGTGATCTGCAATAATGGAAATATTAATTAAATATCAATTAATTACGCATTTTAAATTGGAACTAACTTTTGGGGAACTGGGGTTTGTGGAGTAAGATGAACATGAGAGGCTCTTTGAATTGCTTCAACATCGAGACTTTCGGCGTCTTGAATAACAGCATGCGCAATATCCCGAAGAGCAGAATGCAAAACTTCAACCTCTTCTTGCATGCGAACTAGTTGTCCCATTCCTTGTTCTGCATCGCCGCACCTCTCCTCTAAGTTCTGGATCTCATGCAGAAGCTGCTGAATACGGTCTTCTTTCATATTAACTTCCATTTGAAGAGCGTCATACTTTGCCGTAATGTTGTGTATTTGTTGACGAAGCTCAGAAGCTTCTTTTTCAGACTGTGCCATCTGTTTGAACTGTAAATAATTTGAAATTAATTCATAGTCTATTATTAATTTATATAAATATTTACTCCAAAAGTATCTGTACGGGATGTAGAATCGCCTATTCTAGTGCAAGCATTAGTAACATCTCTTCCAATGTTTGTTAATTCCGAACGAAGCTTAAGCAGATCTCTTTCATTAGTAGATTGCATATCAGAAAACATTCGTTTGACTGAAACAACATTTCGCCATAATCCAAGTAGTCTACTGTGTTCGTTGCTATAGTAATCATTAAAAGCCTGTTCCTCATCTTTCCATTCGTCCTCTTTGATGATCATTTCTTCTCGCATTTGTTCCCAGTCGTTAGTCAATTTCTGTAAGTCATTTGTAAGTGCTTCATTTGTTTGGTGAGATTCTTCTAGTTGATCTTTAAGAATTGAGTTTAATTGCATTAGTTTTTCACATTTTTTCCTTTCTTCGTCTAGTCTGTGCAGTGCTGTGTCGAGATCCTGAATTCTTTCTTCGCGTAGTTCTTGTAAATGTTTCTGTGCTTGAGCATAAGCTGAATCTGGAGGTACTTCTACTCGTGGTCTGTGTTTCACTGGGCTCCCTACGGCTCCTACACTTTCTAACATCTGTGTTTCTAACTCTGCGCATCTTTGCTTGTATTGTAGTACTTTAGCTTGTAAACGACTAACAAGTGTTGCTTGATTTTGTTGTGCTTGGCGGTAAGCATCAATGCGTCTTTTGTATGTGGCTGATTCTTCCTCCAAACGGTGACGAAGGGCGTAATTCTGCCGCAATAAAGAATCTGGATCGCTTTCTTCACTGCTGACTGTTAATCCGCTGCTGAGACCATCTGCACGACTTCTTGATGTCGGATCCATTCTCGATGAAGTCTAAAATATTTAATTTATTATTCCAAATTCTGTTTGACCTTAATTATTAATATTCTTACTCTCATATACCAACTAGTGTACATTTCTGATAAAAAATAACATTATCTACAATATTTTAAATCTATACATTAAAAAAGAACTACAGTAAATACAGTATAAAATGTTTATTGAAAATAATAAAAATACACAATAAGGCACAAACAAATTTACTCAATGAAATTCTTTGTGTTCAGGTACCAGTTTTCGTACATTCTAAACACATTCTACAAGAGCGTATAAATAATTATAATTCTAAAACGTAGTAAAAAATCTGGCATTGGCATATATCTCCACTTTGCTTGTAAACACAAACAATAACATTGAAAGTGCAAGAAAGAAAGAAATGTATTGAAAGAGGCACGATAAAGGAAATGACATAACAGAATTAACAGTTTTGGAGTTCATATCCTGTAGCGGGAAAAACTTAAACTCCCACACTAGAGTTGTAGTAGTGCTGGTATTTTATATTTTAACTATGAACAGGACACTCTTCCATATTCAATGAGTGTGAATTTAAACTTACTGCTTCAGATGCTCTTGGACGAGTTATTCTTGGTGGACGGCGATGGTCTGCAATTCCCGGAATTCGGGGACTTTTACTTGGTACCTACCGAAAATAAAAATCAAGATACGATACAATTATTATTGCTAAATAAATAACAACTGCTTGTTTATAATTATCTATTATAGGTAGTTTTGAAAGAGGTCTATTAAACTCAAAAATGTAAAAAAAATATCATGGACTATTCCTCACGCACACGGCTCTACCAGGCACCGCATCTTTTCAAACTGCTTAATAATTTTTATGGCATAAAATTATGTATATTCACATAAAGAAAATAAGATAGCTAGTAGAAGGTCGTATTAAAACCACAATTTTCTTTCAATTTCCTAAAACTGGGGCAGGCGCGGATCCAAGGGGGGGGTCATGGGGGTCATGACCCCCCCTAAGCATGAAGCTTTTTTTTTAGTACGGCCCCAATAGTTAAGATACACAACATAAAGAACTTATTTTTTTAAGGAAATGAAATGGAAAATGTTTAATTATATATACAAATATTTTCGCCGGCAACTCCCCCCCCCCCCCCCCCGTACAAAAACTATGACCCCCTCCCTAATCGAGGTCTGGATCCGCCCCTGAACTGGGGCACGAAATACAAATCCTTACTTTGTGGAAATCACGCAAATTGGATTTGACTCACATCACATATTTGCGCTCACATGTTTTGTGGTTGCCGTAGTAATAGAATTTTTATTTTGTAGAAGACAAGTAGACACAAATCCAATTATTTTGTTTATAAACAATCAACAAATAAATGTTTCTATCACTTTTTCAATTACGTTTCTAGATTATTATTTATCAATTTTCTTTTCTTTGGTGCATCATAAACTGTCACGATATCTATTCGAAAATAATAAAATAAAAATGACAGTTATGTTCCAGAAGGTTTAAAAATAAAATAAAATGATAAAATACAATGTATTCGAGGAAAATTAATAAATTGTAATAGATAAGTTAACAATTAATCATAATTTTGTCTTGTTGACAGATCGACGTAAAACAAAACAAGTTGTGTTGAACCAATTTAAAACGTCAATCGCAACAATTTATTACAACATTATAGTAATGTACACTGCGTGCTCTGCAGTTATCAATGAAGTCCCAACCAGCGTTTCCCTTATTTACTAATAATATCACGAACGATATCGTTATATTGCCGAGATCGGAATCGGATTCGCTAACGGGAGAGGCCAGCTCTGGCTTGGGAAAGGGGGCATCACATACTAACCCCTATTGATTGTGCCAGGCCGTGGGCCCCACGAGAGAACGTGTAGCCCCCGTGTCATTGACTGCCGCTAAAACTTTCTTATAAGTTTACGGAAAAGTCCATGTTGATGTTTGGGGCATTCACATCCCAACTGCATTAGTGACAGCAAAAGCAATTTTAGGAAATGTTTTCTAGTTTGCTCAAAGTTTAACTTTGATTTAAAAACGTTTAGGTGGATTGTTTGACTAACACTAGCACGACTTTCGTATTTTAATTTACATGACAGTTTGCTGAAATCAGAACAGCGTCGGGTAATTTTCTGCGCTGACATTGAAAAATTGCGTGAATCATGGCACAAATTTGTGACAAAAACAAATTAAATTTATTGTTCAGTTTCAAAAATTTATGATACAGTCTTATTGTTCCCTTATTTTATTAGTCTCGATTTTATTTGAGCCAAACATTACAATAGAATTATAACTTTAGTGATGAACATTCCCTAAAGAAAAGAAAATCTACATAATATATTATCAATATATGCTACATTGTCTAATAAATATTAAGATTTATTTATTGAAATATAGATCTCATGACGAAGTACATAATTATAAAATGAGAAATAAGCTGTTTAATTGTTCCTAGATTGGCCAACAAAAATTCCACAATTAACAATATCATCTTGAAACTTTTTAATAGACTTCCACAAGATATAAGGGATTTAAATAAAACAACTAGTTAAAGATGCAGTCAAAATAATTTAAAATAAATTGCACACCGACGTTTCGAAAGTTAATCAGTCTTCTTCATGATGATAATTAATAACTTATAAGATATACATGTAAAAATTGTTTCAGTAATTTATCGTCAAAGAATAAAATAAAACACATGTACTCTTCCTGTTCAACATACTAAAAGACACCTTTAGATGATTGAGGAAAGATTACTGTAATAATTTTTACATTTTTATCTTATAAATTATTAATTATCACCGTGAAGAAGACTGATCAACAGTCAAAACGTCGGTGTGTAATTTTTAATTATATTGACTGTATCTCAAACTTGTTTTATTGATAATTATATCCAGTCGAGATACTTCATCATAAATTCACATTTGAAGAGATTTGAACTTAAACTTTAAATCCATTGTATCCAAAAAAAAAAAAAAAAACTAATGAGTAAAAGCTACTATAGTATTAAAAATCTGATGTGTCCAGCACATAACCTCCCGCCCAATACTACTCTTAAACGGTACAAAATAGTATTTGATGATACAGAAAAATACCATTTTATTTGTTTATTTTCTATTTATATTTGAGAATTTTAATTTTCTTTCGTATATTTATTTAATTTTTTGACATATATTTCCCTAAGAAAACAGCTTCACAATCACAATGACATGTGTCACATTTCGTAAAAATTTGAAAATTTTTAAATGTTCCATGGTGTACTAGGAATGCAAGATTTGTGAAATCTAATTTCTTTATATTTATTATCTCTAAACCTAATTAATAAAATTAGTGTAATCAAAAAACATGTAAAATTAAATATTCTTCAACTTTCAAAATAACATAAATTGTTGAAAAAGGAAATTTAACAATGTTTTTCACGGAAAACTGTTAAGGGCTTCAAGTAAACTGCTACTTCCGGTTGACCAATTTTATCCAAAATCTAATCAGCTCTTCATTTAAATATAAGAAGCAATAATTCATAAAATTGTATTTTTTGGTATTATAGTATTTGAGTTATGCGACACGAAAAAATTGCCACAGACTACACACACACATACATACATACATACATACATACATACATACATACATACATACAGACATCATCGCGAAAATAGTAAAATCGTATTGTAGGGACCCTAAAACGTGCTTATTCATTGAAAACTCACTACCCAATTTTTTGACCAAAAACAATACCTCCCTTACCTAGAGGTAGGCGGGAGGTAAAAAAGATCTTTTTTTTAAATTATGCTTGTCTTCTCTTTTAGCGTACTGCCTGATGAAAAATTCAGCAGTTCATTATATTTTATATTTAAACTGTTTTTCAAGTACCATGCATGTACTTGCTATTTGGTAAATAAAATAATAATTAATGGCATCTCTGATTTATTTGCTGAAAATTTATCTGAATTAAATGGCATGTTCAGTTCGGAAAATCATACTTGTTGTGAGTCCTAGTCAAATATTCGATGTAATTGCAAAAAATTGATATGTAAAAATCCAATTATCTAAAAAGTTTGATAAAATTAATACAAGTTTGAAAAATACAATTATGATTCATCCTCTACTAGTAATAATTATTCACATTAAAATGGTCTTTAATAATTATGATGAAATTATCTACAATTGTTGCACATCTCGAAATCTGTTTAGATTGTTGAATTATAATTAAATGGTTTTATCAAATTTTATATTAACCTATATAATTAAAAAAAAATTGTTGTGGCTAATCTAAATAATAAATGTATTTATAATTTCCGTCCCTAATGAGTCGGGAGATAATTAGACAAAAATGCAAAGATATAATAAAATTCCAACAAAAATAATGTTTATTAATCTCATTTCAGATATGTGAATTCTTAATTACGGCGCTTATGCAACTAATTAGCAAAATTATTATAGATAAAACAAATATGCGAATTAAATTATTCTTCTCTGAATGTTTATAATTTGCGCACTAATCATAATTAATAAAATAATTAAGTCGGGTTAGACTAAACTTCAAAAACCAAAGTACCCATTTTAAAATAGTAATACGCACACTCACTGATAAATAATAATTACCGAATTAATAATATTATAAACATCATACTGCAATTTTATATTCGTCATTTCAATATAATTATCAAATATCTTTTGATTGTATTCTGTAGTTGAGATAAATGATTGAAAATAAAACTTAGGTTTTGCCCTGAGTCAAAAGTCAAGCTCTTGTACTTAAAAACAACTGTTAAATATCACTCCTTAAATAATCGGTCAGTATAATAGGTTATCATGACAATAAACATTGTTTGGCAAGTGCTTTGTTTTTTTGATAAATCTCGTTGTGAACTTTTCGCGCTGAAATACGTATACAGCAAAAAATCGAAGACTAACTTTACTCTGCACATATGTTAGTCACCCTCACCCCTAGTGCTATGCATGTATATGTTCACACGAATTAGATGTATGCGGGTAGATAATAGCCATAGTAATTCAAGGTCAATCTTAACCGTATGCATTTTACAAAATTACTACAATACTTATTTGGACTACTCCATTAAATTACACTTTTGTGTGTTGTGCATCGTGAAAAACTAGACGACATATGGTTTCATTCATTAAAAATGAATTAATAAACCAGGTCTAATAAACTGCAGATTTTTTTTTTACTGATTTTGACCTTTATCGGTTGATAAATTGTTCAACGTTTTCCAGTTTTCACGTATGACGGAGGTATTTAAATTCATTGATAACTGAAGTACAACTTACTGTACATAATGGTTACCAGAGCAACACACCTTTAATTTTATAAATAATAACTTTAATACGTTCACAACATGATAATTTTTTTAACATATCTCTTAACCTTATCACTGATTAATATACTAAGTAAATAGAGTGAACTATAAATAGTTATTAGTGCAAAATACAGTAAGAATTAAATAAATTTCGAAACACAGATACAAAACGAAAATGTAAATAATATTTCCATTAATTTGGTATTTGGTACAGGTATTAACTATCAGTCAGCAGGATTGAACAACAGAACTAGAAAATAAAATATTGTTTCTTTTTATAAACAGTAGCTCTGATATATTTTTAAAAATACAGACATAAATGTAAACTAGGTGTTAAGGATTATGAAAGAAAACAATTTAATCACTGTAACAGTATTTAAAAATAAATATATTATAAAAATAAAGTAGGACTACAAATAATCAATAAGCAAGTCATCGTCGAAAACAAGTGCAAGTGCAGTAAAAACATCGTAACATCAACACTTACACGTGACATGACGTCCGGTGGTTTCGAAGTCGCGTCAACGTCCGTCGTGTACGCGGCGCCCGCGTCTAACAACTCACAGAAGCCGCCGTCGGCAGCGGCGTCGTTCGCCCCCTCATCGGGGATGCAGATGGGACGCCGGGACCTAGGGGGGAGCCGGGCCCAATCCATTGCGACTGCGTTACTCATCGTCCAATCGCAAGAAGCGATTCACTGCACGCAAATACTCTACAAATTGTCCAAACTTTACCCAAATATTTCATTTTTTGTAACTAATGAAATTAACACAATTGAATTTTCACAGGACTGTGTCAAAGTTGAACTAACTTATAAAATATGGCTCTTGCGTTCCTGGAAGTGCTTAAAATATTACTAACACTTACTTCAATTTATTTTACATTTATTTTACTTACACTTACTACATGCACAACACTAGAAAGTAAAATAAAGAAAACTTGTTTTTCATAGTAGAACATTCGAATAGTTTTTAAATATTATTTCACAATCATCAATAAATGTCCATCAATTTATGATTATGAAAAATTATATTCTCTCGACCCATAATTGTAAGAGTAGCAAGTGAATATTTAATCGGGAATTATTGGCGAATACAGCTATAAGTTACACTGTAGCACAAAATTGTGAAGCCTTTATTCAAAATCAATGTTGAATGATATCTTTCATTTATTTTAACACATCTGTCAATTTTTTTAGTTATATAGTTATGGCATATAGGGAAAGAAAGGGATCCTATCTACAAGTTTAAAATGCAGTAACGAAATTATTTTAAAATCCAGAAACTATCTAAACATTCAAAAAAATAATTTGGAGTAATATTTTTAATTTATTGTTCAATTATATTGACTTTTTTGATAATAAATATTGCGTTCGACATTTAGTTTCTTTTGCTACTATTATCATGAGACCAATTAAATTCATCAATTGCTAATATTATGAAGTATATTCAATCACAAATGATCCTATTCTTTTTAGTAGTGCCCGCTGTTAATATTACATATCCTCATAGTATTTAAAAAAACAAAGAAGTAGTTAATAAGTTAGGAATATTTCATTCCAGTGTCAACAACAAAAATTCTTGTTTTCTGCTAAAAATAAAAATATCTTCATTGACTTGATGCAATTTCCGTAAATATGGCATATATAGATGTACTTGAATTTTTAAGGAAAAATCTGTCATTGGATGAAAACAAATTTAATGATCACTTATTGATTTTTCAAAATCCACTCAGTTTAACTATAAGTTATCATAAATCGTTAAATGTGACTAATTAAATAGTACTTTTAATTTAATTAGCATAATCAATAAGTAGATGTTGAACTTTAATCAGTTCTGGTGGAAATTTTATTTTTACAGTATAAAGTCTATTAAAATTAACTGGGAATATAAAATAGCACAGTTTATAAAGCTTAAAAGAATAAGTTTACTTACGATTTATTCAAGGATATTATTATAACGATGGTTGAAGTTCTACTGAGGCAAAATTCTTGCTGAAGGAAAATGTTCCAGTAAAATATGGGACATCATTCATAATTTGAATTGACAAAGGTGCCAAATACAAGTCTACCCTGATTGGAAACTTGCAAACTAAATTCTGATCCTTATTTAAAGGACACAATACGTCCAAATTAGAATACATTGTTGAAGAATTTTCAGCAGAAATTTATTGATTAATTCGCATATTTATAAAGCTGTATAATATTGAAACACTTCTTAAGATTTCTAAATACTTTTCTATCATGAGCTACTATCAAAAATATTTACTTTTGTTGCTTAAAAATTAATTTATTTGTTTATTAATTCGAAATAGTAAATAAAGCACGCATTTATCATCAAGGATTTATTGTAAATATTATAGTTTATTTTGTAAATATTTTCATATTAGGACAAAAATACTTGCTTAAGTATAAATATTAAGAATTCAACCACGTTTAGATATTTGATGTTTGCGAAATTTATACAAATTGTTTTGATGACTTGTTCTTAATCACTTCTAAAATAAGACTGAAAAGACCTTTAAATCAGTTTATCTACGGGAAATTGATATAAAATTAATTTAAATATTCTGACTAATTTCATTACATTATTGATACATTTTTTATCCCTGAACAATATTTGTTCACAATTGTTACAATACAAATATCATTTTAAAGAAATAAAGTAAATATTTAACTTGTTACAACGTATAAACTTAAAAATAGATATAAAAAATGTTTTTAAAACACAAAATAATAATAGTGGTTATTAATAATGAATCAAATGATATTTTTTAAGTGTATTGTTGACGGATCTGCTCGTTTGCAGATTGCGAGTAGCAATCAATTGACCCGGAGCCAAACACGGTCTCCGGGTCAGACGGAGGTCAGCAGATCTGCCTGACACTGACACTATCAACGCCTCGTCGCCAGGAGCCATTCACAAGGACATCCAATATTTCACAAGTAATTGAACATAAACACATACATGTTATTAATTGTACCTTGTTTCATAATTGGGAACAAGCAAATCAACTATTTACTTTAGGAAGAACAATTACAAATACTTTACGAAATTTCGATGTAGATATACTTATAGAATGTTTTAGAACCAAAGAGGGTGTAATCATGAAATACATATATAAATTTTAGTTTAAAAAGGTAATAACGAAGTTGCATTTTGACACTTTATTTGGAATAAGAACTAAAATAAAGCATGACATAAAAAGTTAATTGGTAACAGTTGAATTGCACGCAAATATAAATCGAATAAGTTCAGGATATTAATGAAAGTGTTCTTTTCCATTCTGGAAGCGTTATCCGGTTTTTGTTATGCAAGATAATTAGAATTTCTCGTTCATATTGTGTTAAAGCAAAGTCCAAAATCTGGCAGTAATCAGAGCAGCTCAAATCAAAGTACAATTTCATATTTTTCAAAATACAGCAAACATTGAAAAATAAACTATTGTTTTACTACGTTGGATAAAATTTAAACTGTCGTACTGTCCTTATTTTTAATCATAAATAAGATTATTAGTTGTGAAATTATTTTCGTAGATAAAGGTAGAAAAATTGGAGTTCAAATATATGAAAAAGTTTCGGCTGATATCAAATGAACTAACACAAATTACGAAATTATTATTTTCAACGGAAAGGAACAAAATATGTTTTAAATCCTGTAAATAATAAAATCATTTTGATAAATGTAATTAGCATAATATAAACATAACCACGTGCAATTCGTGTGATTTATAAATAAAAATGTAATGTACGATAAATTAAATGTGTAATCAAGTTTGACAAATAAATGCATGTCATTTTTTATTTATTTCAGATAATGCATAATTTATTGATCCCTACCAAAACATGACAGTTACTACAAAATTATTCATAACTTTATTACAAAATATCGAAATCAAAATAAGTTTATAATATTAACCCAATTCAAAAGCGAAAGTCACTCCGATTTTCCTCCATTTGTAGGAGGGGATGCAACCCAATCCCGAAATTATCACGGATCACGCAACTTGCGGCGATATCTCAGAAACGGATATTCATTCACATTCCTGTGTATTCACCGCCTGCCATTACATATATAAATCTATATAAAATGTCGACAAAAGTAAATGGGTTTCAGGAGATATCCTTTCAAATAAAACATCATAACAGTGTGTGCGTGTTTAACGAAGCCTAATAGGCTTACAAAGAAACAAACTACACTTGAATTTTTTTTGCCTACAATAGATAATTTTTTTGTTTATAAAGTTTGTTGATTGGAGGCAATTTTTTGAAAATAAGAAAAAAATGTGGTATTTGTTATCTGATGTTTTTGATCGCGACGGTCAAATTTCGATTTTTCAGTCCAGTGTATCTAAGTCATACTGTTATCGATTAAGTTTAGAATATGAACTTTGAGTTTCAGAGATCACAAATAGTTTAATCAGAGATAAAAATTCGGGATAGAAACAGAGGGCATTTAATTTTTGATTAATAGTACTAAAAATAAGTCATGAATTGTTTTTTATTAAAAAATGTAAAACCCAATAAATAAATTTATCACATTAACAATAATCCTACCAACTATTTTAAAATATTCTACATAATAAAATAAATATATTTCAGTCTAATATCATAGAGAAAGGAAATCATATTTCACATTTCCAGTTGAATTAAGTATTTACAAATTAATATCAACAACAAAGTTGCTTTCTTCTCAACAGGAAAACCTTTCGACTCTTATCTCTCAATTTAATCGAGATAAAATGAGTTTACATTTGTACTATCTCAACACTTGTGCACATAGCAAATATTTATATTGTTTACACATCATGTGTAAAATTAATTCTTTGCTCAGTGCACGGGAGCAGTCACCGCTCCGTGAAATCTTTTTCTTTGAATGTAGCCCAAAATATTTCTGAACGGCAGCTGCATGTGATAGTAAGCACAATACGGCAAGGGATCCCAATACACGAACAATGCTTCTCGTTTATCTAAAACGGTTCCAATTAACCGTGTTAGTGACTCAACACTTGGCCGTTGAACGGTGCTTATTAGCGCTTTATGCATCCAATATCGACCTTTTTCAGTCACTAAAGGCCCAGAGTTTTGCCGGTTGAAATGCTTACATGGCTTCCACAAAATCTTGGAATGAACGCTCGTGTGACAGATATACGGCAACGATACTCCAATTCGACATCCGAAGGGTAGAACTACATTACTGTTAGCTTGCGGAACGATGAATCTAAATGTTACATGACCGGTTATCGGACGCAACAAATTGAGTTTGGCGAAAAAATTCTTCAACCAGATTTCTATTTGTTTTTGTTCAACAGGAACCAAACATCTATTTTCGTCCAAACGGCAAGTAACATTAGCAACGACTTCTGATTGTTTAACAGTTGTGCAAGTAACAAAATGTTCTCCCGGAACATCGTGGACGATGACCCAAGGTTTGACTTCGTTAATTTCACCCGGAATTCTAAGTTCAGTCATCGATGGAGGTAGAGGAAACTTATTACGATCTCTTGCACCCTGGGCTCCGCAACTGGTAATAACATATTTGCCTGATCGAAACGTACCTTCTTCATAAAGTTGAGCTAGTTTGGATTTTGATGTAACTGAATAATAAGCTGGAGTAGGCAATCCTAAATCGACGCAACGTCGAAGAAATTCCAAATTATCATCCAAGACTAGCGCTTCGCGAATACCGGGGCAAAAAACATTGCACCCACAAAGTTCCAGCATAGCTTTCGCAGTCGCGTCGTAGAATGAGGATGAAGATGAATTTACAGGAATATAATAAGCTGCATTTTCTTTCTCCACGATGTTACAAAGAGCTTGCACGTAACTCTGCATATTGTCCATGCTTGGCTTAGGAAGCGTATAGAATTTATTTACTGCAGTTGAAAATCTGCACAAAGCAAACAGACCTTCCACTTCGCAAACGACTACTCTCGCGCCAGCAGAATAGAAGTTTCGCGCCAAATGTAAAGCTTGGATTGTACTTCCTCCGCTGATCAAAACCGTGCGCTTCTTTCGAAGATGCTCCACCGAAGGGGTGTAGAGAACAGTCAGCAGAAATCGACATACCGCCAGGGGGATGTGGAATATCTTACCCAGAAACCAAAACCACGCAGTAAACCACAAAGTTGGCAGAGTTATAATCGTTTGTACACAAGCCACTGGGAGCATAAACGTCAAAACTGCCCTTAAAACTTGAAGCAGGAAATACGGATACCATCCTATCATCTGTGCCAGGGGGGAGCGTTGTTCTTTGACTTGAACATTTCCGTGAGTATCCCTCCATTCGGACTTGATGGTAAAGGAATCTTGCCGAGGTAGAAGAGTTGCTGCAAACGTAGCTGATCTTGCGCGGCGTATGTTGGCGATCGGAGATGTTAGTGGAGGAGACGAAGAATTCGGGGTGGACGATTGCGAGCTGTTGGAATCTAGCGTCGCTCGAACCGAGTCCCTCGGCATCCCAGGATGCCATAAGTTGGACAAACTTTCACTAGTGCACGCAGGCATGCTTGTAGTAAGAACTGAGCGAACCGCTGTGCGTAGCCACTAATATCGGGTAACTGACTGGTTAAACGTGACCAAAGGCAGACATGCTGATCCTCAGACGCGGGCCTGGTCTGTGGCCTATGACGCGTGGTGTCGCGGCTGATAACGCGGTTATCTCACGCCGGCAAAGCCCGCATGTTCCCGCTGTTTGTATACAAAGTGCATTTGCGCGGTGCTGTGCTCCGATGCACGCACGCATCGTCTAGACAAGGAGTTCCAATGTTTCATAACTAAATAACGCCTTACAGACTATTGGTAATCTGCTAGTTTCGGGAAACATTGATTCATGAAGTTTCCAAGTCCAGTTCGAATTCACTCGAACTGTACGTGATAGTCTGGGGTCTATTTGCTTGACCGTAATAATATTGTCTGGCATTTATGTATTTGTTTACGAATCCCGATCAAGGGTCGATGTTAATATCCCACAGTCTATAGAATTGGAGTAAATATAACATGCGTTGGTTAAAAATATCACATATTTCAGTCAATATATGTTTAGTTGTTGCGTAGTAATCTTGTAGAATCTTTGACAGACATCAGAGATAATTTCAAGTGGGTAAACATTGAAGTCTCAAGGATTACATTACCTTAATTAGAATCGAAATATTTGTATGATTTCACATGTACAAAAATGTGCAGTAGTCGGTCTGTCGTCACAGGGGTACTCCATCAAGTAATTTTTAAGCTATGATTAATCTTAGATCAAGATATAAAATAATAGTAAGTTATTTAACAAATATTGATAAATTATTCAGTAGAAGCTTTATAAGATTATAAATTATGCAATTATATTATTCAGTCATTAGTAAAGCGTTAGGTAAATATAATTATTCTAATAATAACACCAGATAAAATAATTATCAAATGTATTTGATAAGATTTGTGCAGCACAATGCATTTACATCATATAAAATCACTTAAATATATTACATCAATTTTAAAAATAAAAGTCATTTATCAATTTTATATAATTTATTTTATTAAAATATGTTATATAATTCATCGCCTCTTACTTTTATTTTTATTAACTTTACTACCCAAAACTTTTTTACCCTTAGATTTTTTATCTGAAAAAGTTTGTGGGCCATCTTCACTTTGGGCTCTAAATCCATACTTCGGGTTTCCTCCTCTGCCACCGGGCCATTTCTTACCAGAGGAAGAATCTGTCCGTTTGCCAGATTTGAAAGATTTTTTCTTGTCAAATTTACTTTCTTTACTGTCATTAAATTTTGGTCTTTTATTTTTAAATTTACTTTCTTTATTGGTATTGTCAAATTTACGTTTTCTGTTTTGAAATGGTTTTTCAGAGAATTGTCGTTTCTTCCCAGTATTAGCGGAGAATAATTCTAAAAATAAATATTAATGTAATGATAAAATATTAAATATATTTTGATTTCTTACCTTTTTCTGGTTCTTCTCCAACTTCTTGCCTGTAATATTCAGCATCATCATCTTCCTCCACTTGCATTTCTTTATTTGATTCATAAGCAGCTTGCTTCATTAAACGGTCGCTCTCAGTTTTTTCTTTAGCTTTCTGCATTCCTTCCAACGATTTCTTCTTTAATTCTTCCTTATGTTCTTCTTTCTTCTTAGTGTTTAATTCTTGTTGCTTTTTTCTCTTTTCTTTTAGTTTCCTGAAAGTGAAATTTGTAGTCAAAATTATATTTAAATTCAAATATTTTTTTTTAATACTTCTTTAATTCTCTCTTCTTTTTAATTGCTGCAACCTCTTCTTCCGATTTGTGTACAAGTTCATGGAAAAGAACTTCTCCATCAAGCAAACCATCTTCTACTTTCATCAACTGTAAAGTTAGTCTAGGTCCCAATTCGCTTAGCCTTATAGCGGACTGCATGTTTTCTTTATTACCTCGAGATGTTAAATTTTGCGGAAGTGTTACGCGATGATTTGGGTCATCTTCAAATTCGCTGTCTGATAAAACTGCTGATCTAAAGATAACAGAAATGGGGTTTACTTAAGTTTTTAAGTTTTAAAAATAAATATATTTACTTTGATAAGAAGTCGGAAATATCATTACATCGTGCCAGATTAGGAACTTTTCCTTGTATAACCTTCTTCACTCCTTTTGAAATGCCGACAGGGATTACTTTAATTGCGTAATGTCTAAAGTCAATTAACTTTGTAGTTGGATTATAATTTAATAACACACAACGTCTGATATTACTTAAATTTATCTAAAAATCAACAAATTGATAAAAATATAAATTCAAAAATATTGTAATTTGTAGCATGATTAAACTTACGTCTGTGAGATTAATCGTGGGAAACATATTCTGAAAAGTAGATGCCATAAGTTTCATGTGCATTCCCTCACCACTAAAGCTGTTTAAAACTATTAACGGAGAATGTTTAAATACTTCGCTATAAACATATTGTTTTTTTAAAGACGAAACTACATCTTTAGCTAAAGAAAAGCTATGCATTTTGAATGTTAATGTTGGTCCTCTGGGTACTTTAGCAATTTTTAAATACATGCCCAGCTCCGTTCTGGTGAATATACACAAATGTGAGACATGTAGCAACCCAGATACCGATACGAAATCTTTAATAGAATTCTTTTTCCTTTCCTTCAAGTTAGTAGCAGTGAAAGGTTCCATAACTTTACGGAAATCTTTTGTAATTTCACTTATGTGTCCTCCTGCTAAACCTCGGTGAATAACAAATGAATGTGGTGCTTGCACCACATCTTCAGATTCATGTTGTACTTGTTTATTTTTTCTAACGCTACGTCCTCTCCTTTTCTTGGCCATTTTTATGTATTATGCCTGCAAATTAATGTATTACTTTAATATAATATAATACTAATAACAGAATGACAGTTTGAGGTTAGGTGAAAAACACGTGTTGAAAATAAATAGTATTGTGTATGAATATTAAATAGGTAGGATATTAAAAAGGTAACTATTTAGCAGTACTTTATTATGTATATAACTTACTTAATGACACTTAATTATATTTAAAACAAATTTAAAACAAAACAGCGTTTCATGTACTTCTTACTTTTGCACGCGCGTGCGCAAATCAAATTTTGAATTATTCAAAATAGAGTGGGTTAGGTAGAATATTGTTGTATTGAATTTTCAGCAACGAAAATAGGAAAATAAATACAATCTGCTGAATGTTTAATGTATATTACCATCTTTTGTCTATGATATATAATTTATTGAAGGTCTCTATTATACCATTTCTATTCTACTTCTAAATTTTAAGTTAGCAGATCTCTGCTAACGGAAAGTTGCATTTTCAAGTTGTTACGATAGATAGCAGAACCAACCAGTAAGCGATAGAAACTCTATCTACAGGAATCAACATGCAGCTTATTACCACACCTACATTTCTTGATCCTTCCAATAGCAACATAGCATTCTACTATTGGGTAGTTTGCTACCCTTTGAAATAAGGGGTAGAATGCCCCGTATTCATGAGGAACTAAGGAAGAATTTTTAATATATATTTCAATCTGAAAGAATAGCGCAAAATATTTAGTTACAAATTTCACCTTTTGCAATATTCAGATCTACACTGCTGAGAACTAAGCTTAAGCACGCTTATTAATTATATATTTGGTAACGTGATCCTCAAACCTCAAGGAGGCAACATTTTAGATCCCGCCCATTGGAAGGAGTTTCTACTTTCTACTAGCATCGAACAAATAATACAAATATGAAATAGATTTAAGGAACAATCACTATTTGTAAATATTTGTGGAATTGCATACTGCTTTGTACATTTGTTATAATGAAAAGAATTTATAGAAATTTAGAAGGATAAATAAATAGAATGCTCATGCAGAATGCTCGAGAAATAGCAATGCTACTTCTACAGAAAAGAATATATTAATGTCACTAATGTCAGGTACGAATTTCAGATTTAAAAAAATGCTAACATGTTATAAATATTAAAAAAAGCAATTAATTGAAAAGAAAATGTTTTGCACGCCTACGTGCAAACAGAAGTGCCTAGATATTCTGGAAACGAACCATGGTTACCGGTAAGATTTTGGAACGCGTTTCCTGAAATTTGTGGTACTTTTTGCTTACCACGGGAATCGCGCACAGATGGCGGTTAACGCGGTAAACATCTGTCAAACTAGATAACGTCAACAGTCATTGTTGAAATCCAACTTTTAAGCATCGTCGCCCTCAGAATGACTAGGACCGGTTTAAACAAACTTGTTAAAAGTCTTCATTTTACAAAAAAATATGATTAATGAAACAATGACATAATCACAGTTACTTTACCCTAGAAGTGGTCAAACCGTAACCTCACCGGTTCGATTTCGGAATGATCAACAAGTAAGTCTTCTTATTTATGTCTTATCTTAAAGTATATATTGTGGCTCCTTCCTCTAGTAACGTTTGTGGAGGGTTGTTGTTTGACGGTACTGCACGCGCAAAAATATAATCCCCGGGATCTGCTGTAAACAGAGTGCCACAAATGCGATGCCGTGGTAATATATTTTATTTACAAAATTATAAAGAACTTTTGAATTAATTTCAATCATTCTTCTACCTGATGAAGAATTGTATTCAATAATTCGAAACGTAGAAGCCCTGTTCAGACATGGACACACAGAGGACACATTCAAGCCACACACAGGCAACAGTTGCTCAACGAAGAAGAAGTACTGAGACACACGGAAGACACAAAAATTTGAGCCGTTCACACATGGAATTTGTTTGTGACTTCAAAATTAAAGCAAAAGAGGCACTTACAATTTGTTTTTATTATTTCTCTATTTTTCTTTACACAATCAAACATAAGATTATACTAAAAAACTAAGCCAAATTAATAAAACCAAAAGAAAAATTACAATCGACAATGATCAACAACAGGCGACACACACCGCACTTCTTCTTCATTGTGCTACTGTTGCCTGTGTGTGGCTTGAATGTGTCCTCTGTGTGTCCATGTCGGAACAGGGCTGTATTTAAATAAAATATTTTTACAGAACTTAAACCAAAAGTTTTTCTCTGTAATTTTGCAATTCTGAAGTTCTAAAAGTTTTTTCTACATATTTGATTTATTTAGAAAATAAAAGTAGTTTCTTTGCACCTATTTATTTTGATACAACAATTTTTACAGTGCAATGAATTAACCAGTCGTTAAATGACAGTACGCGCAAGCTATTATAAATTATTATTTGTTTTTTAATTAAAATTAATTAAAATATTTAAATATGCAATAAATATTGTATATTTAATTATGTTTTACCCTAAAAATATTTATTGTTGTGTTTTTATTATTAATAAAAAATAAATACGCGATGTAAAAAAATCCATAAAATAATAGAAATAAAAGAAAATTTGGAATCTAAGTTAGCTTTGCATTGGCCTCAACTCTACGCGCTGCGATGCTGCATTGTTCATTTGTTTTCTGTCAACAACTTTACTAGAGTGTGATTTTACTCGTAGAAATTTGAGTTTTGACTAAAAAAAATTGTGATTTCATTATCAATATGTCTATAAATCGATTCCTTATCACTTCGCGATTATTATGATATATAATTTGTGGCGGTTACAAAAAAAATTAGATTTAATTTGTTTAAAAAAGTTTTGCTAAGTAGGTCACGGGATAACATGGCGGACATGAAATGTGAGTTTTTTATTTATTTGATTCTAATTCTTGCAAAAACTATTTATAAAGACAATAATCACTATTTTCACTTAAATTATTAAATAGAAAAGTGAAATTAACTCGTTTACTGTAATATTTGATTTTAGTTTTCATGAATAATTTACACGATTTTAAATAAAATCTGAGATGAAATTAATTTGTACCATGTGTAGAGCTACTTCTGGGGGACAAATATTTTCCGAATATGCAGTCTCGAGTTCATCCATTTTTCGAGTTACCAACTCTTTGCAGAGGGAGACAGAGGGCGAGGGATGCAGTTGAATATCTACAGATAAGTGTTCCTGATTTTTTTACTATTTCTTCCGCCCAGCTACAAATCTCTAGTTGCATATTTGAATTCAAAATTGATTCAGTACAGGTATGATGATACCTTTGATTTATTTTGGAGTCCTGGCGGCTATGCATATTGCAGATTTATTAGCAAGCTTTTTGTATGTTGTAACAATCGACACAGAATCATCAAGCACTTATGTTTATATTTTTGTACAATTAAATTATTTTTGAAATAATTTATGCATTCATAATGACTAACAAATTTTTACACAAATCATTCTAATTAATAGTAACTACTTAAATTCTTGTACAAGTAAACGTTCCTAATTATTATTATTTGTATAGATAGAAATGCTTGAAATATTTACAGTAACTTTTCAATAATTTGTGAATTATTCATTTCCTTTTAAATCACACTCAACCTTAAATGTGTACTACTTTTTCGATAGCACTCACCATTTAAGTGGTTGATTTCAATTATCAACTACTACCCTAGATAAATTAATAAAATTATAGTAAATGAATCTTTAGAATTGGTGGCCTAAAAATAAAAAGCTTAGGTTGTGTTTTAACTTTAATTAAAATAATTTAATTGTTTTGTGGTTTCGGTAAAGATGCCGTGATATTTTATACATAGTGACGGTTACTATGACCGATGGTTAAAGGTGACTGGCAACATTTCTCTGTTGTCAAACGTTCTTTAATTGTTTTTGAGATAAATGCTTCAAAACATATTAAATTCAGTTAATCATGATATATTCCGGGCTGTATTTTCATTATTTTGCACAGCATCTTTTATGGATGATATCTAATTAAATACAATTCATTAATTAACTATATAATTTTATATGTTCGCAATTTGTTTTATATGCATTTATTTCCCCCGTTTACCAACACTTAGTTTTTAGTTATGCGAATATATAAAATTAATTTTATTAACACAATTATATAAATATTGCCCTGAATATTTGCAGTTACCTACAGATATTTTAAACTATTAGTACAATTAATTCTTTGCATTTATCTCTTAAATATTAGGGGAACTTTTGCCAGCCGTTTAATGCGGGTAGTGACCCTTAACCAGTGTTTATACTAGCAGTCACTGCGTGTAGAATTTTTGCGACATGTTTATTGATACAGCAAACAATTAAATTAAAATATTAAAACCTCAGGCACAATCTGAATTTTATATCGCTGGCATAAAACATTTGTGGATAATATTTAATTAAGATCACATTCACTACATAATTTTATATGTTTGCAGTTTGTTGTATGTATGTATTTAGCTGTTCCATTCGTACCGTACACTTACAATTAGTTTTAAGTTATGCGAATATATAAAATTAATTCATTAATACAATTCAATAAATATTGTCTGGAATACTTGCAATTTTATTTTTTGAACAAGTTTACGTATAGATATAATTAAAATCTTTTTTTATGTGATTGTTGTCGCTGAAGTGTTACTTCTTAAGGGTGAGAATTATCTATGCAAAGAAACTAATTTACGCTTTTCCCTCTTATTTAACTATGAATGAAATAAAATACATATAAACATTTTGCACCGCAATTGTACAAGAATGTTGAGGACCTTCGAAGATCGTCGTCAGGACTCCAATAATCTTGTCAGCCTATATATTTTTGGCTGTCACATATTTTGCAATCTTTTGAGTGACAGTGGTAAACAATAACACTGTCTGACTGTCTTGTTAATATTTGAAAATATCAATAAAATAAATAAATTTGTTTGCTTCTCTGTTATATTCGGTTTTGTACAAAATAGATCATGAGGACTTGATCAACTTCTGAAGTTGGACTAAAGGAACCAGGTCATCTGTCATCTTGAGCTGAGGATCATTTGTGAATAACGAACAAGTAAGTCTGTTTGAATCTTAAAGTAAATAGTGTGGCTTTCCCTCTACTGAAATCAGTGGTGGATGTTATTTCATATTTACTTTCACAGTACATTTTTGTACTTGTATATTTTAATAGAGTTAGTTGTACAATGCTAATGTTAGCAGAGGGTGAGCCATCCAAAATTAGTATTTGTTTAAATTATATAAAAACAAAATAGGTATCTATTAAAACATTTTTATTATGTAATAAATTTTGCTAAATGTTTCAAAAATGCTATATTTCTATTATTTCACAGGCGTATAGGTATATAAATTTTATTTAATAAAATAACTAATTAAAATTAATAAATATGCAATAAACATTGTATATTTCATTATTTTGCTCCCTTAAAATACTTATTATAGTATTGATAACAAAATTTATAAACAAAAAATAATGACAAAATTATATTAGGTATTATTTCATTTAATATTTAATTGAATTTTAATTTATTGAAATAACTAATTAAAATGACTAAATATGCAATAAATATTGTATATTTAATTATTTGGATTCCTTAAAATATTTATTATAGTATTATTTAACAAAAATTATAAATAAAAAATAATGTAGTCTACAAAATTATATTAGGTGTAGGTATTATTTGACTTAATATTCAATTTAGCTTGCAGAAGAATTAATACAAATAATTATATATGCAATAAATATTGTATATTTAATAATATTTTACCCTAAAAATATTTATTGTTGTGTATTTATTATTTATAAAATATAAATACGCAATTTGTACAAATCAATAAGATAGTAGAATTAAAAGCGAATTTCGAATCTCAGTTAGCCTTGCTTTGGCCACAATTCTGCGCGCTACGATTCTGCATTGTTCATTTGTTTTCTGTCAACAACTTTGCTGCTAGAAGTGTGATTTTACACGTAGAAAATTTGAGTTTTGACCTAAAAAAATTGTTATTGTATTACCAATATGTCTATAAATCGATTCCTTATCACTTCGCGGTCATTTTGATATATAATTTGTGGTGGTTACAAAAAAAAATTAGTTTTTATTCGTGTAAAAAAGTTTTGCTATGTAGGTCACGGTATAAACATGGCGGACTTGAAATGTGAGATTTATATTTATTTTATTTTAATTCTTGCAAAAACTATTTGTAAGAGCAATAATCACTATTTTCACTTAAATTATTAAATAGAAAAGTGAAATTAAATATTTTATTTTAGTTTTCATGAATAATTTGCACAATTTTAAATAAAATCTAAGAAATTAATTTGTATTTTGTGTTATTTCTAGATGATGGAGCTACTACTAGGGGTCAAATATTTTCCCACTATGTAGTCCAGAGTTCATCCATTCTACCAGCAACCAGCCCTTTGCAGTGGGAGACAGAGGACGAGAGATGCAGTTGAATATTTACAGATAAGTTTTTCAAATTAATTTAACAATTCTTCCGCTCAGCTACAAATCTGTAGTTGCATATTTGAATTCAAAATTGATTCAGTGCAGGTATGATGATATCTTTGATTGATTTTGGAGTTCTGGCGGCTCTGCATATTGCAGATTTATTTGCAAGCTTTTTGTTTCTTGCAACAATCGACACAGAATCATTCAAGCACCTCTGTTGTACTATTAAATTATCTCTGAAATACTTTATTCATTTATAATGAACAACTAATTTTACAAAAATCATTCTTATTCATGGTAGCTAATTATTTTTTCAAACTTAATCGTTCTTAATTTTTATTATATATTTAGAAATGTTTGAAATAATTACAGTAGCTTCTCAATTATTTTCCGAATTATTCATTTCCTTTTAGTTTTACTTAAATCATACTCACCCTTTAATGTGTATCATTTTGGTGGATGCTTTCACCATTCGGTGGTTGCTTTTAACTACCAAATACTACTTTAGATAAATTAATTATATTATAGTGAATGAATCTTTAGAATTGGTGTCCTATAAAATAAGAAGTTGAAGTTGTGTTGTTCACTTTGAATAATATAATTTGATTGTTTTCTGTTTTCGGTATAGATGTCGTGATATTTTATACATAGTTGCGGGTAGTATGACCGCTGGTTAAGGGTGACTGGCTTCATTTCTCTGTTGTCAAACGTTCTTTAATTGTTTTTGAGATAATTGCTTCAAAAAAAATTTTAATTCAGTTAATCATGATATATTCCGGGCTGTATTTTCATTATTTTGCACAGCATCTTTTATGGATGATATCTAATTAAATACAATTCATTAATTAACTATATAATTTTATATGTTCGCAATTTGTTTTATATGTATTTAGCTCCCCCCGTTCGTAACGTACCAACACTTAGTATTAAGTTATGCGGATATATAAAATTTATTTTATTAACACAAATATATAAATATTGCCCTGAATATTTGCAGTTACCTACAGATATTTTAAACTAGTAGTACAATTAATTCTTTGCATTTATCTATTAAATAATTAGGGGAACTTTTGCCATCCGCTAAATGCAGTTAGTCACCTTTAACCAGCGTTCATACTAGCAGTCATTGTGTGCAGAATTTTTGCGACATTTTTATTGATACAGCAAACAATTTTTTAAGCTCAGGCACAATCTGAATTTTGTATCGCTAGCATAAAACATATGAGGATGATATTTAATTAAGATCACATTCTCTAGGTTGTTTCACTACATAATTTTATATGTTTGCAGTTTGTTGTATGTATATATTTAGTTGTCCCATTCGCACCGTACACTTACAATTTGTTTTAAGTTGTGCGAATATATAAAATTAATTCATTAATACAATTCAATAAATATCGCCTGTATGTACAGATATAATTAAAATCTTCTGTTTGGTGTGATTGTTCTTGCTGAAGTGTTACTTCTTAAGGGTGAGAATTATCTGCAAAGAAACTCCTTTATGCTTTTTCTTCTTGTTTCAATAAAATTTTAATAAAATGTATGTAAACATTTTGCACCGCGATTGTACAAGAAATGCTAGAGACCTTCCTAACTCTTAACTCGAGGGCTCCAATAATCTTGTCAGCCTACATATTTTTGGCTGTCGCATATTTTGTAATTTGTTGAATGACAGTGGTAAACAACAACACTGTTTGACTGTCTTGTTAATATTTGAAAATACCAATAAAATAAAAAAATATGTTTGCTTCTCTGTAATGTTCAGTTTTGTAAAAAAAATAGATCAAGAAGAATTGATCAATTTCAGAAACTGAACCAAAGGAACCAGGTCATCTGTCATCCTGAGCTGAGGATCATTTGTGAAAAACGACCAAGTAAGTCTGTTTTAATTGTCTTAAAGTCCTCCTTTAGTAACATTTGTGGGAACTTTTATTTGACGGTACTGCACGCGTATAAATATCTCCCCGAGATGTGGTACAATTAATTTTACGGTGCAATTTATTTAACAGTCGTCAAATTATTGCCCCCGCTAGACAATCTAAATTATTATTTGTTTAGTTTATAAAAAAGTTTTAAAATATTGTTCTTTTAAAATGTTACAGTGCTAAATTATTTTTATGCTTTTAATTTGATAAATTGTTAAATTATTAGTTCTAAAGTTAAATTATTTGTTGGAAAATATGTAATTAAATATGCTATATATTGTATATTTAATTATTTTGCACCCTAAACTATATATTTTTATAATTTATAAAACATTACAAACATTTTAATGAAAATATTAGAAAAATAATAGAAATAAAAAGTGAATTTGGAATCGCAGTTAGCCGTGCTTTGGCTACGCGTTTCGCGGTGCAGTAATTCATTTGTTTCTGTCAACAACTTTGCTAGAATTGTGAGTGCTCGTCGAAATTATGAGTTTTGACCCAAAAAAAAATCGATTTCATTATCAATATGTATATAAATCGATTCCTTATCACTTCCCGGTCATTTTGATATATAATTTGTGGTGGTTACAAAAAAAATTAGTTTTAATTCGTGTAAAAATGTTTTGCTATATAGGTCACGGGATAAACATGGCGGACTAATAATTATCACAATTTTAAATAATAACTGTGGTGAAATTAACTTGTATTTTGTGTTATTTCAAGATAGTGAGCTACTTCTAAGAGTCAAGTATTTTCCGAATATACTGTTTGGAGTTCATACATTCTACAGGCAACCAACCCCTTGCAGAGGGGCGATATTTACAGATAAGTGTTCTTGATTTATTTACCAATTCTTATGCCCAGCTACAAACCTGGAGCTGTCCTTTTTGGAGTTTTGGTGGCTATGCATGTTGCAGAATTATATTTAAACAAAAACTATTAACATCTATTCATTTTTTTGTACAAATTCAATACTTGATGATACTGTGGTACAGTTAATTCTTTTTAAAATTTAAATGATTTCTTAACATTGTAAATATATTAATTTTGATCACAAACACTGCTAGTAGAATTTCTGATTAAGGGTGCCTACTTTATTTATACACTCTGAAACATTTCTATAGTGTATTTTAATTTTTTATACATTCTAGCTGTTCAGAGTTTGTACGACTCAAATATGACAGTTTAGTTATCTTACATCACGTTCAACCTTAAATGGTCATTACATAAAATAAAAAAATAGTTTATTTTAATTCGGAATAATTTTAATTCATTACTGGCTTTATTTCTCCGTTATCAAACGTTATTACAATTATTTTTTCTGAGCTGGATGTTTCAATTAAATGTTAAATTCAATTAATAATAATATATTCCGGGCTGTATTTTTACTATTTTGCACTTCATCTTCTGTGGATGATAACTAATTAAAATCTCATACAATAATTTAATTTATGATGTAATTTTTATTTTTTATATATTCGCAATTCGTTGTCTAATGTATTTAGCTCCCCCTCCGTATCGCACACTTAGTTTTAAGTTATGCGAATATATAAAATTAATCTTATTAACTCAATTAAACAAATATTGCCCTGAATATTTGCAGTTACCTATATTTTTTATACATCTATAGATATCGTAGATTTTTAAAAAGTAATTGAGGAATTTTAGCCAGTCGTTCAATATTTTTTCTGTACTGTTTAATTATTTCTAATTTTGTTGACTGTTGTGTTTGATTTGTATGAATCATAAGCAGTTTGTTGCCTAGTTCATTGTGTTTTATTTGCTTTAACTTCACTTCAAATACAAAAAAAATCCAACCCTATAATCGGTGGTCGCACACTAGCGGTTACTTTACTTTCTAACAATTCTTTAATTCATCATACGGCAAACGTTATATCGACAGCATTACACTACTTTTTACTAGCTTTATATACATTTAATTATTCATTAATTTTAATGGTTAATGACGGCAACAAATCACACCAGTTAGTTTCTTTAACTTTACGAAGAAATACTTATATTCTTATATTTATGTTCAGGGTGTTGGTGATTTTTATTGCTTGGGTTTTTGACTTTAAGGAAGACCTGTCTTTGCAGTAGGCTTAAGAAACAACCTCTGACCCATTATTCATTCAAAGTATGGGTTTTTGGGTATTTTAAGAGAAGTGTTTAACGCTGTACAATGTTCTAAAATTATTTTATAAAAAATACTTCGAATAGAAGTTACAAAGAAATTTATTATCTACCACTTTTATTAAAAGTATTATTTTCATAAAATAATTTTAGAACATTGTTCAGCACTAAAACTTTCAAAAACAAATCTTGTGGTACCAGATATTGTGGTTGAACTAATATTTATGATTGCAGTGTAGTTAGTAAAACAGCTTTATTAGGAGACGAAGATGGAAAGAGAACCAGAATTATTGTAATAGATCGAACATTGCGGAATGTTTGTAGGAATTCTTTTTTGTTGAGTAGGGAGTTCAAATTTTCTCACTTTTTAAAGAAAATATAATGGAGTTTTTCACTAAAGTCACAAAATGGCAAATAAGTCATGTATATTATAACTACTGCTTAAGTTTATATCTCGCAAATCTATTATTTCCAAATTTTTTGTACTTCTCTAATTATTGAGCTTTTAGATTGTCCAAGTGTCAAATGGTTGGCAACTAATTAAATTTTTTTTGTTTTGTTTTGAATTCTTAACCAAATAACACAAATCCACAACACATAACAACACTGCCATTAAAAAAAAAATCACGGCTGCTTTATGGACAACAATTTAGACTTTCTAAAACTGTAGATAGTTTTCAATTTCGATAAAGTTCCATAATTTTTTATTTTTTAATATTAATTGACTCCATTCTTCTGAAACTTTCTCCTGATGAAATTCCCTACAATGGCGAGTAATAGCGTTTTTATTTTGGATATGTATTTGTGTTTAATTCAAACATGAATCAAATAAAATATTTGTAATCATTTTGAACCGCGATTGTACAAGAGATGCTGTGGTCCTCTCAAGATCAGCTCCAGGACTCCAATCGCTTTGCTAGGATATAAATCTGTTGTTTGTTGAAAATTTAAATAAAATAAATATTTTTGTTTCGCTGTTTTGTACAATTTTGTAAATAGATCAAGATGGACTGGTCTATTTCAAGAGCAGAACCAAGGCACCAGGTGGTTTGTACCAGGTCCTCAGCTCAGGATCGTGTAAAAATAATGAGCAAGTAAGTCTGTTTTATTTATGTGTTACAATTAAATAGTGTGGCTTACTCTCTACTAAAATTTGTGGTGTTGTTATTTGACGCACTGCACCGAATTCTATTCTAAACCACACTCAGAAATTTGTAAAAGGTGTTAATATGTTTGATTTACTAACAGTGATCTTTGCACTTGTATATTTTAATAGAACTTGTACAATGTTAATGTTAGCAGAGGGTGAGCCTTGCTAAATTATTATTTGCACTGAAATATAGTAATACTGGAACGCGCACTTGTAGTCTTTTACGAAAGCAAAAAACGAGCCCTGAGACAAATAGGTATCGTGGGACATTATTTTTTATCTAACACTTGTTTGTAGAACGGTTGCTTTGTAAACACATTGTACAACAAAGACAGTTAGCTCTCAACTAGCTGTCACTCTCAACTGCAACGTCAGGAAGCGTTCCAGTATTATAATATTTCAATGAGCATTTGTGTAAGTTATATGAAAACATAAACTGGTACCACGAGCTCTGTTTTTGGGTGTTTGAAGAGAAGTGTTTTAGAATCCGTTTTAGCGATGTGCAATGTTCTAAAAGTGTTTTATAAAAAAATGCTTCGAATAGAAATTACAGAGAAATATATTATCTACTACTTTAATTTGAAGTATTTTTTTAATAAAATAATTTTGGAACATTGTGCAGCGCTGAAACCGAGGCTAAAACACTTAACATACCTAAATACAAATCTTGTATTAAAGTAAAAAAGTATTAAAACATTTTTGTTTGTCTACAAAATTTTGCTACATGTTTATAAAATACTATATTTCTATTATTATGGAGGCACAAATTCTTTTTTAGAATTGAAAAATATTTTTAAAATACAGTAGAAAAAATATTATATTAACAGGCTTATTTTATATTCAAATTAAATAATAGTTGATGAAATAACTTATTAAAATAACTAAATATGCAATAAATATTGTATATTTAATTTTTTTGCTCCCTTAAAATATTTATTACAGTATTATTTAACAAAACTTATCGTAAATTAAAAATAATTTAGTAGAAAAAATTATTTTAGGTGTTATATCACATAATATTTAATTTAGCGTATAAAATAATTAATTATTATAATTAAATATGCAATAAATATTGTATATTTAATTATTATTTAACCTAAAAATAATTGTTATTGGGTTTTTATTGTTTATAAATAATAAAAACGCGATTTGCAAAAAAATCAATAAAATAATAGAAATAAAAGCGTATTTGGAATCTAAGTTAGCCTTGCTTTGGCCGCAACTCTGCGCGCAGCGATGTTGAGTTGTTCACTTGTTTTCTGTCAACAACTTTGTTAGAAGTGTGTTTTACGCGTAGAAATTTTGAGTTTTGACCCAAAATTTTTTTGATTTCATTATCAATATGTATAAAAATCGATTCCTTATCACTTCACGGTCATTTTTATATATAATTTGTGGCGGTTTCGAAAAAAATAAGTTTTGATTTGTGTAAAAAAGTTTCGATGCGCGTAAGGGTCAATTTCGCGTAACTTGTAATGAAAGAATTTATTCATATAAAAACTATTTTTGAGGGCAATAATTATTAGTTTCGTGTAACTTAATGAAAGAAATAGTGAAATTTAATATTTTTGTGGATAAAAATACAAAATTATATTTCTTTTACATACAAAGCGGCTTGTTTTTGAGTAAATAATTAAAAATTTATTATTTTGGTGTATTTTATGGTTATTTTTCTAAACAATTTTTTCTGTTTAGAATGTAACAAGAAGCCATCAAGCCCAGCAGGTACCACTGGAGTGGGAGGCTGCCCCAGGAGGTTCTACCGGTAAGTTATTAATTATTTTCTTAATTATTAATTAATTGTGTGCAGTTGTAAACATTTTTGAATTTTAAATCAGTGTTTTTTTAGATTGTATATATAATATTGTTTTTATTTGCAGGGTTTCAACTAGGAAGCAGATCAAGATAGCGGTTTAGTGCGGGAGTGTCGTTTTTAAATTAACTTTAAACTAAAATTCGCGCGTAGTATTGAGTGTATAGTAAAAAACTTTATTTATGAACATTGAACTTTGAGTGGTTCCTGTGACGACGTCCGGTGGGGCTTCTACAGCCTAGCAGACGGGTTGGTAATCTTTTATTAATTATAGTTCGCTTGTACCTTATTCTGGAGGTAGCAGCTCATTCTATATACCTGTTTCTGAGAGTGGCATAATTTTTTTCTGTTTAATATTTTAATGTTTACAATGTGGTTTTTCTTTGCAGGACCCTGTGACGTTCCAAGGTGTCAGACCAGGGTTGAAGCCGGCCTCTAAGGAAGCGAGCAGAGGTCTAAGGTAGGACATATTTTCATTAGCCGTTTTGTTGTTCCCAGCCATGTACTAATGTGTTATTAGCTCACTTTTGGGCTCAGTATTTTCCCAATTTTGGAATTAATTTGTATAAAGTTGCTATTATATTTTATCGTTAGTTTTAGTACTAATACAAACTGCTTTTGTTTCAGTTGCATATTTTTTTTACAGCTCTCTTTTGTGTTTCTCTTTCAGCTAGATATAGTTGGGTAATTATGTAATAGCAACTGTTGTCAAAATTTATAGATTTAAGTCTAGGTTAGGTATCTTCCAGTTCCAGGCCAGTTCCAGTTCCATTGCTGGGTTCCAGTAGCAACCAAATATTTAGCTTTAATTCTGATGAATATGTGTGATCATTATGTCTCTTTTGCTCTACTTGTTTCGTTGATATTCAATTACAAATTGTACTCATACGGTGAGAGTTCAAATTTGATTAATTAGAATTCAGTAAATAGTTCATTGTATTAAATCCAATAATTGTTTAAACAGTGTGATAATTTTTAGTGAACTGTAAAAATAATTCGAGACATAATATCACAAAGCTGGGAACACAAAAACTTGTAACATATTGAATATTATTTACTAATAAATAATAATTCAGAAGTTACGAGGAAGGCACCATGTATATTTCATTTTCCGTTCGTCCGTCCGTACACACAGTTAGCTAGAAGTCCTGCTTTTATTAAATGATTAGTATTAACTTCACTCGCCGTTCAGGACGTTGGCTTCGGTGGCCGTGCGGGCTCTTCTACTACTGCTACACTTTTATAACGAGTTCGTTATAGGAGTGTAGAGTAATAGTAGTATCGAATGATTCGGGTTTTTGCATATGGAATTAGTTAGGTTTAAAATCGCGAAGTACACTCGAATTAAATAGTATTTTAGATAGGTTGTAGGTCACACATTGCGCACGGCGAATTCGCCAATATTTCGCGCCGGTTGTTTAAGTATATATAAATATAAACATTTTTTTTTAAATGATGCAAGAATGTATCGCGTTATTAAATTTGAACTAGAAGGTAATGTATGCAAATGACATACAATTTATAGGAACAAGAATATTGATCTCCGAGACATATTATCTATTTTTTAATGGTAATCATTAATGAGCTTGATTATACAATTCATAATTAATACAGTCAATGAGAATTTTACTTAGTTACCATTTATTGATAAGCGAAAATACCCTTGACGACGTGGTATTACAGCTTTTCATATCTGCTGTCATCAATTTTATTCATTGTATAATTATAATGAATACCACTCGTGTGTTCAGTATTATCAGAATATATTGTGTTGATACACTCAACGTATTATTTTAGGGCCTTTTTGGAACTATCCCTTAATTTGTTGCTTCAAATATCGCGGAAGATTTTAATAGATTTACTTTGTAGTACTAGTAGGGAAATGATAATTTTTCGTGGCTGTTTTTGTCACCATAAAATAATTTTTAATGAGCATTAAGAAAATATATAAATATAATTTAAAATATATTTTTGATCCATTGGAATTATTAATTAAAATTTGGATAGTAGGATTAAGGATCAATCAAAATAAACAGATATAAATAATAAACGACATATGAGGGATAAGATATAATTCTGGAACATTTTTGCGCATGTAACAGTTACAAATATTTTTATTCTTCAAAAGTCATAAAAGTACGTTGTTATGTATTTGTATTCAACAATCAAAAGTTCAATATATTTTTAATGATTTATAATTCTATATTCTACGTTTACTCTTCAAACTTACATGCTTAGCACACAAAGTATCACATTTACTCTTAATTACACAATATACCATTATTATATAGTAATAGGCAAAATCTTACATCATAGAAATAATACCATATGAAAATAATAATTATATCTAATATTATTATACCCACATTGAATAAAATACGCAAATGGTAAAAATGTAAGTTAATACAACCCCTAAAAAATTTAATTGTCTACGAAAAGTTATAATTTAGAACTGCGATTTTTTTAGAAATAACTTTCAATAAAAATAAATAGCTATGTCTGGATTACGAGATCCTCGATTTGTATCCCATAGTCGATTTTTTTTTTTTTGCATCATAAAATGCACCCCTCCATTAATGCCATAGGGAGCTGTGCTTTGACAGTTGGTTACTTTACTTACACATATTTTATAAACAAAATGTAATATGGTAATAGCGTGATGATAAATTTATTTTATTTTAAATTAACTTAGATCAGTGAGATGCATAGTTCGATTCCCTTGGTCGACAAATTTTCGGATAATTTTTTACCATATAATACACCACTAACATCTTTTGGGGGTTGTAATATGACGCCATTATACTCACAGTAATGTATACCGAGATTTGTAATGTGACAAATTTAGACATTTTTAATTTAAAACATATAGAAGATTAATTATTATTAGCACAATGTACTATAAATCTACGAATCAAAAGCAAATAAGATCAACTATTTTTTTTACAATTTAACTAAAAGTCACTGTAATGATAGTTTCAATATTTCACATGAATGTGAAACAATAATTATGTTCAAAGTTTAGATTATTTTAAATTTTTTAAAGATTTAATTATCTTCTTTCCTTATTTATACAAAAACATTGCTAGTACAATTCTAATTAAGAGGCAACTTTATTTTTCCACCGTCCAACGTTTCTGAATTATTTAATTTAGAAAATTATAATGTACTGAATGCATTTATTATATTATAGTTTACATATTTGAGATAGATAGTAATTTGGGACACAAAAAAATGTAGAATGAATTTGTTTGAACGATCAGTACAATTAATACCAGTTAATATATTTTCATTTGAATACAAGCAAAATTCGCGAATCTAAATGCCCAAAACCAAAATCTAAAAATAGAAATGAACTTGTCCGGATTTTTCAGGTTCAGCATAAATTGCAGTCGGTCTAAAAGTTCGTCTAGGGCTGTATTTTATTTATTTGAATTTGCTTGCTAATTAATAATATCGGCTGTGCATGACACAATTTGAATTTCGTGCAAAATATTTTCCTGCTTTGTTGATATTTATTTATTGAAACATATTCTATAATAAGATTTTTTTCAAATTACAAATTTATTTAATTCTAAATCAACGGTTATACTAGCTCTTCATGATTTGCGCTACTTAAATACGACGTTATACATGGTTTCTCGTATTTAATCCCGTAGAAGTTGATGAATTATTTTTATTTGCTTTTAGTTATCTTAAATCTCACCAACCCTTAACGTGTACCACTTTGGCGGTAGTATTCACCACTCGGTGGTCGGTTTCAGTTGTCAATCATTATCCTGGATAAATTAATTAAATTCTAGTGATCGAATCTTTAGAATGGGTGTCATATAAAATAGAAAGTTTAGTTTGTGTTTTAACTTTGAACAATTTAATTTAATTGTTTTCTGTTTTCGGTAAATATGCCGTGATATTTTACGCATAGTGGCGGTTAGTATGGACGCTGGTTAAAGGTGACTGGCTTCATTTTCCTGTTGTCAAACGTTCGTTAATTGTTTTTGAGATAATGCCACAAAATTATATTAAATTCAATTAATTATGATATAAATTCTGGGCTTTATTTTCACTATTTAGTACGCCATCTTCTGTGGATTATATTTAATTAAATACAATTCATTATATAACTTTATAATTTTATATGTTCGCAATTTATTGTATATATGTATTTAGCTCCCCCCCGTTCGTATCGTACCTACACTTAAGTTATGCGAATATATAAAATTAATTTTATTAACACAATTACATAAATATTGCCCTGAATATTTGCAATTACCTACAGATATTTTTAACTAGTAGTACAATTAATTATTTGCATTTATCTTTTAAATAATTGGTGCAACTTTTGCCAGCCGTTAAATGGGATAGTCACCCTTAACCAGCGTTCATACTAGCAGTCATTGTGTGTAGAATTTTTGCGACATATTTATTGATGCAGAAAACAGTTAAATTAAAATGTTTGAAGCTCAGTCATAATCTAAATTTTATATTTTATTTGACACCGATTGTAATTATTTGAACACTGTAACTTCGTTGATTTATGGAGGGTAAAGATTGTTAATTAAAACCTTCTCCCTAGTGTGATTGTTGTCGTTGAAGTGTTACACATTAAAGGTGAATGTGTTTTAGGGTAATTCGAAGTGAATTAAAATCATTCATCAACTTTTTAGGGTTCTAAATATGTGAAACTTTGTTGATCATTGTGTTTAGGTAATTTAACTGACGAGTAGTTAATATCAACGTCGATTATTATAATTCTATTTAAATAATTTATCAAACAATAAAATAGAACATTTAAATGATACTTCAATTTTTTATAATCCATACTGTTTGAAATCCACAACACAATACAATTTTAACGTCACAACTTTTTAAAAAAATCATTGCGGCTCAGTGAATAACAATTATGACTTTTTTGAAATTCAGATAGTCTTCAATTTAGATAAAGTTTCGTAAAAAAAAATAGCGAAGAAATCCATTCTTAATTGGCGTTTATACTAGCTGTTCATGATTTGCGCTACATAAATTCGACGTTATACATGATTTTTCGTATTTAATCTCGAAGAAGTTGATGAATTATTTTTATTTGCTTTTAGTTATCTTAAATTTCACCTACCCTTAATGTGTACCACTTTGGCGGTAGCATTCACCACTCGGTATTTGGTTTCAATTATCAATCATTATCCTGGATAAATTTATTAAATTATAGTGATCGAATCTTTAGAATGGGTGTCATATAAAATAGGAAGTTTAGTTTATGTTTTAACTTTTAATAATTTAAATTAATTATTTTCTGTATTTGGTAAAGATGCCGTGATATTTTACGCATAGTGGCGGTTAGTTTGGACGCTGGTTAAAGATGATTGGCTACATTTTTCTGTTGTCAAACGTTCGTTAATTTTTTTGAGATAAATGCCTCAAAATTATATTAAATTCAATTAATTATGAAATATATTCTGGGCTTTATTTTCTCTATTTTTCACGTCATCTTCTGTGGATGATATCTAATTAAATACAATTCATTACATAACTATATAATTTTATATGTTCGCAATTTGTTATATGTATTTATCTCCCTTCGTTCGTATCGTACTTACACTTAGTTTTAAGTTATGCGAATATATAAAATTAATTTTATTAACACAATTACTTAAATATTGCCCTGAATATTTGCAATTACCTCTAGATATTTTAAACTAGTAGTTCAATTAATTATTTGCATTTATCTCTTAAATAATTGGTGCAACTTTTGCCAGCCGTTAAATGCGGGTAGTCACCCTTAACTAGCGTTCATACTAGCAGTCATTGTGTGTAAAATTTTTGCGACATATTTATTGATGCAGAAGACAGTTAAATTAAAATATTTGAAGCTCAGACATAATCTGAATTTTATATTTTATTTGACACCGATTGTAATTATTTGAACACTATAACTTCGTTGATTTATAGAGGGTAAAGATTGTTAATTAAAACCTTCTGCCTAGTGTGATTGTTGTTGGTGAAGTGTTACACATTAAGAGTGAGTGTGTTTAAGGGTAATTCGAAGTGAATTATAATAATTCATCAACTTTGTAGCTCTTTAAATATGTTAAACTTTGTTAATGATTGTGTTTAGGTAGTTTAAATGATGAATAGTTAATATCATCGTCGATTAGGAGTCATTAATTTTAATTCTTTTATTATTTTATTGTAATCATTTTCAAATAATTAAATTTGATTGTCATTATTTTAATTACAGCCTAATGAGCTAGAATTTTTTCAGATTCAAAAACAGTAATATAGAATAATTAATTTACTTTAAAATTATATACAAAAAAATGTGTTGTAGGAAATTCAAATTTGTTTTTAGAATTTAATTATTATTTTCTTGTCCAAAATTGGTGTAAAAAAAAGAGGATACTTTCCAAACTTTTTCAAAATTTAATTTTTTTAATTCGTCTAGCCCTATAGGTATTTTATTTGTTTGAATAGGTTTGTTTATTAATAATATCAACTACGCATGACACAATTTATCTTCATGCGAAATGTTTCGTTACTTTGTTGATATGAATATTTAATTTTTATTTATTTATTGAAACATTTTATAATAATATTTTTTCAAAATAATAATTTATTAATTCTTAATTGATATTTATATTAACTGTTTGCAATTTGCGCTATTTAAATATGACGTTATACATGGTTTCTGGTATTTAATCCTGAAGAAGTTGACGAATTATTTTTATTTGCTTTTAGTTATCTTAAATCACACCAACCCTTAACGTGTACCATTTTGGCGGTTGCATTCACCACTCGGTGGTCGGTTTCAATTGTCCATCATTATCCTGGATAAATTAATTAAATTCTAGTGATCGAATCTTTAAATGGGTGTCATATAAAGTAGAAAGTTTAGTTTGTGTTTCAACTTTGAATAATTTAAATTAATTATTTTCTGTATTTGGTAAAGATGCCGCGATATTTTATGCATATTGGCGGTTAGTACGGACGCTGGTTAAAGGAAATTGGCTTCATTTTTCTGTTGTCAAACGTTCGTTAATTGTTTTTAAGATAAATGCGTCAAAATATTATATTAAATTCAATTAATTACGATAGATATTCTGGGCTTTATTTTCACTATTTTTCACGTCATCTTCTGTGGATGATTACTAATAAATAAAATTCATTAATTAAGTATATAATTTTATATGTTCGCAATTTGTTATATATGTATTTATCTCCCTCCGTTCGTATCGTACTTACACTTAGTTTTAAGTTATGCGAATATATAAAATTAATTTTATTAACAAAATTATATTGCTCAGAATATTTACATTTTTCTTTAAACTACTCGTACAATTAATTATTTGCATTTATCTCTTAAATAATTGGTGCAACTTTTGCCAGCCGTTAAATGCGGGTAGTCGTAGTCACCCTTAACCAGCGTTCATACTAGCAGTTATTGTGTGTAGAATTTTTGCGACATGTTTATTGATGCAGAAAACAGTTAAATTATAATGTTTGAAGCTCAGACATAATGTGAATATTATATTTTATTTGACACCGATTGTAATTATTTGAATACTATAATTTCGTTGATTTATAGAGGGTAAAAATTGTTAATTAAAACCTTCTGTCTAGTGTGATTCTTGTCGGCGAAATGTTACACATTAAAGGTGAGTGTGTTTAAGGGTAATTCGAAGTGAATTAAAATAATTCATAAACTTTTTTGGGCTTTAAATATCTTAAACTTTGTTGATGATTGTGTTTAGGTAGTTTAAATGATGAATAGTTAATATCAACGACGATTAGGGGTGAATTAAATTTTTACTCGTAATAATTTTATCCTGTATTAATTTTACTTTTAATATTTTATTAATTTTCATAAAACTGATAGATTGTAATTTTATTTTAATTATGGCCGAATGAGTTCGAATTTTTCTAGATTCAAAAACAGTAATATACAATTAACTTATCTAAAAATAATATACAAATAAATGTGTAAAAAATCCAATTTTGTTATTAGAATTGAACTATTTTTTTAATCAGTTATATTTTTAGCAGCAATCGTTCAAAATTGGTGGAATAGTGGATTTATAAATTAATTAAATTATAGTGATCGAATGTTATAATTGGTGTCATATATAAAATAAGAAGTTTAGTTTGTGTTTGAACTATATGTTTAAAATCTCGTTATATATGTGCAGACCTAAATACTATAAATTACAAAATGATCTTTAATTTAATTTATTGTTTTCTGTTTTTGGTAAAGATTTCGTAATATTTTATGCATAGTGGCGGTTAATATAGCCCTGGTTAATGATGACTAGCTTCATTTCTCTTTTGTCAAACGTTCTTTAATTGTTTTTGAGATAAGTGTTTCAAACAATATTAAATTCAATTAATCATGACATATTCTGGGCTGTATTTTTACTATTTTGCACATCATCTTGTGTGAATGATATCTATTTAAATTCAATTCAGTAATTAACTATATAATTTTATATAATCGCAATTTGTTTTATATATGTATTTAGCTTCCCCCTCCGTACCGTACTTAGTTTCATGTTATGCGAATATATAAAATTAATTTTATTAACACAGTTAAATAAATATTGCCCTGAATATTTATAATTTTAAATAATTAGGGAATTTTTTGACACCCGTGAAATGTAGTTGCCCTTATCCAACGTTCATACTAGCAGTGATTGTGTTTAGAATTTTTGCGACATATTTATTGATGTTGTAGAAAACACTTTGCTTTCGCAGATCTCGATATACGATTAATTTTTGCGTATATGGGCTGTCAAATAATAATCCCCAAAATGCTACTGACAATTTTATTTTTTCACCGTCACACGTTCCTATACAATTTTTTCAAAATCAAATTTTAATGTATTCGTAATAAGCGTATTAGCTGTTCATGATTTACGATATTTGAATAAAACGTTACTTGCTTTCTCGAATGTAATTCTAAAGAAGTTAATAATTAATTTTTTATGTTACCTAGAAAATTATAAGGCAAAATAATTATTTAAGATACCACGAGGAAGGCACCAATATTTTATCCTCTGTTGTTTCGTCCGTTTCGCACACTTAGATCCTGCTTTTAATGGACCTATGACTTAAGTTGACTTACTCGCCATTCAAGACATAGACCCCGGGGCCATGCGCTCTTCAACTATACCTAACAAATTATTAAATACGTAATTATTAAATAAATTTTTAATTTCATTTATACAAAATGTGTAAAGGTATACTTACCTACGCAGCTTTCAAGTAATGTAAGTTACAGTTACTTATAGTATAAAATTCTTTGTGCAATACCTAGATGACAAGAATGAGTAATATTTTTTATTCAATACAAGAAAATAAATGTGTTATTAGAACCAATTATTTTTGAGAATTATATTGTTTAGAAGAGTGACTGTGGAACACAATATTAAGCATAAATATTATTTAAAAGTTGAAAAACTGTGTTCGCCGGGAAATAGCAATAGGTGTCTCGTTTATTCAAAATAAAGGGGGGGGGGGGGTTAAGTCTTCTCTTCAACCCCTGTCGGAGATTTGCTAAACAATTCCAACCCTGATACACACATTCACGAAATAGGCGACTTTATTATACAGTAAATAAGTTTTCTGGATTATATTTTCGAGTATTTCACAATTTATTATGAATTCATGTGGAAAGATTAAAGTTGAATATAGACTTCGAGCTTTAGTTTCCGGTTGGTATCTAGCGCAGCACGAATTAAAATGGCGTGATCAAATAGTAATTAAAACAATTTATTGAACCTTAAAATTCTATGTAATTTATACTGTATTTCAAACGACGTTTCGACAGTCTTCTACTTTCTTAACCAGAATGACTTTTTGTACATAAAATTTTTTTTAAAGAAAAGTTAGAAATATTACACATTAATTTACAAAACTGTAGATATTATTTGCAAGTTTTGTTAGAAGTAGAATTTTGTAATCAGAATCCAAATGAAATTTGGTAGCCTAATTCTCATGAGAAACGATAGCATGTACAATTTTGATTTACATGCATTAAATTTTAACTATTTAATTCTTATTAAAAAAATTAATAAAATTTCGCAACAATTTATACATTTATGTCATTAATATAAATTCTGATTAAGGGTGATACACTTTATTCATTTACGTTAAACTTCTTTAAATTATTTTTTTAAATGAAACATACAAATAACTGTTCAAGATTTGCGCCAGTCATATACAATATTATATCTAATTTGACATTAAAAAAAAAGAATTTATTAAATTATTATTTGCTTTTCATTAGCTTAAATCACGCCAACTCTTAATGAATACCATATACCTTCGGTAAATTATCTACTTTATTGTGATCAATTTTTTGGAATCGATGTCATATAAAATAGGAAATTTAGATTGTGTTTTAACTTTCAATAATTCAATTCAGTTGGTTTATGTATTTTTTAATTGTATCGTATTGTATCGCATTGTACAAAATGGCAATTAGCATGATCCTGGTTAAGGATGACTTATTACATTTTACTGTTGTTAAATATACCAAAGTTATTTGGAGATAATTTTAAATCTTTGTTTTTGGATTTATTCAAATAATTACGAAATATTCAGGGCTTGTTTTTACTGTTTTACACGTCCTCTTTGGAGATGAATATTAATTAAAAGCAGTTTGGTACTTATATAGTAAATTAATTAATTATTTTTATATATTCACAATATTATATATTATATTTATTTAGCTACCCCACGTTCCGTTTACATATTAGTTTTAAGTTATGTGAATATATAAAAAATTAACGATATAAATTTATGTTTTGAAGTAAAAATAACTCTAAATATTTACTGATATATATATTATTAAAAGTGTTTATCTCTGTAATAATTTGCGTACTTTTTCCAATAGTTAAATGAAGTTAAGTATCCTTAATCAGCTTTGATGCTAGCAGTCATTATTGAATATAGTAGACAACTAAATTAAAATAAATATTGAGTTTTATGAGTCACCGATTATAATAATTGGGGTGCCATAATTTTCTGGATTTTTTTGAAGGGCTGTTTGATAATTTATATATGCTATTTATTGGGATTGTTGCTGTTAGAGTTGCATATAATTCGAAGTGAGCGATAAAATTCACCAATTTTGTTTTTATTTGAAATTCGTTAAAATTTCTATTCGAGGTGAATAAAAATTAATATTAATGTAATAAATATTTTAATTTAGAGCTATATTGAAAATTGTCACAAATAATGCGAGGTATGAAAATTAACAGAACAAATATTAAAATTAAAGACAAAAATAATTTCAACCACAGATTTAAATTATATTTTTTTAGTATGTCACCCAAGTTCTTTGCTGTATCATGACATGCTATAATATTTTTAATTAGCAGAAACGTTAATTAAAAGCTTGGTATAACTAAAAAATTCAACCAATAATTTTTATTTTTCTGGTGTCAAAAGTTCCTATACCTACTTTACAAGCACAGAGCATAAAAAGTCTGATAATAGTTTGGATTTAAAATAATTATTAAATATTCATGGTATATTTTTCAGTCATAAATGGGGATAAAAATAATTAAAAATTCATTATTGCTTATTTAGTATTTTAATTATTTATTTTTGTATATTCGTGTAATCGTAATACATTTAATTAGTTACTCCTCGAATCGTTTTACGTATACACATGTTAGTTTTAAGAATGCGAATATATAAAAATAAAACGACGAGACTAGGGTACATTTTTACTATGAATTGTTATCCCCTAAAAATACCCTTGAATATTTATAATCTCATTTTTTATATTTTATTGTTATCTGTATGTAGCTGGTAAAATAAATATTTTTCTGTAATTCATGCTAAAAGTATTTTTATTGAAATAATTCTGGAACTATTGGCAATAAAAAATGAAATTATGCACTCTCCTGGTAGTCATTAAATATATGTTTTTAGAAAGCAATTGTAATTTACAGCCTTAATCAATAATTTAATACAAAAGTAATTTACCACCCTTAGTCTGTTTTAATGTTAATGCTTATATAATTTTTGTCTCTTACGCTTTTAACTATTATTAAAAAAAATCTGATTGAAGATTTACTTTATACATTACACATTTGCACATTACATTTTTTATTTTATACAAACTTTAATAGAATTAAAATGATTTGATGACAACGTAGGGGGCTGTCAAAACAAAATATCGATATTTTTTCTTTAAAAGTGAACCTATTACAATTAATTAGATTAATATCCGTTTCATTTGGATATCAAAATTTTTCAGTTTAAAAAAAATTGGTTTCATTTGCACAAGTATACTACATAAAAATTTAAGTTCTTACAATTCCGAAAATAATATATGAGTAGAATAAAAGGATATGAGTTCTCGGCAGGATTATTCGACAATTCCGTCCACTCAAGAATTTAATGAATTTTGATTGTACATTCCGAGTCAAAAGTATGAAACAATTTTATATTTAGCATTTAAAAATTATTTGACGACATAGAAATATTTTTTTCTAAAATCGATACTAAAGTAGACGATATTACTACGCGAAGTTGCCAAAATAGTAGCTAAAGTTAAACTTTACCGACTCTTATGTCAAAATTTTACTTCATAAACTCTTATGTCAAACTTGAATTTCAAACCTAAAATAACAAACAAATTATTCTATAATACTATCTGTGAATTTATTTATTATATACCTTTGATAATAATTTATCGGATATAATGCAGATCACATGCAGAAAACGTCTAAGAATATTAAAAAAAATTATGAAAATTCAACCAAATTTGACACTTTGACAGTATTTTTGTCACAGTCATCCCCGTCTCAATAGCTAGCTAAAGTTTTACATAATGCTATTTAATTAGGTTTTTAATTAATAATTTAACGATTTCGGAAAAATATAATGTATACCTCGGCACTAAAGTATTTTTTATTACTCATATTATTTATTCTCCTCGGCTATCGCTTCGGATAATAAACTCCATATTCAAATATAATAAACGAACTGAGATGGAGTCTTTCATAACTAATAAAAAAATATACTTTAGTGCCTTGCTTTACAAATAACTATTATTTCTTGTCGAAAATAGAATTCATGTGAGAAATTTTTAACTAGCGATACTAGCGACCTCCGAAGTCGCGCATTTTGCCCAATTTAATAATTAAGTTCAGTTTAATTATAATGAAGCAAAATAAGTAAATAATGACGTAGAAATAGCGCTCTACTCTAATCTAGTTGTGCACAATTATCCTCTCGTTCATCAACCATAATCACATCATACGCGATCTTTTCCTAATAGTTGAGTTGTTGACGATGAAAAAGTTGGCGTTTGCTTGTCATGGGGTGGGGACTTGCATCACGGAGCCGCGGTCCAGCGGTCAAGGCCAGTCGCACCTGCCGAGAGCTCGAAGACTTTAGTTGTGCCATTGACTCCGCGCTCGAGAGATACCACCGGTTCTCCGGTTCTTCACACTCGGCAATAACACGCATCTTCAGCGTTGAGATACGTTAGCGCTGTCAAAATTACGACAAGGTTTTACTTTGATTTTGTGGATTTTTGGTGAGTTCTATTTCATAAATATATATCGTACTTTTTGGATAGCAATTAAATTCAAAAAAAATATTTAGGATATATTTTCAATTTCGAAAATGACTACTACTGTTATTCATGAAAATATTATTAGAAATTTACCGAATGTTGTTTCTCTAATAAATATTAATATTTCAAAGATGTTAGAACGCAAATTATATTGCGCGATCAATTGCGTCTCGCCGCTTGAGGAATTTGTAAAAATAAAACTGTAGTCAGTGTTTAAATAATAAAATAAAAAGAGCGTCGAAATGGGTTTGACTTCGGGATAAATGTCAGATGTAGATAAAACAATGACACAGTTGTTAAATTTTAAAGTAATACTAATTGATGGTACCCGTTTCAAAAACAGCTACAGCACCAGCTCCAATAACTGTACCCTGGTACCATGTACCATGAATACACCCAAAAAAATCTCATTAAAACCTCCGTCAGGATGTTGCTATGTAAAATACGAATGCGATTTGAGAGTCCGATAACTGCAAACGCTCACGCGCACAGCAAGTACCATATAATAATACTTACATACATGCGTAAACTGTCAAAATAGTCCTACTTCCCGGCGCGGTTGTATGTTACTGTGTTAACGGTATCGCCGCCGCCTGCGACCCGGGCGTAAATTCATGTTCTCATGTGGCCCCATGTCAATAAATTACTACATAACCTCACATTTATTTGACAATGAATTCTCACTTGCCATGGGAATGAGACCGCTTGAAATTATGTTGGTTTAGAAGAAAATTGATACTGTTTCGTTTGCTCATTGTTTTGGAATATCTAACAAAAGAAATTTGTTTCATTTGTAGAGAAATTACTGTTTTTGTTGTCACCTACCGTTATATTTCATTTACTTTCTTAAAATATACCTCTCGAATCATTTTAAAATTTTACATTGTTTTATACTGATTCACGTTCCGTATTGCCTATTTTTAGACAGGTTTTTTGCTCATCTTAAAATCCTTAGAATTATAGATTCATATAAATATATTAAATTAATAATTTACTGAAATACGTATGAAAACTTTGATAGGCCTTCAGGTACACTACGTCTTCCGGGTGATGGATTGCTAATCAGCTTGTATAACTTGAACATCCAGTATAAATTTGCATTTAAAATTCTGTGATGTTTTTTAGCAATGAGATTATTTGCCACATTTCCGCTGTAATTTTGAAAATATAATTATGTTTAATTTGTGTATTGTGTATTAATTATACAATGAAGACTATATGTTATATTATGTGCGTACTTCGATATATTTAATGGGCAATAACTGTTATAAATATAATTACGAAATTATGAGGAAGCATGTTCTATCGCAATAAATAACATTACTGTAACACATTCTATTACTATTTAATTAAGTGATAATTTCTTCACTAGACAGTAATAGACGCTAATATTTTTATCGGGATAATTCATTTGATACTTAAGATGATTAATCTAACTTAAAGCGTATTAAAGTTTACTCACCTGAAGAACTGTAATAAAATTACCTAATTATATTTTAAAACTGTCACGCGATCATTATGTAAGAAGTTGATAAATGTGTACCCGCTTCTTACTTTACTAAAAATTAACATACAAAAGATTGTGAGCTCGAACATAAAAATAATTATTTTCTTCCGTTATTTGTAAAGAATAAATCAAACAAATGCTGCTGGTGTAAACATTCCAAAACAATGAAGAGCCTGACCAATATATCCCGTTATTGTCTCATCCGGCGATGCCAAATAAATCTCAATAATTACTTGAAATAATGTCGCCTATTCTCGGCGTAAAACTCTAACATCCCAGGTTTAATGGTAGTTCCCGCGGACGTCAACTCGCGTTGCGTGCGGGTTTTTCAGCTAATATTATGTTCGCAAACACTCAATTTGTCTCACAGCCGTCATGCTGTGTTCCAGATCACAGGAGCGGCCCGCCTCTGAGACAGAAGAGCATCAGCGTGGTCATTATGTTCTGGAGTCCACGCAGCAGGCTGCTGTTAGCCTGCCTGGCGTTTTGCACTGCATCGATTGCACAGAACGTGGATAATGAAGAAACGGATGGTCAATCATCTAGAAAGATTTTGGGTTCAAGGTACGAAGATTTTTAGAGAGAAACTAACACAAAGTATTTTAAATAATTTTCTGACACGAAAAAGCAATAAATTCTTCATGGAAAGGTGTGAAGCTTCCGGGAATCTATCTATAAATCTATAATTAATTATGGGGACAGGAATAGGAAATGATACGAAAAACGTAGTTGATATTCATATCGAAATTGAGACACAAATCACACTTGTATCCGATTCTTATAAATATTAATGGACAAAGAAAGGTAGCGGTTGTTTTAAATAATATGTAGAGTAGTGTTAGTGTCAAACGGTATTAGAATGGTTATTACCTATCGAACAGTGCCGGAATAAGTTGCAATCCAATTTAATATGACTACGTTTGCTCATTTCGATTAGTACACCATCTAATACGATGATTTGAGCGCTTGATAACTATTTATTTAAAATAAAGAAGAGTTGGGAATTTACATAACGGCATTTAGCATGATTCTCATAAATACACACCACCCAAGTTGAATTCTAGACTGTACACAAACATTACCTCATAATTCTCAGTGTAACACTTTTAGCATGAATGACTTGCACTGAGAGAATGCTATAGGTTCAAATCACAGTATCAAGAGTTGAGAAGTGCTGCTTGATGCTGTTGCTGATTAGGTCTAATGTAGATTCAATTAAATTTTAAAACCGGAAAAGTAAAATTATTGTGATTCTGCATGCTCTAGGATTTTTTCTCACGCCCGTGTACGATTATTTTTTTGAAACTATTCTGGTCGTATTTTCATGGTTCTTCATTTCAAAATCTCTTTTCATATTTAAGTTTATGAATGGCTCGCTCATAGATCATTTAAAAAAAATTACTGTTAATTATGTCTAATTATAATATTATTAAAATACCCAGAAATAAAACATATTAATAGAGACTATTCCTAGATAAAAATGATGATATACATGTGTATAAATTACAATAATATAAAGAAAAAATAAAAAGTCATTTATAAACAACAACAAAATAATCACGGCATCAACTTAAAGAAAATACTTATGCACCTATGCCAGAAACTGTCATACATTATTTCCTTCCTGCTTCACGTTTTGTGATCTTCATTGATGAATCAAAGCCATCGATAATTTTTCAAAAAGGTGTGCCTAGCACATAACCTCCCGCCCAATACAACTCTTAAACGTTACAAAATGGTATTAGATGATACAGGAAAATACCTTCTTATTTGTTTATTTTCTATTTGTATTTAAGAAATTTAATTTTCTTTCGGAGGTGAAAAGATGGATTTTTCAACAGATAATAGGTAAGAAGGGGCTCGCAAATTATAGAATAATTTAAAAATGAGTTCGTGCGAATCTTCGCGAGCTTCTTCAACTCACCACTGAACGTGTCAGAGTTTATATTGCGGTAATTTTAATTCACTTGTTTAAAAACTGATTTGTTAGCTTGGTGTACCACATAATTCTCGTATAATTGAACAAATCAGCACTGTACGAAACTGTTCTCCACGTCTGGAGCATGTAACCGTGTCTCGTGCCTCGTGCAAAATGCCATAACGCGGTAACGGCCGGTCGCCGGTTGGCGGACTTCGTATTGGACATTTACTAGTTCCGTTAACCTATCAATGAAACCCCGAAGACACATACTGTATTCTAACGGATTCCACAACAGCGAAAAGTGTGAGAACGAAGCGCACGAAGAGATGAGAACACTTATTCATGACTTTTACACCCTAACGGATTTACATACATGAAAATATTAACCCGACACACACATTTTAGTTAAATAGTAAATACTTTTTACAGCGTGGTGACTTCCGTGTCCGTGGTGATGGAAACCGGAAACGGCAAGCACACCTACTTCTCGGACGCAGTGGGCCATCCTTTATCCAAACCTCACATTGCATCTCAGGTGGCCAGCCCGATCAACCTACTCAACCCAGATCGTTACGAATTCTACACATTTAATGATGACGGTGAACTAGTCAAACGGCTTATGACCCTGGAAGAAATCCAGGGCATCATCGCAGGAGGCGACGGCGAAGCATCCAACTACAACTCTGAGTACCACGCACAGATCCACCACCCAGAGAATGACGTCAGCGGTGTAGTGGAAAATGTACAAAATGTTCTCAAGGAAGAGATGGAAGCGCATAAGAATCCATTGGAAGAGCGACCAATCATTGACACCCCTGACGTGTCAGCTACCTGGAATTTAATCTTGCCCGCGTTTTTTGGTGGCGACACGGTTACGATTAGGGAAACTCCAGAGGACAAATATAACTATGTGAGTCAAATGATGCCGTTGGACGAGTCGACTGAACGCATGAATGTGTCATCAAGAAATCCTGATGAAACAAATGAAAATATAATAGAAATTATCACCGAAATGAATGATGTGATTAACAGTACTACGGAATCTAGAACCATGGAGGATTTACCCAGCACAAGTTCTTATACTTCGTCAATTACGAGTATAACTGAAAATACTAGGCCATTTCCTATTCTTATAACAACAGAAAAACAGAAACTTAATGACTTGTATAGTTCTTCAACTATGCACGAAATTACATCTGAATTGCCAGAACAAACAAAAATAATGGAAGAAGAAACTTTAAAAGACATTTTTACTTTTGATGAAAATAAAATAGACGTTTCAACAGAAATTAATTTAGAAGATACGACATATAATATTATTTCTAGTACTTCTAGCAGTTTAGCAACAGAAAATAATAATAAAATTAATAACTTTCCAGACATAACAGAACGAGTAAATTTGAGAGATAAAGAAGAAACTTTATCGCAAACAATTGAATATCCAAAAATTACAGAACTCGTTTCAATGATAACTAGACCAACAACAAAAGCCAGTGAGAAAACAACGACTGCAAGTGTCACTTTCTCACCAACCACGCAATTTACACATTCCGGACAAATTTCTCAAACTAGTACAACACTAAAACCAGTTTCCATTAAAGAGGAAAATACTAAAACACCTCCATCAACTGTTTCCGACATTATTAACGATAATTTCGTTATTTTAAGTCTTAATAATGACAAAAACAACAATCTAGAACAGGATCTCAACAATGAAACCTTGGAAGCAGTTAAAAATGAATCTTCGACACAATTAGATACAACTAAATATGATGTTGTTTCAAATGTGGAGCAAATTATAGAAAATGTAACAATGACTGTTGTTGCGGATAGCGAAAAATTACCTGTGGAAAATTATAATGCAACTGAAGAAATAGAAGAGCTGCTGAAATCACCAAATTATAATAAGACTGTTACTCTAGCTTCCTCAATTATTGACTCTAATAAAATATTAAGTTCAACAGAAAATATCGCATTAACATCTTTAAGTTCTACTAGTGATAAACCTACCACAACTGAAATGCAAGAAATGTTATCAAAAGGAGGATCGACACCATTATTGTTACAATCTACTTCCGGTAGTACATCAACTCAAGTGACTCATAAAGTTTCTCCATTAACAACTACAACTATGCAGAAAATTCAAATATTAACGACTACTCCAATTCCCTACTTAAAAGAAAATCAAGTAATAACTACTCAAAATATGAAAACCACGACAGCAAAAATAACAACAAAGATTCCTGTGTCTGTCACGCTTTTAAATCAATCAACTACGGAAAAAATGCAAACTAATGATGTGCCAATTAGTTCACAGACTGAATCTTCAACAACATCAAGTTCAACTGAAACAACGAAATTATTTACAACCACACCGGTAACTTCGACATCAACACAATTTATTTCTAATAGATTTAAAGTTCCGTCGACGTCAAATTCAGAAACCTTGACATCAACTACAAAATTAACAACAAATATTACAAGACCAACTACGCCAAAATTAAATATATCAACCACTCTGCGAACAACAACAGAGAAAATAACTACACCTTTAGTTGTTACTAATACAATTAAAAAACAAACAATCACTACCCCGAAGCCCGAAATAAATAATTTGAATCAAGTTTCTATGGTGACAAAATCAACAACAACTACGAGAAAACCTACCACAACAACGAAGAAACCTACCACAACAACGAAAAAACCTACAACAAATGCAGTAACATTTATAACAAAACAAAATAACATTACTCAGTCTACTACAATGCCTCCGACAACAAATGTAGTAACAACAAGGGAACCAATTTTGCAAAATACTACAACAATTAAAACTACTCAACCCATAACTGTTACAACAAAAATAATTCCTACAACAGTATCTCCTTCTTCTACAACAGTCGGAGTTGTAAATATTTCAGAACCATATAGAAGAACCGAAGATTTAATGCAAATAAACAAAATATCAACTAACGGTTGGAAGTTAGTAGACACTGTTAAACCACCAGACACTACATCAAATAAAATGCAAAATGCAACTGTGATTGTTACAACACCTAGACCAGTTTTAGAGCCATATCAACCACCAACTAAAGTCGATTTAAGTACCCAAGGGAACTTCGGAGTGCCTGGTTTAAGTGAGGACATGTACATGTTTTCCAAAATGTATAATGAACTAGCTTTGAAATTTTGGAGTTCACTAGCAATCAAAGACATTAATTCTGAAAGAAGTGCCGTTGTTTCGCCATTTGGAGTATATTCGATGTTAGGGATGATATTTTTCGGCGCGAGAGGAGGTACATCAGGAGAAATGAACGATGTGCTTAAACTTGATGACATTGTTACATTCAATCCGCATTTAGTTTTTAAAGAAGTTACGGAAGCTGTTATTGCTAGGAAAGCACCAGCAGCTATTGTTAGAGAACTTTATAGTGATAGTTACAAAGGTAAAGTTCTTGAGTTTTACAAAGAAAGAGTGAGGCAATTTTATGATGGTCATGTAGAAGAAGTTGATTTTAAGAAGATTCATAATGTTATTCGACGAAGAACTAATGCTTTGATTAGTAAACAAACTAGAGGACAGCTACCGCAATATTTAGAAGAAACTACCTTATTCTTGAGGTCACCTCTATCAGCGCTAAGCACAAATATCTTCCAAGTACGTAAATAATAACTATTATTAATTAACGTTTCAATTATATATGAATAAAATTATTTTAGGCTGATTGTTCGCAAGCTTCAACTGAAGGTCGAGATGGTGAACTGTATTTCATCGTCCTTCCATCTATCCGCCAACGGCGTTTAGTTCCAATTCCAGCAGCAGTTTGGCGTTCAGGTTTCATCGCTGGATACGATCCAGAGCTTGATGCCACAGCAGTCTCTTTAGGTACAATGAATCAGGCCGTTAGTACAGTTTTCGTTATGCCAGGTCAACAAGGGCATTCTGCACCTGGAGATGTCCTTTTACGTTTAGAAGCGCGTTTGTTAAACACAACTTACATGCCGGAAATGTGGACGCAATTGTTAAAATCAATGCTTCCAAGACCGGGTTTGGAAATTCAGTTGCCTAGGTTTTTACATAAATCGGTTATTAATGCTACGGACGCGCTGAAACGAATGGGGCTAAAAGAGATGTTTAATAAAAATAAAGCTGATTTAAGAGGGTTAAATGGTATGGCGCATGATTTATACTTTTCGGATATGATGCAAGTGAATGAATTTTCTGTTTGCGGCGAAACCCAACAAATGCACGCGGAGATATATCCTTCGATGACTGAACATTTAGAAAATCACAACGAACAGATGCGTAACTTTAAATATGTAGATTATTTTGAGGAGAATGAATACGATAAATATTTATCGATTCCTTTACCTTTACGGCCTAGACAAGCTCGTCTTCCTGAAGTCCCGCGGTTGAGATTTGATCGGCCTTTCCTTTATTTTGTAAGACACAATCCCACCGGTTTAATTTTGCACATGGGAAGGTTTAATCCCAGATTACTCACGTGATAATAATATTTAGCACATTTAATCATTATTTATAAAACTATACATGAATTTACGATACACCGAAAAATCACACGGGGTCATTTGCATTTTTTTTTTTGACAATTAACTGATTGATTATTGGGTGGAGGGGTATAAATAAAATGGATGAAAATTATAAAATGTTTTGGAGAAAAAGTAATTCAACTGTGATTATAATTTAACAAAGATTATGAAAGAGGTGTATCTCTTACTGTGTATTTATTTAATTACTTATGTAGTAAGTAGCTCTAAGACTGCGCTTGTTGATAGAAAATAAAATTGTACAACAATAATATTATTATTATAAATTATTTAATTGTAAGTATGTATTTATTAAAGTAGACGAATTAAGGAAAATACAGGAATTATAGAAGAAATGTTCATAATCTACTAATTAAGAAAGCTTTAAATATTACCATGAAATTTCATTACATCTCATACAAAAATTAAATTTTACTTCTTATCTTTATCTTCTTCTTTCTTCTTGTCTTTCAAACTTCCAACAGCTTGACGGATTGCTTCCGACTGGGGATCTACTCCAGGGAGGTTTTCTAGAACGCTCTGGAGGAAAGCAGGATCGTTCATTACTTCCGAATAATCTTCATCGCCTTCTACGTCCATCGGTTCTTCTTTCTTCTTTTTATCGCCGGTTGTTTCTTCTACAAGAACAAATTATATTTAAAAAAATAACTTAAAAATAGAATATAATGCTTACGGGCATCTTGCATAGACATCTGCATAGCAAATGCAATTTGTTCCTCTTCAGTCATGTTAGCGAAGTCAACAACAGGAGCAGCACGAGATTCAGATTCTTCCCCGGTCTCCATAGACATAGCAAGGGCGCGTTCCAACATTGCTTCTTCATTTGGCTCTTCTTTGATTGGAGGAACAGTTACGTTGCCTTCAGTTCCAGCTGCAGTTTGAGCACGACGAGCTTCGTCTTCTTGTCTTTGGCGCTGTTCTTCCATCGAGACACGCAAAGCCAAAGCAAGCTCCGGATCTTCATTAGGATCGACACCGAATTCGAACCCGGCACCGCCGAGTCCCGCACCACCGGTGCCATCTTCTCCTTGAATAATTGGAGAAGAGATGAGAGCGTCAGAGAGTTGAGGACCTGGAGGAACGGTTACGAGATGGCTGCCAGTGCCATCTTTTCCATTCAAAGCGCTTACGAAAGTCGTCAAGACATCTGTGTTAGTTATTTCCTCGCCGAAACTGACAATATCAACGTTTACTTTTTCTTTTTTCAACCTTTTGGCCAGTTTAACTAAATCTTTTTCGTCTCCAGCTACTGGGCTGCCAATAAATACAACTATTCTCATTTTATGATTTTTCCCCTGGCGATGTTTTAAAGCTAACTGTAAAAATGAAAATTTATGAAACTTGTGTCTTAAATATTATATTAAATATCTACATACATGAGCAATGCGAATACCCGTTTGAAGATTGATGTTTCCATTGGGTGAAACCTGATGAAGTTTAGACAAAATTCTTCCAACATCTGTAGTTAATGTAGCTAATACTTCCACGCTAGAATTATTGAAATTATATTAGAGAAAGCAAATATAAATTAGTGCTTTAGTAACTTACTTAGCGAGAGTGAGAAGACCTACATTATTTTCAGGATTCGATCTAGTCTTAGAATGACAAACAAGATTTACAGCATCTTGCTGAGCTTGTAAACGGGTTGGCAGAAAATCTCCATTTCTCATGAAGTCGCTGTTATCGACGCTATAAAATTGTTGCAATGTTAATTTCTAGTCATATGCATACACAAAGAAACATAAATAAATTTTATTTGCTATGTCATCATAACCTCAAAAGTTGATATTTACGGCTTTGGTCTAACATATATTTTCTTACCATATCATAGTACTTTCCAATACCATTTTGAAGATGTTTTACGATACGACAAAAATTATAAATTAATTTAGTAAGTGATTTCACTTTACTTTTATTGATGAAGGAGCACTGAACTGACACAACAGCAAGCAGAACTTTTCTGATCATGCGCTCAGTGCATCACGTGTAGAACATGACAGATGTAACCAAACATAACCATACAAATAAGTGAAATGAATAGTTCAAGTAATATTCAAATAAGTCAGTCTTCGGTGAGTTTATTATACACTTAAAATTTTCAGTGAGTTAGAGCGGATTGTTTTAGTTGCTGAGTTTGAAAGCTGAAGTTTTACGAAAACAACAAGAGGTTAACAAGGCTAAAATCATACAGCAGCAACAACAGCAGACTCAAACACCTTTGCGAGAAAAAACAAAGAATAGCTCAGGTCCGAAAAACTATGAACCGCAGAATAAAGGCATTGAAGAACGACAAGCAAACGATGAGGTTGAAGATGTTGATTTGTTGCAAAAATCAAGACAAATGCTGGAATCCAAGACACGGTTGTACAATAGACTAGTAAAAGGACCTAGTAATTTGACTGAAGAGGAATTGGAAAGGAATAAACATTATTTGGTTCAATTTGACCGGAAAGATAGAGAGAAAGCAAAGGAAAGCAGCGATGAGGAACATTTTAGCGATGAATACGAACCTGCTGCTAATCCAGATGAAGAATGGTATTTTTATATTTAAAGATAAAAACTTTAATTTAACTGAATTTAATTTTCAGGGTTGAATACACAGACTGTTTAGGTCGAACGAGAAAATGTTTGCGTAAAGATTTAGAATATCTCAAAGAAAAAGATTTTGAACTAAGTAAAAATTTAGATCCAGAGAGGAAGAAGATTAGTTCAGAAGCCCCTAAATGGATAATTGATACGCAAGGTTCAAAACCACCGGAAATAAATAATGAGCAACCGGAAGTAGTTACCGAAACAATTTCAGAAAATAGTGAACTTTTATCAAGTGACATGCGGCGGGAATTGTTACGTCAGGAATGGGAAAAGCAAGAACAGGAGTTACTTAATAAGAATGATATTCATTATCAAGATGTATTATTCAACGGTATATTTTTGAAAATATATTTTATAATTTATTATTGAATTATTTTGTATTCTCAGAGGCCAGATCGCACGGTGTTGGATACTATGCATTTTCGAAAGATGCAGAGGAAAGAGCAAAACAACAAGAAGAATTGCGTAAATTACGCGAAGAAACAAATAAAAAGCAAAGTAGTATGTTAGAACAAAAAGAACTCAGAGAGCAACAACTAGCTGCTCGCTTAAAAGCAGTAAGAAACAGGAAACGTGCCAGAATGGGATTACCACCAGAAGAAGATGAACCTGAGCAGCCAACACCAGCAGAAGAACCAAAAGAAACCGAGGAAGAGAAATTAAAGAAAGCAACTAAAGAAGCAGAAGAAAAAGCACAAGAAAATGCTAGGCGTCGTCAAATTCGCCCATGGGACATCGGAAAAGAAGGCGTGGGTAAGAAACATTACGAATACAGTCAAGAAGAATGGGTTGACAAGAAACGTAAAGAAAGGCAATCCGAATTCGCACCTCCTTCATTATATCAGGATGAAAAAAAGAAACCACCTCGTGAAGAAAAGGAAGATTATTCGGAACCAGAAAAATCATTATTCTTCACCACTAAAAAATCTAAAGAGAAACCACATAAACCGTTTCATGTGGATACTTCATTACCTCCTCCTAGTTTCAAATCATCAACATCAAGTATAAATCCCTATCGAGACGGTTTAGAAAACTATAACATTCAACACAAAACATTTGAGCCAACACCAATACTTGATGAATCTCTTGATTCTGATGAGGAACAAAAACGTGAAATTGAGGAAGAAAGGAAAAGAAATAAAAGAAAAGGTACAGAAATTGCTCCGCCTCCTACTTTTGACTATTATGGACCAAGTTCAACAAAAAACAAAAGAACAGATACATCCGCAAATTTGGAAGACTCGATTGCTGCTGGATTACGCTATCTTAGAGAACAAGCTGAAAAGAAAGAAAGAAGTGCGGAGAGACGAAACTTAGATAATAGTTAATCACTTTGTGAATATAATTAATATCTGTATAATGTTTATAATATGTTAAGTAATAAATATTTGAATAAATTAATTTCTAAATCATTTCTCCAGTTACATCATAGATGGCTGTGCTTGTACTTAAAATTTTGATTTGAAACTAATTTGTTTCATTATTTACATAAATATATCAAAGCTTTAAATTAGAAAATAATTTGTTAAATATGAATAAATTAGAAGTAATCTAAAGGTCTCAATATCAATATAATAAGTAAACATTTTTAAGTAATCTGTTTAGTGTTTATACACTGGTAACAATGATTCATATGTGATGTCTGCGCACAGCAAGGCTGATCTCACGCATGCGTATTTTTAGATAAAAGGGACAAAGCATTGTGTTGTGTGGATACACAGTCAGCTGTACATTAGGAATGACTTAGATAAATTTGGGTGTGATTTTTTAAGTGTTGTGGATTGTTAAAAAGTTTGATGTGAGACAATGTTTAGTGAATGTGGTTATGTTATATTTTTGTTGCTGTTGGTACCATACATAGAAAGTGGTAAGTCTCCTCTTGTTTTTGACATCTGAATGTATTTTCTAGTCTGAGGTGGTTAACCCTTGTTTTTCTGAATAAAATATAAGTCCGCATTTTAAATTATAAATTAATAAGTCTTTATGAAACATCTGGAATTATAAAAATTGTGGGTAGGCGATTGTGAATTTTCTCACAGCTCTCGTATCTTATTGACAGTGCCTGATGTTGATCTCTCGAATCGACGTGTAGTCGTTCCCAATTTTACAATTTTAATCCTAATTCAATTTAATAGTTGTTATCCTGTGCCTCATTAATATTTTGTTGAGGACAACAAAGCACTGTTGGTGGTGAAAGCTTGTTTTACACCGTTCAATATTTACATTTAATTTCGGAATGTTTTAGTCATAATTTTGGTATTTCTAGTCAATGTTTATATTTGATAAGGCAATAAATTATAACTATATTTGTTGTTTAACTATTAAATTAATTGTAAACAAGATTAAACAATGAATGCTACAAATAACAACCATAAGCATTTAAGTTATTGCTGTAATTATTATTACTAGAACGATAACGAACAATTTTCACATATAAAGAAAAATATATATATTAGAAATAATTTTTACAAAGCACGTGTAAACACTGACTGTGTAAAACTGGCATGAATTGTATGAATCCAATCGATATCATATTATATACATTTTATCCTGTGGATTCTTTTTCTTTTTATAAACAGTCCATTATTATTGTATATATCAGTGTAATTTACGTTACGACAAATTTATGATCTCATTTAATAGGGCTAGGGTAATTTAATTCAGTTTTTAGTCTGCGTGTACTCGAATGGAGACATATGTTTGCTTTAATATTTCTTTTCGTTTTATTGTAACATGAAATATTTTCTCCTATATTTAGTTCTGTTCGTTTGAATTGAATAACATTATCATTTATTCCTATTTTATTATTAGCTATCAATTTAAAAATATACGATCATGTTGATCAATTTTTAGAAATGTAAACATTGCTGTTTTACTTGTTCATGGAAAACATAAAGATAACTTGTTTATTTTATATTACTTTTTCGGAGTTTAATATAAGAACTATTCATGCATCGTTATCAATCTAAAAATATATGATCATGCTAAACGTATTTTTGGAATATAAATATTGATATTTTATTTGAATATGGATAATATAATGATATCAAAGTAGTTTACATAATAAATTTTGTTTATGTATTAGTAAATTATAGGATATTTATTCAGATATAAAATCTGCGAATTAAGTATATTGCAATAAACTATTTGTATTTATTTAACTTATAGATTACACATATATCTATTTTACAGAAAAAACGCGTACATAATAACAATTATTTACTTTCAATTTCATTCTCGTAACAGTTAATTATATACCGTGGACTTTGGTGCAAAAAATTAATTATTTTTTTATTATTATAAATTATAAGAATTTGCTTATCGGCAATTTATTTAAAATGAAATGTAAAACATATAATTATTAATTATTGATAATATTAATTATGAGTATTTATTCGATATTATAGCAAAACATAAATAATTACAGCATAAAAATACTAGAACGAATGTGGGAAACAGAACAAGGCGTGAATATAAAAATATCTAATTTTGACATTTCGTGATTTGGTCCGTTTGAAATAACAAAACACGAGATAACCATGCAAAATGTCGGTCGATGTATTGAGCCATGGTTCAGTGCGGAGTGCGGCACATAGAACAGGACATGACGATGATGCCCCGTGAAGTTAGTGTCGCTTGTCGCTGTCATTGTCCACACATCGCAGACAGACTGCTGTGCTGCCTGTGTCTGTTTCTATTCCGTGCACACAGGGTCATGACTGCTGGTGAACCCACGGGTGTACGTCATCTGGGAGCACCCGTCGGAAAACTGCGGAAGCCAACAGCCTGGGCCACGTAATGACAATGTTGCTAATGATGAATAGAAAAACGCAATTTTTAACTTTTTCAAATTGTTTTAATAGTTATAAAGCATTCCATTACTATAGCATAATTTATTTTTAATTGAAATTGTTTAAAAAGTTTATTTCGTAATAGTCGTATGACCAATTATAATGAAATATAAAAACACAACAAAAACCTAATAAAACAATTGGTAATAAAAGTTGTGACTTTAAAAACTCACATTTATTATAAGAAAAGTCATTAAATATATAACAATTCGATTTTTTAACTCGTGGTTTTGTACAAAAACAGTTTTGGTATTCATTTGTTGGAAATAAATGATTCTATCTGTGAATTCCCAGCAAAATTCCGTTTTGGAATGAATTGTACAAATTTATATTGTTCCGTTGATAATATTGGGAAAAACAGAACGAGGATAGAAATAAGTTCATCCTTGGGTTTTCCTTATTTCTGTCGTTAGCGTTCGAATATTTATTATTCCGTTATCAGAATGCAGATGCCGTTATGCAAATCTAAAATACTGAGTTGACTTTAACACTTTGCTGTTTAAAATTCGCCGCTTTTCACACTAAAAGCAGGAGGCAGTTTGAATACTAATCTTTTTCTTTAAATTAAGAGTATTATTAGTCTAATTCCATGTAATTTATGCATCACAAATCAAAAGATTATAATACGCCGTAGGTTGGATATGAAATACTTATTTAGAGTTTGATAAACATTCACACATCGTACGGATTCTTTATTGTTCTGTACGCTGCACACGAAACCAACGTATTATTGTTATTTCCTCTTTTAAAATGGGAAAATATTGTTTGTTCATTTGTTCTATTGTGTTCGGATTCATCTATTGATGTCTCTGGCATGGAAAATATTGTCAATTTGTTTTGTAGGCCAGGAGAATCGGTTGCTAAGCGACTGCCCATTTTGTTTAATAGTTGCAAAATGTTGTAGCGGGTGAGGGAACTGCTAAATGAGTTTATAAATGCTAATAGACCCTGTAATTACAGCATAGGCTAAATAACAGATTTGTAAGCTATAAAATTACATTACTACTACTGTAATTTCGACGCTAATTTAGGTTATTTATATTTGTATGCAACTAATTGCATATGCATTTAAATGACAAAATTATATTAATATAGAAATATATCATCATGCCTTTTGTACGTTGATATTCGACATTTTTTAATGAGACCACTATACAATTGCACATGTGGGTAGATGAATAATTTATTGCGTAATGGAAATTCCGGTTACCCGCCGTCGTGTCGTTGTACCCACTGGGTCATTTTTTATTTATTAAGGACAATAAGGACATGACTGGAAATTGGGATGGAACAAAAATATAAAAAAATAATTAAACAAAAAACTTTTGGATTAAGTTCTATACAAAATTTATTAAAATACAACATAAATCTTCGTCAGGTAATAAACAAATGAATAACATAAACAAGTAAATCGAAACGTTGTATTTTCATAAATTTTCGTAAATTTTATACAGAATTTAATCAAAAAATCTTTTTATTTAATTTACTATAAATCAGAAAGATTTTTCAACTTGTTAAAAATAATTGTTAACAGCCTGCTCTTTTCAAAGTCAGTTCAGTTCTTGTTCACTACCCCTTGTAATAAAAATGCAATAACTTTCTTGTGTTTTGGATTCCATCACAAAAAATTGTATAGTTTTGTTTAACATTTAATAGCTATTAATATAACAAGAATATTATGCAATTTATAATATTCGAGTTATATTCAAAGCTTCATCGTATAATCGAGGATGGCGATTCAAAAACCAACAATTTTGCTTGTCATATAAGTACAAATTTTATTAATAATGTACTTACTTTACTTAGTGTATTATGGTTGTATCTAATGTATTACGTTCGTAACTAATGAATTATCTTATATACTAAACGGCATAAGTTACTAACGTATTATATTGTTTGTAATTATCAATAAATGCTTAGTATTAAAAGGTTAACAGTCGATGATACGTTAAAATTATTATGACAAAAAATCTAAAAATCTTTGAAAGTAGAGTGACAAACTCAAAATGTAAAAATGGCGTGACGATATATTTATTTTTTATGATTTGAAAGACATGATTTAATTGACAAAATAAAATCTCTATTGTCAAAAGTTTACAAACGTAATTTGTGCGGCCATATACAAAATTTAAAATTGAATACTGGAAGAGAAGGTAGAGTAAATTGTTTGAAAATAGATAGGCTTGAAAATTTGTAAAACGCTAATGTCAATAAAAAAATTCAGTGTTCACCACTGAAAATAATACATGACTCTTACAAATGACAAATAGCGACACGAATAAGATTCTTGAAATTGAGCGCTTATCTCTAAATCGAAAAGAGATAATTTTAACTAATTTTAAGAAACATAACTAACCATTCGGTATGATTATATCTTCCATATAAATATGGGTAATAGTATTTATTTTTGTTTTGATCGTATGACGCCGCATGAATGAATGAATGTGAATTATTTGAACATCAGAAACGACCATGTTTTTTAGTAGGATTCGAGCCCACGACCTCTGGTGTGCTAGGCTAGTGTCAGCCATTACACCACCGAGATCAACGGGTATCTCTTATTATATAGTTAGTCAAAAATTGCAGATAAATTGTCGAGAAAAAATTTGAGTAATTCGAATCGGATTTGAATATCGATTCATCTCAATTAATTAAAACAAATTGAAAACTACTTTTGTGTAGACGTGAATCAAATAAAATAATTTAGGTTAAAAATATTTTGTTGGTACATTAAATTTTCCGTACTGTAATGTGTAATATATAGATTTAAAATTGTATTTCAAAAGATAAAATCATGATTGAAAAATAAACATTTGCCAGGAAGCAACTTAATAATAACCAAGACAAGCTGAACATACAGCCTGAAGACGAAAAATCTATCTATTCTAAATTTGTAAACATGCATTGTTTTATCGTGCTTCCGACTTTAAAATCAAGTATCGGTGATAATTTACGTCCCAGTTTGTTGTAGATATGCATATTCATTTGGTAAACACAGTACACAAACAAACACATCGTGTGTGTGGATGTGTAGCATTGCAGGTGAAGCAGTATTTAGTCAAGTGGTTGTGCATGAATAATATCCACGAATAAAATTAATAAGTAATGAATCACTTCTAGGTCGTATAAATGCTAAACGCGGTATTTGTTTAATCAAATGTAGCAGGAAATGTGATTAGATTGTTTCTGCATTATTACATAGTAAAGTTGCAACCCGGTAAGTTTGGCAAGACCCTCAATTGAAGTTTAAAATAATCACGGTGTGGTTACTATTATGCGATAGCAGGAATTTTTTGTTGATAATTATTTATGGCTGTAAAATCTTTATTTGTGGTAAAAGTTTTTGTTCTATTTTTAACGGAAGTAAACTAGATAAAATGATTACTTTATCTTTTTTGGTTAATTGTTTCGTGGTACTTATTATTCAGTCCACGGGCAGTGCTTTTAAAAATGAGTACCTACCTATACCGGGTATAGAATTGGAATGTAGGGTTCCAATGCTATTTTTTTTATATTGCTGTAAATTTTTATTTATTAACTTTACAGCAAAAGTGTAAATACAAAAGTTGTTCAAAATTTAAAAATGCGTACAATTCCTATTTGGTTACCAAAATGTTAGTATTTCATTATATATCAATAAAATTAAAATTTAAAATATTTGTCATTTCATTTTCATAATTTTAGGATTAGAGAAAAAGGAAAGTAACCAAATATGGAATAGGATCTTAATATGGAATATCGTCATTTAACATTACAAAAATAAATGACGTTTATTTTGCTTAACTTAGTAACAGTCTTACGTATCTAATGTATAAATCTAAATAACAATAAGTGAAAGGACGGTATTCTATATTAGGATCTTGATTTTATTCCATATTTGGTTCCTTTCCTCTTCTATTCATTTATTTAACAGAAAGAAATGTAAGGAAATAATTTCTCAAATTCGGCATTATATCATTACAATATTCTACGAAATTTATACAGAATATAATATAACATATAAAATTGATCTAAATCTGTTTTTAGAAATGTCAAATATTTTTCGTTTTTATTTAATTTTCCATGGCCGCATTACAATTTTTCTAATAAATATAAATTGTAATTTGATTGATATATCGTGAGATAATTAGGTAACCAAATGGACCTTCTGCATTTTAAAATTCTGAACATTTTTTTCTATGTACACTTTTCTGTAAAGTGAATAGGTTAGAATTTACAGCAATGTCAAAAAAAATAGCATTGAGATCCGATATCCAATATTAATTATAGTAATGTGCATAATAAGATAATGTAAATATTGCTCCGAAATTTCGGCAAGAGATCTCAATCATAAAATGATTTAAACTTGAACTTCCATACTTTTATCGAATCATAATTTATTTAAGATTTCACAACTGACCAAAAATGTACTACTCACCCCTAGTTTTTAAAACAGTGTAGATTGTATATGCACTGAAAAAAATAACAATAAATTCATTTAATTATACAGATACATATCAAAATGTAAAATATGTAGGTAATAAAATTGTTTGATTTATTTGTACGTTCAAGAAAGTTTTCAATTTATACATTTACTGAATAATTTATAAATTTAATTTTAAAGCTCACTCAGACATATTTTACAATAATTATATTTAATTAAAAATCGATACAACAAATGACCATACGTATAATAATAGATTTGTCTTTGTTTGCTATATGAGCTTGAAACGGTAATTCAAATCATACTATAATACAAAATGATATACATAATTATTTGTTACCTCCCGCACATATATGTGTGTATGACAGATATTATGACGCCTCAAAATTTTCGGTAGTGAGTTTTCAACAGAAAAGAACGTTTTCTATAGAGTACGATTTCATTATTTTCTTGGTGATGTCTTAGTATGTGTGTATTTTTTTGTCCACGATAACTAAAAATCTTTTGAAGCATTTAGCAATCTATCAATCGGAAGTGGTAGTTGACATCAAAGTTTTTGGGCATATTTCAGTAAATAATTGAGATAGATTAAATTTTGTTATACTTCAAAAGACATCAGGTTTTTGGGCAATAGCATTGGCAACTATTTTTATTTGAAACTTTTGCTCAATTTTGTACCGTTTAGAAGTTTCTTAAATTGGAGGTTATGTGTTGGCATATCGTGTTTTTTTTTTTCAAGTATCTGAATATATGATATATTTTTCCTCGTAAAGAGCGACCACTAGCTGTCAAATCGCGACCCCTAAAATTTAGTAAAACGGCAGCCAAATATTAAGTTTTTTATAGCATGTATTTAAAAATATGTATTTTATTTTATTTTCGAAGCATAAATAGGAAATACATGTTTTATTTATTGATTTTGAAACAAAAAGAATATTGTTCAATATGAAAAATGTGAGAGTATTGTATAAATTTTCGGGATTAATTACAAAAAATTCAGAACAATTCGTAACAACGATATTCAGCAAATATTAATTGTACACATTTGAAACATGATCGCTGGTGAGGGTAAATCGACAATCAACATTTTTTTTTGTTCAAACAAATAACAAAAGAGTAACGATTCATTTGTATAAAGTACAACTTTACGCATGATTGGCTCATTGAAGTGAAATAGACCGCGCTGTTGTGGTTGTAGTATTCACAGAGGATTGTTTAGCAGGATACTTTTGCCTTACCGGTGGAAGAGAATCTAGGACGATGTGAGCTTCACGCACTAGATAGCAGCGTTGTTGCCAAACGTATTGGATCGCTTTTGCGATTGAGATTGGTTTCGGAAGAATTTGTTCTACTGATTCTAACATTGTACGTTTGTCGAATCTGCTACCGTTATTGTTTTGGGTTTTTGTGCAATCCGCAGTAACCTCGAAACTACGCTCAGATCTAATTTCAGAGCTCTGAAAAATAAATTATTTATTTATGACAATTCCGAATGAAAGACAATGGGTGTAATTATGTTATTTATTAACAGTCTATTAACACAACAGGATTTGAAGGTCATATGTAAAACTGTTAAATACTACAACAATGATTCATTTCTGTCTTTCGTAGTGAAAATAATAATTACATCATTTTGTTTTGAATAGCGCTGGTAATTTTAAAACTGGTAGGTAAATTCTCTAACTAAACCAATCTATGCATTATTATTTATAATAATAAAACAACATGTTATTGTCATTCTGAATATAGTCGATATTTCACTGTATAGGAAGGATAAATGTTTTATATAATTTGGCAGGATAGTGAAATACGGGGAGGTTTTTTTCGGCGATGTCTAATTAGCCGTATTTATGGATCCCAACAGAGAAAAGGCAGTGTAATTTATTTTTAATTTTATTAACAGAAAGTTAGTGGCACGCAACGTACTCTAGGACCACGAACGGAAGTTTCAAAAGTGTAATTAATTTAGACATCAAACTCTATAATTGTTCACTTTTTATTTTAGAAAGAAATAAAACAACACTTTATTTTCAAGACGGAAAGTAAAATTTGGGGCCAACATTATAGAAAAATTTCGCAAGGAAATTAAAGTTGCATTTATAAAATAATCTCTCAGGAAATTATGGATTATTTGATTAAAATATAAAATCTAATTTGTGGTTATAATTAAACGGATGTTCTTCAATGTCGAAATTGTTTCAAATAATTAACTTAGACAAAAAAATTAATTCTTTGCTCAACGTGAACAAAAACAAAAAAAATCCATTGTTATAAAACTGTAATTATTTTATTTGCAATCTAATTAGCTGCTACAATTTGCACCACGAAAACTACAATCCTTTAGAGATTTTTTTTCTTCAATGAGTTTTTTTTTTTTTTTTACTTAATCTCTCCTAAACATTTATTTGTGTTCTAAATTTAAATACTTGTATCTACATAAAGTTATGCTGACAAAAGATTAACCACCCTTCAGCTTTTATATCAAATATCTGCAACTGCAAATTGTGTAAACTCTCCTTAAATTTTTCGTAGAAAATTCTAGAAATACAAAAAAATCGATTGTTACAAATTTTATTTATCTACAAATAATTTATGTAGGTTTGACAATTTCTTTTTACAGTGATCTGAAATATTTTGTTTTTCAATGGATTTTTTTTTTAAAGAATAATTTACGTATCAAATTTAAATATTTATATTTATATAAAGTAAACATTGTGTTTATGAACAGTTGACAAAAGATTCCCCAACCTTCAGCTTCATATTAAAAATCCGCAACTTCAGATTATGTAAACTGCCCTTACGTTTGTCCTAGAAATTGCTGCTAATAAATAACCGAGTGTTACATATTTTATTTTTCTGCAAATAATTTATGAACGTTGAAATTGCAGATTATGTCAACCGATTCAAACCATTCCACTGAATCATTTTGTTCATAAATAAGGTACCTATTTTTTTTTGCGAAACCTCCCCTAAGCGGTTATTTACGTTTTAAATTCAAATATTAGTATTTATACAAAATAAAAATTGTTATGAACGGTTGACAATATATTGGTCGCCTTTCAGCCTTTATATAAAAGATCTGCAACTGCAGATTGTGTAAGCTATTATTACATATGTTCTAGAAATTGTTTCTAATAAAAAGTCGATTGTTACAAGTTTTATTCCTCTGTAAATAATTAATGAGCGTTTGACAATTATTTACATATTATGACAAATGTTCAAAATCATTCCATTAAAAGATGTATTGAACTAAAAAACTTGTATACATTGTTGCGTTTATAGCTACTCTGTAATTGTGTTCTTTGAGATAAAATTAAAATATAAGATGTCAATAGTATATTGTACAACAAGCATGGAATGGTACTCATTTCCTACGAGTATGAAAGTTTGTAGCATGCTGCAAATCATACGAGTATGAAATGGACATTCCATGCGAGTTGTACACTATACTTTTTCTACGACCACGGTATTATTTCCTAATTAATTGATATTTTAATAATAAATTTGTCCCGTTTTCACCATTCCATTATTTAACAATTCTAAATAAGTTTACTAGCAATGGCACCTGTACTGAAATGAAATGACCTGTGTTGAAATATTCACAACATAAATTCATTGCGCACGATGCTTGCAATATGCCTCAACAACAAACATACAATGAGCATATTTCTTAAGTGGTCGCAGAAAATAGTTATTTGTCAAACTGGAGAGGAAAGCGCTTTCCTCTCGTGTTAGACACAACATTTTTTCCACGCCATGTTTCTAAAAACAATTTGCTCGACCCTGAAATACACTTTGACAACACAACTGACACGTTAAAAGTTAGGTTACCAGACGCAAGGCGGTGTAGCAGTGTTCTCAATCAACCAACTTAAATATAAATTCATATTTGTAACACTTCTATATTTTCCATAATATTAATATAAACAATGATGGAATAAGAATGAAATTGAATTTAAAAATAAGAAATTTAGTGCATTTGGTTACCAATGTTGGCAATAAAATCTGCCCAATATGACAGCTGAAAATATATAACCTACAAATGTAATGTTAGTTATCTCAATATGAATAAGAAATATAATAAATTTACAAATGAATACGGTAAATATTATAAATATTTTAATTGTTTTCTAATATATTAGACAAATTAATTTGTTTGTTTATATTTATAGTGAAACTTTGACAATTATCAAAATAACTACATGAAGAACTTCATTTCTTTGTATGGACTGTCATTAGTTTTATACTTTTCGTACAAAAGATATTGTACAAAACTCTTGCGTGAACTCGGTTCCCAGATTCGTTCCCGCATTTGGTATGTAATTAACTATTTCCTCACTATTTCGGGAGAACGGTGGGGTTTCCTGGCATGTCGGGAAAAAAATTTTACAATTGCGTATTGTTGTATGCACCAAAAGGGTAACAATTACATAGAAAGGTTTTATCTCCTTGTGGAAACTTAAATGCTCTCGCGAGCCACCGTTTCCCTTACCGCCGTAAGCTCCAAAAAACATCTCCAATACCCGCATAAACCTAATTACAAAAACAGGGAACAAACACTTGTATGACTCACCAGCAGGCAGCCGGCACATTCTCCGTTCACCGTAGACAGCCACCGTCAGTGTTTCATTATGCATGCATGCATCGCTAAATCCGGCATACCGGAGCCTTGTGCCGTGCGCTTGCGGGCGCCTAGTGTCGGCTCCGGAACGACCGGAACACCGGACCCGGACTCGTTTGAACTATGCTCAACTAATCAGATGTAAAGCGCGATGGCTATTGGATTATGGAGACCAGACAGGACTTGGATTGTACATGCCACCGACAATGTTTTCTACGAGTTTTACGTTATTAGGATCCTTCAACTAAATTGGTGTTAAGTTTCGTTTTACTTTTTATGGGGTTGCATGTATTATTTTATCGAACACCTCTTAATAAATGCTCTATAACTATGGCGATTTTAAACAAGGAAAGTAACAGATTACCCACTAGTGGGTAGAATTTTGAAAAAAGTCACTAGTGAGTATTTTTTAAAATTTATATCAATAATAATAACACACAACACTTTGGTAACTACTTCGATTGACATTTTAATTTAGAAAATTTAATCATATGTCACTGTCAAATAATATTTCTTTAATAAATTTTGCATTTATTAAGAGGTATTGGATAAAACGTTATACTTCACACGTGGGCAAATGGAATTACCCACTTGATAAAATTATCACACTCAGCCTTCGGCTTCGTTTGCTAATATTTGTCTCGTGCGTAATTCCATACTTTGCACACTTGTAAAGTAAATAACTATAGATCATTTATATTTACGTGACTTTTTAAAAGAATAAAGCCTTTACCAGAAAATAATTATTTGTTTTCATTAAATATTAACGAAAAACGTACGTGTTACTCTCAAATGTACAATTTTTTATTTTAATTTATACGTATTTGTGAAATGTGAAATGAAAGCATATGAAAGCGAGATGATATATATTTTGTTTTGTTTAAAAAGTTTATAAAACAGCTTGATATTTGTAGTTAGCTCAGTGATAACGTAATGAATTTAGAAGTAATACGGATCGTCGGATGTTAGAATAGGATCAAATAAAAAGTCAACTCTTCAATGCATACGTTTCGGCATTTATTACGCCTTCATCAGTGCTAGAAACGAAGAAATATAATTAAAAATTTATACAAACACATCGTATGTAAATCCAAACAAGAATAAATAACCAATTACCTGTGAGTTGGTTACAACGGAATATCCTCACTTAAAATAGTAATATTTTTTTATTACATTTCTTTATAATATAAGCGCTAAGAAACCCACTGTAGCAGAGCGCATCGTCAGATCTCTAATATTTTTCGAGATACGTCGATTTTTGGTATTCTTCGAAGTGCAATTTTAAGGGCCTGTAAATCAAAAACTACACGAGATATCTAAAAAGTCTCTTCAGTTTAGCGTTTCTGGTGCCTTATATAACAAATTAGCAAATTTTTAAAATTTTAAATTTTTTTTGTATTTTTGTTCAAAATTTCGATCGGCGATAACTCGACAAATATTAAAGATACAGATTTGCAGTGTACACCAATCGATTCAGCTCGTCGAAATACATAAGTATGCAAAGTTTCATAAAAATCGCTTTACGGGATGGAAAGTTAGACCAAAAAGCCTGAAAATGACGTTTTTTGTCGAGAACGTCAAGGGATACCCCTTGACGTTTGGGTTGAATTTGGCCATTTTCAGACTTTTTGCTCTAACATTTCAACCGGTTGTCCGAATTTTCTGAAATTTTCAGGGTTTATGTATTTCATCGAGCTGAATCGATTGGTGAACACTGCAAGTCTGTATCTTTCATATTTGTCGAGATATCTGTAATCGAAATTTTGAAAAAAAAATTCAAAATTTTCAAAATTTACTTTTTTATTATAAATGGCACGAAAAACACAAAACTGGAGATATTTTTCGATATCTTGTACAGTTTTCGAGTTATAGCACCTCAAAGTTGCTCTTCAGAAAATATAAAAAATCGTCATAACTCGAAAAATATTAGAGATATGACGATGCGCTCTGCTGCAATAGGTTTCCTGGCGCGAATATTATAAAGAAATGTAATAAAAAAAATTTACAATTTTAAGTCATATTTGGGGAAATTTCCGTATTTTGAAAAATATTACAAATCGCCATATTTCGATAAATATAAGACATAATACGATGCGTATTACAGCAATGAGTTTATTCATGTTGAAATTATACATAAGTAATTAATTTCAAGTTAAGTTTGGAGGAGTATTTAATTTATTTTCTAATAAACAATTTATTTGTATAAGAAAGTAGTGTGGTGCCACACCAGATTTTTTTATTTAAAATTTTATATTTGAATTACTAGTGACCCAAACTTAGATCCTCATTTCGATTGTTAACATCAGAGGACGTGGTTAGGAACGCCATGCTCAAAAATGTCATTTACGACTTACAGAATCGCAAACATACTATTATTGAACTCTCTTATTGGTGGAAAAGAATCTTTTTACGAGTTGTTTTCTTAAAACCTTAGCAACATACACATTTATTTTATATATTTACAGAGACTATTTCGATCGAATTGTTTATTGTATTGCTACATGCTCCAATAAATGTAAGATTTTAAAAATTATTTACAATATAAAATATAAAGTAAGTACATCATAAAACATTGAGTACGTTTACACGTAGGGCAAATATGTAATATGACTTGACTATTGACTAAATACTTTTCTTTCTAAAATCAATTATAAAGATTCGTGTAAACAGATATCGACTTTTCTTTATCATTAGTGACATTAAATTTTCTCGGAATTTTAAATATGCCTGCCGTTGTTTACTCAATTTCTATTGCATCTAAAACTGTGATTGTATCATATTAAAAAAAAAATCACGTTAGTATTTAATAAGTTTCATTTCAAATTACTGTCCATGGTTTTTCTGTAAATAATATAAATACTATGAATTTTTTACTCAGTTAAATTATTTACCTGAAAACTAGTCTACAAATTTTAACATTACATTACATTAACATTAACACAAATTACTGACTCTCAATAAGCTGATAAGTGAAGGATAAGTCAGTAATCTAAAGTAGATATGTTCTTATTGTGTAAACGTACTAGTAATTTTACTTTTAAAAAGTCGCCTTTTCAAAGTCAAATCAAAGTAAATTTTTGGCGTACACAGTAAAAAAAATTATTGACAAAATTTTAACAAAATTTTTAGTCCCAAACGATCCATAGTTAATTTTTGTAAATTTAACAAGTTTCAAATTTGTTAGCAAGTAACAAATTATTTTTGTGTTTGTCGCAACTAAATATAGGTATATTTGGGAATGTAGTAATTATTAACATTTATTTTATGTGCTTTTGACTAAATATTTTAGTAATTATATTGGAGCAGAACAATAAATCATAGTTATTACAACAAATTAAGTTGTTACAAAGGATACAAACTTTCTTCAACAATTTCAAATTGATAATTTAGCTAAATTTACTTATTATTATTCTATTTGTTAAATTTTATAAATGTAGCAAATAAATAAAAACAACAATTTTTCTTGTTTAAAATTCAGAATTAACAAAATTTTAATTGTTAATTTAACGCAATATATTTGTCAATATTAAATAAAAATACTTAACAACCGCAATATTAACAAATCGCAAATCAAATTTTTTACTGTGTATATGTAAACATAGTCATCGTTCAATACTCGATCGTAACCCAAACTTAACATGCTCACACAGTTAACAATGTACCGTTCTCGTCAGTAAAGTTGTAGTAACGGTCTTACAACGTGTAGAGAACAACCCTAAATATTGGGCAAATAGCGTGATGAATTAGCTAGTTGAATGAATTTGCTTGGCGTACGTTCTACCCCTCAATTTTTTTTGTATATTGGGTAAAACGGATAAGGTGAAGAATGAACACAGACCCATATAGTTTTTTAACGAACCGGTCCAGCGAATAAAGCCATTCTAATCCGGATCGCCGGATCAGCGTGATAAGTGATCCAGTAGCGACCTTGGCGATCAGAGGCGCTATCGTGTGCCCCGCCCCCACCCGCTTCCGTTGCTACTGATTTAGAGGCCATCAGTGTCATTTAGTCAGCTAAACATGCAACAGCCCTATTTTGTTATCGGCTGCCTGCGAGCTCTGAAAAGCGTGCGAGTTCATTTACTAACTAACCAAATTTAAAGCGCGCACGACCGAAATTTATACGGTATTTTATGCGCCCCCGAGCTGAGAGGACAGAATTTTCGTTCAAACGAATTGATAATGACTGTTGTCATTTGTTAAACAAAATATCGCACACGCGAAATGTGTGTCTAGTTTATTACATTTGAACCCACTATCTTTGATGTTTGTAGGAAAGATAAATAATTGATGTGACAATTTTCTGAAGAGTGAATAGGATCAACTCCGCAAATCACGCAAAATTAAGGATTCTTTTTTCTATGTGTAGTCTTTCAGTTTATGTAGAGTAGAATAATAGACTAATCAATACATTAAAAAAAATTAAGTAAATTAAATGAAATAGAAAAGGTAAAGTAATTCAACTTCATAATATGAGTTTCGTGACAATGTTTTAAACTAAATATTTTGATCAGAAGTGCAAAACCGGAAGTGGAATTTCGCTGGACACGCAATGCAATAAATTCAATTTATTGCAAATATGGAATCAGCTTAAAAAAAATTCCAAATCAAAGTTGTTAGTCTTAAAATTTGAAATAATAGTTATTTGTTTAACCAGGCACCAAAATACCAGATTTACAGCAGAGGCTGCAATGAATGCTGCCGAAGTTGTAAATTTGTGTTTGGTGTCATATTGAATACATTTTTTTTTTGTCGATTTGGAATTAATATTAATTTTATGATTATTTTTATTAATATATATTTTGAAAGTTATCGCCAACAAATTATGTTGCTATGCGTTTGTTGAGCTGTTGATATTTAAAAACGAATTTATTAAATTTTTTTTGTGTTATTTTCAAAAACAATGCTACAAAATTGAATTTTGTACAACTGTTTTTGGGGAATTTATTAAGTAAAATTGTCAGTCTGTCAAGGTTGGACCTGTCACTGTTGACGTAAAATTATTGCAATTAATTTTTTATTGAAGTAATTATACAAATAGTCAAACTATAAATACTTAATTTTATTAATATTACAGGGAAAGGTACTTATTTATTTTTATTGACTTTGTATACGTGAAATAGGAAAAGTAGTATGAAAAACACGTGGTACAATGACTAATTGTAATATTAGTTGTTCAATATACTATTGTATACTGCATATAAGAAAGTCACTTGGTAACCACACCATAAATTTTTTATTTGTTATAAGCAGCTTAAACGTAAAACCTTTGGGTTCGAAATATTTATTTATTTGTGATTGTTGACCAACAAAAACTATGGCGAATAAATAATCAAAGTTCTAGCATCTGCATTAATTTTTGTGTTTCATCAACTAAATCTCCAACTTCATCCATATGTAATCTTGTGCATTTGCATTGGGTGACATCGGCAGCTTCACGCGGCTCATGTCGAATCGATCCATGCAATCCTGGCGATATTACGGTCAGTTATCCTGGACGTAGTCCTGCAGGATCCGCGCAGTTAACCTGTCCACGTGGCTATATTGTACGATATGGTCAGAGAATGTAACCGGGACTCTAAATCGAGGGTCGCTTTCGAAGAACATTCCCCACGATTTATCCTGAATCGGGGGCTGTCAGCGGGACACGACCCACGGAAATGCGTCTTTTAGCAGGACGTAGGAATGAATGAAAATTGTCCTCACGTGAGTTGCGCACTGTAAGAGACTAAATTAAGGCTGACGCTATAATTTTATCTCCTGCAACCAAGATGGATTAGGAGTCAAATTCGAATTAGTATTAACTCACTTTTAACACGTAATCCATTTTAGGAGTTACAAATTGAGTTTGTGTTTTAAAATTCGTTTAGCAACGCTGTATTTATTACTGGGCTCTTCCTTTATTATTTAGCAAATTTGAGTATAACTTTATGTTTAACTACTTCTGAGGTTGTAAACGAAGTAGTAATTTTGCAATTAAAAATTATCATAAAGATAAACAAGTTAACTTGAAAATAATTGCATTAGAAATTTACTTAATTGGGTAGTTTCACTACTTCTTAACTTACTTAAAAGTTGAATTGTTTAAATTACAACTATTATATTATTCATATGTCGAAACTTTGAATTTTTAAATTATATTTTAAGTAATTTTTAACATTACACGAAATATAAACGTTTAATTTCACCATCAATGTTTGGATTTAATATTTGGCAACCAACAGCGTATTTACAAATTTTGTTATATGTTTTTGCCATTACAAATTTGCTATTATTGGATTATAAATGAAGAACGAAATGGAACCATAATAAGATTCCAGTTCGCTTACTGTTACGCACAGATGGTCGCTTTATTAAATGGTTTAGACAGAGTTAATTTTCGGCTAGTTTTGAAATAGAGTTTAGAAGTATAAATTATAGCAAATTTACAAAACTATTGTTTATTTAACAACCACCCAAAACAAACAAATCGCAAATTACGTAATTACTTCTGTTTTAAAAATAAATATATTAAATGAACTAGAATATTTCACTACGAATTCTATTGCCGACACTTGTCACTTTGAATGTCACCCCTTAACATAATTGCGTTCTGTTTATTGAACTTTCATAATAATTAATTACTACTATTCAATAGTATATAACAAGTTTGACTGCTGGTAACCGTATTTCACCCGCAAAAATATATCACTTACAGAGATCTGTGAAAGGGTAAATGGTGTGATAATGTATAAATACACTATATTGATTAACATAAATTAAGCAGAAATAGCGGTGAGAAGTTATCAAAAATTTATAAAACTGGCAGTTGGTACTTTCCTTGTAGATTTATCGCATTTAGAGGTGGTAAACCCAAATTAACAGTTTGCAGAAATTAAAGTCCATGTAATATTATATTTTGTTGTGACGTAAACCGCAACAGTAGACTATTGTCTGGTAAAGTTTGCTTTTTCTTCGCCGCGGTTTCACTTTCCTTGTTGGGCAGCCAAGCGGCAATATTGTGAGAAAATCAGACGACATTGAAACTAGACACAAGCGTTACAACACGTGTGTAATAACGCAGGAAGCTTACATGCTTTTCGGGTCAGCTCATTACATTTTACACAAAGTAATTATTATCATTTTGATGAAAATTGTTGTTAGTTGACTTCTTTGTAAATTAAAAGATATTTTATTGTACGCAACAGCTAACACAGCACAGGATACATTTGGCTGGAGTCAACTTATTCGACGGTTTATCAGAACACGTAATTTTCGAAAATGGAGTCATTCACTAGAGTCGCAAAATGGCAAATAAGTCATTTATATTATAACTAGTTCCAAAATTAGCATGCTACTAGATAAAATAGAAGTTTAAAAAATATTATTAATTATTAAGATATTTGAGTTTTAAAGATAGAATATTCTGGCGTCCGAGTATTATGTTTCCCTGTCACAACATTTAAAAAAAATCATTGCTACTTAATGAATAACAATTAAGAATTTTTAAAACTGCATATAGTCTTCAATTTAGATAAAGTTTCATCAAAAAAATACCGAAGGGCCCTATTATCTCTGTGACTGATGAATGAATGACGTAAAATGATGGTTTATGTAGTGTTATTTGCGTCTAGCCCACTTTGCGAAGAAGATATTTCTAAGAAATATAGGGCAACAGTAATGCCGTTAATGGCATTCCAGACGCCTTTTTCCTAAGATAAATGAAATATATGCGCAAATACAGACAAGGACTCGTTGTCCTTGGAACGTGCTTGGCCTAAAATGTGAAATTTTCTGGACAAATATATACATTCCTCCTTCAACAAACTATGGACACTTAATTATAAAATAAATTTCAAAACTCGCAGAACGTATAATTGAAAAATAATCAAGAAATTGCTTCAAAGGTTTAATTAAAAATATACCATGGATTAATTTTCTTGGTCATTGATGCGTACAATAAAAACACAACCTTGAATTAAAAATTGTATTTATTCAAACTTCAGAGGGTGATTTTAATTCAATAATTCCTTACTCAATTTGTTAACCATTAACTTAGTAAAATAAGGGCATTAAGCTTCTTTTTGTCTGAACAAAATCAAAACTTTTCTGTACGTTACTACATTTAGTCTTCGGAGCTTTGAGAATATTATATCCAAATAATATACTTCAATGAGTATCAAGTTTTTTGTAGTTACACAGTAAAATATTTATAGTCAACATTGACAAATGTCTAACAAAATTTTTAGTCCCAGACGATCCACCGTTAATTTTTGTTAATGTAACAAGTTTCAAATTTGTTAGCAAATAACAAATTATTTTTGTGTATTTCGTAACTAAATATATTTGTGAATATAGTAATTATTAACATTTTTTTTTGTGCTTCTTATTAAATATATAATCGTAATTATATTGAAGCAGAGCAATAAATCATAGTTATTATAACAAATTAAGTTGTTTAACAATTTCAAATTGATAAGTTAGCTAAATTTACTTGTTATTGTAAACGAGTCTATTTGTTAAATTTTATAAATGTAGCAAATAAAAAAAGCAACAATGCACCCGAACAATGTCTTACACTAATTTGAAACAGATTTGGTCCATACGCTACTCCGCCATTCAGTGTTCTAAACCATTGAAGCAAGTTAACGCCGTTGCTGCACAAGTTGATCAGAAAGCAAATACCTTTTGATGTGTTTCAGTGTTCTCAGTCAATTTCGGAGAACTGATATCCTTACAATTTCACAGGCGACTACGCTGCTCGGTTCTCATATTGGATTTATACGCGCGTTCACGCTAGATCTGCAAATATTGTGCTAACATTTCGCAGGTATCATTGTGAAAGAAATACGAAACGGTATGATACAGAGTTGCCTGCCGCGAAGCTGAGATGACAGAGAGGTTTTTTGTGCTACTTCAAAAGACAAACGTCGACAGGAATACCGTTAGTGTTAGTCAAATATCGCTTGAAACTGGTTTTTGGCAATTATGTTCTCCTAAAACCAATGAGAAAAATTTGGACGCATTTAAAACATTCGAAATGAACTCTTGAAAATGTACATACTCCAAATTGCTCCACAATAGATAATTCACACTTTACAAAACAAGTAATTTTAAATATTAATAGAATATACGTGACATAAATAGCAAGAGAAACATGAATATGTTGGGAGATAAAGATATAGATACAAATGTCTGCCACTTTTAAGAAGTTATAAACATTTTTGTACTCACAACCTTCAAAATATTTAACGCTCGCTATAGACAATTTGAAACTTTCAATTCGCGCATTCGTACGGTAATATACTAAAAAAAAAAAACGCTATATTTTTCCGGGCAATTCCACAGCTAAAAAATCAGAGTAACATTGCTTTTTCGCAATTTAAATTTATCAGGGTTTTGTTCGGGGGAAAGTTGCTTGCCTGGATTTCGTTCGGCTCTTTTATTACTGAAATATCAAGGCTAAATTTGGTAATGATCCATATTCGTTTTAATACTCCCTTAACCTTTATGCTAATATCTCGAAAAGAAAATGGAGTACTAAAATTAATTATATTTAAAAAAATGTACGTGAATGAAGTTAGTAAACTATTACTTCACTTTTAATTAATTAATTTATTTATTTATTAGTTTTAAACGGACTAGCGTCCACTGTACATTTAATGGGTATATATAATATTGTATTCATAATAATACAAAAAATATTGACATAATAATTACAATAAGATAATATAATAGAAGATAGATAAAAAATAGAAGTATCAAAAACCACAAATATTAATAATATAATTTCAAACATTTCTATCCGAATTTAAGTTTATATTTATACATTTACAAAGATATATTGTTTCAATCAACATCAATTTAAATATTATTAAATTCTCGAATAATACTGCTTATAGGAGAATGATAATAGTTATTTACGATGCAAGTACGTAAAGCTAGTCTTTAGTCACGAATGGGTCAACGCTCGTGTTTTAAGACCCCTGAGTGACTAAAGACGCTTTACGTATGTGTATCGTACAATATTTTATCTATGATATAATGAAAAACCCCAAAAATATAAAAAAAATATTTTGATTTATGAAGTAGGATCACAATATTAAATGAGAAGTTTGCCATGATAAAAATTTTTTTGCAAATTTGGCGTGTTTAAAAATTTCAATCACTCGTTGCTTGGCAACCCGTGACTGCCCGTGACTAATGGGATCGTGTTACTAAACAACCGTTTTACAAACTTGAAACTAACAGTTAAACATCAATTTTACACACTATCGTAGATAAATATAATTTTTATTAGAAAAATGTATATGAAATAAATATTTCCTCCTAGTAGTAGAGTAACGAACATTAATCTAGTGCTTTGTAATAAACCTAGAATGTTTTCGAAAGAAATGATATGATTATTGCAATTAGTGAAGCGAAAATTTGAGTCAGTTGTGAGGATCAAATTACGCAGAGTAAATAACTGATTACCAATCAAACTTGAAGCAATAGTAGGTAATGTTGTGTTCATCAATTATAGATGTGGAATCTGTGCTCTTGAAATGGACGGAGTTATATCGGGGTAGTGAAATAAATTATTAAATGCGGTGATGAATAAATAAAAGTCCTCCGTCCGTATCTCAGTTGCAATTTAGCAAATCTCATTTTTTATTAAATCAGTTCTCCCGGCCGCTGTTTGCGTTAAGGTGACCCAGTTACTTCCTAACCTAATAAGAAATTAAAAGTAATGTCGCACGGACACGCGACTGCTTCTCTCGTTATTGACAATTTGTCTTTTTTCTTCTGCTTGAACGGCATAATTTTCATTTGTCAACAACTATATTTTGTCGCTACTTCATGGTGTAAAACTGTACTTCTCGTACATGCTAATCTTTTCACTATTTTTATAAACAGTATATAAGTTTTCATTAAATTAAAATTACCTATACATGATGAAGGAATTTTTTCGACTGGTTGTAAATATTAAATATAACAACTAATATCACACCAACATTTCACTGTTAGTCTTCTTCAGAGTGATAAAAAATAACTTTTAAGATATACATGTAAAAATGTTACAATAATCTATCGTTAAGGAATAAAATAAAAACTACACTCTTCTTGTTCAATATATTAAAGGACTCTGAGTATGTGATGTTTAAATTATAAAAACTGTATTTATTGAAATAAATTATTCTACATATAATTATTTAGTTTTGGAAACAAGTAAATAATTACTTTCATTTGAAACTGTTGTGGCAGATTTCATATTTTAAATAAATTGAATTTGTTTTGTGTGTGCAGTAAATATCAATTTCCAATTTTGTAATTATGACCAATACCAACGTCGCATTGTCATAAAACTTTAATTATCAAATTTCGTTACTCATAAGATAAGGTGGTATTTCCGCGCGATTCTCGTCATAGATTTTTTTATTATTATACTTCTTTTTACCGCAAGTTTCTGCTATGAAGCAACATTTGCTTTTCTGTTACTAATTTATACACTGATAAAAATGTTTTCTTGGAACAAACAGATTCCTCTTATATGAAGAAGAAAATTGATTTGTATAGTGCCAATCCGATTTCTTTTTCATTGAAAACTTTTGTAGGTTTAATAAATATTATTGTATGAAAATTAATTTAGTTTTGAAGGAACATATCAAAGTATTCAACTGAGACTCATTATGGGGAGGAAGTAGTTTGAATAGTAGATTTAATTCAATATCATTTTAAATAAAAACGTTTTCTTTTTAATTATTTTTAAAAATAATAGTTATTTACTTTACAAGTGGGCAAAGTGAGGAATTACTCACGAGAGAAATTTTAGCACACGAAGCCGAAGGCTGAGTGTGATAATTTTATCGAGTGGGTAATTCCACTTTGCCCACGTGTGAAGTATAACGTTTTATCCAACACCTCTTAATAAATGAAAAATTTATTAAAGAAATATTATTTGACAGTGACATATGCTTTAAATTTTTAATTTAAAATGTCAATCAAAGTAGTTACCAAGGTGTTGTGTGTTATTATTATTGTTATAAATAAAAAAATACCCACTAGTGGCTTTCCCCAAAATTATACCCACTAGTGGATAATCTGTTACTTTGCTTGTTTAAAATCGCCATAGTTATAGAGCATTTATTGAGAGGTGTTGGATAAAATTTAAAATATTTTTATTTTCTTTCATAGCAGAAAAAAATCTGATGTGGCCAGCACATAACCTCCCGCCCAATACTACTCTTAAACGGTACAAAATAGTATTTGATGATACAGAAACATACCTTCTTATTTGTTTATTTTCTATTTATATTCGAGAATTTTAATTTTCTTTCGTATTATTTAATTTCTTTATATATAAGAAGACAGAAAACAGCTTCACAATCACAATGACATGTATCACATTTCGCAAAAAATTGAAAATTTTAAAATGTTTCCATGGTGTACAAGGACTGCAAGATTAATAAAATCTAATTTCTTTATATTTAATTATCTCTAAATCTAATGAAAATTAATAAAATTAGTGTAATCAAAACACATGTAAAATTAAATATTCTTCAATTTTCAAAATAACATAAATTGTTGAAAAAGGAAATTTAACCGAGTTTTTAACGAAAAACTGTTAAGGACTTCAAGTAAACTGCTACTTCCGGTTGACTAATTTTATCCAAAATCTAATCAGCTCTTCATTTAAATATAAGAAGCAATAATTCACAAAATTGTATTTTTTGGTGTTATAGTATTTGAGTTCTGCGACGAAAAAATTACCACAGACTACACACACACACACACGCGCGCACAGGGACCCTAAAACGTGCTTATTCATTGAAAACTCACTACCCAATTTTTTGACCAAAAACAATACCTCCCTTACCTAGAGGTAGGCGGGAGGTAAAAGAAGATATATAAAATTTATATTTTTTTTTGAATAAACCTAATAATTTTGTAAGAAATAAAACGAATGCATACAAAAGGAAAACTGAAAATTTTCTTGAAATTAGAAGTTTTTTTTATAAGTGTAGTAAATGTCGCATCTTAGGTCAAATTCACGGTATAAGTAAGAGGATCCTTGTTAAATTTTAGAATAGTACGACGATTGAATAGTTTATTGTTTAGATGTTGATCAATTCTAATTGTAGGTAAACAAAACTTTTGACATTTTCGTGAGCGCAGAACGAAAACAGAAAACATCATATTTTACGTTTGGAACATTCGAACTCTGACTTACAAAACGAGTGGAACGTGAAACGTGTAACATGTTTTGAACATCCACCAAAACAATCAATTTCTGTTTGCAACGATGCGAGGTAAACTGTAAGTCGTGCAGTAACGATTTCGGCAAACGAGTGTTGCAACTTCAACCTTTAATAATGTATGAGTTCAGTCGAGATAGCACAATGCCGCTTATAACAGTTGTGAAAAGTGATCTTTGGGGAGCTTCTTCCACTGTTCGTACCCCCAATCCACCCCCCAACGCTCAACAGCAAGAACACCCCAGAAATGGAAAATTTTCACTGTCTCACAAACGTTACAAATTTTTGGTAATGATCAGCAAATATTTTTGTTTGCCTGTCCCTTTCGTAATTGAGTTGTCAACTTAGGTCAAAGTTAATTTTGTTTGCTCACGGGCAAATACTTTGAGCGTCAAGTTGCCGAAACTCTTCAATGGCCATCTGAAATATTAATTGCCAAACTCATTGAGAACAGACCATTAAATTTTAAATTTCCGTGCTCTCTTCTATTTGCTGGTTTTAAAAGAAATTCCACGATTTACAATTCTGTTTTTCATGGAGAATTATTTGGATAATACCGTTTTATTATTCAAGCATTAATATGCCATCAACAGTTTCGTACTTCGTAGAAGTAGAATTAATTTGTGTAGATTGTCAACGAAATAAATTACAAATTTCTCGGTAAAAGTATCAACTCTTTTATTAAAATTCTGCGTACTTGCTTTTATGATTCACGTTATGTTTGTATCCACAATATTAATCAGAGCAACAGTTACTCGCTTCGAACGAAAATTAATTTTAAATATTTAAGTGTATCTTTGTTTTCAATTCGTTTCAACGAATGGTGTGTAACGTTTTGTCGAACGCTTTAAATATTTATTGCAGTGCGGTGAAATGAAATGACGTTGAATTTTAGTATTCATTGATTACCGAAACGCTTTAATTCAACAACCAATACATTAAAACAATGGGGTCTTTCACCATTTTTTAAATTTTATTTTATGAAACTTTATTTAAATTGAAGACTATCTGCACTTTTAAAAATTCTTAATTGTTACTCATTAAGCTACAATGATTTTTTTTAAATGTTGTGACGTCATTGTAGAGGTGTTGCTGGATCTAAAACAGTACAGATTGTAAATAATTGTAGTTATATATTTTTTTACTTATTTTATTATTATTATTATTATTATTTTGTATTATTATTATTATTATGTGACGAAAATTATTAAAATCTCTACTGTTTGAGATCCACCAACACCTCTATAATGACATCACAACATTTTTAAATATCATTGTGGCTTAATGAATAACAATTAAGACTTTTTAAAACTGTAGATAGTCTTCAATTTAGATAAAATTTCATAAAAAAAATTTTAAAAATGGTGTAAGACCCCATTCTAGCCGAACTCGGTGGTGTAGTGGCTAGCACACTAGAGCTTGTGGGTTCGAATCCCACTGAAGAACATAGTCATTTGTAATGTTCATAAAATTCCCTTCTTCGAAAAAAAAAATCTATTTTATCCAACACCTCTCAATAAATATAGTATAATTTTTAGAAAAGTCACTAGTGAGTAATTTTTTATTTATAACAATAATAATAACACAACATCTTCACACCCTTCAATTGGCATTTTAATTTAGAAAATTTAAAGCGTGTGTCACTGTTAAATAATATTTCTTTAATAAATTTTGCATTTGTTGGATAAAACGTTATACTTCACACGTGGGCAAAATCGATAAAATTATCACACTTAGCCTTCGGCTTCGTGTGTTAAAATTTCTCTCGTGGGTAATTCTTTAGTAAGTAACTATTGTATCCTTCATTTTAAAACAAAACCAGCATCTTTTGAGGGACTAAAGTTCAGCTGTATCATAATATTTTCTGTAATTTTTTGAGAAAAAAGTTTACTGTTCCTTTCTCCGATCAGATCTGATAAGCTGGCTTTGAACAATTAATAAAAAGGATGAAATTGTTTGCTTTGCTGGAGATTATCGAGCGTTTAAATATTTTAAGACATAATGAATGCTGGGAGAAATAATTAAAGTCAGGAGTTGAAGCGAATCTGAAAGGATGTCAGGTGGCTTAGAATTAGGTTGGCGGTCAAACCTCGAAATAAGGGGCGTTGCCATGGTGTGTGGGTGTAGCGAGGGTGCTGGGGGTGAGTTTAACTGAGCGTCTTTAAGCCGTGGCGTAATGGGTGCACACGGGACGCCGCACGACGCAGTTTCTGGGGCGGAAAACAACAAAGTGCCAGCACTTGCGGAAAGAATCGCTTTGTACACCAGTGGCGCCGATACTGGGGCAGGGAGACACTGGTACTGTCACTCTTACTTGATCCCCTACTTCTCTTGACCTTGCCTTATATTTCATTGGTGCGACCTTGTAATAAGCGTACTAAAGCTTTTGGAGTAATTACTATGATTTCTTCAAATACATTTCACGCCTTTTAACTGCAAACACTCTAATAATTAACTTAATATTACATTGGCTTTAAACTTTCAAAAAAAGAATGTTTATCAAAACCTTTTGTGAGAAATATGTACTCATCGAATGCAATTGCAAATCATACTTTTAGTTTCGTAGTTTCTTGTATATAGTGCAGGAATCATAAAAAATCTATTGCGATATTTTTGCGGTAATACATGTTTTGAGTTATCCTGAATCCAACTTGACCGCTCATGAACAACAAAAATAGGTTGAGTAACAAATGTACATAATTTTTAGTTTTATAACAATGCGGAGAACTGATTAGATTTTAGTCATAATTGCAAAACCGGATGTAGAAGTTTACTGGACATACAAAACAATAAATTTCATTTATTACAAATACGAGTATAGCAGATTTTTTTATTAATTGCGTTACAAAAGGATGCTTACTCAGTTAACAAACAAAACCAAAGACAACCTGGAGGAAAATTGAAAAAATAATCGAACAAACTCAAAGTATATAATTCAATAAACAGGTAAAACAAAGGATAATAATAAAAAAATTATTATATTATTAATAAAAAAACCATGGACGATAATTTGAAGTTAAACATATTAAATATTGGCGTGATTTTTTAAACAGTACAAATGTTATTACAGTTTTGGATGCAATATAAATTAAGTAAACAACGACTATTATTTCTAATTACGAGGAAATTTAATGTCCCTGATAACAAAGTAAAATCGATATATGTTTATACAAATCTTTAAGTCACTTACAAGAGTCAAGTCTGATTTATTTTATACTTTGGGAAGAAAAGTAGTTAGTCAATAGTGTTTACACAGTGGCAAAAGTCGCCTTGTCAAAGTAAAGTCAAAGTACATTTTTGCTCTACTTGTAAATGTAGTCATTTTGTTTCTGTGACAAACAAAAATCCTAACAAAACAACAAAAGTAACACAAACATGTATGGCAATAAATTAAATCCTAAAAAAAACACGTGTCAAACTGACTTGAAGATTTACAGTGCAAACATTTTCAAAGTCATTTGACAGTGAAACAATAATTCGTATTCTAACTAATCACCTTGTTACAGTAGTTAATTATCTTAAGCTTTAAAACTAACAAACTAAAATATTGTATGGAAAAATCTCTTTGAAATTATTCACCTATTCTATATAGTTCAATAAAATTTATCGGCGTGGTATTCTGCGTAGAACAAGACCTCTAAGGTCCGGTTGCAGAACGGATAGTTAATTTCGTTGTTAATCTAAAACGTGGTTAACCAATACAAATCATTTAATAAATCCATTTCCTTGTTTACAGGAAAAATGTTAATTTTTGGTAGGTTAATCATGTTGTTAGATATCATGGATATTTAGAGAATACTGCAAACTACAAAGAACAGAAAACACTAAGTACAAAGAAATTCACAGATTTTAGTTATTTACAGAAATTTAACAAGACTCCTGGTCTTGAATTGCATCCTGCAAAACAAACAAAATAAAAATAACACTTCGCCGAGCGCTGTACGTTGAGAATGAGATCGTAGTTGCACTCGACATCGCTGCTTGTATATTAAAAGTCTCTCAGCGGCCAACAGCCATCACAACACCGGATTAACAAAAAGACGATTAAAAACTCGGGTAAAAACTGCGTCTTCCGCTGCAGCGGCGGACATCGAGGATACGACACGAGACACGGCTCTTGTCTTGTTCATCGGGAAATACGACCGCGAGCGCTATTCACAGCTCTTTCACACCATAATTATTATAAGATATTTTTTTGTGTTTTACAAAGTGTTAGATGTAAAAGTTTTTATCTATTTTCTCCAGTATTCATCGCTTGCTACGCGGCTGCAGCGAGCATCGTCGGCGAGACTGATGATGATGAAATACTGTGAAATTTGTACTTTTTATAAAAATAGATTTTAAAATCCAGAACACAGTCCGACCCATGATGTTCTTTTATACTTTGCGGGGTGGACCACAGTTGACATATTTGTAAACTTACGATAATAATGTGGTGAAAAATTCGTCAAAATCGTTTTGTGGGATCGCATCGTACTATGGAAAATAATATCCTCATTTCGAGGGCAATCGACAATGTCGCCTTTTTTAAATGTATGTTTTTAGGAGCTGTTACTTGACGGCAGGTAACTGCATTTCATGTGTAAAATATATCACTTACCGAGATCTACAAAAACAGAGTGCCACACACCAAATAGGATATCATATACAGAATGTCCCATAACTTCAGGTACATATTAGAAGGGCATATAGTTCTTAATGTCCTGATTACGGAACAAAAAGAATTTTTTAAAAATTCATAAATTAGTGTTTGAGGTTTTTGAAGGAAACAGTTTTGAAACACTGGTTGAATAGGTAGTTTTAATATTAAATATTACGTTGTATTATATTTAATTAATAAGAAATGTTTGCATAATACAATCATTTAATTAGGTTTCTAGTAGCCGGCCACATAAATTGTGTTTCTTAATTATAGTATCCAGGGGTACAAAAAATGTTCTTCTTAAGTGAACTACCCTTAATTATAGGAATTTTGAAAAAATTCTTTTTGTTCCGTAATCAGAACATTAAGAACAATATGCCCTTCTAATATGTACCTGAAGTTATGGAACACCCTGTATGCAAAGAAGGTATTGGATATTGAGACAGGTAAAAAATTTCGGGTTGAATTTGCAACAGATAGCAAAATACCATTTCACTATTTTCGCGATGCCGTTTGTCTGTGTGACGATTTTTTCATCCTCAATAACTATAGATAGTTAATGTTACGAGCTGATTAGATTTTGGGAGTAATCCATCAACCGGAAGTGATAGATTATTTGAAGATATGTCAGTTTTTTGAACGTATCTCAGTAAATAAATAAGTTAGAGTAAATTTTGTTATAATAAAATAGTTATTTGTATATCAAGACACTAAAGTATAATTCTTTATGACGAATAAACCATATGCGTAATAAAAAATGCTTTAGTGCCGAAGTATACATTATAATAAAAACATGAATAAGTAGCATGATGTATTTGTAAAACGTCGACTAGCTGTTTAGACGGGGGATGGCAGTGATAACAAAAGTTCTATCAAAGTGTCAAATATTTGGTTTTAATTTTCATTATTTTTTATATGTTCTTTGACGTGGTCTGCATGTGATCTGCATTAAATCCGATAAATTAGTAATGAAGGTAAATAATAAATAAATTCGCCAACAATATTTAGAATAATATGTTTGTTATTTTAGGTTTGTAATTCATGTTTGGCAGATGTAAAGTAAAATTTTAACATAAGCATCGGTATAGTTTAACTTTAGCTACTATTTATATCGTGTACTTTAGTATCGATTTCGGAAAAAAGATTTTTATTTAAAATGTTTTTTGTTTTATACTGTTTGAAAATTGTTTAGGCGACAGGTTATATGTTGTAAACAACAGATTATTTTTATTTCCTAGTTTAGAATTTGAATTAAAAAAGAACCCCATTTAATCTGAATAAAAATAAGAAACAATCGTAGAACATCCTGTTGTATAAATATATAAACTTTTCTTTATATAAATTTCTACTTATCTAAAAACTTAATACAACCAATTGAGTAGACAGATTATATTTTTTTTATAAAAAATATCCCTGCGCTTTTTTATCATTGGCATCTTTTGGGGGCGTAATTTTGACTAACCTTTGCGCGTAAAATTATTACGTGTATTGAAATCTGCTATGAGTATAATGCTACATCTAAAAATGAGTAAATTACTTGATAATATATTTATTTGCACATGAAAGAAGGAAAAATGCTGTGAAGTGAAGTATTGAATATTTGTTTTTAGTAGATATACCTATCTATTTTATTTTTGCGAAATGGCGTCAAAATGTCAGTACTAATTCTTGCGTGAAGCATGCTGTGTAATCCATCCATCTAAACATAATTAAAAATATTTCAGTGTGATTTGTTTTAAAATAGTATTTCCAGTAAAAAGTTTCTCTCTGTCGACGTGTATCTAGTTTTAATAAATGATAAAAGCTTTTTCAAACCGTTGATAATTAAAACTCTTGCTGATTGCGAACGAGTAGAGTTGTTCGTTTCGTTTTTTAGTTTTTATTATAGCCCGTTTTATTCCATTATCAAAAAATGTTTTCATTGAAAGATATTACGTTTTGTTTGAACGTTTAAGCTGTTTTAACTTTAAATTAAAATACGTTTTCTTATCGCTGCTGCACGCTTCTTATTGTATTTATTTCGTGGAAGTCATCAGCGTTGCAAGGCATCGAGAGAAGGCGACATTTTGTCGTCGCTCGGCGCATACAAACATTACCTTCAGTCAATTCTTGGTGTGGCGGTCGTTGTTCTGTGCCGTATTGAACTCTTGCTGACTTTCGGGGTTTTCCCATGACAGCTATTACTCCGACTTTATACTGCTCTCGGTCATGCCTGTGAAGCTAGCTCAGCCCATACCGAGTGCCCACTTGTAGTGCATGTAGATGGTTAGTTTTTCGTTAGGTGAGATAAGTTTTGCATTCGATTACGTAAGTTTCGCAAGGCTTGTTGAACTTTAAAAAAAAACAAAATGGGCAGGCTAACTTCACACTAGCCTGCCCAAATGCGTATAATTAAATAAATTAATAGGAGTGTGTATCCTTACCGTAAGTTTTATTAAGTTTTAACAAAATAAAGTTAAGTTTCAAACTCGTTCATATGAAAAAAATGTTAAACTTGGGCAGGCTAATTTCTTATTTCCGCAACCCAATGCAAAAATTAAAAGTTTAAAGTTATTAACATAAACGTCTTGATTAGTTGTCGTTAGTTTTGATATAATCAACGTTAGTTTTGGAACGGATTAGTTCGAAATTTCATGTATATATTTGGGCGCGCCAGAAACCTGCTTCTTAAAATTAGTATTTAAAGCTCTCAGTTTGTGTCAACAAGTGTCATACTATGCACTGGGTTTAGTTTTGACAAAATTTACGTTAGTTGATGGTTCGTTCGTTCTTATGCGCATATTTCTAGAAAACTAGTAACGCAGTTGAACAAGCCAGAAACCAGTCATTATTTAATTACTTTTAAAGCTCTCAGTTTGTGACAACAAGCGTGCATGAATGCACAAATTATTTTCCAAGAGGGAATAAACGCATTTAAAAAAGAAATTCTGGTATCCCTTAGCTTATCGAAGAAAACGAGGATATTAATAATTTTCAGACCACCACTCAAACCAAGTGTCCCGCTCCGTGTGGTGCTTCTGTAAGACTATCAGTTCAGTTTTCTAGGTATATTTTTGTCGACGTTGATTATCTTGAAATGCCTAATCTTTTGAACTCAACCACTGTTAACAACAGGGAGTATACACTTACGGAATTTCCTTCTGATTTGGACCTAGGTGGAACAGTCTACAAGTTAATAGGTATTGTTGCGTATAAACCAGGTCACTATATTACTTACAGCCGTCGTCCAGGAAATGTATGGGAATGCTATGACGACACTACAATATGAAAGAAAAAGTCAAACCTCATTTAAATGTGTACATAATGGATAACCAGGACTAAGACCCTTGTAAATTAGTATGGGCAAATTTTTTGCATGTATTATTTAATTTTGTAGTGTATTTACTGCCATGTTATTAAAATAAAAAATGTATTTTCTATAACACTGTTTTGGAAACTAGGCATTCCACAACTAAAAATTGTTATGTTCAGTTACTATGGTTATGTCTGTTTTAATTTCATTTATTTGAGTTTGACGTTTACAACAGTTTTATATTTGCATTTTTTTGTATATTTACAAAATCTTGTTATAGAAAGTATAGTCTACAACGTGTAACGTAATGGCATATCCCACACTCGCAAACCGTAGCCCTCGCCTTCGGCTCGCACTATAAACTTTTTGCTCGCGTGGAATATGTGCCAATACATTACTTGTTGTAGAATATACTTTTAAAGAATTTAATTTGAACTGTATGTATTTCCTTTAATAATCTATATTGTAAAGAGCGCATGAATTTATAAAGCGCCTTTTAGGAAAACCATTGCTCGAAAGCAGTCTATTAAACTTATTTTTAAAAAACTGCATTACTGGATTTCTATAAATATGCCCGTGCGAACGAACGTACCTTCAACTAACGTCAATTTTGTCAAAACTAAACTAAACGCATAGTGTAATGCTTGTTGTCACTATCTGAAAGCTTTAAAAGTAATTAAATAATGACTGATTTCTGGCTTCTCCAACTGCGTTACTAGTTTTCTAGAAATATGCGCATACAAACGAACGAACCATCAACAAACGTCAATTTTGTCAAAACTAAACCCAGTTTAAATATTAATTTTAAGAAGCAGGTTTCTGACGCGCCCAAATATATACATGAAATTTCGAACTAATCCGTTCCAAAACTAACGTTGAATATATCAAAACTAACGACAACTAATCAAGACGTTTATGTTAATAACTTTAAACTTTTAATTTTTGCATTGGGTTGCGGAAATAAGAAATTAGCCTGCCCAAGTTTAACATTTTTTTCATATGAACGAGTTTGAAACTTAACTTTATTTTGTTAAAACTTAATAAAACTTACGGTAAGGATACACACTCCTATTAATTTATTTCATTATACGCGTTTGGGTAGGCTAGTGTGAAGTTAGCCTGCCCATTTTGTTTTTTTTTAAGTTCAACAAGCCTTGCGAAACTTACGTAATCGAATGCAAAACTTATCTCACCTAACGAAAAACTAACCATCTACATGCACTACAAGCGGGCACTCGGTATGGGCTGAGCTAGCTTCACAAGCATCTCTCGGTCTTATACAAACAAAGACAGTCCATTTTTGCTGGAACTGATATTTTCTAATTTATCTTTATACCACTCAACACAATTTGAAATTAAATGTATTTACATTTTACAAAATTGGAGAATGCTCGGCTATAGTAAATATTTTGTATTTACACATTTAATTGTTTATTTATTCATTGAACAACAATAATTAATTTAAAAAATCAACGTATTTTTGTTTTTTGTTGGAACTATAGGCTCATTGAGCATCCAACATTAAAATACGCTAACTAGTGATAGAAAGCTGAACTAGCCATAAGGTACATAAATTCATTGTATTTTGAAATTAATAGTTTTTTTTTTAATTAATAACAATAGTAATTATTTTAAGAGTAATCCAATGTAAGTATTAACTTTGTTTAAGCCTTATTATTTAATTAAGATATAACAATGAAAGGTACATTGTATTTGTAGATTATAGATTAAGATTGAATTTTCTCCAAAAAAACCTAGAAAAACAGGAAAATTTTGCAGTGTGTATGGCAACAATTTTGCTGCCAATAAATGCAAACTACCTACACTAAATTACGCATTCGATATCATAAGATATCATACAAAATGAATTTGACATGTACCTTTTTTGAATTGTGATCAACGCCATCTCTTGATAATTTGGAAGCCCAATAACACTGACTACGTTTGGCTTGACTTTAATTTTGGAAAGGCGACTTTTGTCACTGTATAAATATTATTGACTTGCTACTTCTCTTCTTAAAGTCAAATATAAAATGAATCAGACATGACTCATATGAGTGACTTTGAAAGATTCATATAAACGCATTTTGACTTTATTTTGTCATCAGTGACATTAAATTCCCTCCTTATTTGAAATTTATCAGCCGTTGTTTCCTCGATTAATGTTGCATCCAAAACTGTGATAATATTAAAATAAATCACGCTAGTATTTAATACGTTTAACTTCAAATTAATGTCCATGATTTTCTATAAATAATATAAATACGAATTGTAATTTTTTAAGCAGTTAAATAAATTATTTACCTGATTACTTGTATACAAATAACCTAACCACACAAATTACTGGCTGTCAACAAGTGGATAAGTGAAGGACAAGTCAATAATCTAAAGTAAAGTAGATTATTGGTTTTATTAATTTTACTTTTCAAAAATTGTCTTTTCAAAGTCAAGTCAAAGTAATTTTTTCCGTACGTGTAAACGTAGTTAATCTGGCCTATTCTCAAAAAGTTGTTACCGTAACAACTTGCTAATTGTGACAAAAATGATTCGTTTTTTGACAGCTAATGAAATATTCCCCATTAAACATGAAGTTTTATTGCGATTTTGTCACCATTAGCAAGTTGCTACGTTACAACTTCGTTAGAGATTTGGGCCGAATATCCGTTTATCATTTAATAATTATCTCCAATGATGAGAAATTTATCTTTGTCGAAGATCTTATTATCGTCAATAGCATTGATTAGATTAGTTCGATATCTCTGTGATTCAATCTCTGTTCAGATAATTAGATGATCAGATATTTTATAACATCTATGTGTAATCTATTTGTAGAGATTTAATTTATTTTCCTAATTGAATTGTCAATACAATCTTATTTTGTAAATAAATATATTATGCTATTTCATGTATCCGTATAGTTAGCGATACTCTGCTTTCGCAGATCTCAGTATGTTTAAGAATAATTTTGAACATGAAAAAATTGACTTTGTAGAGTGATGGAAGCGATCTTGTAGAGGAAGTAGAGTATATGTACTGGTCCGGATTTCTCTAGGACGATATTTCCTGCAGAAAATAGAATATTGGGTTGAAATTTATTGCGGATATTACTCGTTATGAAAGGAAGGAAAGTGCCCTCAGCACTTGTGTTTATAAGCTCAACAGCCGCTCGATCTCAGAAATTCTGCACGACATTTTCACTTTTCAACACGAGAAATTTTACTCATACTTTATCGCCCGCGCATTGATTTATTAAACAATGCTACTATTATTTTGAATTATAAAAACAACAGAAGCAATTATAGAACAAAACACAAAACAAATAAAAAATAAACGGCCTTAACTAATTGTGTGTTTTTAATTTGGTGAATAATAAAAAAAAGTGAATTATAAAACAATTATTTTCCTTGACTTTGTCAATAAAAAAAAATCTGGTGTGGGCACACGACTCTTTTTAGACATTTTAATATACGTGGAATAGATGTTTTAGATATATTTATTCTCATAGCAAATTTGATTATTAAAATATAAAAAGATACTCAAACGAAAAAATGGGAAATTTGCTAATAATATAAATTCTATTCTTAGAAAATTATGATACCAAACTCGAAAGCATAAAATCAATTTACCGCGCAAAAGTAATTATTGATATTATAATTTAACTTTCCTCCTGACACCTTTGATACCAAAGTCAATAGGATATGAAAAACAATTGACGATCGTTAAAAGTTAAGTTTTCACATCCCTGATATTTATAATTTTAATTTGATACCAAAGTCAGTAGGGTATAAAAGTAATAGACAATCGTTCAAAATTAATTTTTACATTTCTGAGACCTTTAAGTTTAATTTGATACCAAAGTCAGTAGGGTATAAAAAACAATTGACGATCGTTCAAAATAAATTTTTTACATCCCCGAGCCCATCTTTAATTTATATCCAATTCAATAGGGTATTATCAATATTTTTTACCATATCATATTTCAAAACGTATAATTACACATATAATTTGTTTTTCTCAAAATTGCAAAACATACTAAAATATTACAAATAACATTTTATATTCCAAATAATATTAAATTACATTTTTGTTTGAACTTTTTCGCAACTGATTTCATGGTCGAAATAAATTGAATTCATTGTTTTGTGCGTAAACAAACCATCACGCCATTTACTCATTTCTGGTGAGGCAATCTGCTTTCACATATCTCGATGGTATATTTTTGTGGGTGAAGTACGGTTACCAGCCGTCAAGTCACAGACTGAAAGGTATGGCGGTGCACTATTGGAATAAAGTAGCGAAACTAGAGAGTTTTTGACCTAAAATTGAATAAATAATATGTTTAATAATAGATGCGAATTAAATTACCTCTGGCCTTCAGTCTACAACTGTCTATAAAAATATATCGCTAACTTAAACAATAATTTATTCCTTTATAGTGAGTCAGACTTATACTGAGTCAACAGACAGTTATTGGCATTGTGATTCTGTCTTATTTATTTAACACTGGTTCAAATCTCGATTAGAACTTTACAACCAAATATACAACTACGATCGAGTGGTTTGAATTCCCTAAATTTCAAAATATCAAGCAGAGTCAACCTATGTCAAACATTCCTATTCCGTCCTGCCACTTTCGCCTCTTCCACATTCATAATTCATTTCCTACGAGCTTGTCTATTCTTGTCGAAATCATTCGCGCGAAATGTTAATACAATTCAAATTCAGTTTACTGTGATATCCGGTACAATAGCTTTTTCCAGAATTCTAAAGAACTGAACATCGAACTATATATTCGTTATAAAATGTTAATGAACCATTTGTTTAAAAAACAACACCAACACATTCCCGTAAAAAATTCAATGCCACTGACAGCTCACAATGCAGTTTGGAAAGCGACGAGCGGCCTTGAGGGGTCCCTGCCGTAGCTAACTACAATTTCCGATTACCAAAACTCTGGTAACTTAATAATACAACACTACTGAGTAGCGAATGTCAATGTACTGTCACCGGCAGGTACCAATACTAATCGCAAAAATAAAGAAATAAAGAATAAAATTACCGCTATGATTCATAATAATTGTTTAATGATTTATAATAATGACTGGTGCAATTTGCAACATCCTGTCCTGAGTAGATTTCTTGTGGTTTCAATTACACTACTAACCAACAATTAATTTGTGTTGCTGCTGACTCAGTTATATTAATTATTAGTTGCGAATAATTATTTTGCTGCTTGAATACCTCGGCGATTCTGTCAGCAACATGTGTTTAAATCATTACTATGAATTATAAACCAATACCCTTTTCACATCATTTAATTAGTTGCAAAATTATTTAAATTAATGATTGATACTGCGAAAGTTTTCAACTATATCTGCGCAATTTGTTTATGAGTTAGTGCACATGCGGACACATTTATCCATTCACACACACAGATATATAGTATAATAATATAATTCCTTGAAAATCTGAGCCTGTCTCATTTTATTTACTATTTATAATAAAGTAAGAACACCAAACAATAATAAACGTTTTTCCGATATCGAAACTAAAATACACGATATTACGAGGCGCAGTTAGCCAAAATAGTAGCTAAAGTAAAACTTTACTGACTCTTATGTCAAACTTGAATTACAATCCTAAAATTACAAACATTGTTCTATAATACTATTGGTGAATTTAATTATTATTTACATTTGGCAATAATTTATCGGATTTAATGCAGATCACTTGAAGAACATCTCTAAAAATATATTTAAAAAAATATTGTTAAATTATAACTAATTTTGACATTTTGACAGTACTTTTGTTATCACAGCCATCTCCGTCTGCTGTTACTGCGAGCTGACGTTTTACAAATACTTATTGCTATTTATTTATGTTTTTAATTAATAATTTAACGATTTCGGAAAAAATGTAATTTATACCTCGGTACTAAAATATTTTTGATTGCTCATATGGTTTATTCGTAATAAAAAATTATACTTTACTGCCTTGATATACAAATAACTATTTTAAATTTTATTTAGTATTTACTCTATTAATAAAGAACTATTTTATGGTGCAATAAATTGAAAAGACAGATTCGTCCAGTCTCTAATTTTTATAGGAAACATTGACTGGTACCACGAGCTCTGTTTTTGGGTATTTTAGCCTCGGTTTTAGCGCTGTACAATGTTCTCGGTACTAAAATATTTTTTATTACTCACATGGTTTATTCGCAATAAAAAATTATTCTTTAGTGCCTTGATATGCAAATAACTATTTTAAATATTATTTAGTATTTACTGTATTTAATAAGGAACTATTTTGTGATACAATACACAACATATTATATTATACAATTAAAAAAACAGACTCGTTCAGTCTCGATTTTTTATATAAATCATTGACTGTACCACGAGCTTCGGTTTTAGCGCTGTACTAGAATTAATTTATTAAAAAAAAAAAACGTCTATTCGAAACATTTTTTTTTTATATTTTTGGAACTTTGTACAGCTCTAAAACCGAGGCTTAAATACTTCCCTTAAAACACCCAAAATCAGAGCTCGTGGTACCAGGCATTGATTTTAAAATATATTTGATTATTTATTGAAATTTCTTAAAATCATTGAAATGTGTCATTGTTTGTCACATTTCTGCATTTTAAACATTTCTGTCATTATTATAGTTGGAGTAAATAGAGATTATTTCTGAGGATAATCTCTGTAGCTTTTGTTTTCTTCAGAAATGTCAGATAGTTAGGTTAAGTTAGCATGACAGTGGCTTATACATATGTTAAATGCGTTATCTAATTCTGTTTTGAGTTTGTAGATCAAAAGATAATCTATTTAAATATAATTCGAGAGTTCGAAAAATTAGAAAATAATTCTCCAGTATCTTTCTCGAATTATTTTCAATTAATTCTCAGTCTCTTGTTATATTTTTGCTTAAAATTGTTCTTCGGATGATGGGTTTAAATAAGCTGAACGCAGATAAATTCAAAGATTTCAAATGCAATTCTTGAATGATGGACTAGATACCATCGTAGTAGACGTTGAATAGTGAAGTGTAATGAAACCTAAATAGCTTTATTATAATGTCATGTTTTAAAATTGTAAATTACAGCTATTAATAAAAGACACATTCATTCTAAATTGTAAAGCAACGTTTGAGTCACAGTGGTTTCGAGTTGTGAGTAAAAAATGAAGATGGCTTATTAAATTTGCTGCATTGTTCATCCGTGGAATGTTCTCCCATCATTTCTAGGCATTTTTGGCGGTCTGGATCTTTTTATTGTTAATGATATAACCTTGCTGAATGTGAGAGAAAGTCGTCTGTGCGTCTAGAGCGATTGAGGTTTTCATTTAGCGCTGAATCGCTCCTAGCTCAGTGCAATGTTGTCGCATAATGAACGCCATTGAATGTGCTTTTCTCCGCGTGTCTGCTTCTGTGATTCCGGGCGGCGACAGCTCCGTGGCCGGAGACAGACTCCGGGTTGCTCTCGAACAATCTGTTGCGAATATGACGGCGACAGGAGATGCGGGCGACTTATCAGCCACGCCAAAAGCTACTTTTATCATTGTAATATGGGCTGCCAGAACCAGACGTCAAATCAAATCACAGATATCACAATTTCAAATGATTCTCTACCTATCTTAATTTTTCAATTTTGATAGCCAGTTTTAAACACACCAGCACGGTTTACTATTTTTACATAAATGTTGATATGTTTGAGACGATTTCATTTTGAAATATCCATCTACCAGGAGTACTAAGATTACTTAAAAAAGTCTTCATATATTAAAAATAACCGATCTTTATTTTCTTTAATTTTTTATTAGTTTTGTACAATCCTGCTATTAATAGTTATTTGTCAAACTAAAGAGGAAAGCGCTACTTTTTCCACCTCGAGTTCGAAGTTTGCCTCATGAGCGCAGCGAGTGAGGCATTTCGAACGAGAGTGGAAGAAGAGCTTTCCTCTCGTGTTAGACACAACATTTTTTTCACGACATGTCTCTAAAAACGATTTGCTCGGACCTAAAATACACTTTGAAAACACAACTGACAGACTGACAAGTTAAATGTTAGGTTATCAGACACAAGGCGGTTTAGCAGTGTTGCCAATGAACAAATCTTAAATGTCTTGAATAAGTTATCAAATTGTGATTTAATAAGAAATAGAAAAATATAAGACATAATTGTAAGACAATTTAAAGTATGTATATCACTAAAATAAGGATTTTCAATAAAATTAGGAATTTATTTACAATTTTTATAATATATTTTTTGTAAATAACATTCATATTGGTAACACTTTTATATTTTCCTCTCTAGAGAGGAACAACACATTTTCCTCACTATTTCGGGAGAAGAACGGTGGGGTTTTCTACCATGTCGTGAAAAAAAACTTGTTGTTTCTTACTTAGATACAGAGCTCAAAACCTTATGTTTTGTCCACTCAACTCATTCCTATGGCAACGGGATGGGTAATGACAGGTGAGTGGGCGAAAGTTCTTTCGCTCACTACTTTCACCGACTCATCTGTCATTACCAAATTGAACCTATCCTATCATTGAGTGTGTGTAATTCAAAATATCCGGGTATTTCTTTAACAGACTCCATATTTTAAGGTTATACATCAAACATGTGTAAAATAATTATGTGTCCTGTTATATTCGTAAGTATACAGTATGACTTTAGTGACATGAAAATAAATAGTCCTGACTGAAAGCGAGCCGGGCCTGCGCGCCTTAGAGCACGTTGCCATTGTTGCCATGTCGCACGGCACACAAAGCAACGTCCTGCGCTAGCGGCAGATTCCGGGCCCGTAACTAAGTCCGGAGGAATGCGAACCACCAAACCTGGTCCGGGTGACGCTGCGCCGTGTCTCCACCCCTCGCGATGTGTTCACCGCTCACCAGTTGTTGATGAGCTTCTGATGAGATCAAACTTGATGATTTTGATTTTAAGTTGTTGGGAACTATGTGCAACTTTTGGAATGCGATTAGTTATAAACTCGAAACTGGAACATTATAAACTTTATAAATATTTGGACGGAATATTTGAATTGTTTAAAAATTCAGAAATTTAGATCGCTGCGCTGGAATGTGGGTACACCTGTGTGCTCTACTTGTAAAGTATCTAAATTGAAATCAAAAGTAAATATTGCGTAGGTCGCCGAGTTTTTAGGTCAGGCAACTGCATAGCTCTAGCGGCACTTGCAGTTAGGAAGCAATCTAATATTGAACTATCACTCGCCTAGTATTGATACATTGATAACATATCAGCACATATGAGTCAATATGTAATGATTGTGCTATTGTACATATTCGCGTTTCACCGGCGATCTAAATCAAATAGGAGAATGAACCTATTCAGAAATGCGCGGTAATCTCATCTACTATTTACACTTTGCGAAATACGCGAGGATCAAGATAAATAATATAGTTCGACAAGAGCATGACAGTTGACAACAAATTATTTTGTGACTGAGATTTCTATTTCTAGATTTCCATAGGGGTTTCTCCTGGTACCTACCCAAATACTGGATTTAAAAAGACCCGAAATACAACAGTCGGTCTCGCATAAAATAAAAAGTTTACTATAGTATAGAAAAACTAATAATTCGTTAATTTGTATGTATAGGAATCATGTTAAAAGTTCGGTAGGAGTTTTTCAATGGAAAAGCACATTTAGAGTTCCTATAGTACGATGTTCATATTTTCGCGATGATGTCTGTATTTGTATGAATGAATAGATTTGTGGATCTTTCGAGTTATGGTTTCTCAAAAACTGTTAAAATAAGAATATATTGTGTTATTAGGAATAAATGTGACACAAAGTCATATTAACTTCCAATAACACATCCTATTTTTTTCTCTTCAAACTTAGAATATATAAATATAAATAAAAAAATGCTCAAAACTTCTTCATATATTCTGTCTTATCCAGCATTTCTAGTTGCCTTAGAACATGTTTATTTGTGTCGTTGTTAACTGTCAAATTAATTACATCCTTACAATTTTCATAATATTTTACTTTGTCTGCAGTCGGATAAAAGTGTTACCAAGGAGATACTTTTATGCCGGCGGCGAAAAAATTGAACTTCTGCTTATTGAATACAATACATAACAACGAACTTTTATGATCTTTGAAGAAAAAAATTATTATATATTATATTTAACATTTGTATCGCCTTAAAAAAACTGATTAGTTTATGTTTATGCTGATAATCCAATGTCCGAAAATGCTAGTTTATTTGAAACTTAGATTATTTTGAAATACTTCAATAAATTATAGTTTTGTAGCAATTTTTGTTATTAGAATAATATATCAAATGTCTACAATTTCAGTTTGAAACATTATCTCGTACTAGTATTATTTAGGAATTAATACGTTAAAAAATATTGAATTTTGACATATTTGTTTAAATCTGTTAATCTGTATCTACTTTTTTGAAAAGTTACAAAACAACGTATGAGAAATATAATTTTGTGACATGTCATAATTGAAAAGTGCATTTCAGAGAGGGATAGGAGATTCTTGTTTGATAAGAAATCTATATTGATGGCATACGTCAATTTTTTTACAATATTTATGTCTTTATTCTTCCTGAATACACATTTATATATGTATTTTAATTATATAGTACGTATTTGTCAAAGTGTTAAATAGGTATTTATCCCATTTCTAGAATATTACAAAACATAAAATACGGCATTCTTCTTTGAAACAGTTTTGTTGTTGATGGTGTTTAATGTAATGCAAAGTTCACGGCGGAAGGTAATGTGCTGGCCACTCTTATGTGATTATTCCTGAGCACAGCATGCTGTGTATAACCTACGCAATTTTTTTTATGTATTTGAGTGAGTAATGCATAATAATAATAAATACGACCTTAAAATGTAGCACTGAACTGATTTTTACAAGGAAGGCCACTTGAACATTTCCGCCGAGAATAATCGCATTCGCTGCACATCATGTGTAAACCTAACCACGCTGCTCTAACTATTCGTATAAAATCGTATTCCGCATTAGACAAAATTTATGCAATCTCCTGCGGATGGTTTAGGCTGGGGTTTAAGCCCGGGTTTGGGGGCTGGGTGGTGTGTCCACGTTGCACATTGTACACGTGTAGCTGTAAATAACGATCGGCGGCGGCGGCGGCGGTGAATCCGACCGGAATGCGGTTTTAATGCAGGCGTCGGGGCGCCGGACTGGGCGAAGTCATGTTTTGTCCAGAGACGGGTTTTGTGCAACTATTTGCTTTTTGAAATGTAGTGCAACAAAGTTTCGGTTTTTGTTCATTTTTAAACTACATTGCTGATGTTTCAAAAACTAAAACTACTGGCTGGAAAATTTCGTTTGTTGAAATTTATAGAAAATAAACCAGCATATTTACAGTTTTATAAAAAAATTTGTTCATTAATAGACATTATTTAGATTATTGTAGCAGCAATCGAAAATAATATCTTATTATTAATATAAATATTGTTGATGAAGAGATGATTGTTCGACTGGAGAAGTGATGTGGAAAAATAATGATCGGGGATACAGTCAAAAGATCTTTATTTGAAATCGGCACTAAAGTGCTCAAAAATCGTCGTTAAAAGCTCAGAAGTAACCCATTATACGACGATTTTGAACAACCCAGTGTTGGCAACCGTTAAATAATTATTGTACAATTAGGATAATTTTGGCAGATATATTGACGTACTATAGTAAATTAGAACGTAACATGAAACAAAATTTGCAAGAAGAATTAATTAATTAATTCCGATAACGAAATTGAAGACAAGCACATAATTTTGAGTGTTATTTACGATAACTTCACTTCTCGAGGTTGGCAACACTGACTGTCAGTTTCAATTGACAACTGACAGATGTATAAACTTAACCTATATTGTATTTTTTTTTTACAGTTTTTTCGAATTTTAGATTTCAAATAAAACTTAATATGCACCTCGGCACTGAAGTTCCTTTTTATCACACATGGTTTATTATCCTCTCCCCTGCGGGCCTCGGCAACTAAATTCCATATTCGTGATAAAAAATTGAACGTCAGTGCCTTGATACATAAATAACTATTATTTTACAACGCCGACGTTTCGACACCACTTGTGTCTTCTTCAAGGCTAGTAGAAAAATTATGTGATTATGTTAAATATGCATGCATATAATGCAATTTAATGTTTGAATTCTGTTACTAGTGTAAACCAAAAATATACATGCTATATTTCTATGCGCAAATATATAACTTATTGAGATCTGCGTAAGCATAGTACCACATTTATAATTACTTCACTTTTATTTATGTTGGAATATAAATAAATCTATCAAAAACTCACTCAGATATTTAAAAATAAATATGTAAAAAAGCAACATCATAAACATAAAATACACAACACATTATAAATGATTTTTAAAAAATCTTTCTTCTTTGCTAACAATAGATAACGAAGCTTTATAAGGGTGTGTCAAACAAAAAGTTTGAGAACTAATGTTACAGGTTTAATATTTTTATAAATCAAATACATAAAGAGATCTCTAATTACTTCGATATTTATTTTAGTTTAGATTATTTGGTACAGTTCTGTGACCAAGTAACTCATCGAAATGTGGATCATGAAATCCTATTTTTTTTCTTACAGTTCGAAAAATTATCACCAATAAAAAAAAATAGTGGCTCTTCCTTCACTAACACAGTGTACAAAATAAAGTAACACACCGAGATGTGACCCAAGCCATATAAATTATAATTGTCATACGTTGTAGTTAATATTTCTTTCTGAAATGAACTATTCGTTATGGACGCGTTTTTAAAGTCATCGGTGCAGCTTGCACGGTGCATGGTCAAATAATCAATTCCTGCAGGCCAAACCAGCACAGAGCAAAACAGTGCACCGTCGGCGGCGGCGGATTACCGCCAGACCAAATTGTGAGATAAAGCGAGAGATTTGTAATTTATGAAGCCGAGAGGCGAGCCCGACACCATGCAGCCAGCCACCCGACTCTGCTACTGTGACGTAGTTCTCTGCCTCTGACCCCAGATGCAACCTGAGTCCCACTACGCCACTGATTAAATGAATAATAAAACTGACACATTTTTACCTTGATTATATCATTATTAAACGTGCATTAAAAGCCTTGTTCAGCATAGTTTGTCGCAGTTTAAAACATCCACCAGGAAGGTTAAAATATAAAAACTTTTTACTCACACAATAGAATAACATTTTTACCTTCAACACTTATACATAAAATATTATTTATATCAATATTACTTCCATAATATAATGCAGGAATTACGAAAAAATCTATAGCGATATATTCGTGGAAATACATAATATTGGGGATTGTTTTGACCATTTTCTCAATGACGTTTGTGAGAATTAAATAAATAAATGGGCAATAACTTATGAATGGTTTCACATGAAAGATGTTAGCCGAAATATTTGGAATTTGCAATTTTCTATTGTCTGCTTCCAATTTTGAGAAAACTATAGTATATTGCACAACGAGTATGGAATGGTACTCATTTCCTACGAGTATGAAAGTTTGTAGCATGAGCCGCAGGTGAATGCTACAAATCATACGAGTATGAAATGGACATTCCATGCTAGTTGTACACTATACTTTTTCTACGACCACGATATTATTTCCTAATTAATTTAATTTTAATAATAAATTTGCCCGCTTTCACCATTACAATATTTGACAATTCTAAATAAGTATATGGCAGCTGTACTGAAATGATGTGACCTGTATTGAAATACTCACAACACAAATTCATTTCGCACGATGCTTGCAATGTACCACATATCCATAGCAACAACAAACATACAATGAGCAGATTTCTAAGTGGTCGTAGAAAAAACTATTTGTTTAATAATATTATAATACAAGTTTAAACTTTTGGATTCGGTTTGTAAAAATACTATATTTATTTACAACGAACGTTTCGAATTATTGAACATAATTTTTCATCAGAAAAACAAATGAATAACATCAACAATTGACTTGTTTGTGTTATTCATTTGTTTTCCCTATGAAAAAATATATTTAATAATTCGAAACATTGTTTTTAAATCAAATATTTTACAGCATTGAATCCAAAAGTTTATTTATGATTTTACTATGAGTTCTGAAAGTTATTTCAACTTATTGTACCAAATTGTTTACAGGACACAAAATAATATTACTTTATTGTTACAATATGAACATCACTTAAGATAATATATTAATTTGAACAAAATTTTAATTTTTACTATTATTTTCCTATACTTATAGCTAAAGCTATTTTTCTAACGGAATAGTGTATTTTTTTTAGTCGTTATTTCCAACCTCAGATAAACTAGAGAATAATTTTATCAAAGTTCAATAAACAAAAAATATAGCATCAACAGATCATCATTTAATTTATTAATTTAATGCGATATTTTTCGTTTATTCCATCGATTTTATTCTCAGTTTATCTGAAATTGAATATACCGGTCCTCATTTAGATTATCTGTTTAATAATATATTTCTGTAATCAAATTTGCTATGAGAATAATCAAATAATTGAAACTACCTATTATTATATATGGTGAGTATAAGAGAGTCACGTGTTTTCAATTTTTGAAATATTTCGTTTGCAATTCACGTCGCATTTTCAAAAACAAAATATGAAGCCAGAACAATTTGGTATTTCAAGCATCTAGTAGGTGTAACTGGCAACCAATGCGGAATTTGTCACTAGTTGCATGTTAATAACGCAGAATAATCTAACCTGTGTACAGACCAGTTTTGCAAATGCGCGAATTCCTCTAGGTATATATACAACACCAGTAATTAGAGTTGATGGTCATGCACATATTTTTTAAATTATACCCTGCAGATATCTATAAAGCGCAGTTTTCATTCATAAATGAATAAAACATGATCATTTATATTTATTTTATAAAATAATATATAATGAATTTTATGTTTAGTGAATATTTACAAGTTTATTAGGCTTTAAAAACAAATTATACTGCGGTAAATTTTGATGGTATCGCACAATAAATAAACGTGGAATTGAACGACGAACAGATAAAAGTTTATGTATGCCGATCGCTAATATAAATTATTATTTTCATTTAATTTAACCGCCATATGGCATTGCACTATTTACTCGCTTTCTCTGTACTAATTTATAACTAAAAACTCGAATTCATTACAACAATAAAATCAATGTACAACAACTGTTACATGTCAAATATATTTATGACTTGCAAAAATACAGTGTTTTTTATCTGGGCCAGCATTGACATATTAAACTCTGGTTAAATTAGACCAAAGTTAATATACTACTACACTTCAGGGATGTTTCAAACAAATAAAAAATGAAATATGTAATTTTCATACTAATTTTTTCAATTTTCGAAATTGTATATATTATATTTCTATATCACTTGTGTATTAAGAATCACATTACATTTGTCCGCAGCTTTGTATCTCGTATAGTTTTCGAGTTACAGCGATTTTTCATATTTTCAAAAATTGAATTTTGAGGGATTATAACTCCAAAACTATGCAAGATATTGAAAAATGTCTCCAGTTTTGTATTTTCTGTGCAATTTAAGGCAAATTGGCAAATTTTAAAAATTTTGAAATTTTTGAATTTTTTTTTCAAAATTTTGATTGGCCAAATCTCCAAAAATATAAAAGATGTGTAATCGAAACCTACACCATTGGATTCAGCTCGTTGAAATACATAGGTATGCCAAATTTCAGAATAGTTGGACAATGGGTTGAAAAGTTAGAGCAAAAAGTCTGAAAATGGCCAAAATCGTCCCAGAAGTCAAGGGGTACCCCTTGACGTGTGACCCGAAATTAGCTGTTTTTAGACTTTTTACTCTAAAATTTGAACCCGTTTATCAAATTTTCTGAAATTTGCAGGGTTTATGTATTTTGGCGAGCTGAATCGATTGGTCAACTCCTCAGGTCCGTATCTTTTATATTTCTTCAGTTATTGCCTATTAAAATTTTGAATAAAAAATTCAAAATTTTCAAAATTTACAAAATTTGCTAATTTGTTATAATATGCACGGAAAACACGAAACTGGAGACAGTTTTTTGTTATCTTGCATGGTTTTTGAATTACAGACTTTCAAAGTAGCACTTCGAAAAATGTCAATTATCGTCATATCTCAGAAAATATAAGAGTTATGGCGATGCGCTCTGCTGCATTGAGTTTCTTAGGGCTTGTAGTATATAGAAATGCAATAATACAAATTTGAATTTTAAGTGATATTTGGTGAATTTTTTTTTAATTGTAACTGCAACATTCATTCTTTATATCAAACATGTGTCAAACGTATTGAATTTAATTCGAATTTAACCTTTATTCACTTGGTTTACATTTACAACTTATATTATCATGATTTTATCCCTCTTGCATCTACTAATGATGATAGCTTTGTTATTGAAATACTTATTCAGACATTTTCTAATAACTTATGTTTCCAAGGTTTAGGGCTTTAATTTATTTTGTATGCTGTTCTTAGCCTTAGAATTTTACAATTTATTTTACTTATGCATTATTTTGGAAATACTAGAATAACACTGAAATATTGTAATCGAGTCTTGAGTCTTTTGTCTTAATAGTTTTTTTCCTGTCCATTTTTCTGGAATAATTAGCTCCGTAGTTATAGTATCGCATGGGTCTGCCAACGGCATGATCAAAAATATATTCCTTACAGAGTCCTGCATTGTCACAACCAGAAATAAGTAGATACCGTTAAATTTATTTCATTAATTATTTCAGTTTTATGAAAAGTACTAGATCTGTAGTAAGTGAGTCATTGTCTGCTAATATAAGGTTTGTTCCAACTGGTCATTTCTGACAAGTTTGTGACATGTTTGTGACAATATCACTGCGCCTGCGAAAAATGTAAACACATTAAGTTTGCAATATAGACTGGAACGACGAATGGAATGAAGCGCATGTGCATGCTCATTTTTTGTTTTGACAGATAACCTTAAATATAAATATAAATAAAGAAATTCATACATTTTTCGCTACAAAAAAAGAAATGAAGCTTATGTTTCAAAGTTATTTTGTTGACATTTTTCGCAGGCGCAGTGAAATTGTCACAAACATGTCAGAAATGACCACTTGGAACAAACCTATAAATAGTGTTAAAGTTAGGCAGTAAAACTTTTTGCACTATAATCATTTGCTCCACCGAAATTCTAGTTTAAAGTTCTAACATGCAGTAACCGTTTCCAGAAAATAATTCCCCCGTAAAGGAAAACTTATTTCACAGTCGCAGGTAATGAATCTAGTGGTAGGTACTTTCAGCAGTAAGTAGCTCATTTCTACGTTGGAGTCGTTCTCGGTAGCACTTTCGTTAACAATATGTCATCTGGCGAGAACCGAGAACCGAACTCGCTTCTCGGCGAGCGCCGCAACGCCTTCGGACATTCTGAAGCCGTGGATCGCCGAGCTTATCTTAAAAGTATAACGTTGTTTCGTTCTATAGAAATAAATGTTCCCGTTTCGAGCGGTGAGAAATTGCGATGCATGCGGGTGACGCAGGGTAGTGTTCATATCCCCTGTGCACGTGCACTGCGACACGTGCCTGACGTTCGATATTTCGGTCAACGGCTGCTTTGTTCTTGTTTCGCACTTTTTCTCTATGGTTTTCTGCTTTATTCAAAACAGTTGCAGTTATTATTTTAAACAGTGTGCTCGCAGCAGTTCTACCGGAGACAGTTGAAACTGCAACGAGATTACTCGCTTGGAGATTTGAGTTGAAAAAGGACGATCTTTTTTGAAATATTTAATTTGTGTTCATTAAAAAGTGCAAATTTAAATGATCTGTAAATGCAAATATTGAAAATATATCATTATTGTGAAAATTGAGAGAGAATTGGCCCGAACATCACATTTATATCCCACACGTACAATCAATCTCCTCCAAACATTACCACTCATCTATTCTTCACACTCGGAATCATTTATTCACACAACAAACCATCAATCATACCTTTAACTATTCCTTGGAGACCCACGCAATCGTTCACCAACCTTTCATTAGACATCCGCTGGAGATGGCAAAACCACCTCAACTGGCTCACTCCACCTTTTTTAACATCATTCTTCTCAATCTCACACTCACTGTTAACCAACGTATTCCGTACACCATACCCATTCCTCTTAAATACCTCATTTCCACAGCAGTTTTTTGTCGTTCATGCTTTTTCATATATACCCAAATATGTTATTACTATTATTTTATTGCAATACCTCTGTACTGTAAGTTACCCGTTAATAACAAAATTTAAACACAGTAAGTGGAACTTTTATTGCACAATTGGTTTCCATGGTTACATCATTTACTTACCATTCACGGTGGATGGTAAGTGAAACTTACCGTTCACGGTGGACGGTAAGTAAATATATGTCATTCAAATTTTATTTTTAACCTCAATCTCATAGCTGTTAATTTTGATACCTATTTTTCTTTTTCTTATATTTACGCAGGTAAAATAATGAGTACACCAGTCACTTCAATAATATTATGTATGTGTATTATACAAATATTTGGTCTGTTTCGATAAACTCTCTTCATCCATTCGGTGCCTGGGTTTTCTTCATGTAGTAATTAACTTATTATAAGGCACTTCAACCCTTCTACCCACACTACCATAACATTCACAATTCTTAACTCCTTAAAGGTACAAGAATCAGCTTTTTTTATTTAGTTTTTCTCCATAAAACTTTGCAAAACTGTTTTAGCAACAACACTGACACTTCTCACTACCACGTCCTCTTTCTCTCTCTATTCTTTTCTTTTAATATAATATAATAAAATTTTAGGTAAATAGCTCCGTGTATATAATGAAAGCCTCTTCCAATTGCTTGCTTTTTCATTCTCGTTTCTCTTGTCTAGCCTCAGGCATTTTGATGTCTGTTTAAAAATATGTACATACAATGCATACTAAGTTTTGTTCGTAATAATACTGATATTTTATTGATTGTCATAATGGTCGTAGTGGTGGCGAACTCATTGATTCATTCTGCACTCTAATTAAAATTCACATTTAAAATCAGACCTGGTTGGTTACTTTGCAGAATTAATCATGTACCCGTGTAAATTTTGTTCATGTACGTCACTGTTCGCTCGATATCATTCCTCGAACTCCGCATAGTGCAAACACAGCACATTGAAATCCCTTTCCTACCTAATAGCATTACACATTACCCACACAGACACACTCACACATTCCTGCTACCTTTCCCTTCCTGCCGTCCCTGGAGTTCGCAGCCACACTATGACACAGGGGCGGCGGCGGCGGCGGTGGTGACACGGAGTTACGAGACAGATAATCTACAGGTAACGCAAACTGCTGACAACAAACAAATTAATGAATCGCCTGGTCTAGTCGGCGGTGACGGCGGCGGCAATGTTGTGGTTTGGGGGCGGTGGTGGCTTGTATGGGGCCCAACACAAACGCAAGGCAATTAGCATGCAAACACCACACTGATCAAACACACATACACCCCCGACAAGATTGGATAACCTGCGGATTTTTCAAAACGAGCTGTCGATAGGTTTCAAAATAAATTTATAGAGATGTAAAGGCATTTGTATAAATGAGGAAAATAAACTAAATTGATAGTTTTCCAATTTAGTGTGTTAATTTAATACTACCGATTCTTTACTTAGCTTAATCATACTATACTAGCTGGTGACATTTTTTATGTTACATAGCAAATACTGTTATTTTCGTATAGTAGCGAAAGTTTGTTCCCTCTGGATTTTAGACTAAAACGGTGAATACAAAAAATGTTTAAAATAATAAAAAAATGTATCTAAGAAGCCTAATTATGTTAATTGAATCGGTCTCCTTCTCGAAATAGAAGCAAAAATAAATTCAGAATTTGAGTCTGATTGCAGATTGTCATGAGAAGTAAAACAAATAATTTGAACATTTTTGTTGAAAGATCTGTCAAAATATATGTAATATTTCCAAACTGCATTGTATTTTTCTAGTATGCTAAATTTTAAATTTTTAATACCATATATCAATAACAACAGCAAAAGAACAGTTTGAAAATATTTAAAAAATTGACAGATCTGTCAACAAAAATGTTCAAGTTATTTATTTTATCCAGCCCCTCTCAATAAATGCTCTATAACTATGGTAATTTTAAACAAGGAATGTAACAGATTACCCACTAGTGGGTATAATTTTGAGAAAAGTCACTAATGAAATAAATAAAATAAATATATCATCACGCCTTTTACCCATTAAGGGTATGGCACTCTGCTTACGCAGATCTCGGTAGGTGATATATTTTAGCGTATGAAATGCGGTTACCAGCCGTCAAGTCATAGCCCCCAAAGTTGTTAGTGGAGGGGGAATCATAGGGGTAAATTTAAATTGGCAACTGTCGGTAGTGGGATTCGAACTGAGGATCTCACGATCAACAGTCCGATACGTTACCACGGATCTATTTACCCCATTTTACCTTATTCGCTAATGAATAATTTTCTATTTATAACACAATGTAAAACACTCGATAAAATTATCACACTCAGCCTTCGGCTTCGTGTGCTAAAATTTCTCTCGCGGATAATTCCTTACTTTGCATACTTGTAATATTAATTTACGTAACAAGACCTGAAAGTGATACTTTACTGGGTGAGCAAGTATATTCCAGGGCGAGCCGTAGGCGAGCTTTGGAAACTAGCGAGCCCAGTGAAGACACTTTCAGGACATGTTGGGTACAATATTTTTTTCGCGATCCTGAAAAACAAGAAATAATCATTCTTACACCTTATTGCAATATTTGACACATGAATGAAAAATAAATAAATAAAGAACTGATCACTATGAAAACATTGCTTTCCGATCCCTTATAGTCAATTTTCCGAGCTAGCTAGGTCTAAAAAGCGATCAGAAACAGCTCATTTTCTGGTCGATCGCGGAAATAGTAAATAACTATTATTTCTCATGGCAATCTGCAATCAGGCCCAAGTTGTGAATTTTCTTTTGCTTCTTTTGTGAAGGGGACCGATTAGATAAACTTAATTAGGCTTAATAGATGTAGTTTTTCATTCTAAACATTTTTTGTATTTACACTTTTAGTCTACATCCATAGGGAACAAACTATGACTACTAAACGCAAAAAATAACATTATATTTTTCTATGTAACACAAAAAAGAAAGTCACCACCCGGTTTTATTGAAAGGCTTGGAAATCTATAATTTTATTAAAATATTACTTTATATATACCAAATGTAATATGACAATCTAGCTACACCCTTTTAACATATGAAATTAGTTTTTCCTTGCGCAAAAGTGACCAGTTAAATTTAGATAACAATTTAACAATGTTTCATTTAATTGTTCTAGATAAATAAATTTTGCACCTAAATAATCAAATTTTATTTTGCACATTTTGCAAACGAAATATGGAATTTTAAGAAATTGTTTCTTTATAGTCATGAAATTGAAGCAAATTAAATAAATGTATGACATAACTGTCAAAAAAGTTTAGTTAATTATGAATTTGTGATTGATTTAAGCGAGAATATGGCGTAGTAATTTACGTGAAAATTAAAAGTTTCATTTGATACTTTTTTTATTGGTTCCAATTTTTGACGTTAAGAAGTAACAGGAAAATTCTATTATTTATTATAAATAAATATTAGAAAATAAAATTGCATTTAATTATTTATATACTTTTCTTCATGTGAAAAGTTATACATTTTCAATAATAAACCTCTTATTGTCACTTTTTTTTGTATGACCTCAATTCGAACGACAGTGCTCGGGTTATCATGGTGTGTATCCTTGTTGTAATTTATATTTCTGGAAGAATGTTGTGTAAATAAACTCCTGGATGAGTAATTGTTTGTAACATAGCGGCTATTACCATTCATCATTCGTCATTATCCCTCGCTTGGTTCCTCATTATTTCAACAATTCATTTGCATAATTTTGGCAGACAAAATGACACCATTAATTTTTAAAATTTATTCTTTATTGCGGTATTAATTTACCCCGCAACCTTAACACCGAAAAGCACTTTTAGCCTACTTTTAATGAGTATGTACTTTGAAAGTTCTACATTTACTTTTAGCACAGCATTGTAAGTAGTAAATCATTACTTACTATAAAATCTGTTAGTGACAGGAACTTAATAACCTTCGTGAAGCTTTGCTTTAGTAATTTCATTGACTGAGCGAGTAAGTAAATTTGGCGGGATGTAAATAATGGTATTATATTAAACAGCGTATAACATATCGCATCTTCTTAGTTGCATTAAGCTGCATGCAACGTGCAACGTGACGTCAATTATGCGACATGCAACCGCTGCCAAAACGAAGTTATGTATCAACTGGCGTTGCTACCGCTAGCTTATAACTTATACTCGTAATGCAGAATATGCCACATAGACGACTCACGCAACAGATGCATCCGCAACGAAGAATATCAGTTTCACCAAGATTTAATTATTATAAACAATACATGCATATATTTACAACCCATTCAGCTCACTTCTCGGCGTGTCAGCTTTTTCATTGCAAATACTCACAGGGAATTACCCATATATTTACAGAACTCAATTAGAGATATATTTTTCGCGCGCGAAAAGAGATTATAGTCTAGATGGACTAAATAACTTTTGGCGAATTTAAATAATTTAAAATTTTCCTGTAATAACTGATAATGAAAGGGAAATAACTGCAGTAGAAATGCGATATTTAAGAAGAGTGTGTGGGTATACGAGACGTGATCGTATCCGGAATACATTGGTGTATGGTGAGTGTGAGATTGAAAAGAATGTTATTAATAAAATGGGAGTGAGTCAGTTGAGGTGGTTTGAACATGTTGAGCGAATGTCGAATGAAAGGTTGGTGAAACTTATATATGTGAGTGAGATTGAAGGTGAACGATTGCGTGGGCGTCCGAGGAATAAGTGTTTGGGTATGATCGATAGTTTGTTGCGTGAACGAATGATTCTGAGTGTGAAGAATAAACGAGCATGTATCACTTTATGAATGTGGACTCGGCGAAAGTAGTGTGTAAGAATAGGAATGTTTGTAGGACATTTATTGTTGCTTGACTGTGTTTCTGGGTTCGTGCTACCCCACTGAGTGGGATAAAGCGTGATGTTATGTATGTATGTATATAGTAAGGGTAGGAAAAGAACCATTTAATCCTAATCTATCTACAGTTATTTTCTCATTAATTTTTGTAGTTTAAAGCTTCTAATTTAATACTTGTTATTGCAAAGTCTTGTCAAAAAGAGACAAATATTATTTAAGAGTGTGTTGTTGAATGTTAAATTCTTAAATTATTAACTTGCTAAGCGGACTGCACCGAATGGCACGCATTTTCAATGTCAGTGAGCGTTCCAGTATTACTATATTTCAGTGCTTATATCTCAGTAATTTGATGCTCGAGTTCGGATACATATGGTCTTATACCATTTTAAAGTTAAAGTCTTCTTGGATCAATTATTTTGTCAAATAATGAATAATTGTTAGATTATGAGATTAAAGTTGTAATGGCCAAAGAAATTAATCGGGAATGTTAGGATATATGGCTTCCTTTATGCCTATTTGTGCATACGTATATCATTATTCAAACATCTGTTCACTTTCAAATTCAGTGTAAAGTATTAAAGTAACACATGGTGTGTAGTTTTCTTAGGGGATTTTTTAGCCCTACATCATTGTAAATTCCATTTCAAACCCTTGACACCCTTATAAACTACCACCCCTCTAAGGTTTCCTCCTAAGAAACTCGAAAATCATTTACTTGAGGGTAGTATGCAGTAACTCTAGCACCCTCGGCAACAGGTAGCCTTGCTATGGACTTGGCTTGAGACTCCGGTTGGCTCCGGGGCAGTCCGGGCGGTCCGGGGATGATTTAGCGCGAGCCGCCAGTAATTGAGTTGCAAGGCGATGCGCGCAGACCACGTGGCACTTCCTCGCACCTCACTTCACCTCTCTGAGGCTCCCAAGCCTGGTATCGACTCACTGGAAATGATGAACTACGGTATTTTTTTTTAATGAAACGAGGGTTCGCAGGGATAGGTTATTAAAAGATGCTAAACATTTATTTTTTGCTAATCTGCACAATGGAAATTATAATACCGCGTGTAGAATTGAAATGTGGCTTATAGGGATTTCTGTGCTAATCTTTTGATATTGCTGTAAAATTTCCTGTTCACTTTACAGCAAAAGACTAAATACAAAAGTTGTTCAGAATACATTGGGTTACGTAAATGTTAGTATTATTAGTAATATTTATTAGGAAAATTGTAACACAGCCATGGAAAATTAAACAAAAATGAAAACAATTACTATTTTATGAAATGTCAATAGATTTTGTTTTTGTTTAATTTTCCATGAGCGTATTACAATTTTTCTAATAAATTAGGCACTAAAATACCAGATTTACAGCAGAGGTTGCCCGTTTAATTGACGAGGCGAATGCTGCCGAAGCTGTAAATCTGTGTTTGGTGCCGAGTTGAACACATAATTTTTTTTGCCGATTTAAAATAATTATTAATTTAGTGATTATATTGTGTACATATTTTGAAGGTTATCGCTGTCAAATTACGTTGCCATGTATATGTTGAACGGTTGCTATGCATTTGTTGACTGTTATTATGCGTTTGTAGAACGGTTGCTATGAAAAATAATTTTACAGCTAGGTATAAAAGTGACACTCTACAGACTGTGAGCAGTCCGTAAAATGTCACCCAAATGGGACTTATTGTATCCTTTTTTAATTCTGGATAGTTTTGTATTATTCTTTTGCTGTAAAGTTAACCCTTCCGTAACCAAGTGGGGTATCTTACATACCCCACAGCCTTATTTTAAAAACGGGTTAATAACAGTATATTTTTAATATTTGTTGTTTCATGTATTTGTCCATTATTAGTTTGATGTTCCATTAACATTTTCTAGAAATTTATGCTATGAGATAAGAAAATTACAATTAAATATCTTAATGAGATAAGGAATATAATACCTGTATATAATAAAATGCATTTATCAGAATTAAGGACTGAAAACGAGATTTTCGCCTACCATTTTTTACAGCAGTCATGTCTTGAACAAAAACAATGAATGTTCACGACATTTACAATAAATGTGTTAATGTTCTTGATAAAAGAATATGTAAACATATTTTATTTTACTTATTGATTTTATTTGTCCACTTTACAATTTACGATTTTTTGTGTAAGAAATTAACTCAAGAATTACCTAAAAACAGAAGCGCATTATCTAAAATATTAAAATCGAAAATAATTTTTTATAAAACCTGGGTATATTTAGGCACAAACAATTGTAAATTATTTTGATTACGAAGGAGTTAATAGGTACAAATTTACAGCAATATAAAGAAAAAAGCATTGATATCACTATACGCCACATTTCAATTCTACACCCGGGATAAATAAAGAAGATCTATAAAAGAGGCAAATAGTTTAATTTGTACGTGCGTCACCTTGATTAAAAGCAATGTACCAATAATAATATCTTACATCGCTTGATGAGAAAAATTGGTAGTAAGTATCACTTCTTGCTATTAAGTTACAATTGAAGTCAACGATTTAAAATGCATGTCAAGAATCCAGCTCTTAATAGACAATCATAAAACAACAATCAGCTGTAAAACTAAGCAAACATTGGTCGTTGCGCACCATCGCATTTTCGCGTTAGTTCAACGGCGATTTCCTTTTCCTTTTGCCGTTTTGTTTTCACAGCGTGACACAGTTTGCAGAGATCGGTCGGCAATGTAGGTAACTAGTGCAGCACCAGTAGAGAAGCATTTGCAAGGCATTCGCATTCGACTGTGTTTGCAATTCAACTTAGTGAATGCAAGATTAACTGTTAATCGCCGGCAATGAACATCTACGTAAGTGGTGTTGTTTTCGACGAAATTAAACGCTATAGTAGACACTTCGAACACTGGCGCCTCACTTGTTCACAAAATTTCACTCTAACACCGAACACGCCAAAACATCTTATATTTTGATAAATAATATGACAATATTTTCAAATTAGATGCGTCGCATAAGTGTGTCTTCCCTGAATAAAGAATTAAATTTTACAATCTACCTCTTTAGTCTTTACTAAACTTTGCAGTACTGGGTACTATTCGGTATTTCGGGATTACGTAGTTTTTCCCGGTATTTGAATTTATTTGTTCAGTATCGGATTTCGCTATTTATGGTTGTTAATACGAGTAGTACCTACTACAATAAGCTGTATTAAATGTTAAGTTGTCACCCTTGATTCACTTTTTAAGGTCATATGTTAAAGAAAAATAAAATACTTTTATAGTATAATTAAGCATAACTTTACGTTTCTGTATTGAATATCGGCAGCCCCGGAATTCAATACCTTAAATACCGAAGCGAAATTTTTTATTCTCGAAATCCCGGGATTGAAAATCTATTCGGTATTGGATGCCCTACTGTGTATTTGTTAACAGAGTACGTATTATGTTATTTTGGAGAAGAAATCGCATAACCTGAGAAGAAATCGCATAACCTTATTGTTAATTGTAACAAACACAAAATATTTTAATTAAACCAATTTTATTTTAACACGTTAGTTGCTGTACTGAAAAATCATAGTTGAAATCGAAATATATTACATGTGCCATAGAATATGTAGAAAGTCTTTATCTTTCAGCGGTACGTATCCTGAGGAATATGTATGCATGATCAGCTACTTAATGTTTCCTGGTCTAAAAAATCGATTTGAATATTTTTCTTAACTATCATTAAGTTAACATATCAACTGCTTAACTACAAAGTCATTTTAGCTTCAAAAGAAATTTATGGGATTTTAAAAATATGTCACAACTCACAAGACAGTTTCCAAAACTATAGTTGAAGTTATGTAGTAACAAGACTATAGTGAACATATTATAATTAATAAATAACCCTGTTATAAGAATGTATATGTATGTATTTGTGGGATCTGTGCCGATTTTTTCGTTTCGCATAACTCAAATACTATAATACCAAAAAATACAATATTGTGTATTTTTGCAACAATTTGTTATTTTGAAAATTTTGGAATATTTAATTTTACATCTATTGGATATACTAATTTTATTAATTTTCATTAGATTTAGAGATAATAAAATTAAAGAAATTAAATTTCATGAATCTTGCATTCCATGTACACCATGGAAACACTTAAAAAAATTAATTTTTTACGAAGTGTGACAAATGCCATTGTGATTGAGAAGCTGTTTTCTTAGTGAAATATGTCAAAAAATTAAATAAATATACGAAAGAAAATTAAATATTTCAAATATAAATAGAAAATAAACAAATAAGAAGGTATTTTCCTGTATCATCAAATACTATTTTGTGCCTTTTAAGAGTTGTATTGGGCGGGAGGTTATGTGCTGGGTATATCATATATGGTAGTCCAGGTACCATATATCGCAAAAATCGTGTTTCAAAATAATTGTATTAAAATGATTGAAGTTATAAAGGTAAAATAATTATATGGGTTTCAATCCTTTTTGTAAAATATTATTCACTCAATATTTCGATATTACATAGATCAGCCTCGGGAGTGACTTTGACACTTCACTCCTGAGGGTGTCCTATAAAAGATCGAAGCGTTGAGGATTGAAACCCATCTAATTATTTTACTTTTATTAAAATTAATATTCTCTATTTTCGAAGTGGAAAATTATCCTATGGCGCTGCGTTTGAATGTGTGGGTGTTTTCTGTCCAAGGTAGCAGAAAGTCTATCCAGTAAACTGCTTTCAACTTAATGTGTGTTGCACATCGTAAAAACAGTTTTATAGCTTGTTGATACTTTGTTTTACTTGTGTTTGTACGCCTATTAATACGATATTACGGTAATTAGAAACTGCAATGTGTAACAGAACGCTGTCCAATAAAACATTGATGATCTACTGATGAGAAAGTAATTGGAGAGCTCAGGAGAAAATTTATACTGATAAATATCTAAGAAAAAATACCGTGCGCATCCACCATTTTTTATTGGGAAGCTCATATATTTCGCAAACATTGGCGGAGTTCTCCATGCAAAATGAAATTTTGATGGATAATTCGTCAAAAGCCCCTTGAAGCTTGAAGCGTAGTAAAGTCATTATTCCATTCAATAAATTTTTCCGCTGCCGAAATTGGTTCCAGGGAAGTCATAATATTTGCAACACCATTGTCATTAGCAACATGCATAAACAATACGTAAACAAATGAATTCCCTTCTGGTGGAAACTGAAATTATCCACTAATGTTTGATTACATGTATCGGTCCGCCTGCGAACCGGTTCAGTACCGGTGACGTGTTACCGGTACAGAACGGTAGCGTCGTGTCTATGGGCTCTATACATACGTCATTGGCTCATCTCATCGAACTGATCAATACTGTTTCAATTAAATAACACGCAACTGGTCATGTTCCCCGGATGTGTGCACCTAGCACGGACGTACGTCACCAACAGGACCTGCCATCGCCAGTTGCTTCCGCACAAAACAATTATTTTTTCCCATTTAACGAATAGAATTTAAAGTTGTTGAATGGGGTCTTTCACCATTTTTTTTATTATTTTATTTTATGAAACTTTATCTATTTTGAAGACTATCTACACTTTTAAAAAGTCTTAATTGTTATTCATTAAGCCACAATGATTTTTTTTAAATGTTGTGACGTCATAGTAGATGTGTTGCTGGATTTCAATTCTACACCCGGCACAAATAAAGAAGATCTGTAAAAGAAGCAAATAGTTTAATATGTACGTGCGTCACCTTGATTAAAAGCAATGTGCCAATAATAATATCTTACATCGCTTGATGAGAAAAATTGGTAGTAAGTTGTTGAATGGGGTCTTTCGCCATTTTTTTTTTATTTTATTTTATGAAACTTTATCTATTTTGAAGACTATCTACACTTTTAAAAAGTCTTAATTGTTATTCATTAAGCCACAATGATTTTTTTTTAATGTTGTGACGTCATAGTAGAAGTGTTGCTGGATCTAAAACAGTACAGATTGTAAATAATTGTAGTCATATATTTTTTTACTTATTTTATTATTATTATTACAATAAAACAGAACATTTATGTAACAAAAATTATTTAAATCTCTACTGTTTTAGATCCAGCAACACCTCTACTATGACGTCACAACAATTTTAAAAAAATCATTGTGGCTTAATGAATAATAATTAAGACTTTTTAAAAGTGTAGATAGTCTTCAAAATAGATAAAGTTTCATAAAATAAAAATGGTGAAAGACCCCATTCCCATCATGCTTGCTAAAACAGCAAATAATAATGCTGTATCCAAATTGTCCTTAGACAACTAAACTGTATTGCTATTATTATTATTATGAAGATGGTAAGCGGACATTTGATCATATGCCGCTTAATGAGTTGATGATTGGGAATTTATGTGAAAAATACAAACGACCATGCGCTTTAGTGAGATTTGATCCCATGACCTCTGGCGTGCTAGGCTAGTGACTTCGAATTGTATTATTATTTTTTCTGTTAGGTTAACAATATTTCGAGTTCTTCTGTGTTGTATAGGTATAACTTTTAGTCCCATCACCTGGGGAAAGGATAGAAGATTCATAATTAAAACTATTAAAAGTAATATTTCGACTCCAACAACTTAGCATTATCATTTATTGGTCAGTTCAATCATTCATACCACCACAAAAAATAAAAAGGGCCATAAGATCTGAAATAGAATAAAAATAATTATTTTATTTTTTGTATATTGAACATTTATACAATTACTTCTTGAAACATAAATGTTTAAAAATTACATAAAACAATATATCTCTATCCCATTTTTCTTTTCGTACCTGCGAAATTTTAAGCACTCGCTAGAGTGAATATACTAGAAAAGAAAACAGACTATATCCCTAATTGAAAATAATTTCTGGTGCGGTTACATAAATAGAAAAACGAGTCAAATTTTTTTTTTAAAAACTCAATATCAAAGAGATCAACAAAATTGAAAAATTGCAACAAAAAAACACATGACCACTGGTATGATTCATAAAGTTTTTCAATCGTTACGTTCACAAAAGAAACTATCTACCTACAATTTTATGTTTTTATGCGCTTGTCAAAGACGTAAAAGTTTCGCTGTATAGAACTAGTTAATTATTTTTTGAAACATTAAAAATTAATTACTAGGAAGGTAAATAGATTGAAATAAATAATTCTATGCAAAATGTATGAAAAGAAATGCAAACCACAGGCAATTTTCACCTCCCGCCTACTTTTAGGTACGGGAGGTATTGTTTTTGATCAAAAAATTGGGTAGTGAGTTTGCAATGAATAAGCACGTTTTAGGGTCCCTAAAATACGTATTACTATTTTCGCCATGATGTCTGTATGTATGTAGGTATGTGCCGATTTTTTCGTCTCGCATAACTTAAAACCTACAATAAAACTAAAAAATAAAAAATACAATTTGTGTATTTTTGCTTCTTATATTTATATGAAGAGCAGATTAGATTTTGGATAAAATTAGTCAACCGGAAGTAGCAGTTCACTAGAACAGTTTTCCGTTAAAAAACACGGTTAAAAGTAATTTTTCAACAATTTATGTTATTTTCAAAATTGTAGAATATTTAATTGTTTAGATTACACTAATTTTATTAATTTTCATTACATTTAGAGATCAAATATAAATAAATTAAATTTCATAAATCTTGCATTCCATGTACAACGTGGAAACACCTAAAATTTTAAATTTTTTTACGAAATGTGACAAATGTCATTGTGATTGTGAAGCTGTTTTCTTATGTCAGAAATTAAATAAATATACGGAAGAAAATTAAATTTCTCAAATATAAATTTTAAGCAAATAAGAAGGTATTTGTCTTTATCATCAAATACGAGTTTTTTTTTTTGTACCGTTCAAGAGTTGTATTGGGCGGGAGGTTATGTGCTGGCCAGGTCAGATTTTTTTTTATTTCATTCGTATTTGTAATCTATCTGTTCAGGTATATTTAGTAAAATTTAGTGATTACAGGTTATATGACATGGGAAAGTAACTGCCTATGTGCCTATTGGCAATTACTATACTATACTTTATTATAATTACAATTTAACAAAAAAAAATCGCATACTATTTTGCCGCATGGCGATAAAATATTTATTTCCTAAATGAAAGTACAAAAAGTGGTCCACGTTAGTACTTATCAAAAGAAATAAAAGGTTTAGTTATTTCAGATTTGGGAGACAAAGCATTAAAGCGCGAAAATTAATAACGTAGGAACAAAAACAGAAAGAAACCAAGTGGCACTTAACGGTAATCTCACTATCCATTTGTATCGTCCGGTCTGGCGGCTGGCGCTTGGTCGGTTCGCTATCTCCACAAACAAAGTCCCCGCATGTTTCGCTCATTGTTCCGGGGCATTCGTGCGTGCGTGCCTCTCTGCGTGCAGTTCCCTCCTCAAACACTTCACTCACTTCCTCATGCACGCTTCCGGTAATCGATACCACATGTGTCCGTAGCTCCTATCGCCCTGTGTCGCTTGTCCCATGACGATATGACAGATATTGTCATTTTTTACGAACTGATAAACACGAGCGCTGTTTATTGTTGCCAACAAACTTCTCACCTGCTGGAATTCTGAATAGAATGCATTCATCACAAATATGAACAACGCACAAAAGTTGATAATGAACTTTATTATTTTTGCAAGAGATAATACAGTAACCAACCACGCTTGACTAAGCTTGATTAGCGAGCGATAAACTAATAAATGATTAAATATAAGATCAAATAAACTGTTGTGGACACCACAATACCTCCCGTCATAGATTTCTTATCAAACAATGCAGGAAAACGGATCACCAATATCATGAAAAGCTCATACCTTTACACAAATTAGTTTTTCTGAAACCGGAGCGAAAGTATTATTTTCGCACATAAAATGGGAAGCGAAAGTATTATTTTCGCACCTAAAATGGGGAGCGAAAGTAGAATTTTAGCATGTTTCTTATACCTCCCTTTCAGGTATATGGCAGGAGGTAAAAAGAGTCAAGATTATTTTTTAAACATATGTAGAAATGAAAGAATATAATATGATACACGGGAACATAATGCAGAGCGAGTGTGTGAAGTTTGTGAATTATACGCTGTTAAACAGACTTTAACCACTAACAAAACCGAGACTAGTGAACTAGTGTGTATTTGTTGTCAACTAAGAGCACTTCAAATTACTTGAAGTTAGTTACAGTTCTCTTCAAACCACTTGGAACTAACTTAAACTCACTTCAGATTTCTGAAAGGTGTTTGGAATTACTCTTACATGATTAAGCTTCACATTATTTTTAGGTGGTCATTACAAAAGTTTTAATAAATGGTACTTTAATCAGGCATAATATTTTTATTTTTTCGTATATAATTCCGAAATATTGAAGATTACAGGCACTGCTGTTCTTAAATTCGTGATTATAATTTGTTTTTGGGAAAACAAATAATCCAACATTCTTTTGATACCGGGTTGTGCAAAAAGATGTTACTTAAAATAATATATAAAGTCGACGGATAAATAGTTGAACGATTTTGAAGATTCTTACGAAACCATTGCAAATTTTTTTTTCTTACTATTGAGGGTACTCAAACACTTCCATCCAAGCTGCTACCTTCCTCCTCTCTTCCAAAGTAGTCTGGTGGCCATATCTAGTCTGCAAGGTATGAATGGTAACATATTTTAGTGCCATTTCTCGGTTTCAATTTTCTATGTCTTACATTTCTAACCTTTTGTTTTACTTTGTTTTCTCGTAAAAATTTTCTCTAGTGACCAAGTAAAGTAATTGTTTTGTTACTTTTGCTTTCACGCCTAGCGAGATTTCTAGGTTCACGATATGGTTTTGTTTTGCAGCGCGGCGGTTGAACGAGTACATCTCGCACTACGAGACGCTCTCGTACAACCAGGGCGAGGTGCACAGCGCGCACCAGCGAGTGAGACGCAGCGCACCGGACGGAGCCGTGCACGTGCGCTTCCAGGCCCACGGCCGCGACTTCCGGTTGCGCCTCAAGCGCGACGTCTCCACGTTCAGCGACCGCCTGGAGGTGCTTGGACCCCAGGGGGCGCTGCAGGTGGACACGGCGCATATCTACCACGGACAACTCCTAGGTAAGAACATGATTTTACTGAGAACATTTGCACTTTACACTACAGGAAAACGGTGAGTCATATGAAAGAAAAGGGTGTAGTCAATTCGCACTGAGGAAATATATCAATGCAATTTATAGATTTACAGTTTGTAACACTGCGCGAGTACAAGTCGTGTTATCATTAACATTAAAAATATAGCTTAAGACGAAATATCTCTTTTAAGAAGATTGTTTTGTTGTTTGTACCTATTCAATATTAATATGCATCTATTTCGTCTTGTGTTGAAAATCTTACCTCGGACAAAATACGTAATTTTCTGCTCTGGTAAAATTATTATATTATTCTAACCGTTAAGCTTTAAATGTATTATTTTGAAATTGGGGTCTGTAACAAAAATTTGATTTTTTTTACATATGATCCAGAGAAATAAGAAAATAAAAATAAGAGAAATTATTTCTTTAAAATTAGGAGAAGGAATGCGTGACGTAATTTTCACGAAAATTCAAATCACGAAATAGTTATTTGTCAAACTAGAGAGTAAAGCGCTTATTTTCCCACTCAAGCTCGAGTGAGGCAATTAGAGCGAGAGTGGAAGAAGGACTTTCCTCTCGTATTAAACACAATATTTTTTTCACGACATGTTTCTGAAAACGATTTCCTTTGACAACGTAACTGACACGATAAAAGTTAAGTTATCAGAAGCAAGGCGGTATAGCAGTGTTGGCAATGAGCCAATCTAAAATTCAAATTAAAGTTGTCAAATTGTGATTAAATCTAAAAAAATAAAAAGATAAGACATAATTGTAAGACAATTTAAAGTATGTATATCACTAAAATAAAGATTGTCAATATAATTATGCATTTATTAATAATTTTTATAATATATTTTTTGTAAATAACATTCATATTGGTAACACTTCTATATTTTCCCCTCTAGAGAGGAAAAACATAATTTCCTCACTATTTCGGAAGAAGGATGGTGGGGCTTCCTGGCATGTCGTGAAAAAATACATTTCTCGAATATCCTAATGTCGAAAATTAAATTTTGAGTTTGTATATTGAAATTGTTGAAAATATTACAAATAACGAATGTTACAAATTTCGTAAATACATTTATCGAATCGCTTGGATATTACAAACCTCGAAAATATATTTCTCGAATATTACAAATGTTGAATGTTTCAAATCTCGTAAATACATTTGTCGAAAGCGAACAATACCAAATGTTGTATTATAATCATTGTTCACTAGATGGAACTTCTATCTTCAAATTATTATGATTTATTTAACACAGACAACCTATGTTGCATTACGGTAATTGTATATTTGTATCCAAATTATGTAACCCTTTAATTAGGCCCCAGGTTTTCAATTTTATTACATTTATAATTTTCCCAGTTGGGTTAACCATAAAATTAATTATTGATATTCAGGAAATGTGGAACATTCAAGAAAATATTGTTTTCTTTATGGCTCTCCCACTCGTTTTACTGAATATAAAGTTTCTTTTTATAAATAGTTCGTTTTAAATTCAAATATAATAAGTTTTAGTTTTCCTTTAGTTTGTATTTTCGCTTTCGTCGTGTTAAAGTTCCTGCATTCTTAAAATCCCTGGAGTCTACTGAAATATGTAAAAGAAAAAAGACTACTAATAAAAATATTAAAGTGAATAGATTTAGGAATAAGTTTTTGAGTAGGAAAAACTAAAAAATAAGTAAGATGTGTAGTAACAATAATTGTATGTGTTTACGTCTGAGGAGAATATTAATACAGCTGTTGACGGGTTTGCGTCTGGTTTCGCTCCGAGATTTCATTTTGCCGTTTATAAAAATGAAGATTACTTTTCGACCGCGCTTCAACTAAATCTCATATCATGTGCGTTTTTGCTTTAGCGAGCGCAAAACCCACCTCTAAATATAAAATGAAATATTCGCCTCGGGTTTAGCAGTGACACTGGTTTTTACTGTAATCATCACGCATTATAATACGCACGTATTTTCCATTTTTGTCTTTTATAAAATGGAGTGAAACAAGTGAATAAATACGAAAGAGCAGATGACAGGATGTGGTAAAAACAAGAGCTTCCTTTTCACAATTAACTCGAGATCAAGTTATAAATATACAAGCCTCGAATGAAAGATGAAAGTCAGGAGTCGCCTGAAATCAATCATTCTGTTAGCAGTTCCCAAAACAATGCTCTCAGGCTTTGGTCGTTTTTATTTTTATCTGAGCGACAGAAATATATTTCATCGGAAATGCAATTTAATTTAATATTTTAATAGTCGTTCCGAGTTGTTTAAAATTAAAATTTTATAAATGCTCAAGTAGATGCTTCATTAAAATTGGGTTTATTACTCCGGAAACTCGTAACGAGACCAGTGTGAGAAACACCCAATTCAGACATTTAATAAAATGAAATATACGATTTAATTTCTTTTCGTCACCTGCTACCGTCGACGTTTTATTCTACAGTTACACCATTTTCTTTTTATTTTTTCTGAAAGATTCAATTTAATTATAAATATAGGTACTTGTTTTACTCTGAAAAAAAAAAACATGTAATTATGAAGATATTATTTTTTAAATTTGCTTTCCACGAACACGTATTCTGGTCTTCTCATGGATAACGAAGAAATACATTTGTTTGTGTAATTTTTTCTCTCATTTTCTTGCTGCGAAATAATGTGAGTCTTTGACTGTTGTGTTAAAGAATCGAAAAGTGATTGATCAGATTAAAATAAAATGATAGTTTTAAATTAGATGTCACACTAACGCGTTTATGAGTTCTAAAATACTTTGATTAAGCCTAAAACAAAAATTTATTTATTTTATACACATATACTTATCTACATACAATTGAAACACTAAACTTGTTCGTACTGTATAATTTTTAATAGATGATCACGATTTTTTTTTATTTCGAAGATGAGGAGCATTGGTCATATGCCGCCTCATGATAGGATGATTGTAATTTTTTATGAACACAAACGACCATGCTCTTCAGTGGGATTCGAACCCACGACCTCAGGGTGCTAGGCTAGAGATATAGCCACTACACCATCGAGATCGACAATAACGATTTATTTACCTATTTAAAAAGTTCTGATAATTTTTCTCTTGAATTCTTCAAATTGTATTTATTATATTTCTATATCTATTCTATCTATTATATTTTTTCAATTCAGCTGTAAGAATCGCAACGCTCTTGTCCGCATCTTCGTATCTCTAATAGTACTTAACCTAGAAAACTTAACAAATAATTGAAACACCTATTCTATATGTTGAATAAGTGTTTTCTAATTATTAAGCATCCAAATGACTTTACTAGATTTTGTATTAAATACTTAATTTATTATACAGAACAAAGAAGAATTGTTGGCACCTGAAAAATTGTTCTTCATTTACTAGTTAACTACCATTTGTTACATATTTTAGACTTTAGGTTTAGAGGATCACCCGTTTATATAAATGTATAGAAGCATGTGAAGTAATGAACCTTTCAGCTAATTGGAAATATTCGAATGTGGTATTGCGCAAATGCATCGTATCGTAACAGGCCGTACATGTAAAATTCGCAACATGTAAGCCGGTGGTAATGTTCAGAGGGATATGTTGGATACCATTAGTGGCGCATAAGGGGCAAGGGGGTCGTATCAAACGGGGCTACACGTGTTGTCACTGTTCGTACACACGTGCCTCTGACGGGAACATGCTACTGTTCAGAATTACGCGTTTGCCATTCACTATTGTTATTGGCATTTAATACATTTTAGGCAGAACTGCACTGGCCAAAATTGCGCAGATATAACTCAAATATTTCTGTGTTGAATTAGTCACTTCACTTGATTATTTAATACGAGCCCAACTCCAAATGTATTCGTATCGTACCACCTGAAAAATTTGCTACAATGACATAAAATTAATTACTTTCACACTACTTTGTTGCTATATTCATCTAAATTATTACATAACCTATTGTCATTGTCAGAGTGTGCTGAATCTAAAAATATTATTTATTGAGAAATTTCTCTTTGTAACAATATTTATGCGCAGTTCAGAAATCATTAACCTGCGTCAAATAATAGTATAATTAGATATATACACAAGAGACAAGAGTGCAGTCAATTATAGTTTAGCCATCGTCAAAATCTAGTTACCAATTAATTGAATATTGTTTTATACATTTAATATTTTCATTATGGACCGTCGACGAGCGTTAGGTAAAGCGGTAAATCTTTCAAATATCTTTCGAAAAATTATCATTTACTTTACAGTATGGTGCAATACATAGATGACGTAATAGTTTTAGCGACATTAGCTGCGTGAAAAAATGAATAATTATGAAAATGAAGAATTTATCAACTGACTTGGATATGTGAGAGGTACAAAATAATTAGCACCTCTAGAATGGGCCCATAAACCAATTTAAAATTTTTTTTTATTAAACTTTATTAGAATATATGACGATTAGTGAAAACCCGATGTGAAAATTTCATATATTACCCGAGATATGATTTTTCAAAGTTTGTGTAACGTTTGTGTGACGTCACAGGTACTGCTCCAGTGGCACTAAATCAACGATTTTCCATGATAGTAGATATTATATATTTTTTAATATAAAAATAATATTTTCATATTATATGTCTTCATTTACAACAATTAAACTTAATATAAACTAAGACAAAATTCCTTTGACAACTTTAAGAGTATTTTACTTGATATTCGAGTAAATAACAACAAAAGTTTGAGAACAGTGGCGTTAGTAGTGATGTAACCTAACCTCAACACACAATTTTAATCAAAAGATTTTCAACTCAGCACAATAAAACAGTAAAATTATGAAACAAGTAATAGAAGCCCAACAAATATAATCTTAAATACCAACAAACAAAAATATGAAATGACATTTCGTAGTTCTATTTTAGCCCACAATAGGCGTCTGGCCAATAGCACAATGCAAATACCTGTGACGTCAAAATATGTTCAATTCGTTATATCGCTTTACTGCAAAATATTTAAAAGAAAAAAATACTTTACTACTAATTATTGAATAAGTGTTACACGATTTTGATATAAATTTGTCATATTTCGTTTATGGTTTATGCGCCCATTACTGCAGTCAAGATTAATTTTTGTTGAAGAAATGTCGGCTTTTCAATAATAAATTCATCTTGACCGCAGTCCTGACTATTTTGTACTTATTAATAATTATATTTGATTATAGCATATTTTTCAGCTGGTACGAAATACGAATACATTTGGGATTGGCTATTAGTAGGTATTTGTTCTATTTGTGACAGTAAGCAAAAAGTGTAAGGCACCAATAACTAAATTATTTGGCTCTGTAACTGGAATTAATTTCCTGTGCGCCAAAATGAGTAGGTAAAAGTATAGGAGAATATTACGAATAAAAATGGAGGAGTACCTCCCTGTTCATAATTGTTCTGTCTAAATCTAAATGAACTGGTTTATGTTAGGGGCATCACATCACAATCGATAGCAGTGTGTTTTCATTATAATCTGTTGGGAGTTTCAATGTACAATAGTCATTTCTGTTTAATGAAAAATTAATCAGTTTTGTATTGGGTTAGTGTCGCTTAAAAGCATGTAATACTATATTTTTATTTCATAAAGTTTCTATACAATTATTTGTCAATGAACCATGAAAATTTAATGTCCAATTACACATTGGTTTCTTTTTCTTTCACCCTTGTAGTTAGTGTAAATAGAAACAGGTAAATGTACTTTTTTAATTAAAGTTCGGAATCGAGGATATACATTTTACATTTGTTTATTGAGCATAAATGTATTAATTCATCTGCCTTGTATTGCAAATATCATAATTGCTGTCACTATACGTAAGATAAATTTTTGCTATTGTAACAATCTATTTTTTCCGTGGAGTGTTTTTAAAACTTCAAAATACAAATGTGACTCTTTGTTAAACTGATGACCTATATTTTTGATGTCTTAGTATTTAAATTACACCCTTAATAAATAGATTTTATATTATCGTTTTCACACGAAAATTTAGACAAATTTGAAGATGGAGCATATTCGCGCAAAGGTATGAAACGAATACTCTAATATTATATATTCCATAATTGAAACACGATTGTGGTTGTGGTTTTGTTTCTGGTACGTATGGTCAAAGCTGTGGTTACTAAAAGAGTAGATGTGATTCCGAATACCCTGGTTTATTTTTGTCGGTAAAAGAGGAATTTCGCAATTTTAGTGTATTTTGTTTATTTATGAATAAAGAATAAAAAGAAACAATAAGTTGAGAAAACTGATAGTAAAATTATAAATATATAAAATATTTTTAGAACGTAATCAAAAAATCTTTTGTAAAAAAAAATAAACAATTTAGTTGTTAAGCACATATATAAGTAACTGTTGATTATATTTCTTTATGAACTTAATTTTGTATATTACATTTTAAAAATCAGAAAATCACAACCACAAAAAAATTGTCGCTGTCGCGGTTATAAAATAGTAACCAAAATCCTGAAATTATTTTCTGTTCCATTACGGTATGCTCAATAAAAACCTTGATCACCGTGGTTGAACTATTATTCAGTATACAATACCAAATCTGAATAATTTTTGAATGTGATTTGTCCGCAGGTGAGCCAGGTAGCTCGGTGTTCGGCTCGCTGATCGACGGCGTGTTCGAAGGCAAGATTGTGTCGCCGACGGGTTCGTTCTACGTGGAGAAAGCAAGCCACTACTTCCCGCACCACCACTACAACCAAAGCTTCCACTCTGTGATCTACAATGAGAACCACGTCGATGATCCCTATCAGCACAAGAGACAAGGTAACGCCATCCGCCAAGAGATCCAGCCAGCTTTAAAATTCCCAGCGTCGCTGATTTCTGATTTCGGGACTTTGGGTCTCTTTGGACTGGTGTTATCTGAGAATGCGTGATATATTTTCCCTGAACCAGACCTCCTCAAACTGTATTTTTCTTTACTAACATACTACTAAAAATCATTTCTGTAGCCTGTCAGGTATAAATAACATTTAGCGTTCAAGTGTACGAACGTATCTAATGAATGAGTCATGGTCATTAATAGCAATTAACTTTCCACATATTGCACAACGAAATGAACATATCAAAGTGCAAATTAGCATCAGAACTCTTTTCCCTTGGCAATGAACTTTGCAGGCTACAAAATATTTTCTGCATCTATTCACATTTTCGCTTCGGGGAGGAATATTACTATAATACAGAGCATTGTATTCGCATCCCCCAGGAAAATGTATTCAAATTTATTCACGATATCAGTACAAAGTTTGCACAACTCGTTATTATATTTTGTGGGGCGACGCTGGGCGTCTGTCCGTCTCATTCCGGCGGCTGAGACGAAGGTGAACCACGCGGGTTCAATGCTACAGCCTCCGCTACTGAGAGCGAATACCAACGACGGGTCCCCCAATCTAATAGACACCCCCAATATGCATTTATAAATATTCCAGTTTTAATTTTAATCTTAACTTCTTGGAAATCGGAAAAATATATGCGCACAGTCTGCCAAGATCTGCAATTGCATCTAGTCAATAAATAGATTGCAATCAAATATTAACAGATTGCCTTTAGAATTGTCAAAGTACACGAAAAAAAAAAGAACAATAGAATTGCATATTCTAAAAATTTTGTAACATTTTTTGAAAATACTACTTTAAATTGCCACTTTACACTGATACCATGTGTGTTGCCCACCCGGTGCAAGCCCTTGTTACAACTACTAGCCGGTACCCGGTAGCTTTGTTGTTACCAAGTTAATTTTATCGCAACTTGGAATAGTAACGCGAGTGAGTACTGATCCAAAGCAGATCATGAAAAATCATCTGACCTGAAACGGATTCAAACCCGCGACCTCTGTTTCCAGAGGCAAGCACTCTTACCACTGCGCTATCATGCCGTTTAAATTCTTCTAATTGCTTAGTAAATAATAGTGTGTATTTTTTTTTTTTGTATGAAGGTGGTAAGCTAACGAAATTCTTTGATCATATGCCGCCTCATGAGTGGATGATTATCAAAACAAACGACCCTGCTCTTTAATTGGATCCGAACCCACCACTTCTGGTGTGTTATGCTAGTGACAAATAATCGTGATTAGTTTCTTAATTGTTACATTTTCAGAATATTTGTCATATAGGTATCATCAGTTTTCCGAATTATTCGGTAAATTCGACGTTAATTTTTTTTTTGTGTACTTTGTATATTACTTGAATATAACGTTTATTATTGTTTAGTTACTTGAATATTGTTCGTTGTTAAGTAAAATAAGTATTAAGTTATATTAAAAAATACTTCTGGTAACGCATCGCATTGTAGATTATGAGATTCCAATTCGTTACCCCGAATCGATAGTTGCCACTTTTAACTTTACCTTTGTGGTTACCCTTTTCTTACATCTATCGAAACTATGAATAGACGGCTGGTAACTACTTTTCGCGCCTAAAAATATATCATTTACCGAGATTTGCGAAATCAGAGTGCCCCTCCTACAATCTATAAATGACGTGATTTATTTATTTAACATAGTCGTATATCATTAATTTAGCAGTAAATGTATGATTTACTAAATAAACGAATTCCGATAACAACGCACAACGTATACGCAGCAATTTCGTAAGTATGAGAGTACAAATTATTTTGTAAAGACAGTTTCGTTTATCTTATGGTTATGTTTAAAATAAAGTAGTAAAGGTAGGAGAATTGACAAAAGATAAGGTTTTTTGTTTAAGTTTTGCATACTTTTTTTAATTTATTTTTATTAAATCATCATTTTGAATTACTGCACGTAATTCCTCGATCAAGAAACAAGTGAACAACATAAATAATTGGAAACAGTGACTAGGTAACAAATTATGATTTATAAAACGGGGGAAGCCATGTCCTGTTCAACTCGTATCCTTCTTCTGATTCACTGGTTGATTGCTGTAGCTTCTCTTATATTTCGATCTTGCTTTGATTTTGGATTTTTAAAAATTTATTTTGTCCAAAAATTCTCTGGTTGGTTAAGACGAGTGGCAAGTTTGTGTTCTGTAATTCTTGTTATCGTTCTGTTAGTTATCCAATGTAATATTTTTCCACATTTATATGGAATGTTGTAAATTCCAAAGGATTGAAGCGGGATAATATCCTTTGCACTCTTCAACATACGTCGTAATTTGAGATGTGGAGCAAAAGATACTATAATGTTATTTCTCGACAGTTCAAATAAACGTTTATTATTGTCTTCTGATTCAAGGTTGTGCTTAATTCTTTTTTGAAGAAAAGCTTTCAAATATTCTTTTAAATGATGTTGATATTATGTTCTATAAAATATCTTTAAAAATAGTGATTTCCAAATATATCGATAACACAGGAATGACTGCAATGCCATTTTTTAAAGGTGAATATCACTAGTTACATATTAAAACAGAAAATGTGTAAATTTATTTTACTAATTCCGTGATTCTAGGGGGATAGTTTTGCACATCCAGCAACAGAATGTCTGTTAGTATCGATCAGTCTATCTTTTTCCCTCCCGTCGGCGGGCCATTGACTCTATCTCTCGTCGCGACGAAACATTGAAACTAACAGCGCTAAAACAAACAACATTATGTGTATTTTCGGGAGCACATTTGCGCGGAAAATGAAAACGTAAAATTCAATCGTATGAAGCCAAATTGACAATATGTGCTCGGTGTACGATTTCAGACAGTGTTACGATCTGATGTTATCGATTTTTGCAGACGAGACTGTATCGAAAAACGATTTGAGCGAGGCACAATGTCAGCTTTCTATTTATTGACTGATTTTTACAAATTATATTGAAAAGCGATGCAGCTTATTTACAAAAAAACCCTGAATTTATGTTTTATAATTTTAAATAGGTATGTCGCACTGAAGTACTAGCGTAGTAGGAAAATTATTTTACCACACGAGAAATTTGTAACATTTTAATTCCCGGATAAAATGAACTTAAACCGAGTGCACTCTGTGCACACTGTAAAACATCACACAAAGGCAATTCTCATAAAATTTCAGACATTAAAGCACGGAATTTTATTTTCTACACGCTGAAAAAACTTATTAAAAATTCCGGTTTCATGAAGCTTGAAATACCTACCGCAGCCGAATAACTACTTGAAAAATACACGACACTTTTTTACTATTTACAAAAGACAATTACCATTCTTTACTTTATCAATAAACTGCATATTGATTTCCCATTTATATTTATGACAGATTTAAAATATTTATTCGTTTATTTTAAAATAATATAAAACCGAATCAAACGTGTAATATTTAATATGAATTAGATCAGAACATAATCCGTTTTTTATTGATTACCTATTCATGTAGTATTTTATAAGGAATCAGAATAAGTCGGATAAGATGGTCAGTGGGAAATTTGTGTACATCCTGGTACCAAGCGATTTTCACTTGTTTACAAAACTAAAGGAATTTTCGGGTCCTCAAAGAAGCAGTAACATCCTGACTCAGACTTTTGGCGGTAGAAGAGTATAACATCGGCATTGAAAAATTGGTAACACATTACAATAAATGCCTTGACAACTCTGGCGATTTGTAAAGTTTTGTGTTGATATCTTTCGTTTTTATTTAGTTATGCTAAATCGTTTTTTACATTCTGGACGACTCTCGTATAATATATCGCTCTCTCATAAAATATAGATAGATTTTGTCAAAAGTTTGTAGTTTGCAAACTTGTGTGATTGTATTTATGATTACGCCTAAAAACTAAGACTAAAACAAGCACTGGGAATGGTTACACTTAATTCGGTCTACCAAACTGCATAAAACTTTAAACTATTTTAGGATTGAGGTTGCTATACAAATACTGGATTTAAAAATATCAGGAAAACCTTATTTTAACTAGACCTCTCACAATAGTACTTCTTTTATCTTCCGAATACTGTAGAAAGCATGCTTTTCTGGTATTTTAAAATCCAGTATTTTTATGGGAAACCTCAACCGAAAAAATTAGGTGTTTCGCGCTTGGTAGAATATGCAATTTTGTTATTAATATGATTATACATTTAAGCCAGTATAAATATTTCTGTGGTAGACTCAGTTTATTCGCTTTCTTTCGCAATATTTAAAATTTAAATAAGAATATCGCCGATACACAATGTACAAATGTTGAGAAATTCTGATGTAGACGACGAGTCCGGAGCAAATGGTCTATTCTCAGTCGAAGGGGAGTATTAAACGGACCATTTAATTTGAAATTATGATATTAGAAATAAACGGTCCGTTTTAAATTAACGGAATATATTTGAATGTTCTCTTAAATCAGTTATAATTTCCTAGGCATCTTTCTTTGCTGTCATTGTATGATAAATGTGGTTTGCAAGTGTGTTAGACATTTCCAAATGACTTCGTTATTGTTCATTATCAAGTTTTTTGCCATTTTACTGTTCAGCGAGCTGTTCATATGATTTTTATTCGAGGCAAGAGGTTGCCCTTTGCCAATTTGTCTGGTGAGTGCGCCCGACTATTGAAAAACAATCGCTCGGCTTGACTAAGGTTTATTTATTAATGTCCAATCGAGCGTGCGTTGTGTTTCACGATTCTCTTCTGTTTTTCTACCCTCTTCCTTCCCTCTCGCCCTGCCTGGAATGATTTGAGGGCTGGATTATGAGGAAATCCATCTTCATGCAAATGTTCAAGGAAGTATTCTGTAGTTTCCAAGCAAATTAAAACTGGAGAAATTTTCACCAATCGATTGATTGTTCCCGCAGTTTTCTTAAAATACTTTTACAAATTTAAAGCTATTTACAGCAAAAAAGTTGGTAGCTGGTAGCTCTCTGGTATTATGTAAACTGAGATGCTCAGTTCGATTTACAAAGCCGGAAAAAAATGTTAAAGTTTTTGATAAGTAACCACAAAAGAGAGTCAAAACACAGAATAAAAAATCTGATGTACCCAACACATGACCTCCCGCTCTACTTATGTTACTAATAGCATACAAATATTCAAAAATATATTTAATACTTTTATGTAAACCTCATCTAAACCAATGAATGATGTGAACTTACTGTCACTGTCGTAATAATTTAAATTTTATGTAAAACAATGGTCAAACGATCATAGACTATACAACAAGATTCCAGAGTTTCAACCACTGAATTATAACCTATACTATGATTCCTATTTGGTACCAGATACAGAAAAATGTGTTATAAACAAAAATTCTCATAAATACTTGAATTATCGACATATTTAAGAAAAACCTTATCGTTATTCAAGTAAAATACTAGTTCCGGTTGACAAATTTTCATCATTATCAACTTTACTTTCTTATTTAGGATGTACAAATGTAAAATGCAAAATTTAATATTTTTCTGTTCAGTAGTACTTGAAAAAAATTCGTCTAAATAAAATTCGGCACACACATTCATCCATCCACACATACACAGACATCTTTATGAACATAGTAAAAAATGCGTTCTAAGAATACTAAAACGTGCTTCTTGACTAAAATCCCGACATTTGGCGGGAGGTTAAAATTGGTAAATGGCGTGATGGTATAATTTTTTAATAGTAAATAATCGGTGTAAATGGTAAATTTAATAATAGTATTCGGATTAAATTACGCAAAGGATGAATCGTCAAATTTTTCTGTAGCCATAATCGAAATTTAATTGATATGTATATTTTTTCGCAAATAATTAAACTGATTGATTATCATGTGATCCGCTATAATTTCTCTAATTTGTACAAACCAAATTTGCATGATATAATCATTTAGGAATATAATTTGATTATTTTCCAATATATTAGTCATTTAAATCGTATTATATTTATGTATAACATTTTATAGATCATAAATATTATCTGGTACCAACTGAACATTCATTAATTTTCTGCTACTTTGTGTAAAAATCTCACGACGTGGCGGAGGAAGATAAAACTATTTTAATGGAGTTACAATAAAAATTTTATGTCATAAATCTTGAACGTAAATCCGGCTTTACATTTAGAACGTCTTCAGACATCATTCCCCAGAGATTTAAAAGTATGGAATGGTTCCGGACTAAAAGCAACATGAATAAATGAAAAAATTAAGTCAAATAAAATTTGGATGCATCAGAGATACGATTTAGAAGTTTTGGTTCGTCGAGCCAAATGGGCTCATTCATACACATCAAAAATTCAATTCTCTCATTCGAATTTTTTCTCTTGAATGATTTAAATTAGAAAATATATTTCTATTTATTTATCATTACGAAAATAAATTGAAACGCGCATTGTATATTGTATAACAAAAAGTTTCTTCATATTTCGTTTAGTTCAAACGGCTCTTGAATAAAATTATTTTATATTTGTTCTTCGACGTAGTAGTGTTTTGATATTGGAAATTATTTCGTTTGTGTAGTTAACATACAGCCAAATAAAAATTTCAATTAATATTTTAATATTTTTACGCCAGCAATATTCAAATTTCTACATTTTATTTCATCACAAAAATGACACCACATAAATGTTCATAGCTAGTGGCAATATTCCGAATTTGTAACATGCAGTCTGCGTGTACAGTCAGTGAATTCGTTAGTGGATGCTGGATGCATGTGAATGCAGACATCCTGACAGCGCTGTTCAATCACAAATGTTATAAACTCAATCCATTCAGCGATTCGCCAAATGCCAAATCGTATTTCCAGTGCTGCACACGGCGCAGAACGTTATTGTAATTAGAATTTGATAAAGCTGTTTGTCTGGACTAACGTCCGTTGGTCTTCCGTGGCCGGATTTCAGGAATTGCGTTGATGGAAAAGCTGGAATATCTGAGCAGCACCTCAGGCATGAGGAGTACATTGGATAAAATTCATTAAAAACAATAGTCTATAGGAAAAACATGTGGCTCTTTATTATTATACTTTTTAAATGCTGCAAGGTAACTTTTTGTTAATTAAACAACGTGTGTTTAGAAAATTTGATAATGGTTAGGAGCCTGTTTATTTTTTTATTTAAAATTAAACAATGTTATTCTCCAAGCCTAAAATATGAAATATTAACCATAATGTTGTACATAGATGTGGGTCCATAATTTTTTAGATGTTTAAAATAAAATAGTTTTTTTGTAGGCACAAAATACTTTCGACCCGTGATAAATCTAAACTTTTTTGTAGTATCACAATATTTAAACGTTTTAATCTGTTGTACTTTAATTAATATAAAAAGTAATTTGTAAGGAAATGCTGATGGGCTTTTAATAATTTTCAATCTTATTATTTTGAACTAATTAAATTCAAGTACGCTTATTCAGCCAATTTATTTTCCTTCTGTAATTAACTTAAAAATCAATTCACTGCTGTTTTAATAATGTTCATTATTACTTTAATTTTTACTTGTTTTCCGTTAATAGTTATTTGTTTAACTAGGCACCAAAATACCAGATTTACAGGAGAGGCTGCTGTTTCATTGACGAGGCCGAGTTGAACACATTTTTTTTATCGATTTAGAATTAATATTAATAAATATTTTGAAGGTTATCGCTGTCAAATTACATTGTCATACGTTTGTTGAACGGTTGCTATGCATTTGTTGACGGTTTCTATGCGATTGTTGAGCAGTTGCTATGTAAAATATTTTTACAGCCTAGGAATAAAAATGACACTTTACAAACTGTTAGCAATCCGTAAAGTGAAACCTTTAAGGCCAATCGCCAAAAAAATATTTTTGTAAGATATATTTTATTATTAGATAATTCTTTAGTAACTTTATGTAATTGAAACATAAGTTAATGGCTTGAATTTGCATTCCGAAGACTCATATTTCGACACTTGCTGCGGCCAGAAAACTGAAATATTTATGTCGCCGATTTCATAAAATTTACACCGTTTCGACCATCGACATTCGAAAACTCCCCTGCGTTTAATATTGTATTTACATAAGTAACCGTTTTAAAATATATCATAAGAATTTTCTTTAATTATGTAGCAGTATATTCGTATATTATATTAATTTAGTTACTTTGGGGTACATGCTCCGTTGTAACGCATCGGACTGTAGATCATGATATCCTCAGTTCAATTTTCACATCCGACAGTCATCACTTTTAACTTTACTGACTTGACAGATGGTAACTTCACTCGCAAAAATGTACCACTTACCGTGATCTGCAAAAGCGAGTGTCCAGTGCACTTAAAATAATAGTAGCATTGGATGTAATTAATTTTTCATTTTCAATACACCGAACAATTATTTATGTTTATAATAAATATTGAAACATCTCTGGGGGCTATGATTTGACGGCTGGTAACCGCACTTCATACGTAAAAATATATCACCTACCGAGATCTGTGTAAGCAGAGTGCCACACCCATTATGGGTAAAAGGCGTGATGATATATTATTATATTATTATTATTATTATAAATATTGACGTTCATATAATATTTTGTTGCCAATATAATGATCTCACGCGCGAGGTTTTCGATTTAAAGCAATTGATAAATTTTTAATATTATTATGCTGCAACAATGCATCAAACGGTAATTGAACAACAACATTGCCGAAAGGTAGTGTCATATTGAAGTGCTATTATTCAATTTAATCAAGGATTAAATAGCTATTATACTTTCACAAGTGAATAAATTTAATTAACGCTGAATGCGCACCAAATTCATTCTGAAAAATTATTAATTGTGACACGTTTGCAAACATTAATAATGCGTTTTTCATAATTGTATTAATTAAATATTCAGTTCTGGCATTCAAAGCTTGATTTTATTTTATATATAATATCTACATTTATTACACTGTATTAGTCCTAGATTAATTAATATTTTACGCTACATTAAATAATTATATATTCTTTATATATTTGTGGATTTAATAACCCGGAATCTATCGCAATTAAACGATCGATGACTACACCTCATCCGAAAACGTATAAAAATATTTTAATTGTAGATAAAATAGGGCAATTGTCGCGCAATAATTCGAGGAGAGAGGTGAGTAGTGTAAAATTCAGAGTGAGGTCATAGGTTAAAAGTCCGTTAACTAGACATAATGCACGGCAGAGAAATTTTAAGTTCATCTATTTTGCAGTTGTAAAGTGGAACAAATTACAACGTAAAATGATTCTTTTATTTGTGGAGCCAAAATGCACGCGGTTTACCGGCTCATGCTCATTATTTTGACGCCGCTGGCGCTCGCATATTTTCCTCGTCCTTCTTCTTGTCATGTTCCACTGCACTACTTTAGTTTAGATTCTCCGTGTTCATTTATTTTTGACGACATTCGTTTTCTACTACTCCGTTTTTACAAAACGCCGCAAAAGATCTTGTTAGTATGAACTCGCGTTTTCAAAGCGTTCCTAGCCTTTACCGGTGTCACCGGAACTCGCTAGCTATCTGCATTCTCACTTATACTTATTTTGCATATACAGAATTGTATGCGTGATAAGGTTTACTCATCGGAGTATATTTACAAGAATTTGACTCATTTTAGGTTTACAGAATTCAGATATGATTAATTTATCGCATGTTTGGAAACGTGATACAATAAGTGTTGTTTATAATTTGAGCTTTGTTTTGCTTAGGTTTTTAGGATCTGGGAATTATTCGCTTACGTTTAACTTAGTGAGAAAATGTAACAAAAAACGTAAAGTGTTTTCACTTTTCTGGTTCAGGGAGTTGAATAATGATGTCATTATAATACACGAGTTTACCTTTTATTGTTATTTTGTAATAATGTTATGCGGTACTTTCGTTTTTAAAGCGAGGTTCTTTTCGTGTTATAAAATAATCATGACGGCAAAATATTTTTCACCTTGCGAAATTTTATTGCTTGATAAAAATGTTTAAATGAAAAACGTCATCAGCGGAAGTTAATTTCGGAATAAATTTCATAATCGCTGTGTCTACATGTGTGCGACGGAGTATGACAACGATTATATTTTGAAGATTGTTGAACAGTTGTCTCAGGGCGATGATTGTTGGTTAAATCGTGTTCTTATTGTTTTGAACATCGCGAGTTAAATTTTATTGTAGATTCCAAGTACCATCTGATGATTGTGTTAGCGACTAAGTTTATTTTACAGCTCGATTATCTTTTCCTTTGTTAGACTTAGGCTACACGTAAGACAAAGGATATTAAAGTTTAGCAAATGCCTGCAATCTGCCATTCCACTTCATAACTACAGATTATAAGTCTGCATTGTCACTTATTCCATTCTGCCTATTCGCTTCGCATTCGCTACTCTGATTTTAACTGCGCCCTCTTCCCTCGTTTAGCAGCTGAACCCGCTTACCTTTAAGGTGCCGGAGAAACTAATTTCATCCTCACAAGTTCCCTTACAGAACTAGAGAGTAGTAGAATGAATTTTTACAGGCCATGCCGGAGGATGCGGCATCACTGAAGACGTGAGTCAATGGATGGATCGAATCCAAAACTCAGCAGTCGAGACCGACCTTCCTCCAATTCCAGTCCTCAAGTCTCAACAAAAGAAACTGAAGCAGCACAAACCAAAGGAAGAATCAAAGACTCAACCGCCTCCGCCGTTCCGCTATGAGAATCCTCACGACAAGTACAGCAAAGAGGCAAATGAGAATGAGATCCCTCATAGCAGAGCGAAACGCGCCACGCGCATTCGGGAAGACAAGAACACGTGTTCCTTGTACATACAGACTGATCCACTTATATGGAAACACATCCGAGAGGGATTCCCAGAGGTGAGGCACTGTCATTTGTTACCTTTCCCTATCGCACTCCACTTGTCCGAAATTTTTGTCGCCCAAGCCGCAAAAACTCGCCCGTCATTATTCATGTAAATAATTTTTCGTCATAAATTATGCGGGTGTATTTTGAAATAATATTCTTTTGTGTTTGCGCCGTCATTAATTTTAATAAATGTAAATATTTTAGCATAAAGATCCTAGTAAAGAAAATGAAGTAAACGAAAAGACGAGAGAAGAAATATTATCGCTTATTGCTCATCATGTCACTGCCGTAAATTATATCTACAGAGACACCAAGTTTGATGGACGATCTGAACATCGCAATATCAAGTTCGAAGTACAAAGAATTAAAGTAAGTCTTCAACAGCTCACATTTCCAACACATGTTTAATCGTTTTGTTTATCACTTACAGATTGACGACGATTCATCATGCCAGTGCAAGTATCCATACTCTTGCGAAATCAATCAATTTTGTATGGAAAACATCGACGTCAGCAACTTTTTAAACATTCATTCGTTAGGAAATCATGAAGATTTTTGTCTTGCTTATGTGTTCACGTATAGAGATTTCACAGGCGGAACTCTGGGACTCGCTTGGGTGGCTTCTGCTTCCGGCGCCTCTGGCGGTATCTGTGAAAAATACAAAACGTATACAGAAACTATTGGGGGCATGTATCAGTCCACGAAAAGATCCCTAAACACAGGAATTATCACTTTTGTGAATTACAATAGTAGAGTCCCTCCAAAAGTATCGCAATTGACTTTGGCCCACGAGATTGGACATAATTTTGGGTCACCTGTAAGTTCTTTGCGTTGACGTTACATTTGCTGTGTTTACGTTATTTTTTAATATTTCTAGCACGACTATCCCGCCGATTGTCGTCCTGGGGGTTTGAACGGCAATTTTATTATGTTTGCATCTGCCACTAGCGGTGATAGACCGAACAACAGTAAATTTTCTATTTGTAGTGTTAAAAATATTTCCAGCGTATTAGACGCTATTGAAGAGAACAAAAAAAGAAACTGTTTCTCAGCTTCTGCTGGAGCGTTCTGTGGTAACAAGATTGTTGAAGCTGGTGAAGAATGCGATTGTGGTTATGATAAAAATGAGTGCAACGATCAATGTTGTTATCCTAGAATAGTCGATAAAGAAGATCTCGCAGCGAACAAATCAGCCAAAGGATGTAGTAGGCGAGCTAATACTCAATGCAGGTAAGATTTCTCTATTATTAATTTTTGGACAAGGCTTAATTTTTGTTAATTTCAGTCCTAGTCAAGGGCCATGCTGCAGCAGTGATACTTGCAAATTCGTTCCTGAATGGAAGAAAATGGTGTGCAAATCCGAGTCAGATTGTAGTTTGTCTTCCACTTGTAGTGGCCGGTCACCCGAATGCCCGGTACCACAACCAATGCCAAACAAAACAAGGTGCAACAATGGCACCCAGTTGTGCATCAACGGAGAGTGTTCAGGATCCATATGTCTCGAGTGGAATCTCTCAGAGTGTTTCCTCACATCGAATATTATACCAAATATCGACAAAAGGAAACTATGTGAACTTGCGTGCCAAAATGGCACGGATCCATCCACGTGTCGAAGTACAAGTGAATTTGCTCACATGGTTGGATTACCGCCGGGTGGAATTTCTCTTAGACCTGGGTCGCCTTGCGACAATTTCCAGGTACATTCTATTTATTTTTTATGTTCTTGGCGGTTTTTTAATGATCAATTATTTATAGGGTTATTGTGATGTATTTCTCAAATGTCGAGCGGTCGACGCAGAAGGTCCACTAGTTCGTCTCATGAATCTTCTGTTAAATAAAGAGACATTAATAACAGTGGCACAGTGGATCACTGAGTTTTGGTGGGCCGTGCTGCTGATGGGTATCGGCTTTATCATTTTCATGGGTCTGTTCATCAAGTGCTGTGCTGTCCACACGCCTTCCTCGAATCCAAAGAAGCCACCAGCGCGTCGCATTAGTGAAACGTTGCGTCGGCCGATGAACACGCTTCGGCGAATGGTAACAGAGTAAATTCATAGGAAAATGAATTTAAAATAATTTGTTGTTAATTTGATAGCGTCATCCTCATGGTGGCGGCCATTCAGCCGTGCCCACCACTGGAGGCGGCGGCGGCGGCCGGAGTAGAGGGGAAGGCAGCAGGTCCTCGGCGAGCAGAGGACCAGCTCGGGGGTATGGCGAGGGCAGGGGACAACACTACGCTCCCAAAGGTACCAGAGAATACTTTCAGTTGAGATAACTTTTATTGGGATGTTGTGCACATATTATTTCTCTTATTTACCTTTATTTCCTTATGTTCTTTGACCAGCGAAGCTTTTGCATGATTTGTAAATTTTTCTGAGGCTGTAGTATATATGATTTAACAGTAATAGTGTATTGTGAAAGCTTTGCGTGTTTTCCTTTATTTTGAACATGTTTTCTGTGGTAAAAACTGTTCAAAATCTCCCCAGCGTCCGCACCTCCTATGAACTACAGTCGACCAAACCATGGAGAACTGTATGCAGGTGCGTACGGCGAGCAGCGGAACGCTTACGAGATGAGGCGGCCCAAGGTCTGACAGTGTGAGCAGCGCGTGTCGCCTCCGCCCGAGTATCCCGGCGGACCGCTCACGCCGCTGCCGGCACTGCTGCTGGACCCTGGACAACAGCCGCCGCCGGCTTCCGCTCCCGCGCCGCCCCTCCCGGCCCCAAGACAGAGACTGTTCAACAACAACACCGTCGCTAATTAATTTATACAACAAATTGATCTGTCAGTGAATTTTTTTATGTGCTCTGTGATTAATCATACACTTTAAGGTTGGTGAGTGCTACTTGTGAATATATGACAAAAGACAGTTCGTGGGAACATCGCTGAAGTAAGTTTAGTATATTTTACATACTCATGTATATATAATGATTAAAACAGTGTTAAATGATTTTCTATGTGTTCCAACAAGTAACTTTTTTAAGTAATTCTAGTATTCTGTGTTTCTATATTACTACAGGTAGACAGTGACTTCAGATTGGTATGATCTAGAATCAAAATGATATAGAATTAAACAGCCAAAGACGAAATTTAAAAAAAAAATGTTGCCTGGTAAACTAGAACAGTTAATATATTTATTCTGAGGTAATTAAATAAACGCCTATAATATATTTATTGTTTTAGAATTCAACTGGGCTTTTATAATTTTCACTATAAATATTTATTTCATTCCTTTTTATATTATTAGTAATAATTATTACAAAGTATGTTGCTTATTCTGATGTAAACATTTTAACTATTGACCATGTGTAACGAACGAACAAATTTTAGTGTTACTTTCGACGTTACACGATCATTATTTATTGTTGTACTGATAATTTATTTTGGACAGATGTTTTTTGGTGATCATCAACTTTCAGTATTTCAACTAAAATTTCTCAGTTGTTAAAAATACAAATTAAACATACATATCAGATGTACCAGATTTACAACTATGTCAAAAATTATAAAACCACAAATCCAGATATTTCTTGTAAACAACATAATAACGATTCACCAAAAAATATCTTTGATGAACAAAATGTGAAATCAAAATATGTTCTGTTGCATTTAAGTGATTTTTTTTGAATAAATGTGTGTACTTTCATAAATAAAATATAATGGCAATAATTTCAAAAAGTATTTTTCATAAGCTATTATATTTTAATCAATTTTTGAACAACAGCATCATGTGATATTTATCGTATTTAGTAATTTCCAGATGTGTCTATAAAAAGAACAAATTTTATATTTTACAAAGTGTCATCGTATTTTCCTGTAATGCAGACAAACAAAAACGTATTATTTATGATTTGTCGATTGTAACTCGATACTTGGCATAAATATAAAATTTACTTTCTTTTAAATTTGTGATGGATTGTTTGTTGTATATTTATGCCACGAGTGTCTTTAACTTCAGGTACAGTGTTAAAATGATGCATGTTGCAACTATAATATATATGTTGTACAATAATGCCATTTACTTGGGAGGTAATAACATGTAAAAAATAAGAATGTACATATACCATATAGTTGGTTTTGTATTAATTCTGTATGATAGACGTTCCTGAGTAAAGGAAATACTACCTACAAACTTGAACATTTTGATCTCTTAGAACTGTCTTAATCTAAGATATTTTTATATATTGTTAATCTTTTCTGTTTTTTTCTAGCATTGTTACTAAGTCTTCGTAATATTAAAGAGTAAGAAGGTAACTGACTTTTTGTAGACAATAGTCAAACTTTAGATGTTTTGAGTTTACTTGTTTAAAATAAATAAAGTTTGGCATATTTTGTACAGTTGTTAATCTCTAGAATGGAGAAGCAGGTCTGTAGGTATTTCCACTCGATGACCAATTGCTGTTGTGAGATGTGCGCTTTTTTCTCAACTTTACATGTAACATGCCATAATATTTTATTCGATTCGTTTCTTTAAAGATAATTATGTGATTATAAAATATATTTATACAGGTATATTATATAATCAATTATAATATAAAATAGAAAATAAACAGTACATTACTTCATACTAATGTCAACAAATTAATTAATACATTTTTTGTTAAAATTCAGTTATGATTTTAAATGAAACCACAAATAATTTAGTTAGTATTATATGTATATATTTATTGATATTTTGTAATTGTGTACTTCATACATATTTTTCTGTTACAGTTACATTTATATTCATCTATTTTTTTAAATTAATACTTACTAAAAGTATAAAATCTTATCATCTAATGAATACTATTATTCTCGTACGCTAGTAACATTTTCACTCTAATACAGTAGTGATAAGTGTATATAAATACATATGTGTAAAATTATGGAATTGCAAATAGTCTTTCATACGATAAAATTAAACAAACACAATTTATGACATGGCTTGTTCATGTTTGTATACAGCGTGGAAAGCATTCCTGATCAATGCATACGGGAAGCAAGATTCCAGAAGATCCATCGTCAAGAATGGAGACTCCTGGACAATTTGATCCAAAAGAAGATAAACACTTTCGCGATTCTTAATCACTTCTTTGTCTGCTTCTTGCCCCAGACGCAGTAAACTGGAAGAGGCAAGAGCCAAAAATTCCTTCATGCGATCTTCAATATCGCCTTGCCCGCAAATAGTGAAAAGAGCTCCAAAAATATTATTTATAGCTAAAGCCATACAATGACTGTTATTTGAATGACCTTCAAGCGAAGCTCTATAGAATGAGTTCTCATTTCTGGCTAATTTCGGAATTGAAACCGCAACAAAGACCATCAGAAGACAAACCAGTAGATGGTCTTCAACATCAATTTCTGGTTTTTGCATTTTCAAAGCATTGGTCAGTGTTGGATCAATTTTACACGGCAACCCAGCTGCTGATGTCATCTCGCTGACGATTTTCATTGGATCACCACTTGGTAAGTGATGACGAAAATCTAAAATACTACTCAGCAGAAATGGAATTCTTTGATCTAAAACATCTGTTAAAGAACTCTGAGCTAGATTTCGGAAACTTAAAATCACGCCAACAATTGTCATTCGTTGCAGAACATTATCAACACTCTGTAATCTTTTGAATTGTTCTTTCATAACTTCCGGTTTATCAAAATTAGTGCGAAGAGAAATCAATACTTCTTTATTTTGCTCCGCTAATTTTTTCAGTTCTGTAACTTGACTAGCAATATGCCACATTAGAGTTTCATTCAAATGTTTCATTCCGTACGGACCAATCAGTTCTGAAAGGGCTCTAAGTTCATTAATATCTGAAAATTCTTCGGCGTTAAATGGAATAGTTCCTTCAGCTGTTAAGCTTACAAAAGCTCGCTGGTTCATCGAGAAACAAATATTTCCAGCACTGACTCTTCGCAATAAAACATCTGAATACCACTGAGTGTACAGCGCAGCAATTGTTTTTTCTCCATGACTGTCTACTTGCTGAGTTTGTTGAAGCAAAGCGTTATTGAACACTCTAGTAATATCAATATGAACGTAATTTTCAACGGTTTGTAAAACGTTCATGTAAGCTCGGACGCTTACTAATAATTCTGAAGGTTTTGCGATTTCGCTGGTGTCTGGATTGTACATTACCATTCCGACCAATGCTCTAGCAAAGCGATTTTCTAAATGCACGTGCAAGTATTCTCTAGGTGCGAAAGTATACTCCCAAACATTAATAGTTGGACAATAATTTATTGCGAAACATAGTTCAGTTAAAGCCATGTGAAGTTTATCCATCGTAGTTAAATTTTCTCGTGTTTTTCTGTAACTTTCCTTTCCAGGTTTTTCAATTTCCGCCACATTTTTCTTGTTCTTATCTTTTTTCTTTCGGTTAACAACTTGAGCTATTAAATTCGCGCAGTATTTCGGCAGTAATTTGTCGCTCATTTTGCACTGTTCATCGCAAATTGCAGTGATGATATTCTTAGCTTCTTTTGCCATTTCTTCCAGAAACATGTTAACAACAGATAGACTTCTTTCACGAATATGATGTCTTTCTTCTGGACAAAGATCATGAGTGCAGCTTTGGAAATGTCCGCAAATCAAAGGAAACGCAATAATGTAGCGATTTTGAGCTGGGAATTCTAAACACATGTGGAATTGTTCCTCAAATATTTTGCTGTAAAAACAGAATATGGACAAGTCAGATACTTCAACAGTAATTTCATCAAGATTATCAACCATTCTTGTATGAAATTGTACAACGTCCAAGAAGGAAGCAATTTCTCGATTTTCTATTAAACACATAGCAGATTTCGCAACAGAAGTATAAGCTTGTAATCTCATCCAGTCTAAACGAAAAGCTCGAAAATCAAACAATTCGTTATCTTCAACTTGCTTAACGGATAAATTAGCGACGGTATTGCACAATGAGGATAAAATTATACTTTCTTCTTCAGGACAAATTTGTAAATTTTGGATCATGTGATTGAGGGCGACTGCATCGAATCCAGATAGATATTGAACATAATATCGTTGCATTACTTGACTGTATTTTCTTACAAGTGTTCGTAACTCTTCCATGTGGAATAATAGTTCAGGTAATTGTCTATCAACTAAATCTTCAGCTGATTTACCTTTTCCTTTTTGTTGAGGAGGATTATCATTATGACGTAATAACCACAATACCTCATCGCGAGCAAAACACAAACCAATAAATACAAGAAGAGCTTTAGGCCCAAGAAGTCCCGGTTGATCAGTCAATATTAAACCAAGTTCTTTTAAAGCAGTTCTCAAGAATTTTCTCCTTTCCCTATGTCGATATCCAGCTTTTTGAACTGCCTGATTGTAACAATCTTTTACTTCGGAGACACGTTTACCGTAGCCTTTTAAACCATCGAAATATGTTTGAATATATGAATGAATATAAATAACTTCATCGCGAAATAGCGGAATTACCCACAAGGATTCTAATGAACTTGTCCACATTCGATGAGCTTGTTCTTGATTCAGAGCTTGATGACATAAAACAAATCCAAATATTACCCACCTTTCCAATGTATCCAGCGATAAATATTCACAAGATGTTTTGTCAGAATGAAGTGGTTTTAGTAACTGTCCTGGATTACCGACAAGACTTAATTTTTGTTCTGCTCTCCAGTTATCAGCAGATGAATTTCTTGATGGGTAAACATACTGTAATGACATCAGGGCAGAATGTAATAATTTAGCGTGAGGAACAAACTCTTCTGATAGTTTCTTCACAGGCATGTCGTAGTCAATGATCATTTGTCCTAACCGCGGGAAACTTTCATCTTTCCTATCGTGTACTAACTCATATGCGGCATTGAATAATCCTAAAACAGCTTTGCGATCTTCCACTCTTGATAAAAGAATCATTAGTGATACATAGGTTACAACTAAATCTAAATAAAGTTTAGTGAGTTCGTAGTTCAGAGTGATGTCCAGATGTACTTGCCAAGCATCCATACTTGTAAGTAGTTCACAAACATTGTCTTTGAAGTCAAGCAAATCAACAAATGTGTAGTAGTATAATGATAAACTTTTGATGATCTCTTGACGAATATTAGAAATATTTTGTAGGTTTTTAGTGTCGATATTTGGAAATCGACGTACAATGTTCTTAATTGTAGATTCGAGTAGTTTGTCCGATAAGAATCCTGGTTTTGATTTGGCATCTCCACAAGCTTTTTTGATATTGTATATTCTTGTTAGCATACCAATACCTCGATCATTTAGAATAATTAGTTTCTCAGCGAGCTTATGCTCACTCTGACTCATTTGTCGAGACATTTTGACAGTTGAGGTGCGGTATGTACTTCACTTCTTGGTTATCACGCCCATTTCAGTGAAATCATTTTTACCTAAAAAGAAATAGAATATTACATAACAATCAATTCTATTTTAATAATATATCATTAATTATCATTCATATACAAATTAAATGATCTTTCAATTTTGTTTACATATAATTTGACATAATATTTTAGAATGTGAGGTTAGTATCAGTCTATTAAGTAAATTGAACAAAATCTTTAAAATATGTACAAATAGTATCCCGAGAACTGTAATATAAACAAAAATATTCAATTAAGTAAATGCGGAAAAATATAATAAAGAAAATAGTTTTCAAAACTACACCCACCTTGTACAACTGAATTATCGCATAGAAACAACTTCTATCATAAGAGGATGTTGATAACACAACTGAACATCCCAATAATTAACAAATTATTTACTTTAGTCACTGATAATTATTCAGGAAGCTGACAGACGATGGAACTGAATCAACATTCGTTACGCTACGCTCACTACGCTACAGTGTTACCAATTGCATTGGATTTTCCACATTCTTTCATTGCAATGAGAGGAAACTTTGAAAGATAACGATATAGATAGAATATAAAACATGTACATAATACACATATATTTCATAAAACTTACTAATCATTATATAAATATGTAAACATCCAAAAATAATGCATGCAGTCGTATACAACACACATATCTGAAGTATCTAGTAGGCTGCTTAATTTTCGTAAACATATCCAAAATCTCGGACAACCCGACAAAACTTTCCCAAAATAGTAAAAATGTTAATACAAAGTACAAAATTTACATAATATTTTCATTTTGCATATTAAGTCGTTTCCACCAAGGGGCAGAATAAGCTTTTAACTGCTGTTTATGGCGAATTTTCGCGATTTTTGCATCAGCAACCACCGGAGTCTGGAAAATGCTGATGTCAAGCTGATCACACTGCACCAGAGATGGCAGATCAGTAAGTACGCTCGCAATTGCCTCAATTTGCGTGCATACAGCTTCACATCTCTGCATTCGAGATCTTCTGGTTGCTGCTTTCTCGTAGAAATTCTTTAACTGTTCCTGCACTATTTCTAGCTGCGATTGCAGCTTATCTGCACTTTCAAACTGGCTTTTATTATGTTGATTCCATCTATAAATACAATAAAAACAAATAATTGTTTAATAAAATAGATATATTTTTATTTCTTACTTGTTAATTTCGTCTTGCAGTTCAGGGATTTTCGATTCATCCAATTTTTCTAAGCAGTAAATGGTTCTATTTTCTAATGTAGCTGAATCTCCAGTTTTCCTTTTGTGGACCCATTCTCGAATTGATCTTTGAATAACAAGTGCAGCATTAGATTCTTTCATTTTGGTTCTATTTTCTCGATAAGCTTTTCTGCAACAATAGCCTCTCCATGCACTTTGAATTTTTGTTGCTGCATTTTCGTGCGAGTTCCGAATGCATTGTTCTAAAGCTTCTACGAATAAAATAAATAAATTACAACAGTTTCACATTCATAGAGTTGTACTTCACTTACCAATTGGCAAAAAGCTAGAGGAGAAACTACGAAAATTATAATATTTTCCTTTGAGTATATCGTGTTTTTGTATATCCGATTCCATTTCGGAATGTTATTTGTTTGTGTGGGTAGTTTCCATGGAAACTCTGGATGTAAGTTACGCTATCTATGGATAGTACTCCGTTTTATAACATTTTCGCATTTACCTTTTGTACATGCATGTTTACAGAACACTGTGTTTGAGTTTGAACGTAAAAATCAATAAAATTAATACAATATGGTAAAAAGGGGGCGCTAGCACAATATAATGTAATATGCACTATAATAATTACATAGATTCATAATTTATGTATTTATTAATAATATGTACTATTAGATTTAGTATAAACACAATTATTATATAAACCAAATGATAATAATAATAATATGAGCAGGAAATTAGTTTTGAATAAATAATCAAATACTTTTACCGCCTGAACTAACATTGTTTTGACGACAGATATCTATTCACACTTAATTATTTTGGACGGGCTTTACTATCCCGTGATGTAATTAATGTAATAATAATGTTTAAGCTTCTATAGTCCTAGTCCACCCCTGTGTAGCAAATGGTCCATATACAACATTGTCCTATAACTCAATGCATTACCAGCAACCAAACCGAATGGAGCGAAAACGGTGCGTGGGGTTTATCTTAATTGGCCAAGCCTATTGGAACTTTACAGCCGTCTCATTTTTCATAGCGCCAATCGAATCTGCCAGCAGCACACACCTACACACAAGCTGAGTTCTCTTTACACATTGCACTAAAACAATTCCAAATTTCATAGGTGACGCAAGAATAGTGTCATGATTTTAATTTGAAAACTTTGATATAACTGGGCCTTATTCTCATGGAAGTCTGTAAGTTTCAAAGCTGTCGATGTATACTGAAAATAATTTCTAGTAGCAGTTGTGATGTTTGAAACTGCTGATGGCAGTGTTTGAGTCCTGTGGGAGAAAAGCCATGACTGTATGTTGTGCAAAAGTGGCGTGCTACTTGGTACTTTCACGGAAACATTGCATCTATTATTTACTATTGCAAATATAAACCAATCAACTAAGTTATATGCAAATGAACCACAAAGTGTTGCAGAATATTTCCTATGTGTTTTGTCGTCATTCCACTCTGGCAAATATTAACCATTAGTTATTTTGGTATCCGCAAAGCGCGGTATTCTAAACAGAGAAACATAATTGCATTTGGGTTTATTACTTTATCGAATTTCCTTCATTGTATTTTACAGAATAAATATTACACTTTGTTGGGGCAATTTTCAATGCTTGAATTAGAATTTTAAGTATGGGAACCTTTCATCAAAAATTAAATAATTTCTAATAAGGGTTTCCCTTTCCCTTCGTTTCCTGCCTGACCATTTCAAACACATATTTTAAGTTACATTGCGCATGACAAAAAAATGTTGTTAGTTTATTGTAAAATGGAGGTGAATGACATTGTGAAGTGTAGTGAATTAACTTTTGAAATGTGATACGAAGAAAAAAATATAGCTCAATAAATGGTAAGTACATCTAGAGGTATATAAATTAATATTTAATTTGGTGATTTATAAATTTCCTGTATTTGTATTTGTATTCATTTGTTTCTCTTTGGTCATAAGCAAGATTTGTAAAGCACAGAGTTAGTCTGGTTCGTAGCGAAGTGTATATGGAATAAGAATGCAAGAATGGTTGTGTGACAAATTTTCCTATACGAATATGTATGTTTTAATTGTAGTATTCCTCGCGATGATGCACACATCTTGTCAATATTTTATAACCTAATAAAGTAAACAATTGCTATTAGTAAAAATGATTTTGTGTAAGCGATTTAAATTGCTGTTTTGCAAAAGCAGCGTAGAATGTATTTAGATAGCAACGTGCAACATAGTATGGGGCATTTGGTAACTTTTTCCAGGGATTATCTCCGGAAAACATCTCTAACGAACTAGCGGGTCAGAATTAACCCCAAAAACTGGTTTTTGCTGGACACATAAAGAGGAGAATCATTTACAACCTCTTATCTGTGAGATGTGTCCACCGAAGATATATTACACTCGGTTAAATTTAAGCACTGCGACTACCGTTTTTGGAAATTTACGATCTCCGCTTTAATAATGCCGGATAGAGACTCACAACTCGCAACTTTGTATTTGAACGTAAAATGTTTCCAACTTTGATATTTTGTTTCATTCCTGGCGAATGTGAGTTTTAAAATGCATTCACGGTACTTTTTTATTCTAGTTGTCCCAGCTATGCTGTCATTTCGCCATTTGCGATTCTTTCGTCTCTTTATTTCATTCGACATGACAACCGCATCCGATTGAATTACCGCACATTTTCAATTTAATTATTGCGAATCTCCAACTATAAAATAACTTGCTCATAAACATTTTACAAACTTCAAAAACATTTACCACTGAAATAGGATACACCCATATTCCAAACATTTCAAACCAGTTTCGCTGCCATTTCTAAATACGACTAACTACTAACTGAAAACTTTAAATTAGATTATAGTTACTCCATTTTTTACCGCACATCATTAAATTTTGAAAATAAATAAAGCATAAATACGAATAGTAAACTTATAAAGGTATCAATTTACTCATTTATTATTGATTCAACACTGTTTTGCGGTTGTTACGAATGATTCTATTATCAATTATAGTTTCAATGTTTTTAAAAACTACAACGTATAATCTATGTTTTATATTATTTTTCCTAAAACTTTTGTTACATACAATATACGTTACAAAGAAGAGATAGAGCTAAGAATTTTTTGGAAAATGTTCTTACCGATGTAGATATGTTATTGTTAATATAAATATTGATTATTTACAAGTTATACAAAATAGTTATTTGTATACCAAAGCCGCGAAATCACTCTTTAGTGTACCGAGAGTAAAATTGTCGCCGAGGTTGCTTGCAGCCGACGTAGGCCAATCTCAAGGGCGCTAAAGGATTTCGCGGGCAAGGTGTACATACCATTTTTTGTGCAACCGTAAAAAATATGTAATTAGAAATTTTATCAAACAGTTTTATTCTAAATAGAAAAACTTGGCTTTCAAACTGGCTATGGGATTGACATTTGATGAACAAAACAATTAGTTTTGAAAAAATAATGTCAATTCTCAAGTGTCAAAATTATTGTTTACCCTATTTTGCGGCCGCTACGATAACAACAGCCGCGAAATTTTATGTATTATGTATTGCAGCTGCAAAATGCTTACTTCGCATCCGGTTGCTCAAAAAAATATTCTAAGAATTTTGATTCTTGGAAAGGTGATTGAGAATTTCGTTGCTGTTACTAACTGTATATTTCGATACGTAGTAATTGGAATTAAATAAAGGAATGAGAGACCTGGAGTATTTTTAGAAATGAGTAATGCGTTTTGTAAATTGAAAAATGTGCGTTCGAATTTCGTGATAAATGCGATCAAAGTAGAAGTTAGGGTATTGAAAAATTTAGCTGTTGTAGTTTCAGATTGAGTTATTTTTTATGAACGGAAGGAAAAGTAGGCGTAGTGCTTTTCAATCAATAATCTCGCGATGGCTGATGGCTTAAGACAAAAAGCAACGTCGCGAACAGAAACAGCGAATTTTTTCCCGATACGAAAATTCCCCATACCGTTTTTCTGTGATCGGAAAATGACAAAGTCCTTTAATTAAGGCCATGCGTTGGAAGAAAGTTGGTGCATTTATAATGGCCTCACCGAGGCTTGAATATTCATGGGGCTCGGGAAAAACTGTCTTCTGCCTTCGTGATCTCGAGCTGGCACTCCCCTCGTGCCCGTGCGTGCTGAATAGGCGATTCAGCTGTTTTTTCCTTCGCCAATCGCTGATCGATCAGCTTGATCTGTCAGGTCGGGGGCGGCGGCGACGGTCGTAGAACTGCTGACGAAGCCCGCTCGCCTGTCAGTTAATGATGTCATTTGGGTGGCTTTCGACTTGCCTGCAAACCATGCACAAGAAACCAATGCGCCTTGCTTTGCTGCACTTCCTCTAATGGAAGAAAACTCGGCCACTGCTGCCCATGCACTTTCCGCAAATCGGATACAAAATTACTTACGAATTTTCTAATATTCATTTACAAAATCTAATTTCCGAATAAATATAACGATTTAAAAACAGAAAAAAATAAAATATTATTCATTGATTATTGATTAGATATTACATTTTGCATCTAATTCTAATGCCTATATCACACCAACATGATTCTGCTCGCACAAAATCATATAGAACTTGATTGCTGGTGTTAAAACGAATGATTTTTCGATTGATAATTTGAATTGTTTTTTTTATATTATTATTAGTTTATTTTTTTACACCAAGTGTCTATTTTTTTGAGCTATAGGAAATACAATGTTAAGATCAACAATACAAGCTGAAGATAGCTCAACATGGACTTTTTTGAAACAATCAATATAACATATAATGTTTCATACCTACATTTGTAGATGAAAGTCAAAAGTTTTGTAATAAATTTTAAAAAGCTAATTTTGTTTGCAAATTATACGTAATAGTTATTTAGTTATAGAACGAATCCAGGAACCGAGTTAACGCAAGAGGTTTGTACAATATTTTTTGTACGAAAAGTATAGAACTATTAACAATCCATACAAAGAAATGAAGTTCTTCATGGAGTTCTTTTGATACTTGTCAAAGTTGCACTATAAATATAAACACACAAATTAATTTGTCTAATATATTAGAAAACAATTAAAATATTTATAATATTTACTGTATTCACTTGTAAATTTATTATATTTCTTATTTCCGTAAAACATTCTTCTTACTCATTTAAACACAGTTCATTTGATTACTTCACGAAATATCACTAAAAATTGGTATATTCTTTTATTGTATTTCTATATAATATAAACCCTAAAAAACTCACTGATGCAGAGCGCATCATCATATCTCTTAAATTTTTCGAGATATGGCGGTTTTTGATGTTTTTCGAAGTGCAAATTTGAGGAATTGCAACTCAAAAATTACGCAAGATGTCGAAAAATACTCTTCAGTTTTGTATTATTTGTGCATATTATAGCAAAATAACAAATTTTTTTAAAATTGAAAATTTTGGAATTTTTTTTCCAAAATTTCGATCAACAATATCTCAAATAATAAACGATATACGAACTTGCAGACAAAACCATTGGATTCAGCTCATCGAAATACATAAACCCTAAAAATTTCAGAACATTCGGATGGTGGGTTGAAATTTTAGAGCAAAAAGTCTGAAAATGGCCTTTTTCAGGCCAAACGTCAATTCGTCAATTCGCCAAATACGTCATTTTAACACTTTTTGCTCTAACTCTATAACGCGTAAAGCAATTTTAATGAAATTTTACATACTTATGTATTTTGACGAGCTAAATCGAATGGTCTAGTCTGCGAGTCTGTATCTTTTATATTTATCGAGTTATCGCCCATCTAAATTTAAGAAAAAAAATCGAAAAATTTCAAAATTTTCAAAATTTGCTAATTTGTAATAAAATGCATGAAACGAACAGAACTGAGTCTATTTTTCAATATCTTTAATAGATTTTGAGTTGCAGTCACTCAAAATAGCATTTCGAAAAACATCGAAAATTGACATATCTCTATAAATTTAAGAGATATGACGATGCGCTCTACAGCATTGCGTTTCTTAGGGTTTATATTATAACCACAATCCTCGTTTAAATAATTGGACCATATTGTGTAGTTCCAGATAATGTAACAATTTACTGATCTACAGTTCTACAGATATGTTATCCTCAGGAGTGAAGCATCAATATAAAATACAAAGTAATCTTTAAAATGTTATTAGTTGTCAAAAAAATAATAAAAAGCATGTCAAAATATTTTTTTGACAACTGCATGTTAAACATCATTATTTTATTTAACAGAAAGAACCGAGTTTACACAAGAGGTTTGTACAATATTTTTTGTAAGAAAAGTATAAAACTAATAACAGTCTATACAAATAAATGAAGTTCTTCAAGTAGTTATTTTGATAATTGTCAAAGTTGCACTATAAATATAAACACACAAATTAATTTAATTTAACCCAACGAAAATGATCGTTTTTAGCCTGTGAAATGTACTTCAGCTGACATTGCAGTGTACAAGTCACTGTAAAAAATCCATGAAATTTTGACGAATGGAGGTTGTTGGACCATAAAGAACATGAAAATAAATGAAGAATACAGAATTTGCTGAGGATTTATTCTTCAACGCGTATGTTTGACCTTAATATTTTAATTTCGCTTTAAGTTTTCACCTATTAGTTTTAGAGCAAAAGTAAATAGATAAAATGTTCAGGATTAAAAATTGCACCAAATAAGCCTATATTTATTGATGTGATACATTTCTGTCATGAGATAGACGTAAAAAAATATGTATAATTTTTAACTATTAAAAATATACAAATAGTCGTATTGTTTGAGTTTGACATATGACATTTGGTATAGTTTTAATGATTATTGTCTTGTTTAAATTATTTCTCAGTAATCATGGACATATTTACCATTTATAAATAATTTAAAGAAGCCAATTTTAGGCACATTTGGTGCAGTTTTTAATTCTGAACATTTTATCTATTTACACTTTTGCTCTAAAATTAACAGCTAAAAACTTAGAGCAAAATTAAAATATTAACATTGTATTTCCTATAGCTCAAAAAAAGAGTAGACACCCGCTAGATTATTGTATAGTGTACAATATGTAGATATAGTTTTTGTTTTATTCTGATTTTTTCATTCTTTATTTTGCAGTTTTAGCCCAAATTGTTCGTTTCATTGTTTTAACTTTTATGAATTCAAAAACATATGTTATAATTACATCCTTATCTGAACTCCTTGAATTTATATCACAATATAAATATTTAAAGCATTTATATAATGTGCTCAGATTTAAAAACGAGCTGACTAAACTAAAGTGAAATTATTAGAACTACACAATTTTCATATGATTTTGCTGTACCAGTGTGATATCCTGTCATACACTTTTCATTGCACATCGAACAGAATCATGTTGGTGTGACATAGGCACAAATTGGAGAAAATATATTTAGCGAAATAGTTGAAGAGTGCGCGGAAGTGCTTTGAATCAGATAGTGATCAAGCAGTGAAGAGTGTCGAGTGTCTAGGTCTAGGGCTCCGGTCTGGTGAGTGGTGGAACAACGGGTGTTTGGCTTTTATGTCCATTTCATCTCCTTAAAAGTGTTTTTATTGATGGGCCATGATGGCAGCAGCGAGCCTATCAGATACTGCTTTTATGTTTTATTTATACATCCGTTTTCATAGACGTTTCCATGTTGTAAATTTATTACTTTCAAACCGAAAGAGATGTTTCTCTTTGTGTTTTTATTTCCTCAGTTCTCTTTTTTCTTCTCCAGCCAGAACGTTATTAAGATGTATTGATATTTATGTCAAACGTAACAGTTTAGGGAATATTTTGATAAATGACAGTTTGGGAGAAAGTGGCGTGGCTTCTTCTTCCTAGAAGAGTATTTAATGCTAATACAAGCAAACTTGGTTAATTCATTTCCGGTGATAAATTTACAGAGTTGCCTTGTTGTTTTCACATTTGTGCAGATAATTATGTTGGCCATTTTATTTGCTCGGGGAGAAATGAATGAAGTGGGTTTTATTTTACTTGGATATATTATCGCGGTGTTTAATTTTTGCGCAGTGAAATTAGCATTATATCAAAAAGTGTTTAAGCCAACCGACCGCGGCTGACACAGTAAAGATTACGCCGGCCGGACATAAATTCATACGCGAAGTTAGTGTAAAATTCAACATAAAGTAGGCGTTTTTATTTTCTAGTCGCGCGATATCGCATTATTATGAGGGCCGGGCGCGCATTACCAGAATGGGCTATATTTTAGCGACTTTACATTTGAACTTGTGCAAATACAGTCATTGAACAAATCGGCACGTTTGCAGTATGTGACCATCGTGTGTTTGTGTGTGTGCGGGTGTGCTTGCTCTGTCCGTCCGTGTGTGCATATGCACGGCTGTGTCTGCCGGCAGTAAATCCACGGATTTGTTTTGATTTCGAACGCGCCGCGCAAACAGAGTTCCGCAAATGAAAATGTTGTGTGTGACCGTTGGTGCGATCTCTTCTTTCATGTGCCGCGCCAGATATATTGTGAACATTGTTCTTAACATGTATTAATGTTTAACATGAAGTTGAAATATAACTACAGATGCTGTGACCTGAATTTTTCCTTTAAATTTCTCCACGGATTATTTCAATCCCGCTCTTAAAAGCCACTGAACACACCAACGTATTTTTCACTTTTAAACTTTGTACATTTATTGGACTCTTATAAACTGGAAGATTAGCCCAAAGTTTCAGAAGCATTTCGCAGTATTTTTGATGAAATATGATGCAGGGTAAATTGATTATTCGGATGAAACTAATAAATCAAAAATGATTAAATCCGTGGTCAAGTGCTGGCCGCAAGCGTCATCATTTTGTTTTCGGCATTTAACAAATGTTTATAACCCGAAAGTATTCATTAAAATGTAATTTTTCTTGTGGAATGCTCGCATTGAAGCGCGCGGGTCGCCCGAAAGACCTTTTTCATCGTTCACGTCTGAGCGATCCTTTAAAACGCATCATCAATAACGCGTCTGAAGCATATTAAGCCTCAGCACTCGCCCGCCGCCGTCGCTGACGCCGCTGCCACCGTCACGTCATGTGACGTCACGTGTCGCCCTCTGTCTCGGCGTCACCTAAACATATGAGCACCGGTTTTTATGTTGTCATGGAGATCGTACGAGAAATTTGTTTCCCGGTCGCCGAGCCGGAGGATTCCCGAGAAAATGAAAGTTACGTTCCCTGCCTTTTTTTGCTTTTGACCTTCATGGCGCTCCTATTATTCTTTTGTTTCTCCAGCCCTTTAATGTCACTCTTTAACCAGACGCTTTAGATACGTACCAATGTTTGATGATTTATTAAATTACATAGAAGATTTTAAAAAGAAATAGGCTTAATTAAACTATTTGAATGGTCCACGGTTGGCCACATTCAGTTTGATAATTAATCAGATATATTAATTTTTTTTTGTGCAACCGAACGTAAATAAGCATTTCACATCCGCCGTACAGTTTGCGAAATAGGGTAAATCATTATTTTGACACTTGATAATTAACATGACAATGACAGTGATGAAGGAATACCTTCCTTTAATATCTGTTGTGATGAAAATATCTATAATTTAAGACATTTTTATATGATTTTTTTCAAAATTAATTGTTTTGTTTCTCAAATAACTATTATATACCAAGGCTGCGAAATCTCTCTTTAACGTTTCTAGAGAAAAATTTTCGCCGATGTAGGAATTACAAATTTTATTAATTTTAAACCGTTTTATTGTAAAAAGAAACTGGCTTTCATGTGGCTATGTGATTGACATTTGATAAACAAAACAATTAATTTGAAAATTTTTTGGTTAAAGAAATATCCAATAGAATCCCTGTATTTCTGATCACGTGTGCAAAAGTAACCAATCAGGTCACAATTACACTGATAATTTCCCGGGGAAATTATCACCTGTTGCTAAGTAACAGTCGTTGACAGCTGGTTGACAGTTAATTCAATATTTAATTTGTTTATTTCAAAATGTTATTTTCACGGTTAGAAAATGAAAATAATAATAATAATCGCAAAAAATTTTCTCATCGAATATCCCTCGACCATTGATAAATACTTATAATTTGATCACAACTACCTCAAGAACGTTGCTTGAAGGTAACAGCCCTGCGCCTGCGGCGTCGGGCGGTTACCAAGCAACGTTCTTTCGGTAACTGTGATAAAATTATTTCGAATTATCAATGGCCTAGGGATATTATAGCTGAAAATATTATGTCAATTCTCAAGTGACAAAAAGATTTATTTTTTACCCTATTTTGAGCCATTGTTAATGGTAGCGGCCGCAAAATAGGGTCAAATAAATAATTTTGGATTCTGTGGCCGTTACCATAACAACAGTTACATAATAGTTATTTGTGTATCAAGTGCGGATAGAGCATTGTTTGTTGCACGCGGCGAGAAATTGTTGATCGAGGCGAAGTCGAGATCAACAACTCGACAAGTGCACCGAACAAGCTCTATCCGACGAGATACACACAATATTTTTTCTACAATCGTTGAACAATGTCAAGCTGTAGAAAAAAATTAATTTTCAAAATTATCTTTGGTCACGCCTATAACAATGCAGTAAAATTGTAGTTATCCATGTCACCGTAATCATGACAACGTTTATAAACAAAATAAAAATTTTCAAAGAAATCATAATTTGACACATGGAGTACATTTGACATATGGAGTACATTTGACATATGGAGTACATTTGACATATGGAGTACATTTGACATAAAGTCTACAGAGTGAATACGTTTATGGTGATTAAGTTGAAGTGTATGTACGTATATGCCTGTATTTGCAATAGCAAGGTTATTACCAGAAAAATCCAATGCATCATTTACTTCTTTTACCTAATTTATTTTTGTTTTGTTTTTGTCGCACTAGTGCGACAATATGTCACTTTGTCGCCCTAGAGCGACAATTTTGAACATTTCCTAACCAAAAATGGAATAACAATGTCGATATTGTGCAACGATTGTAGAAAAATAACTATTTGGCATGGTTTGTACGATAGCTTTGTATATCTTCGGAGTTGTGTTATTCTATATTTCGGTAATTTTCTCGCGCTGTTCTTCTTACCGGATAATTGAGCAACTCACGTTTCATTTTCCTCAAAGCAGAACTACGAAATGATCAATCTATGGGAATAAGGAATATGCTGATCATATAATCAATTTGTAAATTGTCTTTGTAGTGTAACACAAAGTAAAAGTACATGTTTTGAAATGATGTAAATTTTACAATAACTGGATATCGATTTGTATTAATTTTCCTACACTATTTGTTAATTTGTAGAATTAAATTTGACGTTAAAATAAATTAGATTGATATTAAACATGAATGTAAACATTACTTGGGGAATAAATATTTTATGGCAGTTGGCAGATAACATTTTTATGTTGAAAATAGGTGTGAAATATTCACAAAGATAAATGGAAAGATGGAGGACATGTAGTGTATCGGGAATATATTTTTATGGTAAATTGATAGTAATAAAGCATCAGGTGTAATCAATAATAAAGCAGTCATGCGCGTGTGTCCATACGGGTTCAACTTTTACGATATTCGTTTATTTTTCTCTGCGTTTTGCGGGTACCCTGTTATCAACATTAATTAAATATTTGTGCAGTAGCTACCAACATGTTATGTTTACATCAAAGAGAAAATAAAAACCTCATTATTTGAGTACATAATTTAACATTTTTCTCTTCATTTTAATTAAAAAATCGAGTTTTCATCATAGCGATGCGGAGTTTTAATACCGGTTGGTTATTTATTTAACACGGTAGCATTTGTTTCTTTATTACTGGATGCTGTGAGGGTGGGGGGCAGCAGCGGCGGGGGTGGCTACGTGTTATACGGGCCTCCTGGTCCTGGTATGCAGATACTCCTCCGCTAAATTTATGTACATGCCGCAGTTTCCCGCCCCCGCTTTTACCCGCTTTGCCCCAAAAGAGTTGAGGCTGAGAACGATGGAAATTTTGCCTTCCTACGCAGCCTTATTGAGTTCGGGAACATTATTCTGCATAATTAAAAAAATATATATGTGCTCGAATTTCTTGAACTCATTTAAATTTGAAGATTTTGTGGCAGCGCGAAGCTTTATAAATGATTAAAAATTCAAATCGTGTGACCATTTCACCAAATTTTATTGCGTTTCTATATGGGTATAATTTATACCCGAAGAAACTCTTACTACTATTACTAACTAACTATTATATTTTCCGAGATATCACGAATTTTGATGTTTTTGAAATTTAACTTTAAATGAAATTGAAAATGCAAGATATTTTTCGTGCATTTTATGACAAATTATAGATTTGTAGACTTTTTAAATCAGGTATTGAAGAGGACAAGACATATAATTGTTTATTATTGGTGTTTTAGCTATTTATATATAAAAGTTAAAACACAAAATTTAGCCAAATATAATTTAAAACAGTAGTTTTCTTTATAGCCCTTAAGCGCATGGCAATTATTTTTTATATTTTCCGATGTACACATTTGAATGGCTAGTCTTGCATTTTTCGTTCTTCACTTCATAACTAGGCAGATTCATAAAAGGGATTAACGCTAACTCCATTTTTATTATTACTCAAAACTTCATTTTCCATTCTCAGAACACAATTTGATAATATAATTAATTTAAAATGAAGTTACAAATGATGTAACCGCTAATCCCTTTTATGAATCTGCCTGTTAAAGTTTATCTCTAAATTTTGATTGGTTATACCTCGAACAATACAGTGTTCGGAAAAGTGCTGATATACCTGAATCGATTGGTTCGCAAATCCGTATCTTGTACATTTGCAAATTTAAAAAAAAAATTGAAATTTTTTAAAATTTTCTAATTTATCATAAAAAGGACGAGAAATACAAAACTGAAGACTATTTTCAATATCTTGCATTGCTATTTAATAGGTACACAAAAAAGAATTGTTCAATACCAAAAATTTTTCTTACGTATAGTGACAGCAATTTAGGTATTTACAATATCAATATTTATATTTATATTGTTATAAGAATAATTATTGCTATTGTAACAATCCATTTTTTTTTTGTGTATAGACCCAATAAGTTGTATTTCGAAAAACATCAAAAATATTCTGCTCTCCGGAAATATAAGGGATAATGCTCTATGGCAATGAGTTTCTTAGGGATTAATTTATATAGAAATTTCAAATTTAAAGTGATTGTCCAGTTTTGTTTGTCAGCAACTTTGCTTTGAATATATGTGGAGAGGGCTACAAATGCGGAACATCCTATCAAGCCCAAATAATTCCTGTTGTGAAAGTACAACCCTGAACTCTTGTAGCGTGTATCCCGGTCCTAGGAACTTTCCAATCTCCCTCTCTGTGTGAGGGTCCGCCTCACCTCCGGCGCTTTGTTAATTACGAATAATGCGTAGCGTTAGTCCCGTAATGGCCGCGCGGTGAACGCGAATCACGCCCGACGACGTCGGAGTTGTCGGACACCGAACAGAGGAGATACGAGCACGAGCTGTGGTGGTTCACCCGGCCCGTCAAGGTCTCCGAGCAGTTCACGGACAACAGACGCCCTGTTCTCTTGCCCCATTTTCCTTTTTCAATGCTTCGAAGTTTCGTTTTCTCTGGAGTCTGCACGGGATATAAATACGAGACAGTACGGAAGTTTATCTCATACTTGAACATCATCTAAATTATATCCCGGCACGAGGCGAGCTTTGTATTTGTACTTTGTATTGATCGCGAAATCCTCATAGTGATCTCTCGTGTTTTTTATGGAATCTATTACTTTTATGTAAATATAATATGTTGTTCATTAAGTTCTCTTTACATCAGTTTCAAAATTCTTAATTACTGTCAAGCATTCATGACTGCAAATTACACTTTCAAGTTTTTACGGACACATAGGGTAAATAGCTCTGTAGTAACGCATTGGACTGCGGATCATAAGATCCTCAGTTCGAGCCTCAGACCTGACAAATTTTCAGTAATAATATAACAAGAGAGTGAGAATAAATTGAAAATAATTTGACAGATTTGAGTGGCTATTGCCAAATGGCAACAAGTTTGAGAAAGATACTTGAAAATTATTTTCTAATTTATCGAACTCTCGAATTATATTTAATTAGATTATTTTTTTATTTCATCATAAGACACGCCACTTTTTGCTCTTTTTTATTTGTGTTGATGATAACTATCTGACAACTGACATTTGTCAACAAAAACAAAAAAGTTATAGAGATTACTTCCGGGAATAATCACTAGAGCTTTATTCCTTTTATTATTATAATAATGACCGGTTTGATTCTGTTCGAGACATGACTGCTGTAAAAAATGGTTGGCGAAAAAGCTCGATTTCAGACCATAATTTTGAGAAATTTTATTATATATCATATTCCTAACCCCACTAAGATATTTAGTTTTTTTTTAAATGAGAAATGTTGAAAATATATCATTGTTAACCCGTTTTAAAAAAAAATCTATGGAGTATGTCAGATATAGGTATTTCACGCCGTAAAAATATATAACTTACCGAAATCTATGTAAGCAGATTGTTACATCCAGAATAGATAAATGACGTGACGATATATTAAAATATCTGGATAAAAGGATAAAAAAAATTTCTATATGTGTATTCGCCGTATTCAATTGATTTAGAATGCCTGCAAAATTACGCTTGATTAGTTAATTATAGATAGGGTAAATGTGGCCCGTTTTTCCAGCATAACTTATAAACTTGTCCCTCGTTTTTGTCATGAATTTATCAGGTCCTATGGTTGGGTCGGGCATGTCAGTAGTAACGCTGAAAGTATTTCTCTTTTGGGACTGGAAGCCAGCTTCCATTTTCCATGAACTTACACCGCAGCGCAGAGCTGTTCGGATTAGCCACTAAATTTATATTTCAATCGGAGGAGTCCAATGACGTGACGTGCATTTTGCTTAACCTTACATTCTACTTTCCAAATCTCACCTGAATACTGTGAATACTATTCAGTGAGTTGCTATCGATCAGCATTGCAATCAATGTTTACCGTTCCACTAAGTTTTTAAAATGTGTTTCATATATTTTATAAATATTTAAATGTGAATAAAAGTCCAGCATTTTAAACCGAAATAAAAAAGATATACATACCCAAATAAAAGAGAACAAAATAAAAGTAATTTTGAATTTAGTAAAGTTGGTCGTATTGAAACGAGTCGCGCATAGTGGCAGTCCCCGTTAGAAAACGCTGGCTGTCATTTGTTTTATTCCGGAGTCCGGGCACGGGTCCGGGGCGCTGCACTAAGCCCGCGCTGGATTACCGGAGACTCCGGAAGCAATCCCGACATACAAATTGTCCGTGTTAACTCACCAGCGACACAGGTTTTTGTCGCTACTGGAACCGGAGACATCGCTGGCAATACAAGAGCTCGACGAGCTCACGAGCTCCGCCAGTACAAGTAGAGGGGGTCATTACAATTAATTAGCTTCCGGGAGCATTCACGAATATGAGTTTCGACTTTGAGTGCTAACAGCACTGAGTACGGCCATCATCTTGTTACTGCGCTCACTACACCATTTCGAACAAAGCAGTACATGGTTTTACTATTGTTACATCTACCAGCCAATATGCAATACTCATAACATCTTATTATCTCCGCTGTTTTATTCAACGATTTTCAATTACTTATTTTAAACTTAACCATCGAACAAAAGAATTTCTACCAGTATTTACTATTCGCCGACAAACTGATATATGTTCCTGAGAATATCCTTTTAAATACTCCTATATTCTTTTGTTTTGAAATTAAAATAATACAAGAAGTAAACAAATTTAAGTCTTATTTCATAAAGTTGTTTATAAACTTGAATGGACGGAGAGAGATGGACAAAAGATGTATGTAAATCTTAACGGAAAAACTAGCTGCGTTAGTCTCAAACGACTTCGTTTCTGTGACTGTGAAAACCAAAAATCTAACAGAATAGGACAAACATATATGGCAATAATTTTAATAGTTGTTAGGATCGATGATCAACTGTGATATGATTTAATAATTAATTCTTTGGAGCTGCAGTCGAAAAGTTATTTCTTTTCTAATAAGCCGACGTTTCAATCATAACAGTAACCATCCTCTTAAATTACAATGATAGAAATATATAACAATAGTATATTGTACAACAAGTGTAGAATTTCCTACAAGTATGAAAGTTTGTAGCATGAGCCGAAGGCGAATGCGAATCATACGAGTATGAAGTGGACTTCTATGCGAGTTGTACACTATACTTTTTCTACGACCACAATATTATTTCCAAATTAAATTAATTTTAATAATAAATTTGTCTCACTTTCACCATTCCAATATTTGACAACTCTAAATAAGTATCCTAGCAATGGCACCTTTACTGAAATGCAATGAGATTTGAATTGAAAATTGAAATACTCACAAAACAAATTCATTTCGCACGATTCATGCAATGTACCTCATATCCCTAGCAACAACTTTACAAGTAGGTAATTCCACTTTGCCCACATTTGAAGTAAAACGTTTTATCCAACATCTCTTAATAAATGCAAAATGTATTAACGAAATATTATTTGACAGTTGCATATGCTTACATTTTCTAAATGTCAATCGAAGCAGTTACCTAATGTGTTGTGTGTTATTATTGTTATAAATATAAAATTACTCACTTGTGACTTTTCTCAAAATTATACCCACTAAAAGGTAATTTGTTACTTTCCTTGTTTAAAATCGCCATAGTTATAGAGCATTTATTGAGAGGTGTTGGATAAAACAATTTATCACAAATGTTGACTTATATTTAGAATCAGACAGGACAAGATATAAAAGTTATAAACTATTGTAAAATACTGTGTCATATAAAAAAGCCTTATAAAAAAGCTTTGTTAAAAATATCACATTAAATAATTATTCCTTGCGCAATAATGTAACTAATTATGAATTATATTTTAATTAAAGAACTGAAAACTGACTTTTTTATTAGGTGGAACATTGCCCTAAGTTAAGTAGTCTAATTTTACGAGTAAATGTAAGTCAATATTTATGAAAAATTGTTTAACAATTGTTATATATTTGTGTCATTGTAGTTCACCTGAAAGATCGTCATTGTCATGATCGAAACATCGGACTTTTAGAAGAAAAATAAATTTTTAAGTTGCAATTCTGCAAGAAATCATTATTTAATAATTTTAATACTTCGAAAGCGCTCTGACAGTGAAACAATAAATTATATTCTGACTAATCACCTTGTTACAATACACATAATATTGTATCGTGTTTAACATTTAGAATTTTAGTGTGTAATCGTATTACAGCAAATTCAATTAAATTGTTGACGCGTCAACAGAACCGTACACTCCTAGGGTCAAACCCATAACCTTAAATCGTCCTGTTGTCCATCCTATTGATTTTTATTTAGGGAATAAATGAAACAGTTAGTTAGCGGTGAGATTACGCCCTGGTGTGGGTAGCGTCAGCGACGACCACGGCATAGTTTTCAATTATGTGGCGGAGGTCCTGCGCTGCGCTAGTACTCGTATAAACCGTCCGCCCATTAGAATTTCCAGTTCGCGTAACACTTACACCTGAATAATTTTCAATCCACAATCCTCAGATTAAAATTAAATTACCTCTTAATGAACAATAATATTTTCGACGCGTGCTGCTCTAATCCGAATTTATTTCAGAAAGATAACTAGTTTTTTCTTCGTAAAATATTTAGGGAACTCGGAATATTACATTGTTGTTGTAACTAGTTCTATTTTCATTTTCAATTACTAAACTGGGTTAATCACTACTTTAAACTAGCATTATCACGGTTTTTAATTGTTTTGTAAAACAGAATCTGTATGTATTCGTGGTACAATTAAAGTCTGCATAATATTTGGAGCAAATTTCGTCTTTTAGTGGTGCTAGAAAGAGACAATTTCTAAATCACGAGAGATGGACAAACTTTAGCAATTCAAGCTTGGGTGATATTGCGGTCAAAGAGCTGGACATCAGCGCGAGGATGGTCATTCTGTCGCGTCGGGTTTCCCCGTTCCCCTCCGCTGTTATTAATACCCTGGGACTGAAAGGGGGATCTAGGTTCCCGCACCCTAACGTCGCCTACGCCTCTGAACAATACCGCGCTGCGTGGATGCTATTTCACCACGAAGAAAAGAAAATTAATGTTCCGAGACGTACGACCAACACTTTATAACATTATCATTACGCTGGATTTGTGTCACGTGATTCTTCATCGAGAACGCCAAATTCGAGGAAATCTAATTTCGCATTACTCTACTATGGTGTTAGTTCTACTAGATTTCAGCAAAATAAATCACACATTTTTGAAGGGGTATTCAGAAGAACTTACTACTTATTTATTGTACTCTTTCTTCTCTTCTATATTTTCCTATTCGTAACTGTCAAAAATAAAACCTAGTACTCTGCATCATCAAAACAAACTTGGTAGCATGCATTACCTCGGTTTCGCCTCGTTAATGAAACGGTAGCCTCCGCTGTTAATCTGGTAAAATTTCAAATGTTCATTGAATTTTTCAGTATTACTACCATAGATATTTATACATAATCTAGATACACAACTTGATGCGCGAATTGAAGCCCAGGCGGCCATTTGCTAAAAAGGCAGAAAGTGACATTTTGTCAATTTGTAGGTATTTATTACAATATATTGTTCTGTTTTTATGGTAAAGTTAAACAGTATAGCAAAATGTGAGTAAAAAACATAAATTAAAGTGAAAGGGACGTATTCTTTAACTTACCGGTTAATTTTTAACCACCTGTTAAAAATTGTAGCCAATACAAACTTGTGTACAATGAAATTTTCAGTTTTTATTCAGCGCCGTCTGTTATCAATCATTTTGTTTTTAATTTTAACAGGCGGTTAAAAATTAACAAGTTGCAGAATAGGCTCTAAAGTGTAATATTTGTATTACATTTCATGTTTAGCAATTAAAATAAATTGAATAACAATATATTTTATTTCCTATTTACTATACATCATATTTAAATTTTGCCTTTCTAACAAATGGCCAGCGCGGCTTCACTTATCAAATTGTCTGTTTATATTGAATTTGATATTTGGTTTGCATATAAATATCTATGGTTACCACTTTTAAATTCTATTTACGTATATATAAAAAAACGATATGAATTGGGCATTCAAAATAAAATACGCTAACTAGTGGTAAAAAGCTTAACTAACCATAAGGTACATAAATTTCATTGTATTTTGAAATAAATTGTTATTTTTTTCAAACGAATAACAATAGTAGTTATTGTAAGAGTATTCCAATGTAAGTATTACATTTGTGTAAGCCTTATTATTTAAATAAGATGTAAAAATGAAAGGTACATTGTATTTGTAGATTATAGGTTAACAGTTCTGCTGCCAATAAAAGCAAACTGCCAATACTAAAGCAAGCATTTGCAATCATAAGATGTCTTACAATGAATTTGTCATGTACCTTTTGTGTATTGTGATCAACGCCATCTCTTAATAATTTGGAAGCCCAATAATGTGATACGAATAATGATCAATTCTAGCACTTGTTCTTCAATGCACTATTGTAGCGTATGATTTTGAAATAAAGCTCTTGGGAACGGTTAACATTAAAATTTTCTTTAATGTTGCAAGAGAAATGAACAATTTGTCTTGAAGTCCAAGTTGTTAAAATATGGCGAGCCTTAACGCATATTTTGCGCAGTAACAACTGAATACAGAGTGCGAATATGGAAGCCATTCGTATTACTTAGGCTGACGATAAACCTGCAGACTGGGGATACTGCACAATTTTCAGCCAGCATTAAACATGATTTGTGTGCGGTGAGTCGACGCTAACATCCGGCAACACTGGCAACAGCGCGGTTGCCTCAATATCAACGCCAGATCGCAGCAGCCTACGAAAGATTCTTATAAAAACGAGCATCGTGTTATTAAAGTGATAACAGTCGGAGTGTGCCTCGTAAAAAATAAAAAAGTATTTTATGCAGCGCTAACTTGAAATGTGTTTGCATAAAGGGACAGTACTTTTATTATTTTATGTCCAACACCACTGTAAATACGAAAAGGTCATTCTTCACATACTTTATAAGTCATTTGTCTATTAAACATTGTCACAGGATGTCTGATACAAACCACACAACAATAGAGTCCAAATGTGAGGGTTCGAAATAAAATATGAAGCAGAACGTGAAATAAAACGTGGATATTTATTTTATTTGCGGAAATATTTGATTAAAAATGTTGATGAATTTCAAAAAGCACGTAACTGTGGAGTGTGCATGAAATTAACTTTCAAATTGGCGAGTATATTGCTCGAAATTATCAATTCAAATGGGGACACAGAATTGAAAATTAATTTATTTTAAATTAAAACTTCAAAAACATTAATTACAAGGGTTGAAGGGTTAATATTTGAGCTTTCGGCACTCTGAACATCGTGTTTGAAGTTCGACAGTTGGCGGTGGCGGCGGCGTTTATTCTCCTGTTGGCACCTCCACCAAAATTTGTCAAATGCACACAATCTGATTTTGGCAAGTGCATTATTTCTCATCCTACAACAAGCCATTATCACATGTTTTATTATATTTAATATGACAATTTAAAATATTTACTGTCAGTTAAACACCATTTAATATCTAGTAATTTGTTTAACGAATATTTATTTATTTAATATTCTAAAAAGCAATTCCCAAATACAGTGCGAGGCATATATAGCAAAAGTCAAATAATTTGGGCGATTTTGTTTCTTTGGTCATAGCTTAAAATGATTTTAACTCCCAAACTCTTGTATTGTTATAATTAAATTAAATATATATTGAACCTAGAATGTCACAGCACCCAGGAAGATATATACCTGATTTGTTCATTGTAATCATTAATGTTAATTTTACAAATAACTATTTTATTTTATACTAGTTACTAATGCTCCATTTTTCGGACTATTTATCGTACAAAAAGTGACACTTTTATTGTTGTTTAATTATTTTTTTACCAATAAATTTATTGACGAATTATTAGAATATCTTACATTTTTCAACAATTTTTTAAGGAATCCTAGAGAATTTTAGTCATTGTCAACTATTCAAATTTGTTTATGTTTTGGTTAGTTTAATAAATGAAACATGTTATCTAGAACGATATGAAATTGTAGACATACTACACCCAGAAATGTAAAACAACGGCTGACTAATCCGCAGTTTTGTGGAAATATGTACGTACATCAATTTTTATTAGCAGTGACATTAAAATCTGTGCTATTTGTAAATACATAATTCCAGCCCCGTAATACTAGTAAATTTAAATTATAAAACGGTAAACAATATGTACAAAGTTCTCCCTACTTGGCAACATTGCAACTATTTTACATTAACTACAACGCTGCGGTTGCTACACAACCAAACAACAAGCAAACTTTGTTTTAATTCGAACGCAATAATATCGGAACGATAATTATAAATAAGTATTAAACACGAGTCCAGTCGTACGCAGACTCAATTAGCATAATCCCTTAATTTCGGAACGAACCGAGAATTACAGTAACGTTAAGTTAATTGCGGTCCGCAAGCGACTTGGCGTAAATTGCACTCGGATTAGTAAAAACGAAAATATACAGCAGTCACGTTCGCGAACGTTCGAGGTTCGACCACCGAACAAAAACACGAGCCGGGAAAAATCAGTGAAAGTGGAAACTTTCCTCTGTCAGAGAAAACGAACTTAGATCAATTTTAGAATATTGATGCCCCGAGGAAACCAACTAACGCCAACAATTTCATTTTACGTTCATTTTAGTCATTGGAGTGTGCATGAACAAAATATTATGTATTACTTATTTAAACATCAAATTTAATTTTACAAATTAACTAATAATAACCCAATGCTAAAATTTGAGGACGATTTTCAGTGACACATACATACATACATATATAACATCATGCTATATCCCATACAGTGAGGTATCACGAATCCTGACACAATCATTCAACAATGAATATTCGCCAAACATTAATATTCATACATGAAAGAGAGAAATATGGACCAATGATTCCAACCCCGTAAAGCACACTAAACAGTGACTTTTTGTTTATATAACGCCGTCTCAATAATGGTTTGTTGATTTTGTTCACCCCAAAGGCGGCAAGTTTGCTTGTTGACGTAGCTATTTAATAAAAAATGCACCTCATCGCTGTATAAAGTTTTAGAAATAAATTTGTAGAATTTGAGAGCATACATAGTTCTGGCTTAAATATATTTATGGTAAAATGGCAAACCAAACTAAGCACAAAACAGCTGTTAGCTGACAAATTGGCTGTCGCTGGAGAAAGTATTGCCAATTTGAAAAACGAACCTGCAGGTTTTTCTGGGTATATATAAGTAAAATATTTAATTAGATTTTTGGACATATTCAAAAAAGATGTAGAATAGTTTTAGCTACTATTTTATTTGAAACCTTTTTCTATATTTAGTACCGTTTTATGGTTATTTACATTACAAGCAAGGTAAAACAGTTTTACTGCTGAATGGAGGAAATGACCGGCGAGCCTGTCACCTCCTTGAAGCAGTAAAACAGTTACCTTGCGTATATTGTACAATATTTTACTTGTTACTCATTTGTAAATAAAAATAGTATATTACTTACCGTGAACTGTAAGTGATAGTTTTTAGGTCGAGAATGCAGTTTGGGATGTCGAGACCCGTAGGGTTGAGATTTCCTAAACATTTGAGACCCTAAAAATCACTTACAGTTCGAGGTTAGTAAGTTATTTTTGGCAATACCTGCGTGAATATAAGAAAAGGAAAAATAGGTATCAAAATTAACAGCTGTCAGATTGAGGTTAAAAATAAAATTTGAATGATATATATTTACTTACCGTCCAACATGAACGGTAAGTTTCACTTACCATCCACCGTGGACGGTAAGTAAATGTTGTAACCATGAAAATCACTTGTGCAATAAAAGTTCCACTTACTGTGTTTAAATTTTGTTATTAATGGGTAACTTACAGTACAGGTATTGCAAAAAAAATATTTGAATTGATTTCGCATCAGCCTTGTAAGCATTACTGTGGCAACGTGCATTGTTTACCTTGTTTATTAACATGTAAAATTTTTACAATGCAGCAGAGACAAATATCTAAAGAGAGACGGGACAGTCCCAGCAAAATTAAGTGTGATAGAAGTTCTGCGCCATCTATGAATAGAGCACCCGAACTAAGGCGATATTTGAAATGAAAATGCGGGAATTTAATGAAATTCAAATTTCAAAGTACTAAAAATAATAAAATATAAATTCATGTATACAAATTTATTTTTTAATTAATGAATACATATATATCTTTACAAATTTATATAGCTTTTTCTTAAACGCCGTTTGGAAGGACGTATCTTCAAAATGCAAACTACACACTCGCACGTGTGTAAGTACAGCGTCCGACTTGCCTTCCAGCAGCACCGAAATCCCCAAATTTTGCATCCACACGTTACATAAACTTGGGTTTTTTGGTAAGCAGAACAAGGAAATGTCAGGATGACCCACACTATCCATTCTGCAGCTTGGAACAGTGCCCCTTTTGGTCTTCATGTTCTGAAACAAATTTATTATATCAAAATAACGATCTTTTATTAGATTATATGAACAGCCTATTTTGTTAAATCGGTGAAAATAAATTGTTAAACTGCTTAAAAATATACAAACCAATCGAAAGTTCAAATTTAAATAAAACTTTGAAGGAACATGCAAATGCTCTAACAATATTTTAGATAATAACAAAGAAAGTAATAAATTAAAAATGCTTACCTTTCAAGTAAATTGAATCACTTCACTAACTAAACACAAAACTTTAGATATTTGTCTCTGCATAAAACACAAAGTAACGGTAACGGTTTCAATGTTTCAAACGTCAGTTTCAAATTTCAAATCAACTGTTTGTTTGGCCGCCTACTAGTTGTAGTTATTAACCAAACGCTACAGCATTTCCATCTATGTTTAGAGCACCCGAAGTAATCAAAAACAAAAACTTCTATCACAAGAAATCCTATACTACTGTCAGCCCCCTGCAATGCAGCTGTCAATTAGTAACTTGTAAAGATTCATTTTCAAAGACAATAGAGGGCTTGGGTAAATGGTGTTTACAAGTGAGTAACAAGTAAAAATTATAAGCATACATGTTTCTTCGTCAAAAAACTTTCTACTTACTATTTTTATTCAATTTTAATATTTTAAACCTAGTGAAAATTAGTGTTTTATTTATGAAAAATTATGTTGAATTTTGTTTGACACTGTATGATTATTTTTTTGTTTTGTTTGGTTGTTTAGAGTGCAGTCGAAATGCCACCAGTTTTGGACCAGGCTGTGTGGATATTTTCCTGCTGGATGGAACAATATTTCGGTGAGGCGGAGTGGAACGTGTGCCGTATACATTCCTAACGCTTCTTCTTCTAAATTCGCTATTGTTCGCCAGGTAAGTAATTGTTTGCACGATATTAAATTGCCGGCATTCTACGGAAAATATCCTCCGTATCCTTGCCTTCCCCCAGGAAGCTTCTTATTTATTACTACTACAGTTTAGGTATATTACTTGCGAGTAACTAACGCTTTATTAAAAATAACTAAACTGCTTTTTTAGCATTAACATATAATGAAATACTAATTCAATCTCAGGGCAATTTTGCATCAATAAACCAACAAAGTTTGTAAATTGTAAATGGGACCCTCCAAATGTTGTAATTAAACAGCTGTAGTGAATTTTCAATAAATGATGCGTATACATTATTCATTAAACTACTGCTTCCCGAATGGATTCAGTAATTTTTCAACTATAAAAATAATTAGTGCGTAATCCATATCATGAAAACATAAGCAGTTTACAATTAGGTGTATGAACTAAACTGACATCAATTTTGCAGTAGTTTAAACGAGAACTGGATCTAAATCCTATTTCAATTCCCGTACGAATTGTTCGCATCTGTCACAAACATTTAACCAAATAATCGGTATTTTACACGTGGAGTACACTACTTCAATATTTCCATGCTGGTCATCAATGTCACCGGTAGTGATATTTCAATTTTGGCTTTTTTTTTTAATTCCTGCAGCTCAATGGCAGAACCATGAATTTTATCTAATTTAGACAAAAATTGTATTATTAAACAATGCATTTATTGTTGGCAGCCAAATCTACCACAGTACTTCTGAAGTTAAAATAAAATATAAAAATACAGCATTTAATCTTGATTGACTTGGTTAACACAACTTGCTAAAATGTTGATTTATCTTTTTTTGTTTTCCTGGTGATTCCTATTTACTACGAGTATTTTCTGTTTGTATTTTAAGGGTAGAGTTTCGATTTTATTTTATTGAATTAGTTCTCATACAGTTGTTGAACTGCCAGAATAGGTTCCGATTTTGCTATAAGTTATAGGTCCATCCTTGAATTTGACGCTATATGTCCGTGCAAAAATATAAGTTCTACTTCATATTTCAAGTAACTTTAATAGTGTCTTTATAAGTGAACTTATCAGTCTATTTACATGATCAAGTTTTAATTGAATTAGAATGTCCTAGTGAGAAAAGTTCAGTTTTACCAAAAAAATTCATTGATTTTACACACCCATGTTTTCAATTTCTTCTCTCCTCTATTGTGCCATTTCTAGTATAATGTAAAACAAATACTTTTATCCACAAATGTCAAATAATATACCCATTATTCAACCGTTGTGTATCAATTAATGACATATGTTACTGTTGCTAATGAAATAATATTGACAGTTCAATGAATTAATATTATTTATTCGTTATATCAAATTCATATCTTACCTGTCAAAAAAGGAAAGTCAAAATGACTTTAAAGTAATTTTATCCACATAAAAATCTAAAAGACACTAATTTTATCATTTTTAATATTTTTTTAAGTTTAGACTGTAACTGAATAATTGGTTTTAAGATTTTTTGCAAAATTTCAGCACTTCAAACTTTGGTACAACGGTACGTAGCCTAGTGATGGTTGCTACAATTTGTCTATGTAGATAAATAAACAGTTTTTTTGTATTTGTCACAGCAAAAATACTACTTATCTTATAATTTCAAAACAAATATTTGACGAAATGTTGTGGATAAAGTATAGTATTCTACTAACATGTAATGGCTATTACTCATTCGAATGAATTATGTCACTTGCATTCGCTCGTGATGCAAACTTCATTATCGTGAATAATAGCATACATTACATGCCTACTGAATAATATACTATTATTTTCATGTATCTAGTAGAATTTGAAAATGTATTACATAAGTGAAATAATTATTTTATACAAATTCAAAAACTGGGTACAGCGGTGCATTGGTGCGCCACTGGATAGGAACGTCGAGTTATCAGTGGCGTCGGGTGCATTGTGAGCGAGCGCCACTCGAAAAAAAAATTAATATTTTCGCGTATCTGACTCAACGTGCGCTTTTTTCGGTTTATGTGCTACATTTATCATTCGAGAAAGGGAAAAATATTGCCGTTGTGTTAGTATTTTGTATTTCGGGTCCCTCTGGGCCGGATACCTACCGGCTCGAGATTTAGGATACTAATATATTAATCATTGATGGATTTAACCGATACGACGTTCTCGCCACCGATGATTTATACCGCTGAGGCAGAAATTGTGTTACGTTGTTGATTTATATTTCCAACATATTCCGCGACTCTCATCATCTAATTTTAATACATTTGTATTTGATTCACTCGCGCCACTCATTGCCAGACATTTGGAAACTAACTATTCGGTTGCCAAGCTCAACATTTTAACTTTGTAACGCCTGTCTACATCACGAATACAAATATGAAATGATTACTGATAATCATTATTTTACTTTCTTTTACATAGTATAAGGAGATACAGTAACTAAGAAATAGAGATGATAAGATTTTCGCGGAAATTCTTTTAGCTTTATGAAGATGCGTAGAACTGATTAAATTTTAGATATAATGAGGTCTTTTATTGACATAAGTCATTTATATTATAACTATTAAAAATATTATTAATTGCTAAGACATTTGAGTTTTAAAGATAGCAATTCTGGCGTCAGAGTATTATGTTTCTCTTTTCAAGTTTCTCTCTCATATATATTCTTTCTAAATTCTTTGTACTTCTTTTATAATTCTCAGATTGTTGAACTGTCTAATGGTTGGCACCTAATTTGAATAATTTTGTTCTGTTTTGAATTTGTAACCAAATAACACTTGTTTGAGAATGGGGTCATACACTTTTAAAAAAATGTTGTATTTTTTTTACAAATTATAAAAATTTAATCATTTCAGTCACATATTATTCAATATTTCTTATAATTTTTTAACTTTTCATTCATAATTTCCTTTATGAAGTTTCGCGGTTGCAAAATCGTGACGTCATCTTGTAATAGAATATACAGAATGGCAAGGGAAAAGAGGTGTTGATAACAAATAATAATTTGATTTTCAGGGTTGTATGAAAAAAGGTGTATGACCCCATTCGTTTGATAATGAAATCATGTGGTTAGGATGACACAATGACATTGAAGACATGTTGAATGACATAGGTTGACAAAATTTATCATTGGTATTCAAATATTTGACCAAAATAATCTTACAGTTTATTTATGGATTTAATAGTATTCATGTATATTTTAATTATTTACTACGAAAAGATATTTCAAATCTATTTAAATATTTTTCTAAACAATAAAATAGAATAACATACTTTTTAAAATTGTAAATAATCTTCAATTTAGATAAAGTTTTATAAAATAATAATAATTAAAAAAAATAGTGAAAAATCCCACTACTACTTCCTGTTGATGCATTGCTACTAAAATCTAATGACATTGATATTTTAATTATTTTGAGTAATCTTGAAATTAATGAAATCGTATTCTAGGGATCCCAAAACCTCTTTATTGAAATCGCAGTCTTCTACTCCTGGGTCTTATCAAAATTTTAAATGGGCATTTAGACCTAAATTTATCTTTAAAGTTGGCAAGATCGGCCGTAATTTATTTAACGCGTATGAAATTATTATCGTAATCTAATGTATAGCCAGTTATTTTGTAAAATAATTACAGATTCAGGTACTGTGGCATTATGTTATAAATTTGGAGAACGAGTGTCATTAATTTTGCGTTGGTGCTAGATCAAAAAAGAAATAAGAGAGTGTGAAGTTTTCGTAAAATAATACATCATTTTAAAAGTATCACACGGTTATAAATACTGGAGTAATAAATTCTAAACAAAAAAATGGATAAGCGAAAAAATGTATAACTTCGAGTGTGAGTCTCCGCTCCCCTGCTGACCAAGTGGCCTCCGCCTCGCACCGTCCCGACGGCAGTGGCAGCGGCAGCGGCAGCGGCTCCGACAGATTTAGATCGCAATAAAGCGCGACTATTGTGTCGAGAGTGAAACTCACGCACACATGTTCGTTGTTCATGCCTCGCCTCGCCTCCCGACATCCGACATGGCCCGCGTTAAATAAATCAACTGGATTTTTATTTAAATCAAGGATCACCCGCACCCGATGCTGACGTCACAGATACACCCCCGTGTGGAGACTGAATATGCGATTTTCTCCAGATATACTCCCTGCTTTACCAGATTTTCTACTCTCGAAACTCTCATACCATCTTAAAACTTCATAAATCCGTATTATTTACCTCTCAAATATAACCCAACTCTACTAAATTATATCATTTTATTTTTTCTCTGAAACTCTATTTGACTGTATAATTTTTTGTTGGATCTGATGTATTATCGATACTTTGACATGCCTTGAATAAAAGTTTCATTTAACCCAAATGAACCTAGTGTCCTTTTAAAAGGACGGGACGGTTTTTAATTTTTTTTAGAGATGTTCTTTAGTTTTAAGAGATGTCGCCCTTATAAATTATTAGAATAGGCCTTGTACATCATATTTATGTTGATAGAATAGGCTGTACATTTTATCGTCTCGACATGAGTTTTTGCAGGTGAGTGTATATTATACATATAAAAAAACTATCCATCAAAATGTATTATTCAGAAAGTAATAATATTGTTTCTTGTAACAAATTAATAATTTGCAACATATTTACTTATACGGGATATAATATCTTGTGAAAGTTAGGTGTCCTTTTAAAAGGACCTGAAAAATGGTAAATGTTAAAAATAAATATATTTGACAAAAAATGTTTATATAAATGTGAACATTAGGTTTCAATATTATTTCTTTTAAAAATTAATTAAAATAATTTCAGGTTTATCCGGGTTAATTTTAAATTCTTAGAATAAAATATAATAAATATAGAATAGATAATTCAGGAATCTCTTCTTCTGAGACATTTATTTTGATACCAATTTTGACATATGAGGTCAAGTTTTCTCCCTGAGAGCTTATATTGAATACCACATTCGATAGGGTTATACATTTCATTTTTCAAAATATATTAATAAACATAATTAATTTTCTTACGATCACTACTGAAAATTACACTTTCGCTACACTAAAGAAAGCTTAAAAATTGTATATTTCGCACAGTCGTGTGGAATAACGTGAGCAATTATTCCACACGCAAGTGTGGTCAACTTACTAATAATATATTACTGTATGATATTAATATGTCAAATGGTTGGCATCATGAGGTCTTGTTATATTACCAGCGATAAATTCTTGGCTCTCGGTATATTACCTATGATAATAAAAACTTGTGAATTTAAAATAAAAGGCAACAAAGTGCAATTATACCGGCCATAGTTTCACAGCTGTGCGATTTAAAAATTGTTGACTCGTTGGCAAAAACAATAGATGCGTAATTCAATTCTCCAATTTGGTTTGAATCAAATTCCGCGGCGCGCAGCAAAAACTCTGGCAAGTTTGTAGCTGTCAACAAAAAACAAAACAGCAATTTGGTGTTGTGAGTTAGCGCTCGTCATCAGCAATAAACAGCAACATTTTCAATTAGATCAAAACACAACAAGAAGCACAGACAGACAGCCACGAAGGCAGGCTGGAAGTCGGCGAGTAATCTGCTAGTTATGAGGCCACAGGCCGCCGCTTTTTTCCCGCTTGGAAGACGCGGCAATGACATAACTCCGGCGCGGAACAGCACCCTGGTCACTCGTAACAAATATAGTCTTATTCCTGCCCCCGCCGGCCGCCCGCGCCGCCGTCCATGGCTCCCCAGGGCGCGTGCGTTTCTCCGTCTTTTTATTTCCGCCGCTGTTTACAAGTGCACGCTTTTTTACGTTTATTAACGCCAGAGTCGCGACGATGTACTTGCACAGATAAAGTGTTATTAATACGTCACACGTCCCTTTTATCGTAAAATTGTGCCTCTAGACTTCACAAGGGTTCTTTTATGACTTCGCATTGGGAAACAATAACGACACCATAAACTCCAACAATATTTGGCAATAATTCCGTTTTTTCTCTTTAAATCTGATTCTTTAATTATGTTAAATTTGAATTAACAAACTTGATTTTTACCTCCCGCTATATTCTGAAAGAAAAGTTTGGGAATCCATACTAAAAATTCGGTGTTGAGTTTTCAATGGATAAGCACGTTTTAGGATCCCTAGAATACGATTTTAATATTTTCGCGGTGGTGTCTGTATATTATGTGGATCTCTTGTGTTTGGAAATTGTTATATTTTGTATTTTAAATTTGTATCTCGTTAGTTTTTGGTGATAATCCAGTAAAGTGGTAGTTTTCTTGAAGCTCTATCAGGTTTTTTGAAATATCTTAGTAAATTATGGTTTTATGACAATACTTGTTATTATAATAATATTTCAAAAATCATTATCTACATATAATTTCTGTTTAAAATAATTTTCAGTAATAATATAATAAGAAAGTGAGAATAAATTGAAAATAATTTGACAGATCTTTAGAAAAACTTGTTGCCAGGCAATAGTCACGAAAGCCCATAGGGCTATTGATTTTGTGATATGGTAATGGGATTCACCAATTTTAAACCATCTATTGTAATGATACATGAGGTAGAGAATATAATTAGCAAAGAAAAGGGAATTAAGTAGCAACCATATTGTCTGTTTCTTGACAAGATGGCGAACCACTTGCCTTCTGTGCTTCAAAACGTCGCATTGTAGTTTTCTCTATTTACATACTTACCTCCATGGATATTGAGCCCGTTTTTCAAATACGATAAATTGCTATTGTTATGAAACATGAATTCTAAAAAAAATTCTCGATATATCATGAACGATAACAAGTTTTGAAAGCTTATACTGCGTAAATAATATGATACTATCTAAATTAATGTTTGTGCAAAATTCAGTGTAGTTGATAAATTCTATTTTGGTGGCAGTCGCATAATTATAAATACAAGTTATTTGCATTAAATGTACTTCAGTGTATATAGAGATACGTTGTATTCCCGTATATTTGCAATGAAATTAAATCTCGTTTGAATTAATTAACGTGATTTACATATCTATTAATTACAGTGATCAGTTACACTGGAGAATACAGCTGTTGATTAAAAATGTTAAAAAATCAAATTCCATGAATATTAATACATTCAAATTGTTAAGTTAAATTATATGTATACTCGTATGAACAAACAAATAATTTTTTGCACGATTGATCTTTTTTATCAACTTACCATGCCTGTTTCCAAGGCGATATATTCTTCTTACCGTTCTTAGTTTAAACAGAATGGTAAGTAACTTATCGTTCGTCGAACGGTAAGTTAATTGTCTTAAAAATTTCGTTCGTATTCCGACTTTTTCGGGTATTATTGCCAAACATCCAATACTTCACGATTCTTCTTGGTTTAATTTCTTACTATCAGAAAAAGAAGAAAGAAAGCAAATTAATTTACATCTGTCATAAACAATAGCAACTACAGAAAAGTCACTTAAAATATTAGGTTTCAGCATTACTAATAATGAAGAAATGTATATCTACATATTTTCAAATGAATTTTGCTTGCTTCAATCAATCGTGCAAAGAATTATATAACAATTACGAATGTTGAGGAATTACCGATTTCAGGCAAAATTGAAGACTGAGCAAGTATTCCTTCGGTGAATTGTCTTGATACTTAATATACTATTTTGATATTGAAAACATTAAAACATGGATAAAAGTATATTAACTATTATTTACGGCCAATAGAAATTAGCTTCAAATAATAATAAAAAAATATTTGTGAAACGTTATATTTGACTGAACCTAGGGTTCTAAGGTTAGGTATATTTACTAGCCTGTTAAGTAACTGAATAACTAACTAGGGAATAATGAATATAAATAAATATTTATGCTTTATTTTCGTTTTACACCAATTCTTAAACACTTATGTATACTTAAATCGCTTGTTAAAATCATTACACATGCTTTTTTAATTTATTCATTTCATTTTGCAAATATGAATAAATTATAAAGGTTTTAATTTATACACAAATATTTAGACATTTGTAACTAATGTGAGCAACTAACAACACGTAGCCACACTTTAGGAAACATTTTTTTTTTCTTGTAACGTTTTAAGTTCGTTACACTTTTATATCTTATCCTAAGGATCTGGTTTAAAAAGGGCTCTAAAGGATAAGGTCAATGGCAAGCAAATAAATAAATGTTGTGAGTCACCTACATTAATGGTAGTGGAAATAATAAATTTGTACTTGAAAATGAGTGTTATCAAAAGTGAGATTGAAAGAAGTACAAATGAGGAACACAGCTTGCTTTGAAAGGTAAATAAATGAAGCTCATTAGAAAAACACGTGATAATGAACAGAGTGCATTCTTTTATTAGCAATAGCAATCAAAGCAGCGTGTAACTTTTTTTGCTCTTCCGTCGTTTATTCGTTGGTTTGTGAGCGGTGTAGATGCAGACAGGAAGTGGAAATCTTTATAATGCGTTTTAAATGTAAATTGCTGCAGCGGTGCAGCTATTAATATAATCTCACTGTTTTGTACATAACATGCATTCAGTGCTAAATTAACCCGTTTATACAACATTATTTACAAACGTGTTTCATTAATAATGACGTGATAACTGGGCTAAATCTTCCAGCTTTTCTCACACATGCACTGCGAGTTTCTCTCAAAATTTATCACAGCAGAGAAACTTGGAACTTTACATAATGTGAGTGATACCAACAGGGTGACGTAGTGCTTTTTCTGAATATGAAATGAGCTGCAGCAGAAATTTTTTAAATGTGAAAAAATGCATGCTATTAAAATTCAAAAAGTATAGAAAACACAAACATGAAACAGTAATTAAGTGTTTTAAAACTTGTTCCGCAAATCCATGCATTATGCAGGCAGCATGGCGGCTGGTGGCCTGGCTTCAGCCACAGTATCGCAGAGTGAATTTTAATAGTCTCATGAAAACAATAATTACTTTTAAAATAACCAGGCAATTAATTACATCACTTAAAACTACATCGCGAAACAATGTTTCTTACAGAACTTGAACCCCTTGAGACACATTATGAAACACTCTTAAAAACAACATTTTCAGACATAATTTCTGCAATAAATTTAAAGTTCTGGAACAATAAATAAATATAAATAAGGGCATTGGCCCATTTCTAGGTGTGACACACTGCTCAGAGCAGATGTTTTTGTGTCTTAACCTATCAGTCGCCTTTGTTCTTATATAAAAATGCCACCCTCAATTTTATTTTTCAAGTGTGTTAAATAATACTAAATAATTGCACACAGTGAATTAGAAAAATAAAATTACATACCTATAACTATGATACCTATTAAAAAACATAAACCTAATTAAATTAATAGATGGCAACGGTAGGGTGCGTTGATACCGGTTCACTCAATAACGCAAGTTAAGCAATGCTGTCTGCGGTTAGTATTTGGATGGGTGACCGCTTTGCGAAAACCCACACCAGCGAACACTGCGTGCCGTTGTCACACCATCGAAAACGAGGAACCAAGGCGGGCATATAACCTTAGCAGTTAAATTAAAAAACAAAAATTATGGATACCGATCTCGGTGGTAAAGTGGATTTGTCACTAGCCTAGCACACCAGAGGTCGTGGGATTGAATCCCACTGAAGAGCATGGTCGTTTATGTTGTTCATTAAATTTATCCATCTTCGTAAAAAACGAAATAATAAATAAATAGATAATACCTAGTAATAAAAATCTGGTGTGATCACCACACGACATATAAATAAATATAGAAAAGAATTTTTAGTTATATGTTTATTGTCATATTTTTTATTATTGAAATATACCTAAGAAGATACAAAAATGGCATTGAAAATTTTCAGGAGACCATAAAAATTTATAAACATTTCACAAAAACTATATCATATCGTATTTACAGTGAAGTCCAAAATAAATAGGTATCAACTAATGATATAAAATTTTTTAGTTGAAATTTATTTTATAATACTTGAAAGATGTTTAATAATTATTATAAAAACATCTGACGATCGCTCAAAAGTAATTTATGATACTTCATAACAGCTCCTTTTTATGAGATGCAATTAACTATTGTAAAAAAAAATTTGACAATCATTGAAAATTAATTTTTGACTTTTTAATTTAGCTTTCTTTTTACCTTTAACTCGGTAGGATTCAATAAACTTGTAATTAACCAGAATTAATTTTGTACATTTGAGCTCAAGTCTTGTCGATTTTTTTTTAACTTTATGTTATACATATAAATAATAACAAAACACAAACATTTCAATAGGATAGCTTTGAGAACGGAACTCTGGATTTTTCCAATGTAGGAATTCAGTTCAATTAAATACAGTTGAGTAAGCAAAAGAACACATCAGAAATCTATTTTCAGTTTGTTAAAAATGTTGACCTATTCAGTGGTTATGGTTTCTCAAACTTCTATATATGTGAAATAAACCATTAACGGGCAAATAACGAAATGAACTTTGCTTAATTTATAAATTTTTATTTCGTGGTGTATTTATATCGGATATTCAAGCAGTTGGCCATTCTAATTCTAAATAATATTGGTACTGTATATTGTAAACTGTGCTTTCGTTAATTAATTAATAATCGGGACATCCGAGACGGAAAATAACATGGCGTTTAGATTTAGTAAAGTATATTTGGGAAAAGCAGTTCTTTTTAAATACACCCTACACCCACTTAAGTATAAAACAATTGGTTTGGGATAGCAAACGAATTTAGGAATTTTTTGGTAACAAAGTAAATCGAGTTAATTAATAACGTTGTCCGATTGAATGTAATGAGGGTATAAACAATGAAAGGGGTGTACTCCCGAACTTTGGCGTTGTAAATAGGTAACCCTTGTTTAGTTTTTACGCGAGGGCAGAGTGAGAGAAGTGCGCATTGACCCGAGCGATTTTGCTTGGTGCGAATGCGCAAAACATTGACGAGAGGCGTCAGTCAATTAAAAGAGAGTGGCATTCCATGTTTAATTAAAGTGAACGTGGCCCATTCGCGATCGACGCCGGCGCCAGAAACCATTGGGCACAGGGTCGGGTCAACTCGACACCTGGACGCCGGTTTCAACGGCATTGACATTGCCATTGAACTAATTTACACACCTCTCTTTCTTCAACGTATTCCGCAAATTTAATTTTGGAAAAACTAGTTGATGAAAAGTATTTCATGTAGGAACTGAATTATTAATGAAAGGTTAAAATAATAATAAATAATTGTACATGTGTAATGGAAAAGAGCAAACATTAAAGTATTTTTTGACATGTAAAATGAAATAAATGTAGTTACAATTATTAAAGTTTAATTAGTAATAACAATCAATACATATTTATTTTATTAAAATTTATGACTGATGCTGCTGCCTGGAGTATAATTTCGAAATGTCATAAAATAAATTTTAATATAGTTTATAAATTATTGAATATATTTATAAATTTCATTCGGAACATAATATTTGCGTGTAGCTGATTTTCAGAATGATTCCGGGAAATATTTCATTATCTGATGGCGGTAAATATGGCTTGTTTTCCAAAATCAGTTACATTTGATATTTGTAAATCCGCCCGAAGGCCCGTGTGCAGTTTATCGATAAATCCGTCCCTGGTCCGATCAAACAAAAACACAAACTCACACAGAATTTATTAGTCGCAAACGCTGCGTCCAGCCAAAAATATTGTCGAACGTATACATTTTAACGGCAATTTGCCATTAAATCAAACTAAATGGCGAACGGCAAGAGTTATACGTGATAAGTGCGATTGGTTGCCCTGCGCACCGGTTAAAAATGACGCCGGCGTCCCCAATTACACCCCTTTACACTATATTTACAGGTACTGATTTATTTCCACCACCTGCAAATGAGGAAAACACCGTTCAAACTGAAACTTCTGTCGCCAATTTTAACTTTCACATTGGCTGCCACATTCCATTATCAGAAATTTAGTTTTGAATGCCAAATGTTATATTATTAATGACTTTTAGATCGTCGGAATGGAGTCCTTCACTAGAGTCACAAAATGGCAAATAAGTCATTTATATTATAACTATACTAAACTAAAAAATATTAATAATTATAATGAAGATATTTGAGTTTTAAAGATAGCAATTCTGGGGTCAGACTATAATGTTTTTCTGTTTAAGTTTCTTTCCCACACATCTATTTTATTCTAAATTCTTTGTACGTCTCTTATTTATTGAGTTGTCAGATTGTCGAAGTGTCAAATGGTTGGCACCTAATTTGAAAATGTAACCAAATAAACACCATTCACTCTATAAGAATTTTCGCGATAATAAAACCACGTATTTAGGTCGATACACCGAAATTAAAGACATGTTAAATGGCAGGTTAGCAAATTTTTTCAGTTGTAATTTAAACATTTGACTAAAATAATCTTACAGTTTATTTATATTTCTTCCTGAAATAAATAGTATTCATGTGTATTTTAATTATTTACCACGAAAAGTTATTTTCATTCTATTTAAATAATTTTCTAAACAATAAAATAGAACATTTATGTGACTACAATTATTTACAATCCCTACTGTTTTGAGTTCCACAACAAAGTACAATTCTAACGACATAACATTTAAAAAAAATTATTGTGGTTTAATGAATAATAATTAAAATTTTTAAAAACTGCAGATAGTCTAAAAATAGCGAAGGACCCTATTGCTCGCAATCTGTCATAATAAACAATAATAAGTTGTATAATTTGTTTCAGTTACGAACATCATTTCTCAAATTATTATTCTATTTAAATTTGAAATAAATATCTCACGTTACTCTCAGTCAAATGATCGAAGATACTAAACTGTTTCATGCGGAAATTAACTGCATATAATTTAATATTAATTTAAATATAACAATATTTGTGTAAAGTTATGTTCAAATTTAATTTATAAAACGACGTTTCGATAGCAAAGTGCTACCTTCATCAGGTAAATAACAATAAAGAAATATGTAGTTATGGTTACATATTTACAAAATAAGGGTAACATAGGACAATCCTATAAATATAAATTAAGAAAGAACAAAGTTAACCACGACTTAATATGCATGTTCAAAGCTTGTATTTAAATTAAAATTATTTGACGATATCTTAAATTCAATAGCTTCTCTAATTAGTGTTTTCAAAATCAGTTCTAGATAGATATTCTCTCAGTTATTGGGTAGCTAAACGCACGATTATCTTGTGGAGGAAAGACTACCCTTTAAATATTACATGTAACAATAGATTAATTTAGTAAGTGTCTAGTGTTAGGTTACACTATTAATATTAATGTGTGCCGGGTAGATACAATCAGTATAATCTTCAATTTCCATAGCAGACATGGCCCGTGTAATGTCAGTCAAATTTCGATAGGTGTCGCTGGTACAATGACCACAACTAGCTATAGTTGTCATGTAATTAATTTACACTGTCTTAGTTTGTGTTAGAATATTAATATGTCACAGTTTGTAGTGAGACAGCGACACAATACTAAGTGCTTATAGTGATTGTTATATGATGATGCCATTATTCGAATTCGAATCTAGAGACGATGTTAGAAAAGTAGGAGGGAAAAAGTTGGGACACAATTTGTTTATAATTATTATATGAGGGATTATGATAGACACTATTTACGAAGATGAATCAAATCATCTGAATGAATAATGACCATAATCATGAATATAATACTATATTTTTTCTACCTCCTGTAAATTCGGTAATCACTTTTAAAAATGACCGAAATTCGTTGAAAACACACGTTGAAAAACATCAATATAAAAATTCACACTGACTACATGTCAATTGTCAGACGGCCGTTGCTTGGTGATCCACATCACATCTTTAAAATAACCGTGAATTATGGATTTCTGGCTCTGTTGTTGGTCGAGGACATTGAATTATGAATCATAATACTATAATTCATTGAAAAAATTGAAATAATACAGGAATAGAAAAAAATAATATGTGACTTGCTAACAAATTTGAAACTTATTATAGATGAATTTGTGTTAGTTATTGATGAATGGGCGTGTACTGGAAGTAAAAAGTTAAGTTTCTGAAAATAATCATTTATTACCTCACCTACTAATTTACACAAACACAGTACAATCTAAATATCGCAATCCATAAACGTAAATCCTTAAGCTAGCGGGGTCGTCCTAATATGTGCTTAATTTCGCGCAAGCTGTAAAGAAAAGAGGAATATATAAGCGAAACACACTCAGCGAGAAATCCAAGCTGAATCATAAATTGAATAGAAAAGTCGTATCAAAAATATCGAGTAATGATCAATCATTCACACTCCGCAATATCAACGGCTCAAAAGTAGGATATTCATAAATATCACTCAAACACACGCCTCTCACTCCACTGTGTCCTAGGACAGCTTACGTGGCCCCGTAAGAGAAAGTAACCTCGCTCCACACTACTGTGGTATCGCGAGACTTGTCATCTTCAACCGAGTGATCTGCAAGGCACAGGGAGAAAGGGTTGAAAGCCGAGTCTGAAACCACGATCTCCGCCTGCTCACTCGAAGATGCAAGCGAAACGCTGGGCAACTCCTGAAACAAGGGCTAAAGATGGCAGGAGGGCACCGCTGGCACCGGACTAGTAACGGTACTTCACTGGGCGCTACTCGGCTGGTCCCACCGCACCATTCCAAGGAATCACACATACCATTCAAGCACGCTCAATCAATGCTGTTATGATCAATGAATGATTAGTCAAGGAAGACTCACCGTAAATGAATATAACTCCTCACCAACACAATACACAAAATAAACACAACTAACCACTCTGAAAGACAAAATCAAACTGAAAGAAATAATATTTAGATAACCAGGGGATGAGGTTGTTACGTTACCATCGTAGGCTGCTTCGACGAGCTAATTAAATAATAGAATAATTAGGATTACTTAATATTACCTGATTACCTTATAAACTAAAAAAAATACGTAACAAACTTAAAAAAACTAACGGTGGACCGTCTGGGACTAAAAATTATGTTAATTTTGACTATAAATTTTTTACTGTGCATAGAAGGATATAATCTAAGTTAAATTGTAAATCTTTACAATTAACCAATGAAGTAATGTTATGATGAAACAATGTTATGCTGAAACAATGGTAGATAAATAGGTACGATGCCCAGATATTTTTATGTATTCTAAAAAAAAAACTGAGACATCGTGCATTCATATTTCAAAATAAAAGGAAAATTTCACATTTGTCCATAATTTTTTGTTATCTTGGCATCTTAAAACGTTTGTTTTATACTAATGCAGATGGCACGTGCAGTTGGAAAATTCTTTGTATCAATAAAACAAAATAAATAAATATTTCATCACACTATTTATTCATTGCATGTATTTGGCATTCCACTTTCACAGATGTCGCGATGCTAATTTATATATTTTTACGAGTGAAGTCGCCGCGGTCCACATATATATTAGTAGAAAGATAATCATAAGGGTAAAGTTAAAATTGGCGACTATTTACTGTCGGAATCGAATTGAGAATCTCTTGATTAACAATCAGATGCGTTACCACGGAGCAGTTTACATATTATACTTTTGGAATCATCTAAATTTTATGGTGTCTAATTTCAAGAACTGCTAAATTTATTTTCATTCTTCCTGATACGATATTCCGTCAATTATGTCGTAAAAAAGCGCTAGTTGTAAAAGTAAAATGGTGAAAAATCGGCGTTGGTTTAATTGTGGCAGAGGTGGATGGTCGCTAAAATATGCACATATTTTAAGTTCATGACTGACAAATAAAGAGAAAAAAGGATTTTTTCGGGTCTGTGAATCCACTATTCCGTTATTTTCTCTGTATGCAGTAGAATTGAGCTCGCTTTGCGTTTGAAACTTGCAATGTTATTCAGTGTCCGCACAATGCTTGGTACAATAATAGTTTTTGTGACATCCTTACAAAGCAAATATTTTTGTTCGTATGATGCTGAACTTGGTTTTATTTAATAAAAAGAGCGTTTGGTTGCCTGGAACATCCGGGCGAACTTTCAATGATAAATATTATTCCCATTTGAAAGGTTATTTTCGTACTTTTATTGCTGTCATTTGGCAAATTTTACCACAGGGCAACTAAACAATAAAGAGAAATCTATAATATACAAAATCGACATAACATTACTCTACGCATAAAATGCAATGCCCAACTGCCAAAAAGACTTTTAAAAGAAGTACACTTTAAAACGACGAAAAATACAACTCAATTATGTGTGACATTTCAATCATAATTAAAAAATAATAATTATTTTCAAGTCAAATACGTATAAATATTATATTATGAGGGATTATGATAGTAATTATTCACGAAGATGAAGTTTGCGTCACGAGCTGTAGACGAGTGATGCAAATCATCCGAGTGAATAACGACCATAATCCCGAATATAATACTATACTTTTTCTACTCCTGCAAATTCGGAAATCACTTTTGAAAATGATCGAAATTCGTTGAAACACATGTTGAAAAATGTCAACATAAAAATACACAATGACAACTGACTACATGTCAACTGTTAGACGGCAGTTGCTAGGTGATCCACATCACGTCTTTAAATTATCCGTGAATTATAGATTTCTGGCTCTGTGATTCGTCGAGAAGAGTGAATTATGAATCATAATTCACTGTCATGAATTATGAGAGCAGAAAATAGTTATTTACGATACAAGTACGTAAAGCTAGTCTTTAGTCACGAATGGGTCAATTAAATTTAAGACCCCTGAGTGACAAAAGACGCTTTACGTATGTGTACCGTACAATATTTTATCGACGATATAATGAAAAACCCCAATAAATATGAAAAAAATATTTTATTTATGAAGTTGGATCACAATATTAAATAAAAAGTTTGCATTGATAACAAAATTTTTACAAATTTGGCGTATTTAAAATTTTTAATCACTCGTTGCTCGGCAACCCGTGACTAATGGGATCGTGTTACTAAACAACCGTTTTACAAACTTGAAACTAACATTTAAACATCAATTTTACACACTAGCGTAGATAAAAACATTTACAATTTCATACAAATATATGATTAACTTGTGTAATAATAACATATCAATTTTTAGCGAGACAATCAAATATGCGTAAACATGCAGACGAATGACAAATAACCTTTGACTATTTAAATAGATCTTGATAATAATAAATTAGGATTACGCAAATTTTTGGTGGAGTTGCCGGGACATTAATCATGCTTAGAAATTTAATGTAGAGATTTACTTGTAATTCGAAAATTAATCGCTCATATTAGTTCCCATTTTTCAGTACATACCTATTTATTTCATGGAAAATAATTTATACATGATGTCAATGGCGATTTTAAATCAATTATTTTATTGTATAAATGATAATCAAGTACTAAATAATTAATAATGATATTATGCAAATATAATTGATTTTTAGCGCTGCTAATGAAATTTTACTGATCATTAATTAATATCATAGAAGTCCATGGAATTTCAAAGTAAAATATTGTTTTGTACAATTGTTATTATTATTACAATGACATATTGTATATTAGTACATTTATTATATATAATTGTTATTAAATTCAATAGACAGTAATTGACATAGCCCTAGGTAAATTTTATATATGGCTATTTGTAAAATTCATTGAAAAGCATATTCATACATCGGATCAATCGCTAATAGCACTTTTAATCATTCAATTCTTTTATATGTCAATAACAGTCGACACAAAATTTCATCAAATAAAAATTACTCCTGCACCTCCTCTACTAATATTTTGGAGTAACATAATGTAATTGTTTAAATATATATTAAAGGTTCGTGCAATAAAAAATATACAATTTTGGGTGATGGTCTGTGTAAAAATTTGAGACATACCTCATGCTGTTATTGAATTTTCTTTAAGAGGTACGAAGAGAGTGAAGGTTATATTTATTTAAAATTAGAGAGAATAGCACTCATATCTGTAATTACCATAAATTTAATTAACTCTGGACATATCATCTTAACGAATCAGCCGGTCGTATCAATTATGTATCGTTAACCACAAAAAACGCTGGCATTAACTTCGCAGATAAGTTTGCGTGTCTAATTTTTGTTGCACTTGTTCTATAATGTCATGAATTTATTGTTCGAGTGACCTTTAAGCATATTACGTTGAATTATGGAAGTAAAAGTCATGGGTAACTTATAATTAAAACACTCAAACGTGAGCAGAATATAGAACGTGAAAATACTACACATTCGATATAAATCAACCGCAGAGTTGGAACAACGTCAAATTGATACTAATTCTTCAGAAAGTGAAACGGGTTTCACTTATTGTTGCCACGTACGGTTTCTTACATTCATTTATATTTTGTGTACTTATTTTAATTGTCATTGGTAATAAATACTAAGAGCCAATAATTTATCGGTAAAATTTCAAATATTTAGTGTGATGAAACAGACAGCTATCAAGTGTGACAAAATATTGATTACTATTCCTAAATAATATTTCTATTACTGAATATTTCCTAAATTTGAATAATAATAAAAAAAATTATTGTTTTCAATGTCAAAATTTTCAATATCAAAAAAACGGTTGCCTCAGAAAAAGCGTTAACTCAGTTGATAATGTAACAACGTGATTAACCTATCAAAAATGATCTTACATATCCATTTCCTTGGTTACAGGAAAAATTTTGACAGTTGATAGGTTAATAATGTTGTTATTTTAACAACGGAGTTAAGTATGTTTTATTGACAGTGCTTCTGCATTTTGAAATAAACAAATAAAATATTGCATTAACTCTCAACAACTATTACTTAGCAATAACAAGTGATACTTAATTGATTTCTTTCACATAGTTAATCAGAAATTCAAGGATTCAATTGGATTTTGTAACCAAAAAATTTTCGCTGTAAATTCGTCCTCTTGACCTATAAAGTAATGAGCAAATAATCATATTTAAAAATATTTCAGTGATGTGCCTACTGTTAGGCAAACCCAAAAAATATTTAGTAGCCTTTTATTTGTAAAGGTCCGCGTTGGATTTTATAATAATGACAGGATGAAAAGTAGTGTCCATTTTGACGGTCGTCATGACAGCGGCAATGTCGATAGCAGGATAACTGTAGCTGTATCTCTGTTGTTGCAATTTTTATGCGTGGCCGCATTCAGCAATTTAACAAATGAGCTTCACGCCTCGGACCGGCGCTAAATGCAGTGCGCGAAGTATAGTAATTAATCGCTGTTATTGCCGAAATGAAATGTAATTTTCGTTGGTGTGAGCCGGGCATAGATTCGCGTTTCGTTCGTCCGCTCTATTGCTGTGTGTGTATGAATGTGAAGTACATTAGTTGTTCGAATGAGCGCGTTAGATATATAGGTTTATGGCTTATGCTGTCAATGCTCATTCTCTCTTGCATGAATTCGGTTAATTGATTATTAAGTGGTCGATAGCAATAATTATGAGACTTTGTGAATTATGCCTTTTGTCATTTCAACCACACATCATTTTAAAGACCTTTAGATTTCCTAATGTTGTCTAGAATCTTCGTGTTTTCAAAATCAATACCATGTAATTCTTAAATGGCATGTTCAGCAACTGCAGATTTATCAGGTTGATTTAATCTAATATGTCGTTCATGTTCTTTTAATCTTGTAGCAACAGTTCTACCAGTTTGGCCAATGTAAACTTTACACACTGGCACGGAATCTCATAAATGCCAGAACAATTTAGAGGCACTATGGCTGGTACCACGAGCTTTGTTTTTGGGTATTTTAAGCTCGGTTTTAGCGCTGTACAATGTTCTAAAACGGAGCCTAAAACACTGCTCTTAAAACACCCAAAAACAGAGCTCATGGTACCAGCCAATATCTTTGCCCAGAAGATCACGGATTTTTAAATTTGATTTGTATGACGTTTATATGTCAAATAAGAATCTTGCCAATTTTGTGGATAACATTAGCAATGTAAGGTAAATAATAGTGAAATTGTGTTTTGAGGACTACAAAACGTGCTTTTCTACTAAAAACTCATTGCCAAAAATTTAGACCTGTTATTAAATTCATGTGCGGGAGGTAACAAATATTAAATATAACATAATGCGATAAAAGGTGAACACAAATACTTACTTAATAGTTGACATAAAGAAAAACGGCGCAATTAAGATGCTATCTAAGTTATAACGCGAAGAAAGAAACAAAAGCCGACAAATGACGACTAAATAAAAGAATAAAGCCTAATTTAGATGATCAGCTCCTCAACTACATTTAATATATTAAACACATAGCGCGCATCAACAATTGGTAGAATAGGAAAGTACCATTATTCATATTAATCCAAATGTGTGGATGTTGAAACAGTAGGATATAATTCATCGAGTGTATGGGTTTATTCCGTCATATTTTATTGCAAGTATGCATAAGGACTATTCACTATCAGCAGGATACAGGATACAGCGGTATCTTTATTTTATATGCAACAGTTTGCGTTTTGCTTCGAGGAATATTTATTCATCAACTGACATATTTATTTATTCCTTGTGCTTTACTTTATTTTTTTATTATTAAATTAATTCAGAATAAATAATTACAGTATATCGCAATAAATTATACCTTTTAATTTTAATTTGATTGTTATAGCATCCATATTTATATGAAACAGCAATAAATCATAGTTATTATAATAAATTAAGTTGTTACAAAGGATACAAACTTTCTTTAACAATTTCAAATTGATAAGTTAGCTAAATTTACTTGTTATTGGCAAGTCTATTTGTTAAATTTTATAAATCCAGCAAATAAAAACAACATTTATTATTGTAAAAAATTCAGAATTGACAAAATTTTAACTTAACAAATTGTCATATTTGTTCAAATTGTTAATTTAACACAATATATATTTGTCAATATTAACTAAAAATTCTTAACAAACACAAAATTAACAAATCGCAAATATTTTTTTTACTGTGTACAGCAATATAAAAAATAGCATTGAAACCTTTATCCTCTTATTTTAATAAATAATTGACAGATTTTGTTATATTAAAAAGATGTATTCTACAATTTTTATTTGAGCCGATCTCGCTGGCATATTGGCTATTTCACTAGCATAGCACACTAATTCGAATTCCATTGAAGAGCATAGTAAGTTGTGTTATTCGTATAAATTCATAATAATCTATTCATGAGGCGGCATATGACCATAGTAGGTAGTCCGCTTCCAATCTTCGTAAAAAAATATTTGAAATTTGTTCTGTATTTTGGAACGTTTAAAAACTAGAAGTGTTGTGTAAAATTGCTGAAGTATTAATTCCCTATTATTACTACATCTATTACTCTTTTCTAATAGAAGCATAGAATATTTAATTTTAATCAATATGTTCCTATTTATTAATAGCTATATTTCAATAAATTGTATTAAACCATGTGATAGACTAAACTAACTCATCCATAGTGTTTAGTGTTTCCACTGATTAAAAGCAGATCGACATAAACCAAGATTAGGACAGGCATAGATTGTATTCTAATTTATTGCTAAGATAGCGTTAAACAATTTTCCCTTCGCTATGAATAAAGCTGATACTAGTAAAGATGCGGTAAATATTGTTGGAAGTCTCAAACATGAAAGAGCGATGTTTTAATAAAAAGCATTTAAACTGAAGAAGTCAATTTAAAGTATGGTTAAAATGTAATAAAAGCAATCTTGAATAATAGAGAAGAGGGAATTAGGAAAGGCGGAAAGGTAGTTTTAGAGCCCACGTGCAAAAATAAACTCGGAAAGCCTTGGGGGAAGTAACGCGGAGTCGGACAGAGCCCTCGACAGTCGGACATGCAGGGTGATATTTAATTTCTGCTTCTTGCTGCGGCCGTTCGAATGTCAAACTCTCCTGAAATGCTCTCACATCTCTTTCAATATTTCATACAGTAAATACCAGACGTCCGACCTTAACGTCAATATTTCATTAAACGGCGGCCGTTCGCTCCCGGAGACGTGTCCGCCATTTCTGAACCGTTTTCAATTAGAATTACGTTGCAGTAAATGTCATTCCAGTCCCCGTCAGAATTCTGACACTTCGTGCCGGCATCCTGACCTCCTCCGTATCTGACAACAGTTTACGTTCGTTATCTCGCGTTTTTGCAATGCTACGTTTTCTGATAATGTGAAGGGCAGTGAGCCTGTCATCGTCAGATGCATAACATTTCATGCAACTAACTTGGGCTATGAAGTTTAATGCGCTTCTTCACAATGGACTTCCTGGGTGCCAATCAAATTTATTCTTCCCTTCCACGCATTTGAAACGATATTAATTTTTGGTGAAAGCTGAGATTATTGATGATATTTTTATATCTCATTGTAACAAAGAAAACCTACTTGTTAAAATTAATTTAATTTAGTTATTTTGAATTTCTAAAAAGATGAGACAACGTTTCTAAAATGAGGTCCTCTTCAGGAATGTTATTCCAGTCTTTCTGAAGTACTCTTGGAAGTACTCTGGTATCCCCTCTACATCCTGAACTAACAGTCTCACGAAAACTTTGTTCTACTATACGTATGCTGCCGAAATTACAATTTAAACATATAATATTTGTTGAGTTATGACAATTTAATAATCAAATCTCTCGCTATTTTAACACATGCTTTTTCACAAGAATTTTGTTTTTGTTCAATAAATATCAATAAAATAGTTTTAACTTATACCGGGTATTGAATTGAAATATGTAACATAGGGAATACACTGATATTTTTAAATATGGAAATTGTTGTTTCCCTAATTAAATTAGACCAAAAGTTAAAGAAAATTGCGGATTGTAAGTTCTGTAGAAAACAACAAAACAGTAATTATTTATGATATAAGTCTTAGAAGTGACATTTTATAAGTAAGTACCTAAGTAACAAAATAAATCAGTTTGAATATATATATATATATATATATATATATATATATATATATATATATATATATATATCATACAAAATTTTATCTACGATCTTCCTAGTGTATACTAAAAAAATGTAGAATGATATTTTGACAGGTAGGGTTATATTTGTTGATTTATTGATCCAAATCTTTAGCAACATGTTAAAAGTAACAAACAATCGTTAAAAGGACCAGTTTTAACAACGGTCGTAGATAAAATAATTTTTATTGTAAACTTTGACATCAGTTACCGAAATATAGCTTTTATTAGGGGTTAATTGTTGGGATCTCTTTAAAATATGGAAATATTTTCTAAGTACGATAAAATTTTATTTATAAAATGTTACTGTCAAAGTTTTATATTTTAAAAAATTTTTGGGTCACCATATTTTGCTGGTATTTTAGCAACATTTGGCATTTGAATCATTGGCCACGAACTCTGTATTTGGGTGTTTTAAGAGTGTTTAAGTATTTTAGCCTCTGTTTTAACACTGCACAATGTTCTAAAATTATTTTATAATAAAAATACTTTGAATAGAAGTTATAGAGAAATATATTATCTACCATTTTTATTTGAAGTATTTTTTTATAAAAATAATTTTAGAATATCGTACAGCGCTAAAATACAGACCATAACACTTCTCTTAAAACACCCAAAAACAGTGCTCGTGGTACCAGCCTATTTATTTAACTGTTTAACTTTCCAATACAAGATTACTTTGATTTATTCTTATTATCCTCCTACTTTGGAAATTAACATCTAGAGAAATTGATTCAGTATGTTTAATACTCGTAATAGTTACGGAAAATCAAAAAAGGAACAATGGATTGTTTTAAAATTATCGAATTCAATAAAACCTAATCTCAACATATTTGGTGTTATTCTTCTGTTAGCCGAACCTCAAGTCCTTCAGGTATGGTCAGATATTAAAGAAATAATACTAAACTATTACAAAATGAAATCTTTAAACAACTTAAATATTGTACTATAGAATGCTTTTGAAATGTGAGCTACTCCGATTCGAATCATCTCACCCGGATAACGCATTCACCCACTGTCAGATCTTTTTTGTAGTGAGGTAACTATTTGTTTGAAGCGTAGTTTTCGGTCGATAGTGTAATTTTTTGTGGGCTAGCTTCGTCTCTATTTCTCACTGTAGAAGGAAACTGAAACTGCGAGGTGTGAGAGGCGAGAGCAGACAGCTGATGAAGACAGGCAGACGCCGCGGAAAATACGTGTTTGTCGCTTAATATTCAAGAGGCAGGATGAGTGTGACATGGCCCAGCTCCTCTATAACCCTCAGTGACCTGACAGCGAATAAACAAACCCTACATAGCACTAGAAACTGTCTTGTGTCTGGCGCCTCCACCAATTGTCACACTTCACTATTTTCTTTGAAATTTTAACACTATTTATAGTTTGTAAATGTAAATATGCAAAATGGACAGAGGTTTATTTATGTTTGAATACGCTGTGAAATATTAGAAATTTATAGACATCTATCGAATGTGAAATCGATGAACATGGTGATAGTTATTAGTTAGTGTTTTGTTAGTCGATGTTGATACGGTTTACATATTTGTTTATAATCGACAAATAGTTTCAATTACTCGTCCGTCATTTTAAATGTTCCCACTTATTGAAACACAGAACAAATATGGGTTTTATGTTGTGTGTATTTGTTTAAAATGTCAATGTTTCGCCGGCATATAAAGCTAATATTTGTACTATTCCAGTGTTAATATCTGCTGGGAAAATTTCCATCGTTAAACAGTGACATTAAATTATGTTATTTATCTTGTACCTTTATCTACTCCGATGATTTCGTTACAGTATTTTTATTTAATTATTTTTTAAATCATCGTGGAATTGAAATTCAATTTTTTACCAAGAGCAAATAACAGCGGGCGATCAATGGATTACTCAGTTTATTTTTAATTAAATATTTCTGCTAAACTAAATATATTTTATTTCGAATTTAACTACATCAAGTAAATTGAATTTTAACACTTTGTTTTCACAGCTAAACCAAAAAATAATTGCATTAAATTTAAATTAAATGGAAAATAAATAAAACTTATAAATATTATTTTGCCGCAGCTTTACCTTTGTTGAATTTGGAAATGAAGTATTTTTAGCGGTCATTGAGATACACCTCCCACGTACAGGCTACACTGAAGAGTGCCATCCACACTGCAGAATTTAATATCTCATACTTTACTGAAATTTCAGTAATAGTAATATTATACGGGAAGTTTTAATTTGAAGGCTCACCATTGGAATCTGACAACTATAAAAGCAACGACTTTGGTTAAATTAGATAATAGTTACTGTTGTTGAAAAAGCTGTAAAAAAATTACAATATAGGTTAAGTTTATACATCTGTCAGTTGTCAATTGAAACTGACAGTCAGTGTTGCCAACCTCGAGAAGTGAAGTTATCGTAAATAACACTCAAAACTATGTGTTTTGTCCTCAATTACGTCATCGGAATTAATTAGTTTATTCTTCTTGCAAAATTTGTTTCATGTTACGTTCAAATTTACCATAATAGTACGTCAATATATCTTCCAAAATTATCCTAATTGTACAATAATTATTTAACGGTTGCCAACACTGGGATGCTCAAAATCGCCGTATAATGGTTTACTTTAGTGACGATTTCTGAGCTTTTAATGACGATTTTAGAGCACTTTAGTGCTGATTTCAAATAAAATAATAAAATTACAGACAGTGGCGTTTATAATGAAACAAAATGTTGCTTAATAGTAAAATTTAAATTAATAGGGCAATAAAATCGTAGTAGTATAGACTTTCATACTCGTGAGAAATGAGTACCATTCTATGCTTGATGTACTATGTACTGTTATAGTAGATGTGCACAATTCTTGCAATTCCTGAAAGGTGATTTTATGTGCTGAAAATATCTGCAGATCTCTTGGGCTCCACCGACACCCTAACGTGCTAGGTTATCTATCCATTTTCATGTGGGAATCTAAGAGGAGTATCTTATATTTATATTTAAGTATGTCAGTGGTCTGAGAAGAAATAAAATTTGTGTTGGCACTATCTGGGGATCAGAGCCGGCTGCGCCAGGCGATGACATTGCAAGGCTGCGATGCGGTACAAGATATACACCACATTTCGAAGTGCATATGTCATACTGCAATTTCAGTGCACCGACTGACGTATGTACATTGAATAATTCATCGTAGCGGCTCGTAATATGCGACAGACTGCGACGACTACAACAATATTGGATAATAGAAACATGCCAGGGATGTGCTGCACCCCTTTTATACTTTTTCATTTATTTTTGCTTTGGTTTGCAACCTCGATCTTCTTTATGCCCATCCATGATGCTAATACGAATTTCACTCTATATTACATTACAATATAATACTTCATTATGTAATACTTCAGAATTAGATTCCTATTTTAAATTACAAAGATTAATATAAACTGAATATGAAACTTTTCGCTGTTGTATGCCCTGTAAAATAGTTTTTTTACGACCACTGAGAAATCTGCCCATTGTATGTATTTTATTGCTAGGGATGTAAGGTACATTGCAAGCATCGTACGAAATGAATTTGTTTTGTGAGTATTTCAATACAGATCAGTTCATTTAAGTACAGGTGTCATTGCTAGGATACTATTGTATAGGATAGAATTGTCAAATATTGAAATGGTGAAAGCGGGACAAATTTATTATTAAAATTAAATTAATTTTGAAATAATATTTTGGTCGTAGAAAAACTATAGTGTACAACTCGCATGGAATGTCCATTTCATACTCGTATGATTTGCAGCATTTGCCTTCGGCTCATGCTACAAACTTTCATACTCGTAGGAAATGAGTACCTTTCCATGCTCGTTGTACAATATACTATATTTATATGCGGGAACGCTTGGGAGAGAGCATAAGGTTATATTAGTGGCAAGAGGAATGTAATCTGGTGAGGACAGACGCATGCAAGCCATGGTTCTACCAATATTAACACAAACATGTGTCAATAAATAGAAATTTTGAAATCTCTGTCAAATCAGCATTGAAGCCGTTTTGAGAGTAAAACAATAAATCGTACTCTGACTAATCATCTTGTTACACTTGTTAATGATGTGTATTATTTCATCTGAATTGTTTAAATTTATTTTGGGTAATTTTTTGAATGAATTATTGTTGTAAGTTGAAAGGAACAGCTATAATTTTCCAGTTACAAATTTTGCGAAAGGTATGCGAGAAAAACTGTGTATGAATCTGGGCAAAAAATGAAATACATCGTTTTGAAAAACGCGAGCACCGACAGCGACCACAATGATTATAAAGTGCACAAAGTCCAAAGCTCTAAAAACAAGTTTGATCGTCGGAAACATACCAGTGTCATTTAGCACGTCGAGCGTGGAAATGAGTATTTCGCGTTGTATAATTCGGTTAAAACTTTCCGCACAGCGAAATTCCAATTCAGATCTCGATAATTCGATAACAAGTGGTGCCATTCGTCGAATTAAAAATGCAACAAGAGAACCGACGATTCGCTCCAACGAACGGAGAACGCGAAATAAACATCGCCGCGCGTCGCTTCGCTGCGTGCCAGCGATATGTTCGTCAAACTTTCAACCGCGCACTATTTATTCGTTCCTCTACATCTACACTGACAATCCAACACACTCCTATATATTTATGTTTTTTATAACACTGCAAAAAATAAGTAAAATAAATGGCAACCAAGTATAAAAGTAAGATGAGAAGGAACACATCTTATCGTAATGAGTAAAATGAAAGATAAATTAGAGAATCATCATCATAGTAACAATCGAAACTGTACAATTACAATAAATACCGTGTGTCTGTCTTAAAGGTGTACATAGGAGATTAAAATGGGAAATACGTTTTTTGTGTGTTGTTGCTCGGTGTTCTACCGGACAATAAAAATGTAGTATGAATCAAAATATATAATTTTTCTGATTCACCGGTTAAGACAGACACACGGTATAAATAATAGAAATAAATAGATTCTCAGTTTCGTATCAGTAGATGCAATGATGCATATATACATAACATCATGGTATATCCCACACAGTGGGATAGCACGAACCCTGGAGCAATATTTTGTAATTTTGAAGCTAGTTCTAAACTCTAATGTTTCTATATTCAGTGGTAGTACCTAGCGGAGACGATTAGAAATATAGATATATGACGTCATGTCAGTCTCTACCACTAGCGGTGTTTCTATTTCGTAGAGCTAGTTTATTTTGACACTTGTAGAACATATTATTTTGTTAGAGATTTTATGTGTCGAATTTTTATATTAGTTCATCATAGAAATACCGCTCCCTAAAAAAGAAATCAAATTTGAAGCCTACTTAAATTATTAACCTTTTTACATAATAAAATTCCTGGGATAAAAACTAATTCTTAATCTGATTATAGAAACAGTCACTGTTGCTTGAGGTTACAATCAATCAATAATACGTCTTCTTCAAACATCATTTTTGCCTCGTCCCACATTCATAGTGATTCATACATGCTCGTTTATTTTTACCTCTTGAATCATTCGTTCACGCAACAAACCATCGATCATACCTAATCACCTATTCCTCAATCTTACTCCCATATATTAGTTTCACCAACCTTTCATGCGATATCCGCTCAAGTTAATTTCATATAAGTAATAATCTGTTATAAATTACTCGATTTCAGAAAGACAAAAAATAACAAGTTTTTCTTTCGCCGCAAAAAATAATAATAAAGAAAACTATTAGATATTTTGTTATTTCACGGTTACATTATAAAATCAGTTACTTAGTGCAGTTGTCTTTTCAATACTAGTCACAGCCACCCGTGATCGAATGTTCGTTTTGCATTTGAACTTTACTGGCGGTGAATGCGACGAAGGCAACAAGGTATGTAAGGTTAGCACTTTGTGTAGAAATACTCCGAAGCAATAGAAAGTGCAGCAGCATCAAGTCAGCTTGAAATTTCAGAATTGTCGATGTCTGGCGGCGGTGTTTACAGTTTATACCTTGGCGGCCATCGCGAAATAAAGCGCGCTAAGCCGTGCCTATCTGCGGAACGCAGCTGCTGCTGCCGTAAAGCGTCGCGCCGCCCGCCGTTCCGTTATCCTACAGGACACAGGCGTCCCAATTTTTATATCACACCGCCGCCGGCACCGGCATGACACGTTTCGTGCTTTTAATTTTGAAAAATCGTTAAAAACAACTGCTCGTTTCAACGGATCACTCCACTCCAGGCTCAAATAAAATTTTGTTTGGGTTTTTTTTTTTCGTTTTAAGTGACTTTTGTTTTGTTACATTTTAATAATTTTCCCTTTGTTTTGAGTTCTATAGCGACAAAGGCAAGCGTTTACTACCAGTTCTCTTTTCTAAAGCTGAACAATAGCTAACTTTATATTTCATCAAATGGAAAAGTTCAAATCGAAAACATTTTCCAACCTCAAATATTCCTTGCAACTGCGGAAACCCTAATTCGACGCCTGGTGTTCTCGTATATATTTTTATTTTCTTATGCTGAGTCCTGTACCGCTTTATAGCCTCAAAAATACAACCTGAGAAGTATGACATTAGAGAAGTTCTCATGAAAATAAAAAATTTCATAAAATACTCGTGACTGTATCACTTTTACGAGTATTACTTTCTGCAAGGGAAAAACATGAATATTAACGCGCCTCACATTTCAATTACAAAGTCGATATTAAAAGTATTCCTGCAGCTGAAAATTTTGATGCTGTATTTTAAATTCATTTCTCCTTTTGTTCATTTCAAAAGTTATTTCACACAGTAAAGTGCTCTCATTTGCTGGAAAAAGTGCAGTAGTTGGTACGAGAACAGACGGACATCTTCGTACGAGGCGTTATTTTTAATTCATAGGAAAGTTTCCGTGTGTGAGTCTTTATTTGCGTGTGTGCCACAGTCGGGTGAAGTTATCTCGCGAACAGCGTAAAATATGACCACGTCCCGCGAAACTCGTAACGGAAAAACTTAATAGTTCTCACAACTGACTCTATGTGTAGTGTTTATCACACGTGACACCGGCAAAACATCGCAAGGTCGCTTAGACGTTGCCAGGAGACGACTACTTCAATCACAACGACAAAGTGGTTGTTTTTTCACGCTCTGTTGTTTTCATGAATAAATAAACCGCGAGAACTAATTTGATTAGTGTTTTGTTACAAAAAAATAAATAAATACGTTCATTGTAGATTTTATTTCACACATAAATAATTATATCAAAGCTCGTTGAAATATAAATCGGATGCAAGTTATAATGTTCGGGATATCGGATTAATAAAATAACAAACAAAGCGTAATTGCATACAAAATAATGGATTTAAATTACTATACAAATAATTTGTGCAATAATAATTAGAAGCTTATGCTGAACATTCTGTATTTTATTTTGTGAAACTGCGTTTTGGTACACGTGCAGTATTAAAGAAAAATTTTAATTAATGGTTTCAAAGTCATTAAGAGAGACAGATTGGTTTTTTAAAAGTAAACAACTTTCTTTAATGAAACTTTTATTTCGGGATTGATGTTTCTACAGTCGAGTTTTTCACAAAATCCCCCGAAAAAATATTTTAATGAACAGGGGTGCATTGCATTTAAATCAGTTTTTAATTAAACTGGAATCTTCTTACACACGACACAAAATATTGATTAGCCATTTTTCATTATGTGAGCTCGTCCACCAAACAAAATTACTTTCTACGCTGACATTTGCGGATGCACTTTAGCAACTAATTAATAAATTAGATATTTGGGTAATGTACTGCTTTACCTTCAAACGGATAATTGAAATAACAATGTAATGAAACCTTGAAAACACAGTTTAATGGGTCACTTTATTCGTTCAATATGGAACATAGTAGCGAGCTTATATTCCGATAAGTTCCATTCAAAATGAGTATTGTGATTTGGGTTTATCAAGTATGAACTGTGTAGGTTTAGGGTTTGTTTGAAAAAAGTGCTCGGCTACAGATAAATTCCACATAATCATAAATTATACAACACTGTGAATGTTACAACTTTCTTCTAACAGCTGTTTCTCTTATTTTTTAAATCACTATTCTGTTATATTTATATAAAGTTATTAAATAAATAAATTGTTTGATTTATTATTGATACGGATTGTGATCGCAATTGTATTCAATCTAAACAATTTGGCTGCTGAATAACTGGACTCATTTTTATATATTACGATGCTGGCATGGGAAATCCTTGCTTTTGATTGGCTGCGCTCCACATTCGATTGTGAGGGATCAAACTCTCTTTATGAATATGAATAGGCAGTGCGAAAGAGAGATTTGGGTGCTGCATTCGGAATATAAATAAAATGGACGTCAAATTCGATTGTGTCAGAATTAGCTAATCGAGTTAGTGTACGCGGGTAGGCCAGCCCAGGCCCGAGTGCCGTTAACCTATATTGGAATTTGCATGGCACTCCATCAATGGCCTTCCGGTTCACTGGAACTATATTTCACAGTGGCGTAGAGTTACTGGGCGCGTTACGTACATGCAGTAGTGTAGACGCAAATTCATCACACACGTCACGGGTGTTACAGCTACTGCCCCAATACGTTCGCAAAATCCTTGCCTCGAATCAGTGGCGTAACACTTAATTACATTCACTTAAACCACCTAAATTTTTATTTTAAATTGTACTTTTTGGTGTACAAATATCTATCATCGAACTGCAATCAAACTATTGACCAACTTAATTATATTTTATATATTACTCGTAGTTTGTATCACTAGGCCAGAAACTGCACTTTTGCGAGTTTGAGTATATTTTGTTTTATTTTGCAAATTACGATCACTCGAAAAACAATTTCTGGACGTGTGATATTTCGTGTCGACTTTGTCATACATGTATTAAATGAACTTCTACGTTATTTTTAAAATTTGAAATACTAGGAATTTTTGTGTTGGAAACATCAGATCATTCATAAACTAGAATAAGAGGATATAAGCAATTAATTAGTTTTTAGTGATATTTATTAGTTGTGCACTGCAACTAATAATTTTATTATAATTATTTACATTGGAGCCTACAATGAACAATTTAGCTCTAAATTGATAGAAATCTAACCTCCAAGCACTCAAACATTGAACAAAACCGCAGCACAAAATTGACAGCCAGTTGATGCCAATTCTAACATTATAAAAGTCCCTAGTTTTTGCCGACCTAGGGTCGAAACTAGCTGATTCAGGACGATTTTGAGGTGTGTAAAACTAGTATTTTTCAACGAAGGTACACACTACTTATTCCTCGGACACCCAAATGATCGTTCACCCTCAATATCGTCCGTATTATGTATATTAATTTCACCAATCTTCCATTCAACATCCGGTGTAGATGATAAACCACCTCAACTGACTCATTCCTACATTCTTCTCAATCTCAAATATACTAACGTATTCCTTACAAGATCACTTCTCTTAGACCCGCAGATTCCTCTCAAATACCTCATTTCCACAGTAGTTATACGTCGTTCATGCTTCTTCATCTACACCCAATATTCAGAAGCAAACATCAATGTAAGCACTAACATACCATTATAAATAGACAATCGAGCACCTCTAGATACATTCACGTTTCGAACATAATATATGCAGAGCACTTAATACCTTACGCCCTGCAATTATTCGCCTTTCAATCTCCCGGTCAGTACGTCCATTCTTCGAAAACATTCTCACCAAATATACAAATTCATTCCCTTTTTCCAATTATTTCTATTTTATATAACTTTTAGGTAATGTTTCAAATCTTAATTTTCTGTAGTAATTATCATGTCCCCCTCGATATGATAATGAAAGATGAGAATTATGGATGACTATAGATTTAAATTTCGGAATTTGTTCAAATCTCTTTTGAGATAAATTAACAATTAGCTATTCTGGAAAAAAATTCTAGTACTATTTTTGAAATGGAATTTAGTTTTGAAGCCAGTATAAATTTGAAAAGAATGTGTGAAATAGAAACGGTGGAAATATATGTAGAAGAAAAAATATTCTAGATGGATATTGCCAAAAAAACAAGTGTGTAAGATTAGAACAAATCCCCTATTTAGGAATTGTCACTCAACTTTTCTGCGAGCTTTTATCAAATGTCTGTTACAACCACCTGAATAATATATCATTCCCAGCGAAAAGACTGCGCCCTGCTTTATTTTTGCTGTTTCGCAGCGAGAACGAAATATTAATATTATGTTCTTCACGTATAAATATTTTGTAGGTAGGAAAATAAATTTAAATTGTAGAATGTGTAAATGAATACTAAATTATGTAACATATTTTTGCGTGCAGTATTAATGTGACATATCAGAGAATAAACAGTTTTACTTAGCGGTAAAGTAACAAGTTTATCCTGCATTTTATCAAAATTAAGCAATAAAATTTTCATTTGCGCGTTTGCCAATGAAAAATGAGCACTCTAGAGTTAGTACAATCCTCTTATCATATTTTTAATTGCAACAGATAATCTTCTTTATTATGCGCGCTGCACACGGAACACGGCAGCGTAGGAAAACAAGCAACTTAATGCAAAAAATGTGTACACATTGTCTTTGTTTCAATGCAAACATTTGTCGCCGCCGCCAACCAGGACTGGCCTTACAAGGGCACGACAGTTTTCGAAACACTAGTGATCACTATTTAATAATAATTGGTTATTATTTCTTAGATTATTTTAAGTGTTGGTGTTTGAAAAGAATGATTTGATGACTGATTGTAATGAAAGAATTTGTATATTTGGGTAGTGTATTTATGAGGAATGGACGTCCGGGAGATTGAAAAGCGGGTGTCTGTAGGGTGCAAGGTACTGGGTGCTGTGGGCACATTTGCTCGAAACGTGTATGTATCTAGAGATGCTTGGTTGAGTGTTTCTAACGGTTTGTTAGTATATACATTGATGTATGGTTCTGAATGTTGGTTGTGCGTGGATGGAGAAGCATGAATGACATATAACTGGTGTAGAAATGAAATATTTGAGAGGGGTGTGTGGGAATACGAGACGTGATCGTGTCCGGAAAGTTATGGTGAGTGTCAGATTGAGCAGAATGTTGTTTAAGAAAGTGGGAGTGATTCAGTTGAAGTGGTTTGGCCATCTTCAACGAATATTGAATGAAAGGTTGGTGAAATAAATACATGCGGGTCAGATAGACTGACTGATTGCGCTCATCTTTACAATCTGTAAACTGACGGTCGGGATACATACGTATCAAATTATAAAAATTGTTATAATTCGTAGCACTGACAAACATCCACAGTTGGGTCTGAGTATTTCAGAGGTCACTATAAGCTGGCGGTCCATTGCAGTTCTCTGTTGATTGGCCATCAGCAACATCATTAATGCAAGTAAAACATTCGATCAATGAAACCGGCGGAACCCCGGTCCTATACTCCACGATAGGAGAAACATGAACAAATTATTATTATTTCATTTCCCTTCCTGTTCCTTATATTTATGTGCCATTCCTATCCAATTTTTCTCCTCATGCAATCTCTTCATTATCAATTCCTTCGCGACGCGGTCCTTATAATATATCTCCTTTTTGGTTTTTCTTTCGGCCTTCTGCTTTCCACCTGCATTCTATTTACTCTTCTTCCAACATATATTCTTCATTTCTTCTTATCACATGCCCAAACTACTTTGTTTATTGTGCCCGCCACTCAGTTAACTTTCAAATCCATATCCTAGCAGAATTATAAAATAACAATTAAACCTATGAATATGAATAATATAGCAGTAGACTTTATTGATAAAGGTTCAACCAAAAACTCAACCTTTAGGTACACAAAATCGAAATAATAATTCATTGTTATACGTATCATGGTATCTATATGATACGGTATCAAATTTAGACAAAAAATTTTATACTTTTAAATATAAATGTAGGTATCATCACGCCATTTACTCATTTTATAAATGGGTCCCTGAAGATGTTAGTGTAGGGTAAATCGCAGGGGCAAAGTTAAAAGTAATTATGCATTCATATTTGTACAAAATTTTTAAAATAAAATATTCTCGGTTTAAGTTCTGTGTAAATTTTTATTAAAATGCTTAGCGTTTCGAATTACTGTCCGTAATTTTTAGTCAGGAAAATAAGTGAATAACATAAACAAATAAATAGAAACAGTGATTGGGGTCCACAATGTCCAAATTACAAATATTCACACCGCTATGTCCAATATAAGTAATGTTCATTATAGGTCAAAAAAATAATGTCCAATATAAATTATGTTCAATATATAATAAGAACAAACATGTTTATACTACATATTGATGGGGGTGCACAAAAATAAATTGAAGTCATCAGCAAATCCCGAAATAAAATAACAAATAGGGGTACACATGTCCAAACTATGTTTGAAAGTAGCTTTGTCAACTTTGAATGTAACTGTCAATTTGATAGGTTGCTTTACATTTGTTTGTTTATAGGATGATTGATATTTGTTAGACAGTTTTGACATTTGTTCCAAAAAAAAATGTGGGAATCAAATTTGATTTGGACATTAAATGTGGACATATGAATTAGTGGACATAGAAGTATGTGGATATAAGAATAAATAATTATCTTTTGTTTTGGACATTATGGTTTGAACATTGTAACTTCCTACCAGAAACACTAACTAAGCAATAACAAATAGTGACTTATAGAACACCATCTTATTCACTTGTTTTCCGGACGAAGCATTACTTACAGTAATTAAACCAAAAACCTTTTATTTATTTTATAAATTCTGAAAGTTTTATCAACTTTATAAATTTCTTATAAAATAGTGTTCTAATGAAAGTCATCTTGTGTTAATCTCTGAAAATATTTCGCGGCCGTCTCTGTGGCTGCATAAAAACCTTGTGTGGTTGTTACTGACGCGGTAGAATTGAGTGTCCTGGGGCTGCAGTGATGGTATAACCCAGTAACGTGGTAACGGGTACCGGGTAATGGTACCGCCGATAAGCCTTGGCTAATGTGCGTCCCGACGTCCTGCGTCGACTGCCCATGTCAACAGTGTCCGGCGATTTATATTACCAAGCGCCCATTTGCATGCGGATACTGCATTTTATTTTAATAGATTACTTGCTGATCGCGATTCTTACTTGACAATGAATTTCATCGTAGATAATTTTCAACAATTGCCATCTTTAGAATAAATAATTCTTCTTCTGCTTTGAGCTAATAAGACTGCCGAAGATTAATTATCATGCATTTTCCCATTCTTCTGTATTGTTTGTTTCATTATCTCAATAATCGTTAACTGAAATGCCCTCAATTCAAAAAGATTTGAAGTGTAAAAATTTATTGATTTTAAACTGAAGTAATTGTCTTGTTAAAATGTATATAAATTTAACCGAGCTGATCAATGTTCTCTTTGAAATCTCATAAAATCTAAATTGATGATATCCAATTGTTGTTTGGAGTAGCACCTAATCCATGTCTACGTTGCGTCGGTTTTTATTTTCGCTTGGTTTAATAAGGTATAAACCGGTTTATTTTAGGGGCATTTATTGTTACATTTATGACGTAATAAAATATCCCTCATCACGTTTAATTACAGGACGCGGATTATAAGATTAGACCAGGCCTTGCTAATATCACGCGCAAATCGTACTACGCGTTTTTGCCAAGGGAATGGAATTAACCCTACTTATTTTGTTGTGTCGCGGTTACTTGTTTCTCTTTAAATAAAGTAAGATCAGATTCAAATCACAATGGGGTCCTTCACTAGTGTCACAAAATGGCAAATATGTCATTTATGTTATAACTAGACCCGAATACAACGTACTAAATATAATATAAGTTTTATAGTGTGCTATATTGTAAGTGAATGAATAATATCATTTCACTCACGTGTAATAATATACGACGTTTTTTCTATGCTTGCTTTAAATATATGAAAATGAAGTTTTATGAAAAATTGCGCAAATGACCATCGGTTGCTAGGGTTATGCTTTTTAACTGGAAGTTCTGTGTATAATGAAGTATTTTAGTAACTTGTGAATAATAGTTGATTTTAGTCACTAGAAACAAATAAATAATGTACACGAATAACAGCTACTGTAAGATAAGAGTATATTATTATATGAGGGATTATGATTATTCACGAAAGATGAAGTTACGAGCCGCAGGCGAGTGATGCAAATCACCCGAGTAAATAATGACCATAATTCCGAATATAATACTATACTTTTTCTACTTTTGTAAATTAGGAAATAACTTTTGAAAATGATCGAAATTCGTTGAAAACACACGTTGAAAAGGTCAACATAAAGATACACAATGACATCTGACTACATGTCAACTGTCAGAGGACCGTTGCTAGGTGATTTACATCACGTCTTTAAAATAACAGTGAATTATGAACTTTTGGCTCTGTGATTGGTCGAGGAGAGTGAGTAATGAAATCATAATTCACTATCGTGAATTTTGGGTTAGTACTATAATACATCGAAAAAATAAAAATAATGGGAATATATTTATACAGGAGTAGAAAAAAAAAATAATTATTCAGATATTTTACCTAGTTTTAAGTCAATGTTTCTGTTCACCTATCTATTCTATTCTAAATTCTTTGTGCTTCTCTTATTATTGAGCTGTCGATTGTCAAAGTGTCTTATGACTGATATAAACACTCCTAACAAATAAGATATTTTAAACTGCAGATTTAGATAAAAGTCTCATAACTATTTTTTTAAATAGTGAAGGACCCCCATTGTGTAGTTTCTGTGTTTGATTGTAGTATTATTTAACTAGTATTATTCAATTTTCGATGTGAATCAATTCGCTTTCCACGACCAAGTAAATGTATAATTATGAAATATAGTATTTCTATCTCGAAGTAATTTGTGAAAACATAAAAGTAAATTATGTAAAATGTGATATTCGATAGGGAGATAGCGAAGTCGATAGATTCTAGAACGGAAGTAAATTTGGTTAAGTTCGTTCGTAGGAAAAAACTTGAAGCTCGTTGATCCGTGAATGTAAATCGGTGGATGATCATAATTCCCTGGCGTTGCACATCCGAAGTCGCACTGCGCTCGTCGTCTCGTTTCCTGCGACATTCCCGTCCGATTCCACTCCTACGTTTATTGCTTGTCCGACCTCTTTCCTTCGAATGCAGATTTTCAAGAGTGTTCCTTTGTTTGGCCACTTGACCCTTGGCTTTTCGACGACTTAGTGTTGCAGTGCTAGAGTTACCCTCTCTGCTCAGTCGTTCGTGCTGCTGCTGTTCGCTGTTCGTTACGTGGAAGCTCCGCTAAAGTATGTACCTACCCACTACTTCACTTGCAGCAAATGTACGTGATTTTGTGATTATGATGTGTGCCGGTGTACCACCTTTCCTGAGATCAAATGCTCTTCAACTTCTTCCTCCATCTTATGAATGTATAATTTACTTTCTTTCAATTACGGTCTTAAATTAACCAAACCCTTTAATTTGCATTCTCAAGCTTTATTTCTGGTGCTACAAATCTATTTTTGTTCGTGATGTTAATCGATCAGAGCAAATTTAGAACATAAAAAGAAATCGTGCTTATATTTCTGTACTCATTTTCGATGTAGCCATGCACCTACCACAATTATATATGAATATGTACCACTAAATTTAACGATTATATTTAAATTCATATGATCGTATTGCTTTGTGTATACTTAATTCAATGCTGATTCACACAAGTTTCAAAATTTGATCGAACCTTCAACAATCAACATAATCGAAGGATGCACCATAACGCTTTCAATGCTATTTTTCAAATGTTCAATTATTGGCTTCCATAATCATTTTATATCAAAAACGTTGAAAAGTTTATTGTAGAGGAAAAATTTCTACTTTTTAAACACTAATATTTATAATTTTGCTCTACCTGGAACCGAAAAAATGACAGAAATGTTTATGCGTATTATTCTTAAAATCATTGGTGCCATGAAATAACAAAATAGTATTGAAAATGCTATGGGGTGTCCTTCGATTCACCATCCTGTATATTAGAGAGTAAATTCGATTTCAAATCATTATAGTATATGCGTAACGATATGTCATGAGAAGGATAAGATAGATAGAGATTTATCTTTAGGATGTATGGCTTTGCGAGCAAATATTACGTTATGTCGTATATGGCAGCATCATTCGTGAGTAGTTTATTTCATACTGTTTCGCATTTGCATGTTTACCGGACTGGTTTCAGTCCGATAAATTGGACTTTACAGTATTTTTATAGCTCCTCGTAGTAACGTATTGGACTGTAGATCGTGAGATCATCAGTTCGAATCCCACAGCACACACTTTCCATTTTAAATTTACCTCTGTGATTCCGCATCTACTAATATCTTTGGGGACTATTATTGTCGGCTGGTAACAGCACTTTATACGTAAAAATATATCACTTACCGAGATCTATGTAAACAAAGTGATACACCCATAATGGGTAAAAGGCGTTCTGATGATAATGATGATGTTATTTTTACAGTACTGCATCCTTATTGAGCAATATTTAATAGGATTTGAGCCAGAATAAAGTTTTCCGTTTTTATTTTTAAAACATTGTTGTTAAATATGCCATCATTATTTTTTTTATTTTCATTAAACCAAGACGCACTGATTATTTTTAAGAATGATAGAAAGCAAACGTTCATCCAAAAATACGACACAGGTATGAAATAAATACGTCATACGTCCGTAATGATTTTCACGGTACTCATTTGGAAATGCCTGACCTGGCTTCTTCGTCGCTTCCTCCAAATATATCTGATTCGTACCGTAAAAATTCACTTAAGGGACCTAAGGTAAATAACTATTACGGGTATCTACAATGACGAGTTGTAGTTCTCAATAAGTTCGCCCCAATTCGATTTGAAAAAGAGAAATTCTCTCCCTGGTTTAGATGTGCAGTAAGTGCATGCATGGCGTCGATTCTAGCTCTGCAAACACTCCACACATCGCAGTAGGCGACGCAGCTCGTCTGCAGCGCAGCGCACGGCCTCATTCCGGTAATTTAATTCCGGCGGCCGCCAAGGGGCACTTCTCGTTCACGTGCCACCTTCGCACCGACTTCTTCATTTTTCCGCGGAAAAAGTTCCTTCCTAAGCTGGCCCGCATAGTCTGCGTGCCGCCAATACTTTCCTAATTTAATATAGATAATTTTTGGAGCGAGTAATAAATTAATATATATTTTGACGCGTAAAAAGTAACATATTCTATCTTGAACATTAAATATTAAATTTGAAGATAGATCCTGAAGTAATGCATATTTTTCTGTTCAATGTAAAGAATAGTAATGAAAAAAGGTAGACAAATTATTTAGATGACTACTTTAGTAAAAGGACGTTTCGACAGCTTGGTATGTCATCAGCTTTTGTAATCAGTAATGTTAGTTTTAAATAAACAATATCAAACTTAACATTTATATCGAGGGGAAACATCTACCTCATATTTTTTTTCTTTGATTATTTTTTTTTAAATATAACAAATAAAAACAAATTGCACAACATAAAACAATGTAATAATTAATTTTCTACTCACTAAATTTATGAATGAATATTATTACATTTACATATGAAAGAGACTGGTATTTATAAATATTTGAAGAATTATAATGTAATGAGCGTTCTACTAAATGTGACATAACTGTTAAGAACTTAATAATACATTTTTTTTTTCACGACTTGCCAGGAAACTCCATCGTTCTTTTCCCGAAATAGTGAGGAAAATATAGAAGTGTTACCAATATGAATGTTATTTACAAAAAACATATATTGTAAAAATTATAAATAAATGCCTAATTTTATTGAAAATCTTTATTTTAGTGATATAAATACTTAAAATTGTCTTACAATTATGTCATATTTTTATTTTTCTAGAATAAATCACAATTTGACAACTTTAATTTTAATTTAAGATTGGTTCATTAGCAACATTGCTACACTGCCTTGCGTCTAATAACCTAACTTTTAAAGTGTTGTATTGTCAAAGTGTATTTTAGGTCCGAGCAAATCGTTTTTACAAACATGTCGTGAAAAAAAAATGTTGTGTCTGACACGAGAGGAAAGCCCTTCACACGTGGGCTAAGTGGTAAATAGCTTCATGGTTAAGTATCAGACAGTGGATCGTAAGCTGACAAATTTTCATCCTACAAAATTTATCCCTTATTACTAACATTGTTATGGAACGTAATTTAACGGCTGGTAATCGCACATCACGTAAATTTTTTTCAAAATCTTGGTGCCACATTCCGAAATAGGTAATTACATACATAGGCTGGCACCACGAACTATTTTATTGAAAAAGAATTCTTCGAATAAATATTACAGAGAAATATATTATCTAGCACTTTTATTTATAGTATTTATTTATAAGCTAATTTTAGAATATTGTACAGCGCTAAAACTGAAGCTAAAACAATTCTCTTAAAACATCCAAAAACAGAGTTCGCGGTACCAACCAACAATAAATCTTTTCAAAATGTTGCTAACCTGGCATACCACTTTCGCTTCGTCCACAAGTCCACATTCGTATATTCCTCATGCTGGGAATCATTCGATTACTCAAAATAAAACCAGTAGAATTATCTATTTATGCTGACGCAATCTGTATAATAAATAAATTGTTGAAAGGATCTTAATTTTTCCTCAAAAGCTGAAAACCAAGTACTGAAATTGTAGTAAAATAAACAAGTAAAGTGTTCCATTATGAAAGCGAATGAAAGGAGGTAGAAAGTCGGATTGACGCGTAACTTTACTTCAACGAATCTCAACAATGAAAACTGTTTTATGTTACAAATTAAACGGGGCCCACTGAGCGTTGCAGAGCGCCAGAAAAAGCGAGATTTAATATTTCATTTGTTACGTGCATCCACGCAGTTACCTCGATCATATTTCTGCAGCACGGAGATAACCGCCTCGCCGCTTCGTCCTCCGCTGCCTCTTTCGCAGCCCGCCGTTATTACGTTATGACAAAGATGAAAAATCCTCATGAAAATTCCTTCTTCTCTGTTGTGCGTCCCTCGCGCCTGGAATTCCGCCGATGGAATGGAATGGATTCCGCAGGTGAAGAACTCTGCCAGACCTTTTCTTTTTGGGTAACTCGCCCAGAACGAAAACACACCTTTATTTATATTTAAATTTAACCATTTCGACTTCGAACAAGAATGAAGACTCTATACAATATCTTTATTTATCATTTACATATATAAGTAAATACAAAGCTTTCATAATATAGCATACCAAGTTTATTTCATACCGTGTCTAGAATAGAAATGTGGAATATAGGGATTTCAATGCTATTTTTTTTTAATACTGTAAATTTTTACCTATTGATTTTACAGCAAAAGTACAAATATACAAAAATTGTTTAGAATTTAAAAATGTATGCATTAAGGAAAATTAAGCAAAAACGAAAAATATTTGACAATTCAGAAAACAAATTTAGATTTAGACAGTGTTGTATTATTTTCTATAGAAATTTTGTAGGAGTTTGTAATGATATAATGACGAATTTGAAAGTTCTTCTTTGTATGTGAAATAAATAAATCTAAAACTGTTTTATGAAATGTCAAATATTTTCGTTTTTGTTTAATTTTCTATGGCCATGACAATTTTCCTAATAAATATTAATTTAAATTGGATTGATATATCGTGAAATACAAAATTAAATTCTGAAGAACTTTTGCATTTATACTTTTGCTGTAAAGTGAATATGTAAAAATTTAATGCAATATCAAAAAATGGCATAGCGCTATAATGAAAATCATTACTACTTTGGCAGTACTTTTTTATCACAGCCGCAACAACTAGCTGACCTTTTACAAATACATACTGCTATTTATTTATATTTTCAATTAACAATTTAACGATTTCGGAAAAAATATAATCTATACCTCGGCACTAAAGTATTTTTTATTACTCATATGGTTTAAATTCCATATTTTTAATAATAAATTATACTTTAGATATACAAATAACTATTTTCCTATTTTTACGAGGATGTCTGTGCGTGTGTATGTGTGTGTCTATTTGCGTTCGTGTGGATGGATGGGTTGATGTATGTGAAGAATTTCGTTCAGACGCATTTTCTCAAGTACTACTGAACAAAAATATATTAAATTTTGCATTTTACATTTGTACATCTTACGGAAGAGCCTTGTTGATTTTAGTCGCATTCCTGAAACCGAAAGTAGGACTTTACTAATAGAACAATAAGGTTTTTCTAAATATGTCCAAAAAATCAAGTATTCATGACAATTTTTGTTAATATAAATGAAAGTAATTGTGATTATCTACCAATGTTTCTTAACATTAATAAATAAATAAAACACATTTTTCCGTATTTGGTACCATTTAAAAACTAAAGTATAATTTTTAATTTAATGATTGAAACTCTGGTATTTTGTTGTCCTAATCGTTTGACCATTGTTTCTACATAAAATTTAAATTATTTCGACCAGTAAGTTGACATCATTCCATTGCTTTTCATTATAGAAAAATCTTCATGTGATACGAATACATTTGGGGTTGGCCTCGTAAATATAAGACACACTATTACTTTTTAACATCCTGAATGCAATAAATTTAAATAAATTAAATGTTATATTTAAGTTTGCAACAGTAATGCGTATTACTAAAGCCGGATAACAGATTTTTTGTTTACAGGTAAATCACGCGTCTGTAGCTGACCTGATGTCTGGGACTCATCTTAAAGGAGGTCTTATCTTTTGCCTAGTCTTCGAAGCCAATCACCTAGCCCTCAACAACCATGTTATTTGCAACATACGTGTAAGTAATTTAACCTTATTTTATGAAGTATGCTTCATTCTGAACATACAGTTTCTAGTTTACTCCAAAAGAGAGGTTATATTTTTTTTGGCATAGAAATTACAGTTACAGTTCTGGAGATGATATGTTTTTTGGCGGTAAGGTGTTCAATTCTATAGAATTTTAATAATACCAGCCTGAAATCACGCTATGTACGGAAGGGATTTCTATTTAGTGGTCGTGTAGTGTTGAAAATTTCTGATGCAGACGGAAAGATTTTCGCGGCATGCAATGTGGTGACAGCGCGTTGCATAATTACTGCGAATAAAGAGAACAAATCTGCACGCTAGATTTCGTTTTAAAGCTGAAGAGCTGGGACGCCACAATTCCGCGAACGCGAACTTTTGAACAGTCAACGATGGTTTAGCGTGCTAATTTTGCTGTCATTGTTACAAGCGCCCGTTTGAGAAGTTGCTAGGCTACTTAAAATAAAAAATATTGCTTTGGACAACACATTATTTTTCCGACCATTTTGTTATTTTGATATAAGTCAAAGTTAAATTGCTTGAAACTTTTTTGTAACTGCTTCAAAATAATCTAGGTGGACATGACCAGAATAATTATATTCATTGAATGTATTTAAAAAGGCAATTAGTGCTGCAAATACAAAATGCGCACTGAAATGTAGCAATACAGGAACGCGCACTGCCATGCTCTTCCTGTATGGAAAAAGCGAGCCGAGAGAACTAATTTGCTACGGGTATCTTCATCATTATCTAACACTTCTGCGTTTGTCTAACTATAGTTACTGATACAAAAGTTAGTCGTTTTTGTTCCAAGAAACTGTGCTATTGACAGGTTTTGTAAAAGGTATAAAAATAAGTGATTTTGTTTAATAAAAAAAATGTTGCGACATTATTTGGTAAAGCTTTGCAAAGCTGGGTGTCAACCAAATACGCAATTATCCATTTTTTGGTATGTAATAAATACTTTAACTTAAAACTTTTGACATTTGTTGAATCATGTACTTAATGTAAAATTGTAGTATATTTTGCTTTATTAAATAAGAAAAATGAAATTTGTTCACTGACTCAGATGCAGTTATTAAATCTCTTTAACTTGTATTTTAAACATTATTCTCTAAAGAGATTAGGGATGCAAAAAATTGTATAAGTGTTGTTTAATATGTAAACGTTATGATCGGCTGAATCAGTCACCAGCTTGTATACGTTTTTATGGTTACAATGCTACGATACAAACTTTTTAAACGTACTGTATCAGAAGGATAGATACATCCGTTGATCGCTTTCTCTCTCGGCTCGCATTTACACCACTAGTGCGCGTTCCAATATTACTACATTTCAGTGTTCGAAGGCGTATACAGTAAATTCCCAAAGTGCGAAGTGTTTGACTATGAATTTTTATGGATTCAATTACTTGTATGTAATTAAATTATTTGTTTGCAGTTTTATGTAGTTCAATCTATTAAAAATTATTAACCTTCGTTAAAATTTTATCTTTTTATAGGTTTTAGTTAGTAGTGCGAATATTAGTGATTGTAAAATTTACTTTATATTATTGGTATAGAAATATTTATGTTATTTTTGCCTCGAATTTTGAGTTTATGTCCCAGATATCATCAAACACCAATAAATTAACTAAGACATGTATATTTTTTCAGGTTCACTGTTATTCTTTTATAGAATATATAATTTTTGTGTTTACAGAGACTCGCAGACAACGTCTTCATCATATTCAGTAGAGTCTACGGAATTTTCTTCACCTTCAGCTGACATCAACTTCGAAGTACATTATTCAAACGAATTCGTGAGTAAATTAATTCTACAGCAATACAATGTTATTATACTTTGTTCGTATGTTTATACTGGACCACAGGACCTCCCCGGATCTGGAAACATCTTCTGCTGCCGCAGGATCATCTTGGAGCTACTAGTATTTTTACCGACATCATCGGCATATACTTGGACATCACCAATGTTAGTAATATGACTTGGAGCCCTGGGCACTTATAGAAGCATCATCAGAACTGACGTCCGCTGCTAGCAACACCAATGTGACAAAATTTATTTTATTGTTGTAAATAATATTTAATAAATGTTTATGTGACAATATTAGGTTTGATTTCACATTAAAATACAAAAAAAAAAAGGAAATAAATTCAAATAATGAAATCAAAGCAAGTATTATTGTCGCTTGGTTTTTAAAATTGATATAGAGTTGTTACAATGTGTAATATTTTGATCATTTAATTCAAACTTGCAGTAGTTAAATTCTTAAGTTCACTTAACTCAGTTTAAAGAAATTCTATTTTTGTTAAATGAAGTTCATATTTTGAAGCAGAAAAAAATGCGTTTTTGTTATATGTTTGTTTTTTTATTAAACATAATCTTTTTACATAAAATGTAACAATTTAGATCATATAGTGAATGTGACGAAACTGTTCTCACTTGGAGAACCACGAGGGATCTTCGACTTCGTATTGGAGCTGTTATCATCTTAGACAACGTCACAGAAATCATTAGTCTTCTCCTAGAGTAAACAGAGCATCTGTGAAGGCAATATCGCAACACCAGTGTTTATTAAGTTAATTTCATATTTCCTCCAAAGGCCTTTGAGGCCGAAGGGAAGTCGAAATTCAACTTGTGGATGCCCTTGCCGTTAATTCTCCACAATTTGAGGCCCAACATAGTTTAGGAGTCTTGCTGCTTTCAATGTAAAAATCGTAATTGTTTCTAATAATAACATATCGTTTTTAATTTGTTTGAGATTTAATTTAATTTTATTAATTTTTTCTGTTGTTTATTTGTTTCTAATTTATTGTTTTTATGTTTTTAGAATCATTGAAAAATCAGACACCGTGGGAAATGGTAAAAGTAGCCGAGCCTACCGGCGAGGGACGTAGCAGCTAGTAGCGGAGTCAACCACCGGGGGAAATGGACAATGTAGCTGAGTCAACCCCTGAGGGATGAAGCTACAGTCTACCGTCGATGGAAATTTCTATTTGTTTTCAAATTTTTGTTTCTTAAGATAGGTATTCTTTTAATCGTATGTTTTGTTTGCATTTGTGTTTGATTTGTTTCTTAAGACAGGAATTAAGATAAAGCGGAACCAGTCAGTCGACTTCGCTGAATTTCTATCTGTTTACTTTCAATTTCACATTGTTTCATTTTATTTTGCAGTTGCTTATTTGTTTTGTTTATTTCAGTCAAAAGTCTACGGCTGCGAAATGCAGTTGGAAAGTCTACAAGAGAACTTCAGTTGTAGTCAAGAACCTGCGACCAGGATCAGTGTCTCGTCGACAACGTCACCGGAGCCTTCATCATCTCACCCCAACCGACCATTTGGGCTTTCGTGGGCGACGTCACCGGAACCTTGATCACCTTCAACAGTATCTTTGGAGCCGATATCAGCTTTGAAGTGCACTATTTACAAGAAAATCGTAAGTAAATTAATTTTACAGTAATACAATTATATTAATATATGATTTGTATGTTTATATAGGACATTAATGGACCCGGAATCATCTTCTGTTGCTGCATCATCATCGTGAAGCTGCTGGTGGTCCTTGCATTATCGTGGACAACTTCACCAGAGCGCTCTGGACGTTTACAGAAACATCATCAGGACGACGTCCGCTGCCAGCAACGCATCGATGTAGAAGTTTTTATTTTACATATATGTTATTTTTAACTAGAAGGGTTTTAACCTGGAAAATAACATAAATTAATGTCTTATGATAATAAACGAAATATAATAACATGTATTTATCTATAAAGATAATAAAGAAATTATAACAGAAACAATTTGTGTTTTATTTACTTCAAGATATGCAATAAAATAGTTTAAAATTAATATTGTTATTTAATAAAACGAAATTCATAATTTTAATTTATTCTGTTCAATTTTAATCTCAGTGCTGCCATCTATTATTTTATTTTAGAAGTATAGAATATATATAAATTATGAACCAACAAATAAATATTACGAAAAAATGTATATATTACGGACCAACAAATAAATATACGGACCAATTTTTTCATAATGGTTCACAAATTCACTAAGAGATGGCAGCACAATCGGATGTGAATGCGACAATTAGTCGATTTGCTCACTTTTGAAAAAACAAATCACTAATTGATAAGGGTATGCCCTACGCCCTTGTCCTTCTAATATGTTGTAAAGGGGGTTATTGTAACAGGGTTTTCTAAAATGTGAAAAAATTTCGTTATTTTTGCGATATCTCTTACCGTTTTCGAGATATGAGGGTTTAAAGTTTTTAAAATCAACCCTTAAAAAACTACCCTATTTTCAACTTTTTGGGTGTTTTTTCTCGCTGATCAGATAGAACAGGGCTGTATCTCGGGGCGTTTTTTTCAGATCCGCGATATCTCTTACCCTGTCAGAGATACAACCCTTAGAAAATTAAATGGAGCAGTGTCAGATTTCATAATAGTTCACGAATTTACTAAGAGATGGCAGCACAATCGGATGTGAATGCGACAATTAGTCGATTTGCTCACTTTTGAAAAAACAAATCACTAATTGATAAGGGTATGCCCTACGCCCTTGTCCTTCTAGTATGTTGTAAAGGGAGTTATTGTAACAGGGTTTTCTAAAATGTGAAAAAATTTCGTTATTTTTGCGATATCTCTTACCGTTTTCGAGATATGAGGGTTTAAAGTTGTTAAAATCAACCCTTAAAAAACTACCCTATTTTCAACTTTTTGGGTGTTTTTTCTCGCTGATCAGATAGAACAGGGCTGTATCTCGGGGCGTTTTTTTCAGATCCGCGATATCTCTTACCCTGTCAGAGATACAACCCTTAGAAAATTAAATGGAGCAGTGTCAGATTTCATAATAGTTCACGAATTTACTAAGAGATGGCAGCACAATCGGATGTGAATGCGACAATTAGTCGATTTGCTCACTTTTGAAAAAACAAATCACTAATTGATAAGGGTATGCCCTACGCCCTTGTCCTTCTAGTATGTTGTAAAGGGGGTTATTGTAACAGGGTTTTCTAAAATGTGAAAAAATTTCGTTATTTTTGCGATATCTCTTACCGTTTTCGAGATATGAGGGTTTAAAGTTGTTAAAATCAACCCTTAAAAAACTACCCTATTTTCAACTTTTTGGGTGTGTTTTCTCGCTGATCAGATAGAACAGGGCTGTATCTCGGGGCGTTTTTTTCAGATCCGCGATATCTCTTACCCTGTCAGAGATACAACCCTTAGAAAATTAAATGGAGCAGTGTCAGATTTCATAATAGTTCACGAATTTACTAAGAGATGGCAGCACAATCGGATGTGAATGCGACAATTAGTCGATTTGCTCACTTTTGAAAAAACAAATCACTAATTGATAAGGGTATGCCCTACGCCCTTGTCCTTCTAGTATGTTGTAAAGGGAGTTATTGTAACAGGGTTTTCTAAAATGTGAAAAAATTTCGTTATTTTTGCGATATCTCTTACCGTTTTCGAGATATGAGGGTTTAAAGTTGTTAAAATCAACCCTTAAAAAACTACCCTATTTTCAACTTTTTGGGTGTTTTTTCTCGCTGATCAGATAGAACAGGGCTGTATCTCGGGGCGTTTTTTTCAGATCCGCGATATCTCTTACCCTGTCAGAGATACAACCCTTAGAAAATTAAATGGAGCAGTGTCAGATTTCATAATAGTTCACGAATTTACTAAGAGATGGCAGCACAATCGGATGTGAATGCGACAATTAGTCGATTTGCTCACTTTTGAAAAAACAAATCACTAATTGATAAGGGTATGCCCTACGCCCTTGTCCTTCTAGTATGTTGTAAAGGGGGTTATTGTAACAGGGTTTTCTAAAATGTGAAAAAATTTCGTTATTTTTGCGATATCTCTTACCGTTTTCGAGATATGAGGGTTTAAAGTTGTTAAAATCAACCCTTAAAAAACTACCCTATTTTCAACTTTTTGGGTGTGTTTTCTCGCTGATCAGATAGAACAGGGCTGTATCTCGGGGCGTTTTTTTCAGATCCGCGATATCTCTTACCCTGTCAGAGATACAACCCTTAGAAAATTAAATGGAGCAGTGTCAGATTTCATAATAGTTCACGAATATATTTCTAAAATAAAATAATAGATGGCAGTACTAAGATTAAAATTGAGAAGAATAAATTAAAATTATGAATTTTGTTTTAGTAAATGATAATATTAATTTTAAACTGTTTTATTGCATATTTTAAAGTAAATAAAATACAAATTCTTTCTGTTACAATTTCTTTATTATATCTATGGATAAATACATATTATTATTTTTAATTTATTATTACAAGGTATTATTTATAAGATAACGGCTTTCTAGTTGATGTTGCTGGCAGCAGACGTCAGTCCTGATGATGTCTCTGTAAACGTCCAGAGCGCTCTGGTGAAGTTGTCCGGCGACACTGGTCAGAATACCAGCAGCTCCACGATGATGATGCAACAGCCGAAGATGGTGCCGGGCCCATGGAGGTCCTATATAAACATACAAATAATGTATTAATATAATTACGATTTCGTTGTAAAAAAATTTACTTCAAAGCTGATATCGACTCCGAAGACATTGTTGAAGGTGATCAAAGCTCCGGTGACGTTGTCCACGAGTCACTATGAACATAACAACAATGTATTAGATAAAATAATAACTGTGAACCTGAAATAAAAATATACATGGTATGGTTAGGAGGAAATATTTGTACATGTTTAATGATATCTGAAACATAAACTTAAAATACTAGGCAGTAAAATAGTTTAATAAAAAAAAATTATGTAATTCATTCTCAGTACACATCATTCATTCCACTGCACACACCCCTATCGTTGGCTTCAATATTGGTTACATATAATTGTACAAGCTTAGTCTGATATAAAAAATATAAAATTTTAAATAATATGAAATATATTAACTAATTTATATTGCACTACATATTGTAATGATAATTTTATGTGGTGTGCAACAAATTTTAAATTATGAAGGAATATACAAATTTGCAGAAGCACTCGATCTAATATCCGGTGGCTCACTGGTAAGAAGAAAATAAGAAATAAGATTTCAGATTAAAAATTAATTTGATTTCCAGGCTGTTATAAAATTCGTTTTATTGATATTAACTAGCAAAAATATGATAAAATTAATAACTTATACTGGGTTTTGGCCAATAAATTTTTGCGGAGAAGAATTGCATAAAAAACAACTGAAGATATACAATTTAATAATAAAACTACACAGACATTTTTTAATACTTTGTGTTCTAACAGTTTTTTGTTATTATATCCCGCCATTAATTATTAATAACAAACGAACACTCCCGAATGCCATATATGAATTTATCGATATTTTCCAATCGCCTATATATGAAATATTATATTTGTGGCAAACTCTGAACTCTTAACTTTTTTAACAGTTGGCTACAGCTATATTTTTCTATCGGTTCTTGCGTTTATTTATTACCAAATAATGATGTTTAAACATGTAGTACTCAACATTTTAAATGAACAAATTGCAGCTAATACAAATGAAGATCAATTGAATGAAAGTATGAAGAAAGTTGTCCGCTTATACAATAGGATAATAATAGTTATTTGTCAAACTAGAGAGGAAAGCGCTTCTTTTTCCCCCTCGAGTTCGAAGTTTGCCTCATGAGCGCAGCGAGTGAGGCATTTCGAACGAGAGTGGAAGAAGAGCTTTCCTCTCGTGTTAGACACAACATTTTTTTCACGACATGTTTCTAAACACGATTTGCTCGGACCTAAAATACACTTTGAGAACACAACTGACAGACTGACACGTTAAAAGTTAGGTTATCAGACACAAGGCGGTGCAGCAGTGTTGCCAATGAACCAATCTTAAATATGTTTAATAAGTTGTCAAATTGTGATTTAATAAGAAAAAGAAATATATAAGACATAATTGTAAGATAATTTAAAGTATGTATATCACTAAAATTTGGATTTTCTACAAAATTAGGAATTTATTTATAATTTTTATAATATATTTATTGTAACTAACATTCATATTGGTAACACTTCTATATTTTCCTCTCTAGAGAGGAACAACACATTTTCCTCACTATTTCGGGAGAAGAATGGTTGGGTTTCCTATCATGTCGTGAAAAAAGTAATTTTTTGATATTTAATGAGACGTTCAAGACCAATTTCACTTTAACTAAATTGTTATTTAGAAACAAAACAATTTTTTTCATTGCAGATTTGTGGGGAATATGCATCATGTGTTTTCAATGTTACCAATGTCAGATATTACTTTTAATTTGGGAAATATTTGTATGCAATTATATATCATGGGAACATATAAGTAATGTGTCATGTGTCTAATAATATTACAAGAGATGAAGATATTTTAGTTTCATTTTTTTTTTTAGGGACAACTTCACAATATTTTGAAGTATTGTATCAATGAGTTTGTATTGTTTGGCATTATTTCTTTATTATCTGGTTTGCAGTTATGTATCAACACAGGTAAGGAGTTCCTAAATATTTTTACCGAAATGATACATGTTGTATGTTTTAGTATAGTTCGATTTATTTTACAATATACCAATCAAAATGGTACTTAATCAAGAGTCGTAAAATTCGGAAAAGTATTGCTTTAATGATTCTGACTCAACAAAGTTTCGAAATTAGAGCTGGATATTTCTATACACTAGACAGGCTCGCCGGTCATTTCCTCCATTCAGCAGTAAAAACTGTTTTACCTTGCTTGTAATATAAATAACTATAACTGTAACTATTGTAATGGTTAAAAATAACTTGTGGTATAGTTCCCTTTTAAGTGTTGGTATTTGTAACTTCTGTCTGCTGAATACAGATTTGCAAGTAAATAATATTGTTATAATTATAAAGAATAACGAAATAATATCTGAATAACAAATAAAGGATAAAACTTTATAACAAAACCGTATTTCAGTCATCGTCGTCGGTCCCAGTTGTTGTGTATATAAAAGAAATTTTCCGGCATCATTTCATCTAGTTTTACAATGGAAGAGTTTGCATAAACTTAGAATAATTCTTCTCTGGAAACTTGAAATTATTTCGTGGTATTTTATATCTTTATGATTGGGCCGTTGCGTTTATGGCGGCCTGGACGCCTGAAAGACGGAAGAGGAAGAAGAAGTTCTACGGCTTCATTGTCGATCAGTTGTGAAGTCGTGAAGCCCCGCGAACGCAAATTCGTCGCGTTTATTGTCGCCACTCGACTCGGCGCCCTTTTAATGAACCGGTTCCGATTTCCCTTTGAATTGTTATTGTTAATGATTGAAGTATTCAATGAATTCTGTTCGCGAGAATACTTGAGTTGTAGAATGTAATTGCGTGTTTCCTAAGTGATGATCACGAATTTCTCATTTATCTTTAGCATCAATCTTCAACACCTACAGTCAGACAAAGTAGGTTTACTACGCACGAGTCCAGTTATCATATAAAGGAAAATTGTTTAATTCACCATATTTATATCTTAAATTCTGGCATTTTTACAATCCGCACATACATATATGTAAGGGTGGTTTTATGTTCATGTTACAAAATAATTAGATTTTGAGAACAATTCATCAACAGTAAGTGGTAGATTATTTGAAGGTCTATAAGTGCTTTTGGGCATATCTTAGTAAAGAAATGAGAGAGTAATATTACCTACAATCTTTATTTGAAATATATCTATATTTTGTTGTCATCAAATTCAAAAATAGTGTTCGTGGTACCAGCCAATACCTTTGGGCCAAATGAAATCTTTATGTTAGTGATTTTTGTTAATTTGTTACTACGAGCCCAGAATCATATTATTTGGCCCAGTTAAAGTCATAAAAAGGAAATTTGGTAATTCGCCTTATTTATATCTTAAATTTTATAATTTTTATATTCCGCACATATATATATATATATATATATATATATATATATATATATATATATATATATATGTGTGTGTAACAGAGGTATTGTTTATGCTACGAATTAATTAGATTTTTTTAACAATTTTTCAACAGTAACTTGTTGATTATTTCAAGGCCTATCAGGGTTTTTGGGCTTATCTTAATAAATAAATGAGATAGAGAAAATTTCATTGGAATCAAAAAGATGTAGAATAATATTACTTACAATTTTTATTTGAAACCATTTTTTGTATTTTGTTGTCATCAGATTTAAAAACAATGTTTGTGATACCAGCCAATACCTTTGGGACAAATTGTAAATTTGATATTATTTCAGTTGTTATTATTGCTTAAAATATTCTTTAATGTAACAGAATTTATGTTATAAATAAATTTAGTACAATAAATTTTCCCTCTGTTCGATCAGAACTATTTTTTTAAAGCCATTCTAAAAGTCTTAACTAGGCCAACTAATATGATTTTGGGCTCGTATTTCAGTGGTTATTTTTTCCTTAAATATTCTTAAAAATAACAGAATTTAAGATATAAATATATTGAGTACAACAATATTTTTAAAGTTATTCTAAAAGTTTTAATTGGAAAAATGATATGATTTTAGACCCGTACCTATAATACAGAAAACAAAGAGTAGATGCTCTTTGATGTTGCAGTTGTAACAAGGAAGTAATTAAAATATAGTAATTCTGGAACGCTCACTAACGTTGAAAATGCGAGCAGAAAGAAAAAGGTAATATGTGGGAAACCTATCTTTGTCATACAGTCCGCTTAGAAAGTTGATAAGAAAATATAGATACATTAATATTCAATAATTTGAAAGTAAAATGCTTAATGTAAAATTTAATTTATACATTAATAAAAATGAGTTCAACTAACTATTTTGTATGTGAATTCAAAGGAATTGTCAAACAATTGAACAATACACTGTTAAATATTATTTATCACTTTTGGAAAAGATTGTGCAACATGTTTTTACGTAGCAACCGCTCAATAAACGCATCGCAACTGTTCAACAAACCCATAACAACCGCTTTATAAACAAGTGTTAGACGAAGATGGGTAACCCATTATCATCTACTATCTGTCTCAGGCTCGTTTATCTCTTCATAAAAGTGCGCGTTTCAGAATTTCTATATTTTAGTGAAATGAGTACGATTTATTATTACTGTTTTATTAATTGCCTATCACGCATTATGTTCTTTGTAATGATGCAGAAAATAATATTAAAATCTCCTCTTCATTGCAGAATGATTCCAGCATCTAAATAAACCCCGTTTTACTGAACTATAAAAGATGCTACTTTAATGTTTTCTCTTAATAGTAAATAGAAAAGCAATTGTAGGCGTGAATGCTATTCCAAAACTATAAACTTAACGTCCGTTTCGGTACTTTATATTAAATGTAGAAACGTAAAGAATAAATCTGGAACATAATTTCTTCAAATAACTGAATGTTATAGTTTAGTAAAATGCTTTGAAATCATTTTATTATTCGTTGACTATCAAATTTTCTCGGCGTCGATTTCTCCAGTTCATTGTCTTCGTCACTTCGATGACGCGTCGGCGTCTTCACAGGACAGTGGAACGCTTTCCTCAGAATCGACGCCTGGCGTCCGACAAACTGTTCCGCGAACTACCCTCGCAGAATTTTAACCATTGTTGTAAACTTGTACACGACAAGTACTGCGTACTGGGTTCAAATCCCGCAAGGTGCTTACTGAGCTTGTTTACATGTACCCTAACAGACTTCTAATTCGAAGGCAGCTGAGAAATGAACTTTGCGCACTTTACTGTGAAATTCTGTACTGCCAGTAAAATTGAAACAGAAACAATGAAATGTTTACCACGAAAAATAAATGATTACTTGGAAAATAAACAAAAACAAAAAATATTTGACGTTTCAGAGAATAGATTTAGATTTACTTATTAATGTTTTATTATTTTCTGTAAAAATTTTGTACAAGTTTGTAATTATATTTCCAAATTTGAGAGTTCATTTCTTTCCACTTCTTTCTTGAAAATAAATAAATAACTCTAAATCAGTTTTATGAAATGTCTAACACAATTTCAATATTCCATAGCCGTGTTAAAATTTTCCTTATAAATATTGATTTTAATTTGATTCATATATAGTGAAATAGTAATAGTTAGGTTACCAAATACCTTATTGCATGCATCTTTAGATTCTAAACAATTTTGTATTAACACTATTATTCTAGTAAATAGATAAAAATTTATAGCAATATCAAAGAAATATTATTCAAATCCATATATTCCACATTTCAATTCTACGCCCGGTATACATAACATCACGCTATATCCCACTCAGTGGGGTAGCACGAACCCAAAAACACAGTCAACCAACAATTAATCGCCTCCAAACATTCCTATCCTGACACACCACTTCCGCCTCGTCCACATTCATAGTACGATTCATTCATGCTCGTTTATTCTTCACATTCGGAATTATTCGTTCATGCCATCAATCATACTCATACTCATACCTAACCATATAATCGTTCACCCTCAATCTCACTCTCATATTTTAGTTTCAATAACCCTTCATTCGACATTCGCCCAAAATGTCCAAGCCACCTCAACTCACTCAATACCTCTTACTTAACTACATTCTTCTCAATTTCACGCTTACCATACACCAATGTATTCCGGATACGATCACATCTCATTTCTACAGCAGTTATACGTCGTTCATGCTTCTTCATCCAAACCCAACATTCAAAAGCATACATCAATGTAGGCACTAACACACCTTTATAAACACTCAATCGAGCATCTCTAGATACATTCACGTTTCCAGCAAATGTACCCAGAGCACCCAAATACCTTGCAGACACCCGTCTTTCAATAAAAGTCTAAATAATTGTAATTATTATTATTAATTAAAGATATCGCAAAAGACAGTTGTACTAAAATATTAAAAATAAGTTTTGAGTGTTCGTCACTTGTTATTAAAATAAGTTAATGAATATTAATCAGTTTATTTCCTTTGTTTCATCTGCATCCTATTGTTACTTAAAACAAACTAAAATAATGTTTCTCTAGCGTTATTAGTATATCAGTGTGTATTAAATTACGTGAGTAATATCGCGTTAAAGCCACCGCACATTTATTGGTTAACTTGGTATCATTTTAATTAAACCAATATTTTATCTGCTGTTGAAGATAACACTTGTATCCCCTTGTATCGCGCGATATCGCGTCGCGTTGTCAAATTTCAACGACGGCGACAGGGTCCGTCGACGCTCGGCAGCTGCTGCTAACGTACGCACTGTGTCGGGCGATATGAGTGGGGGTGGCGGCGGCGGCTGATAAGTCCCCGTGATAACGTCTGCGCCAGCATCTGCGCGTAATGGCCGAAGCAAGAGTGAGCTGTCACCATGTGTATGTATATAGGGCTGATCTGTTAGCGCTAAGGCACATGTGTGCGAAGAGGAGATTTTGTTAACTAGGTTTTTTCGCCACAATCTAATAAAGGGACGACTCGGTGGTAGTAGAGCTCACATTAACTTCACATAGCATTGTTCGAGTATAAAAAATAAATTAATATTTAGTATGGTTTTTATAGTGGAACTTAAACTATACGGTCACAGCGGAACTTTAAGTGGAATGCCAACTGACGTTGAAAATGCGAACCACGAGAAACTGCCAGTCTATGAGCTACTTGTCTTTGTTGTACATACAGTCTAAGGTCTAATTAGATAGTTGATAAGAAAATGAAAAGAAATTAACTTTAAATGATTTTGAAATTAAATGTTTAATATAATAATTAAATAACACTAATAGAAATAAATTCAATTAACTATTATGTATGTGAATTTAAAGGAATTTTCAAATAATTGACCAATTGTAAACATAAAACTTAATTTTAGTTGCATATCTTTTCATTTAGGATGTTTCCATATTGCAATTAATAGTTATTTTTAATATTAGTGAGTAAAGTAAAGTAAGTAGAGTAGGCTCCAAAAGTTGGGCCCCAACTGGATGAGTGATTAAATGCACGTTTCGAAAAAAAAAAAAACATCAAACACAAAATATTTATTTATTTTTCATTACTATTAAACTCAACAAAGTGATAATTTGTAGCAAATTAGCGCAACAAGAGCAAAACAACACACAGAAACAGTTTCAAGCTAAGCCGGAGAGGCATATTGTGACAGATTCAGTACCAACACATAATCAGTATCGGTATTAGCATGAATTTCCCCTATAGTTTCTAACTTTTCATCAAACATATTTAATATTTTTTGTGAATTAAAATGTAACATTACAATTATATGCAATTATTTTAATATTGCAAAGTAGTTTAAAATCAAATTACGGAACAAAATTTTTGGCGCCATCTATTGGCAATTTTTAAACAAAAGTGAGCAAATTTTCGCTTGTGATTTTTCTCACTAGTGATTAAATTGTTTCCTTGGTTCATTGTTTGGAGTGTGGAAAAAAGTATTTATCAATGTGTAACATGACAATTCTGGTGACAAAGTAATATTGAGTCTTGTCTTTCTAAGAGAACAGACCGGCTGTCTTTGACGAATTAAGGTCTGACCCAATGACAATCCTATTGCGTTTCACGTTGCGTAGAGCGAAGACGCATCTCCAAGACAAGGGAAGAGCTCTAGAGCGACCAGGAGACCACAGTAACAAAACACACTCGCACAATCCATCCTCCACCCTTACTCTCCCAGCCCTTACCACCCCCTGCATGGCTTCATCCCCTAACCGTCCGTGAAGTGAAGATACAACACGGAACAGAAACGGGAATTAATGGTTCAAGACTGCTCGACTAAACGTGAATTAGCGTGCCGTTTGTATTTTGCTTTACATATAATTAATTACTCTCAACTTGCTGCCGCCACCGCCAACCAAGATGTGTGGGTACAATTGTCTAAAATGGAATCTGAATTGTCCTCTCTGGCTTTTCTGGGGAGCAGACAATCTTCCGACGACTTTGAAATTCGCTGTTCTGTAGACTTTTTACCTCCCGTCACATCCTATATGGAAGGTATAGGAAACATGTTAAAATTTCGGTAGTGAGTTTTTAGTTATTTTAAAATGAAATTTGATAGCTAATTCGCCTATTGCAATACATGCGGATAAATGGTTATGCGGTAAAGGAAACTTCAAGAAAAAGTACAGCATATTATTTTTGTTGATTCCTCTATCTCTCTTACACTTACGTCATTGTGCGAGAGAGAAAACTTTTTAATGTTACTTGAAAAGAAAAACTTCATCGTGTAGTGCACGCTTAAAATACGATTTTAGTAGTTGTTTGTGTGTGTCTGTCTGGCTGTGTAAGTGGATCTCTGGAGTTACGGTTTTTCAAACACTACTAAACTGAAAATTTTGATATTTTGTATATATCAATGGTATCCCCTTAAGAAGAGCTGATTAATGTTTGATGATAATCCAATAACCGGAAGTGGTAGTTTTCCATGAAGCCCTATGAAGTTATTTCGTAATATCTTCGTAAATTATGGTTTGATGATAATTTTTGTTTGTAGAAAAATTATCTACAATTGTTATTTTAAGCAATTTTCTCTTACTGTCATCATTTACGAATTGCAACATGATATAGAAAAATTGTATTTTGACATTTTCGTTTATATCTGCTAAACTGTGCATTTTTAAAAACAAAACAAAACGCTTGAATAATGTCATTTTTTGACATGTATCATAATTGAAAACATTTTTTTTACGATCACTTAGAAATCTGCTCATTGTATATTTATTGCTCCTAAGGAAATGGGGTATATTGTAAGCATCGTGCGAAATATATTTCAAAACATGTCACTTCATTTCAGTACAGGTGCCATTGCTAGGATACTTATTTAGTATTGTCAAAGATTGAAATGGTATTATTAAAATTAAATTAATTAGAAAATAATACCGTGGTCGTAGAAAAAGTATAGTGTACAACTTGCATGGAATGTCCATTTCTCATTTCATACTCGTAGGAAATGTGTACCATTCCATGCTCGTTGTACACAATATACTATTTTGAAAGGATAAGTGTTCTTAATAGTGGTGGTCCGTGTTCCTGCATTGTTTGACAAAAAAATCTATGTCGGAAATTATTGTAGTGTCCGCAACAGTTTATTTTCAAAGTATTCTGCATCAGTAGAATGGATTGTGGAGTACAAAATGCGCTTTTAATAAATAATGAAATTTTAATACCTATGGAGTGTATTTAGGTAGAAAATATTGTCCCACCAGTGCGTCATTCGGATGAAAAGGTTTCCATAAAGCTTCGATTTTATTTTCACGCAGTGTACGTAAGCACCTACAATTACGCGAAGCCTCCGTCGCTTGACTGGAGTTAGGCCCGGCTTATCCTGGATGAGGGGTGTAGCGAGGGGGTGGCATGGTTTAATTATCCGTACGGTGTGCTCCCATTTACGTCACGTGACGTCATCGGCAGCCAATTAGCGTAATCAAACAAAAACACACCCTACTGGAAAATCCGAATCAGCGAGTTCACGACAAACCGATCCCGGGGTGTTTTGTTCCGATCCCAGTTCGCAGCTTCTACTTGTAATTACAATTTAACTTTGGAATGCCAAAGCTGATGACAACTTTGCTGCAAGATTTCTTTAACAGTACCTTTCGTAATAATTTGTGAAGACTAATTTTTTTAAACCATCCTGTATGTATTTGTTTTGTTCATTCTTTATTTATGTGATAGAATATCTAATAAAGTATTCAATTTATTTTAGGATCAAGGATGAATCGATAAACGGTCAATTAAATTTGATATTATGTAAAAATTTATAAATATTTCAATGTGAAACATGTAGAGCGATATAAATATTTAAGTACAATTTCGTATAGAATAGCTTACTGCTAGTGGATCTGTGACTAAAGAGAAAAAGCAGCTGTATTTAAAAGTTTAATACCTACTGCTTTGTTAGAAAGAAGGGGAAGAAGAAAATCGTGACTCGAACACATTAATTTTATAAGGACTCTTTTTCCTTCACATTTAATTTCTGCGGTGAACTGTTCACAATTCTTGAAAGGCTCCCTGAACAAAGTTTAATATTATGGTTATATTATAGTGATTATACTAATTTTAATATCCGTCTTTGAAATAGACATTCAAGTCTTTTTGTTTTCTGGAAAATATGATGAGTGAGCTTGAAGTTTAGTGACAAATTCATGACGTGAATTTTAAACAGCTTGCCAGTAAAATTCCTGATGTCTTACTTTCTCTTTCTTCTTTACGAATGGGGAGGAAAATTAGTCTCAATGTGATTCGAAAAATTTTCAATTATAATATACATAATGTTCAGAAAATAGATGTTAATAAATTAAAGGGGGGGTAGTATAGTTAAAATAATTACAAAAGTTCATATAAACAAGGCTTCGGAAATTTTTACTTTCAAACTACTTAGAGCTCATATGCCGCTTCATGAGTGGATTATTTTGAATTTTATGAACAAAACAAACGACAGTATGTTTCAGTGGAATTCGAACCCATGACCTCTGGTGTGCTAGGTTAGTGACATAGACACTATACCACCGAGATCAGCAGTTTCAAAGTTAATAACGATTTGATTTGTTTCTTAAAAAAAACATTATTTTATTTTAACAAATAAATAAAAATTATACTCTACTCGACGTAGATTATCGACTTAATGACTGATATTGAAATAGAAACATAGTGGATATAAGTCTAGGGCCGTAGAGGTACAGGTTATTAACAAAATTATCATTAGCAAACAATGAAAAAAAATACTGTTTTCCTTACGTTTTTGCATATTTTGATACTCTGTGATTTTATTTAAAATAGAAAATAGAAAAAATTAATAAGTCTTATATCGATGTTAACTCTGAAATTAAGAATTTCCGGATACATGGTTATGTGCACTTTTATTATTAATTTGATATGCACGGAAAAAAGGACCGTAGAATAATGTAAGATGCATTTTCTGAAAATTTCATTACAATTAAGAAACTAAAAACATGATTTACAAAGAAGTTTCGTAAATTTTCAGAAAATGCGTCTTAATATTCTCAGTTTACTGAACGAACAGTTCGGTATGTTTTAAGCAACTTTTTTCCATGTGTACTACCCGCACTCTTTGTTTATTTAACCCAATTGTCTGAATATGATTTATATAGAAATGAGAGGAATTATTGTTTTATAATATGAAAAATAAATTCTGAAAGTTATTTGAAATTATTAAAAGGAAACTGTTTGTATAAAACGTTAACTGAAATAAGTGAAATATTTATTTTGGCTAACATAACGTAGAATGATATTATTACAGTCAATATTGAATGTACAACTTTAAATCAAATCCAGCATATATTTCCTAAGGTAAAACAGGAAAATGAAATACCGAAAAGATAAACAAGAAATTTGCTATAGTTGTTATGCCATGACCCCCTGCTCCGCGGTCGCGGTGAAGTTTAAAACAAATGTTATTGCTTCGAATACGTGTGTTATTCATCCATTAAAAATGCAGCGGCCAACCAGTTGGCTCGCACTTATGCTATCTTCCACTGCCTGTCGTTGATTTATTTTTAAATTTTCAATACAAAGCAAACATACGGCCTGCGAGCGGCGAGTATTGTAATTTTTCCATCGATGGCTCGCTGTATGAATAATAATTTCCATAAAACATAACTGTAATCGGCCGAGCGCACAGTGTAAACACATGCATATGTAACAATATTATTATTGGTGACCAGTTGCATTGATTCGCAGTTTAATATTACATGAGCGCCGCCGCACGCACGGACGGCAAACACTGAAGCTCCGAACAAATTCGGCTTCGTGCAGCCAGCGGTGGCGCCTGCGGGGATTTTCACCCCCGCCATTCTGATTAGAATAATCACTTGGCTGCAGCAAATTGCAGCCGGTTGTTTGCTGCTGCTGTGTGATTGTTTTCGCTACTACCGGGTATCGAAGACCTAACCGGAAGTTAAACCTACTGCTCTCTTTCATGCCATTTGCATCAAGTTGCTGGTTATGCCAGTGCATGTCAAACTTCAATTCCTCTCATTTTTCGATCCACAAGTGTAACAATTTTAAAGAGGAACCAATGTTGATTAAACTTGTACAAAATATGCAAAACTGTGAAAGTATGTATACAATGTAAATTTTTATTTTACAAATTTAAAGCCACCATAAAGTTACTTATAATATGCAAGGTTTTACGAAGTCTTTGAATAAATAACATATATGATGTGAGCTTATTGGGTATAGGTGAACAAACAGAGATGCGTGACAATCAAGTGATTGTTTATTTGAGAAAACAATTGTATTGCATCCCTATTTTGACAAGACTAAAATTATGACTTAAATAATTAAGAATAAGTTAATTCCAACGAGATGGAGATTTAGAAAAATTTAAAATTCGTTCCACAATTGTTAAGTCTTGTAATGTTTTTTTATACAGATGTCAAAATAATTGTTTTGATTATCGCAGTTTTCTAGAGGTAGCATCAAAATAGCACATGTAAATCTTCATGTTATGATTTATTTAACAACACTAGGGCTGTTAAAAGCTCAATAATAAAAGCTATTAAGCAGTTATTAGCATGGTAACATTACAGGATAAAATAAAATATTTATTAAAATACCATTTTTCGAATTATTCTACGTAATTCTTCATTAGGAAACAAGTTCATTTGCTCTTTCTTTATTAGTTTGACAGTTCGTTTTAAAAATTGTTGTTTTGTTAAAATGAAAACTGAAATGAAATAATGTTAAGTAGAATACATAGAAAGTAATTTTTTCAGTATTATAATATTAAAAAATATGCACTTACAAAGAAAAATAATACTTCGTCAAAGTTAATTTTACTTTCTTGTCTCATATGCAGTATTTTCCATCCCTTCAAGAAAACAAATATTTAACAATTAAATGTTGATAGATTTTCTATTTACGAAATGTGTTTTCAATTTTGAAATCGTTGTTAATCTTAAAGTACTTCAGGAATACTAAATTTAATTTAGTAATGTTACTACTATTCACTTGTAAGAATAAATTTATTTTAACTAATTATTTAGCAATGAATTAAAGATTTGTACTCCACGTGCTGATAAAACTTCGAAAAATAAAAATTGTTATTCTGTGCCTTTATTGAATAATGTTCCATCCAGAGTGATTTATTTTTTTAGGAGAAAGCTTTCGAAAACATGAAAAATAATTAAATTTATTTTTATATGTAGATTTATTTAAAATTTATTTTGCGTAAAATCCACAGAAATTAAAATCAATTCACCTCACTGGTAATAAAAATTCAATGGTCTCTTTTGAATTCGTCGTTATAATTTCACAGAGATTTGACAGCGTACAATTTTTTATATTCTCATTTTGTTCGCGGTATAAAATTCTAACGAGTGGTGCAGTTTTCCGACTTTCCATCAGATATGGAACCATTTTTCACTGACTGTTTTGCTTGGCTCTGAATTAGAAGAGACGACACAAAAAATATTATAAATATGCAGTGCATTTGTCAAGCGCGTTATACGGATCACATTAATGCATTCTGCGCTCTCTTGAACTGTCGACGGCTCGGCGCAGCCCGGAAAATGTTATAATGTTGCATTGAAATAGTTTTATGTCGCTAAGTTTTAGTCCCGCGCCCATTACTCGGAAAATTATGTGTACTTATGAGAGTGCTACTTTGTATGTTAAACACATCTGTCTACTGCTGCTTTGATCCTCCTTCGCGTATAATATTTTGAGCTCTCTCTCTCCTCAAATTGCCGCGGATTTTAACTCTTTGTACAAGTGATTCATAGTTGCAAACGGAGCACTTCAAATTTATAGAATTGCTTAATTCATTTACAAGCAAGAAATATAAATAACAAAGAACATTCATAATGAAAAAGATGCGATGATCACCAGATGAGGAATATGGGATGAATAAAAAATGAGCTAAGGTCCAGATTTGTTTCAGAGAATATCAATTTATTATTTTTATTTTTATAACTAAAGTTATCTAAGAGTTTAACATTTTTTCTCATAATTTTTTCTACATGCTTTTATATTTGTACATTCATAAAAATAACTACTTACTTCAAGAAAATTTTCAGTCTTCCTTCTGTATGAATTCGTTGAAGCAAATTTTATTTCTTACAAAATGATTGGATTCAATTAACAAAAATATTAATTTGTAATATAAATTTAATTTATCTTCTTTTTTCTGCATTGAAAGAAAATGAATATATTTTAAATTTTGTTTATAAAAATAATGAAAAAGAAGTTGTTTTAATTTTAATTTTAAACAAAACTTTTTATTTAAAACGATATCATTTTGAATTAAAATTACTCCTATTCAAAATACTTCGTCCCCATAATGAGTCTCAGTTAAATACTTTCATATGTTCTTTCAAAACTAAATTAATTTTCATACAAGAATATTTATTAAACATAGAAAAGTTTTCAATGAAAACGAAATCGAATTGGCACTATTCAAATCAATTTTCCTCTTTATTTAAAAGGAATTTGTTTGTTCCAAGAAAACATTTTTATCAGTGTATATATGTCCATGTAAAACAGTTTTTTCAACCCTAACTAAGCCCTGATGATGACAGTTGTAACTGTCGAAACGTCGGCGTAGTTTTTAATTAAATAATTGTCTGCATGGCCGTTTTTTTAATTCTTCCATCTTTTATAAAGTAATAATGAAATAACAACTAGCATGATATAGTCATTTAACAACATTGTGTATGGAAAGCAAGAATAATACAAAAGAAGAAAAGAGGATAGCAAATTAGCTTTCAAGAAGCAAAGAAGAAACAGAAAAAAGCGAAATATTTGATTAATAATATAGATAAATATCATAATAATTTCGATAACTGAACCTGGAACCTTCGAACGTTTTATTCACGGCGTAAAATTAGCAAATGACTTATTAAATACGGACTGAAGTTTGCTTCGTTCAATAATTGTAAAAAAAAAAACAATTTATCAGTTAACTGGTTCAAATAATAAATAAAAAAAGTTGCTACTGTATCAACTTGTTAATTGTGGCAAAAACAACTCGTTTTTTGAAAGCTAATGAAATATTCTCCATTAAAACATGATATCTAGTTGCAATTTTGTTACCTTTAGTAATCTGCTACGATAACAAGTTCGTTGAGCGGATTGTGCTATAAGTATTAACATAAAAAGAATATTTTCGAAAAAATTACATTTATGTTATCTTAATTTGTGGTCCTAGAAAAACTATAGTGTCACTAATTCCTGAAAAACTCATGGCTAAAAATACATTTATAAAACTTCTTAAATACAAGTAAAAGATTATTAAAGCATATAATAAGAATTTGATTGTCAAATGAATAGATGAACCAACGAGTCTAATCCGTGTTTGTTGTCTAATATTTTGAAGAGAGCTCTTGTTAATGAATGAAGAGAGTTGTCGTAGTTGTTGGCGAAATGATAGAAATTTAAGTGATAAATGAGAAACCGCGAAAACAATGTGTAGAAGCGAGAAGAAGAACAAGCGCAGCAGGAGTAAAAAGTGCCGAAAAAAGTAATTCGTTTTTGCCCGAAAACAGAAGTATTCATGTACAAGCTAATTCTCTTGAAGTGGCCATATTCTTGCTGGATTGCTCCCAAAAACACTAATCCCTGCGGAATTAAAAATAAGACTAGTACAAATTAATCGCATTGTCAGACGTTTCTTTCTTCGAGGGCCCGTGGCTCGTTCTTTGGCAGTCTTTTCAGATAAATGAATGCGTTGAAATAAAAAATGCCGGTCGGCTGAGCCTGCTCGATGCGCGGTCTCCTCGTCTTTTATCGGTTTTAAAAGCTGAGCTGTCATGCAGTGAACTTGATTCACTTACGCGTTTATTTTCAAGAGCTTTGAGTCCAAGTCCTCCAGAGCTTTGATGTTTTAACACGGAAAAAGTTTACAAATAAAGTTACGCTATTGATCTCTGATAGATAGATAGATGGACGTGTGTGCAGTCGCTTCTTCAAACGAAATATATTGTGTTACGTAATTTGCTCCAAAATATTTTTTCTTTTTACTTGTCTCTTCATTGATTTCGATTCGTGAACACATTTATTACGTGGTGGGTTATTTATTATTTCAGGAACGGACTACACCTCTTTTCAATTTTAGAAGAAATTTACAATCATTTATACAATTTTTTTTTTGGCATATTCACTTTACTTGACTTGACACTTTGCAATGAGTAGGTTGCTACCTTCTAAAGCGAGGGTCGCTACTATTTATTAGTAAGAGTTATTTTAAAATAAATATTGTACTGCTCTAACTTCAAAAGACTTAAATTTTCTATAAGTTGAAAAAAAGTTCAATACATATAGTACAATATTAAAAGACTTTTGAATTGAGTTTGTAATAGTACCTATATTGTGCAACAAGTGCAGAAAGTTATTTATTTCATTCGAGTTGTGAGAGTTTTAGCACGAGACGAAGCCGAGTGCTGAAATAACACGAGCGTGAAATAGGTATTTCTGCACGAGTTGCACACTGTACTTTTTCTTCGATCACACTTTTGTCAAGATTTAATAATAATAATTCTTAATCTTCAGAAACAATAAATGAAATGGCAAAAGTCAAACTCAAACTATTTGACGTTTATGATTACAGAATGAAAGCGGCACAAGCGCATATGTGCAGTGTTACCAACTATAACTATAGATTGTAATATAAAATCTACATTCACGGAAATAGGTCTGTGACCATATAGAATTTAGAGAAATGAAAAAATAAGTAAAACAACCAATATTTTCACCACATATCTCTCTTTCATCAAAATGATGTCACGTATCCCTTCTCCTAATTTTTAATTATTAATTTCTCGTAAATTATAAATAATTTATGGATTTAAACAAATACGAGCATTTTTCCTCTAGTATATCATATATGTATAAAAAAATTAAATTTGGTCAAAAAATCAAATTTTTATTTCTTTGCTTCATCAGTTGTTCGTCCGACAAAATTCAAACCTCTTGCGTTGTTATACAATAGTAATCCTAGATCCTGATTTAGTTTGCTCAGAAATAAATTACGTATGAAATTCCGCTGTTTTTACATTTTAAGCGTGAAGATGTGGGAGTGTGAACTTGATAATTTAATCATTTTGTAGCAAAGGCGTCCCATTTTGCTAATTGTATAATTTATTGGTCCAGTTTCGCAAAGTAGAACAGTGTTCACACGAACACACCAGGATAATAACTACCAACTGGTGCATCATTAATATTACGCCTGTGTACTTGTGCAACAGAGACAGAAACACTCAGAGATACGAAGAGAAACAGATCCAGTGACGCGCATTCAAATATGTAGAAACATATAGTCTCGTTTCCTTACGAATTGTTTGCATTCTACCAAGATTGCATTCATGGAAAATTTGTTCCGATATCTCAGAAAGCAACAAAACTTTTCTTCGTTTTTGTTTCTTCAATCTACCTGACCTGAACGTTTTAGAAGAAGGTATTGTAATCGGGATTTACTGAGATTTCCAAATTTTGATGAATCTTTGCTACCATGATCTTACTGAACATGAATATACAAATTATTTTAATTTTTTTCAACTGTTTTTGATTAATCTAACCTAACTCACTTATAAGTTTAAAATTGTAGTGTTAAACTTCTCTAATTATAAATAGCAAGAAATGCAAAAAAACCGCGATACTAACACAATAATGTCTATAAAATTAACAATCATACATTTCAATAACCAGAGAAACATCTGTTAGACACTAACTGAATACTTGCAAGTTGCTAGAATTTAAAATATGAAAAATGTGATGATATTTTAGACACTAATAATTTTTTAATAACCACACTTCTATGTACGACCCAGAATCATAACATTTGGCCCAATTAAGTCTTTTAGAAAAACTTAAAGAAATTGTTCTGATCTTGCAAAGGGAAAATTGTTGTACTCATTTTATTTGTATCTTAAATTCTGTTATTTTAGAGAATATTTTAAGGAAAAATAACAACTGAAATAATAACCAAATAACAAAAATCATTAACATTTCATTTGGCCCAAAGGTATTGTCTGGTACCACGAACACTGTTTTTGAATCCGATGACAACAAAATTTAGAAAAATGTTTCAAATAAAGTTTGTAGGTAATATTATTCTACATCTTTTTGATTGCAATGAAATTTACCCTATCTAATTTTTTTACTAAGATATGCCCAAACCCTGATAGGCTTTCAAATAATCTGCCACTTACTGTTGATGAACTGTTTCCAAAATCTAATCAATTCGTAACATAAACATAATACTTTACATATATGTATATGCGGGACATAAAAATTGTAGAATTTAAGATATAAATATGGTCAATTAAACAATTTTCCTTTGTGGAATTTTAACTGAGCCAAATGATACTATTCTAGGCTCGTATAATATTTGAAAATATTTCATTATTTATCACAATACTCTTTTACATCGAAATTAAAAAAAAATCTCATACGGAACTGTTTTTATTCAATGGAAGATTATTTTTTAATAATTAATTGTTTTCTATGTTTCTCTGAATGTTTGATTTTTTCGGTGTTGTCTATATTTATTAGTGTATTATTTGTAATAATTGTTTTGAAGACGACTTTTGTTTCTTTCATTCTATTTTTTTTTTTTTTGTACTATTATGTCCTATTAATAATAGGCAGATATTGTAATGGGTGAAAAGCACAGTTTAGATTCCTTACGATTAATACGAATTCACTAACTTTACGATGATGTATTTAATAAGGATAACTCAAAATTTAATGACGATATCATTTTAAAATTTCATATTTACAATTTGGATATTCAAGTATATTTTGATAGCAATCCATCAACCGGAAGTGGTAGTATCCTTGAAGACCTCTTAGGTTTTTTGAAAATGTCCATATAAATATTTACTTTAGAGTGAATGTGTTTATGTATAAAATTATAAAGAATAATATTGTGTACTATTTTTCATGAAACTTTTCGTATATTTTGTACCGTTTTCAATTAAAATTTGCAGAAGGTTTTGTGCCAGACACCAGATTATTTTTAAATAAAGTATAGTTTGAATATGCATACTAAAGGATTTACTAATTTGTTACTATAGTGGAGAATGTGCTGTGTTCGCAGCCAGCGCATTTGATTACTGTAGAATTCACTGAATTTAAATTTATGGTTCCATCCAGTGATCAAATTTATGTATATTTTTTGCCATTGTTTAAACAGGTGCAATTTTTGGGGAGTACATACCTACTTATCAAGGTATTTTTATGTTTCTGGATTTGAATTCCCGTTATCTAAACGAAAATGAATGACCGAAAAAAACGTTAGATCTGGCGTGAAGTAACAACATTTCACTGTGAATACAATGTACAAAATTCACACATCATAACATAAACAAGTCAGTTTTGTATGATTCGATAAATGAATGGAAGCCAGTGAAAAGATAACGGGACTTTTGCACGACTGTACCACGACTGAATCCATTCACATCCGAGAGGGCTGCGAGCTCCGGCAGAAATGGGCAAGGGGAGGGTGCTGCGAGGGGGAAGGTGATAGTGACGCAGGGGTGGCTTTCGAAATATATGCCGAACTAGATATTCCTTTGTTGTTTTAAGAAAATATGAGCTGTATTAAAAAAATATTGCATTCGAAAGTTATTACGCTATAGTCCACGCAGATAAACATGGAATGCACTAGATTTGCATTCGTGGCTCATATTCAGAATTGTTTTAGAGAAGAAGAACTAAAATTACTTAGTTTATTTTGTTTTAGATAGATAGTTCACTAGTTCGAAATTATTATTATTCTTGTTGGTATCTTAATAAACATAGGACACAAAAATGGTGTTTCAATAACAGCAGAGATAGCAAGGGTGCCAGCCTTATTTCGTATTTTCCTTTTTACTAAAAAATCTATTGCTATTTCTTTTTTTCATGCTGCAGTGTCTTGTGAATTCTGTGTTCATATCTAGAACTGTAATTTGTTGTTATGGAAAAATAAAATGTATAAATTATATCTTTGGTTCTGAACAGAGACTGTGCTTATGTTAATTAAGAAGTGGAAATTATCGAAATTTATGACAAAGACAAAAACTTAAGACTGTGACTATGTGAAGAGGAGAAAACGTAGCTTTGAGCATTCGAAAATGTTTGATCTATTAATTTTTAAAGCACAATTTAAATTTGTACAAGCATACAGTTTCCATTCGTTGCAAATTGGTTTGTAAAGCCCTTGATACATGATCAATGATTACTTCATTTTTGTTTGTCAAACTATGTATGATGACGTCATCATTCAATTTTATATATGATGAAATAAAGGTGTTTTAGACAGCCATTCTTTTCACTAGAATCAAGTTTGCCAAACAGAAACTTGCAAATGCCAATGAGAACACTACTATTTGTTTTGTATCCTATAAAATTTATTTATTTTTCATTTCTGTTTTCAATAACATTAACTTATTTACTTCTTGATGTGCGATCCTTAATGCTATTTTGACATGGAGGGGACCTTAGGATCTTGAGTAAAATACTTTAGCGGTAAATAAACGTTGGATGTTTCGGCTACTACGTAGCCATCAGCGTATCAAATATTTTTAAGAAATGCACGGTAATTCCATACATTAAACATCATTACGATTGGGAACTTGGATGTTTACCATATATTTAAAAAAAAATTGATATGCTGTTGATGACATTTTTATACCAACAAAAGTATTTTACTCAAGATCCTAAGGCCTAATCCATGTCAAATTAACTTATTAATTATTTCCAACCTGGTTAGTTACAAGTATATTTTTTAAACTTATTTGTTTAATAATATATTCCAAACCAGAGGCTAATTGAAGAATTTATAATATTTGTATAAATTAAGTCTTATTAAAATACGTTATTTATTAATTACTGCTATTAAATCTCATTTGATCTGTGAAGACTATAAAAGTCGAAGCAAAATGTATGACAGAATAAAAAACCTTTCTATTTCGAGTATTTGACCAACCATATGACGTGACGTCACGCTTCAATTTGTCATTCAAAAGTTTCATCAAACGGTGGAAACACTGACAGTGTGTAATCAATACATGTTGTAAGATGAATTGTTGATGTTACGGTCCTGTAGTGTCCCAGTGGTTGCGAAGCTCGAGATCGCACATCGCAGCACGCGTTGCGTAGCGCCGTGGTGCGTGTGGGGTTGGCGGAGCGAGGGACAGCGCAGGGACAGGGGTGCAGCTGCAGGGGCGCTCGTATGAGTCAGCTGTGTGCCGCCCTTGCCGCGAACCCTCACCTCTTTTATTGGGTAAGGGTGGCTGTGGATTGGCTATGCCCGCTGCGAAATGCAAGCGGCACAAAGACGCACATTAATTTAGACACGAGGGCACACTGCACAGACGGACACGCGCTTCTAGCCGCGTTCGCGTCGCACGTTTCACTCTTGTTGTTGTGTGTCTCGTCCTTGTTCTTGTGTTGTTTGGTGTTTTCCCATAACCAGTGCAATCTCACCCCACTGTCAGTGCAGTGCTTCGTTCGACAGATCGTGCAATTCACCAAAGTGCAATACCTTCAAGTACAACTCCCATTCAAACATTATTCAAGAGTACAAGGATTATCTGTGATATATCTTGCGAGTGATGCACTGACCAAATTCCCGGGTCGATATTGTGCGTGGTGCGTGTTTCTAGAGTGCCCGTGTTGTTGTTTTTGTACGATGCACATCCCGACGTCACCTCCGGCTGCAATGCAACATCATGTGCACATGGCGTGCGAGCAACGCGACGCCATCAAACTCTTTGTCGGGCAAATTCCGCGACATCTCGAGGAAGACGACCTCCGGCCCATGTTCGAGGAGTTCGGCAAAATCTACGAGTTCACCGTCTTGAAGGACAAGTACACCGGCATGCACAAAGGTCTGAAAATATTGTTCTTTACTTTGTAGAAATAAACTGACACAGTTTACGATGTTAGTCACAACAGAGCCATAGTTTTTTGAGTTGTGTGCTCGTAATTGTCCATTTTCCCGCGCTTCGCGTAACTGATAATCCTGTTGTGGTGCGTTGAAATTGTAGTTTTTAATATAGTGAAAACGTTTTTAATTACGATAGTACAAAAATCCCTAACGTAATTTTCTGTAGTGCTTGAGAAATAAATAATTAATGAGTAATTTGTGTGTGAACGATATTTTTATGTAAAATATAAATAATGATACTACGTAGTTCGGGAAAAAGAATGAATGTTGCCACGAGGCGTTTAAATAATCCGATGACTCATATCACTTTCCTTTGTATCATATCATATGTCAATATTTACAGAGTTTATCGTAAAATGTACACAAACACAGACATTTTAGGGTAGTATAAAAAAATGTTATATTATTAAAATAATATTATACCTATAATTATATAATTACAAAGCTTTCATTTAATAACAGTTGTTGGAATTGTTATTACATATTAATAAAATACCGAAAATGAATCATAGTAATGTCTATAATTTAGGTTACAAAATTATTATTAGGCCTCGATAACTAAAAGATAAGTGTACTATAGGTAATAAATTACCTACAACCACGAAAATAAATAAATAAATATATCATCAGGTCATTTACGTGAAATGCGGTTACCAGGCGTCAAATCGCGGCCCCCAAAAATGTTATTGAAAGGGAAACCAGAGAATTAAAGTTAAACCACGAAAAATGGAACATAAATATCAAGAGTACCTACGTTAAAATAATTATCTAAATATTTTAAAAGATGCACACTAAATTCCAATAAAAATTGAGAATATGTAGTTATATACATTAATATTCAATATTTGTAATAAAAATGCGAATAACGTCGACATTTAAATAGAATAACCAACAAGCTAATGGTTCCTATTAGATTCTAGTTCTTGTCCAGGTGGCAGTGTCCATTCCATGTTTGGTTTACTTAGTAAATCTGTGTAAATAGTAATAAAAAATAGATTTAAGTTATTATATTCCGTATTTTTTTTATTAATTCTCAATATAAATAATAAATGTTTACTGTTAATTTAATTCCATGACAGACAATTTTAACCCTGCTACTGTACTATAATGTATTTATTATCAAATTTTGTTTAGAAAATTAAAAAGTGATTGTTTGAAATGAACTATTATTTGATACTATTATAATTTTGAGTTGCCAAAAGGCGTTTCAGTGTTTCGAACATTGCATATGACTCGATTACTGGGGTTGGTATTCGCTGTTTTTATATTAGCGTGTTACAGTTCAACAAAAGTATGAAATTTGACGTTAATAGTATATTGTACAACAAGTATGGAATGGTACTTATTCCATAAATGTCAAGATTAAGATTTTATGAGATAAAAATGGAAAGTGATAACAAAAAAATTCTTAATTTAGCTCCCTCAAATATTATAGAAGCTGCAAATATAAAGTCTATAAATTTATTACCGCAAAATTTCGAGAAAAAAATATGTTTATAGATTGGCGAAAAGTTTATGATACAACATCAATGTTTTTGACAGAACTGTTAGATATGAAGTTATACCTCCATCTTTTTCTCCAGTCAACACCTTAAATTTTCCGCTCTCGCTTGACTGAAGCTTTAGCGTATTATCCAATTCAAGTAGAAAAATTTCTTCTTCCCTCACGTTATCAATGATTACCGTTATATACGAAAATGTTTTTACTATGTGCAATCTATTCGTAGCAATAACAAACATAAAACATATAACAAGCAAATATTTTAGTGATACCAGAAAAAAAATATTTTAGTGTTAAGTTTTTAAATAGATTTCTTTCGGGTTTCTTCCAGGTGTCCAAACAAATACCGGATTTTAAAATACTAGAAGAATATTAGCAAGTCTTTTTTTAAACCTGGACAGTCTCTTGTTTCACAGTTACACAAATGTGTCTCTGGGGTTTGGGAAACCCCAAGAAAAGAAAAACTACTTTCCCATAACCGGATGTAATTCTTCTAGGAATTTTACCTTTGTAATATTTGCTTAGGTTTATAGAAACAAATTAAACAGATAATAACCTTTTTGAACCATATATTTTTTTCAAAAAACAGCATATTACCAAAACTGATTTTTTTTTATTTTGGTCTATTGAGAACAAACACATAGGGATTTTACATTGAATATTTGTTTGGGATTATAGAAACTGAATTTACAACAAGGTAATCGTTGCATCGATGTTAGCATTCCAGGGTTAATACCTATTGATGGCTTTCTAAATTACCTAGAGTATTAATCTTTGATTTTTTATTGCTACATATAACATAAAATAGGTTAGGTATCTAGAAAAATCAGAGTGATGCATGTAATAAAGTAAATAAATATATAACCTCGCCATTTACCCATTTTGTATACTATACTGTTTGTGTGTACGAGTGAAGCTTCATTAAATTTACTTTTGTAAAATGATGCATTTAATTGATTGATTAAACAGATGACATTAATCAAATTATTTTACGTTGCTGAACCCATGGTAAAGTAAATTACGCGCCTTTCTGAAATATGGTTATTGGCATCTCGCTCTACTTTCAGCAGCATAACCAGAGCTTAATTCCTGGCATTATGTATCCCTTGATTGATTTAAACACCATATCTTATCATGGCACGTGTATTATCGCAATAGATACGACCTCCTGCAAGCAATGTCCACGTCCAGAGCACATGCGATGCAAGCGATCACATGTGCTTGCTTTACTGAATGCATTATGCAAATGTTCCCTGCAGCTGGGAAGGACTGAGGGCTGGGGCACGTGCACAACCCCCGGTGAAGGGTTGACCCCCAGCTCTCACGGCCAGTGAACACTGCGAGCAGGCAGGTGGCTATGGCCAAAGGGTCTGTTGGTCACTGAGAAGAGTTTGTTGACCCTCGGGAGGAGATGGTAAAGGGTTGATGGTCTTTGTAAGGGCTGATTTATTGAGTTATGGTTTGTACATTTTTTATTAGGGAAATTATATTTAAGTAGGACGAGAACTGTAGCTGTAACAAAGTAAAAATTAGATGCAGGATAGGCACATTTGTAACGGAAAATACCCTGCTAGTACTTACATATGACTCCACTAGACGTAAAAGTTGATTATGAGATAATTATACAAAAAAAAGAAACTGTTTACTAAACTACTTGTAGTATAGTCATGAATTTTTCACTTAAGATGATACTGCTCTTTCTTAACTAACTAGTACAATAACATTGAGATATATAGAAATTAGGAGATTATTATACGCGGAACTATTCGATAAACTGATAATATAAGAATAATTTTCTGAAAATTTACAAAATTTTTGTAAATATTTTAAGATGCTTAATAAATAACAGGGTTATCAAAAACCCGGGTTTTTTTCAAGATGTGTCCAGCCCACTGGGTGAAAAAAATTCATTACATTATCATGTTATACAAGTTAAAAATAATTACAAGAAGAAGATAATGGTCAAGTACAATGAAAAAAAGAACAAGGTATAATTTTTTATTTTAAAATCTCATTATTTTCTATTCTTATTGTAATTATAATTTTTTCAGATTCTACTCCAGTACTTTTTATTTTAATTTTTCGGCAGAATCAAATTTTATTTTTTTTAATTTTTTAAAATAAATACGTGTTTATGAACTTATACAATTCTTTAACATGTCTAAATTGCTATAATAACTGGGTTTTTTTTTCAAGTGGGTTTTTGCCGAAAAACCCCACTGGGTTTTCTCATGTCAATCCAGGTAAATAATCATATTTAGTTTCTTAATTGTAATGAAATTTTCAGAAAATTCATCACACGTATATATATCCTCAGCTTACCAAATAGCTTGGTAAATATACGGTAGTTTTTTTTATGTATACGAGTACACACTTTTGCAGCCGACGTAGAGTACTTCTGTGTGCTTTTTGTAACAAGTTAAAGTAAGATAAATAAGAAAATAAATAAATACCAAATATTTTTATGTGGAACGTTTTTATTAACATTTTAATGAAAACTGTATTTACTATTAATGTTTAAACATCCAAAATCCAAATGATCAACCATGTCTATAAGTGATTAGCTTCCTGTTACGTTCGTGTAAGATTTATTTATTTACTTTTTAATTGTTTTGTATGAACCATTTTGAAATGTTTAACATGTAATAATTTTTTTTGTTCTCTCTATCCGGTCCTGAGGATGAATGTTTAAACATTTGAAACCGGTAGACTAAATAAAGTTTTCATTAAAACGTGACGAAAGACGTTCCACATAAATGAATTTGGGTATTTCTTCTTCCTTATCAATCCACTTCACGCTGAGCAACAACTTTTTCAAACAATAAAGTAATAGGTACTCAAATAATTAAATAAAATTTTTTGAAATTAATTGTAGAAAAAAATTAAATTATTGATAGATATCTAACAAATAAAATAATAGCATTAAATTCTCATGTTACAGTTATTGACCGAACAACATATGCAAACTTTTGCATCGGAATTTTCAAACATATACAGAGGTTTGCATCTAGCATCAGTTTTCAACGCTCAATAAAACAGTAAATTCATACTTTTACATCGACCAGGTATAGTTAATGATACAAGGCTACAGTTTATCTTTAAAATGAAGTGCAGTTTTTGAATATTTCGCATATACATACTTTTGCATCTTGTGAACTCTGAAATCGTGAATAGTTAGCTAAGAATTCCAGTGAAAGTTTTTAGCGAAGGAAAGCTGCAGTATGTATATTATTTTTTAAGAACGATAATGAGGAATTTCGCATTTTCATTGGCTCGTTTCGTTTTTCACTGAGCCTTACCTAAGTATTTAATTTCGTTATTGATTTTTGTAATTAAAGCTTATCATTAAACGGCTGATTAGGTATTCAGCGCGATGTGGGGTAGGTATAGTTTGGTGCACTGACCTGTCCCGCGCGTCGCCGGTCTGCGTGACATTGTCGCGCAGGGGGAGCGTGTGGAATTAGTGGACAGATGAAGCGCAACAATGACCCGGAACGCAGCGCAGCGTCCTTACTGGACCGGTGTATAAATCTCCGAGGAAATAATTCGCGCGAGGATTTATGATGCGGAATTTTTTCAAGGAACATCGCACGGAGCATTGAAATAAAAAGTGACGTGATTTATGAACAAGTCCGTCCGTCAGGGTCAGGTGTATGCACGGCGACTGTACCTGTGTGTGTGTGTGTAGGGAGAAGCGGGGTTGAAATGCGGTGCGCAAGCGTGGGCAGGGCGCCTGCGTCGCTTCAAAGGCGGCCCGCGTGGACGCCGCGCGACGTAGAGCACCGCCCGTGCTCGATAGTAGACGCTGTCTCTGACGTCACGGCACGGTGCCCGGCGCCCGGCTCAGTGTGCTCTGCGCTGGCATGAGGCGGTGAGCAGCGACAGCGACAGCGATCCCGAGTCCGATCACATCCTCGCGGTCGGTGGACTACAGCGTACAAGTACAGTTGTGTGCAGTAGTGGTAGTGCCTGTGTCGACGCCCGACGTCGTCGTGCCTGTTGCCGACGCCAGCCGTCACGTGCTCGCCGACCCCTGTGAAGGTCACACCGGCGAGTGTATATGTTGTATAGTGAGTGCCGCCCGCCACTCTCATCACTGGCCTGTCACTCAGGTCAGAGCCACGGTAGGCTCGATCGATGCAGTCTGACGCTCCGACAGCTACGTTGCAACGGCCAGACGCCGCCGTCGCATCCCGACTCGACGCTCACAACAGGTAAGCGACTCTGAGCACGTGGTTCCAGACGGTCGGCGCCTCCGCCACAAAATGCCATCACACCACACACTCGCTCGATTCGTTTCACTTTGCCTCTAGCTTTTCACTAAATATTTCAACGTATGCTCTGCTCTCGAGACTTAGTTAATTCATCACGTGACTTCCTCTCTTTCTATTTCTTAGCGTGGCTGTGTGTATGTATGTTCATTATTTACATACAAATGAGGCGACCCAAATGAATAATTAGCCGGCGCGTTAGTGAGATAACGTGAAGAAGTGCGATCCGCGATCCGACACGTGCCATTTTTCATCGGGCTGGCTCTGATTACAGGCGCAGTGGAATTATAATTTATAGTGACGCAGCGTGAAGCGAGTGTGACTGCGCGCGTCGGGGCTAATTCGACCACATGCAACTGGCGTCAAGTCGCCCCCGTTCACCCACCGCGCCGCACGCAACCGCATTTCTTACTGTGCATGACATTTCTCACACAGTGCCAAACAAAACACACATCACAAGATGTTCAACATTTCAAAATGCGATGACAAGCAGCACGAGTCCAGATGAATGAACTCGCAGAAAAATTTAGAATGTGTGAGTTCCATTTGTCGTCGCTCGGAGTGAAGTACTGCTGTAGGTGGTGGCGGAGGGAAGTGCGAGGAACATGGTACACCACTAGTCAATCAATACGTCTTCGACGAGGTGCAGTAAACAACCGAAAAACGATACAGAAAGTGTAAAGACGTCGATCCATCTTCCAGGAGCGAGTGAGCGACAACGACGGCCGCGGCTGTAATTTCCCCGAACGTGAAAAACTTGGGCGACCGCTGATTGGTTGTCTGGGCGTTGGGGCCCTGCATCTGTTGTCATTTCGCACTCGGCTGGGTGCTGATATCGTTATTTACGCTCCGCATGCGAGTCTTTGAAAATTGTAAAACAATTCGATAATACCACGAGAACCTGTATCGTCGTATCGCAAAAAGTTTAAAATAGCGCAACAGAAAAAAGATAAGGGATGGGAAATACGATGGCGAGTAAAAAATACTGAAAACTGAAAACAATGGGTTAGTAAAAAATAATAAAAGCGAGTGGAGTCGTATTATACGGCCGTCAGTTGCAGGCGCGATGGCCAAGCCGGCCACGGCGCGGGCGGCGATATGAACACAATGCCAATAACATCGGGGTCGCTCTTTTAATGGAATATATCAGCGGGGGCCTGCAGCACCCCTCGCCACCCCACACTGCCGGATAATATGAGAAACAAACGCTGCACGACGCCATCTCGTCTTGTTGCGTTCCAGCCCTTGTCTTCCTCCCTTACTTCCCGAACCTCGCTGTTACGTCATTACGTCATTGCAGCCTCCTGCTGCATGCGGATGGTCCACCAATATTTTTAAATAATGTCGTTTTCCGATGACGTATTGTAATTCAATATGTATAGAGCGTAGACTGATGGGGAGTTTAATAAAAAATGAAAAACCAAAAGTGTGGTATGAAAGAGTTTGCAGCCAGTAGAAGTAGAGTGTAGCGGAGAAGATATTTTTCTCCGCGCGTAATTCCAAAGCTTTCACGAGCGTGCACATGTAATTGAATTACTCGAAGACGGGCAGTTGGAAAGTGTGACGTGATAAGATGTTTACCTCTCGCGCTGGCCTCTGAGGGATGCTGGGAGTGGGAGTGAAGTGAACCACCTCCCCCTGATAATCTGGTCAAACTAAACACGGATCTAATTTCGCTAATTGCTCTGCGCGCCACCGTGAACGTCTTGCGTCTTGAGCGAGTTCATCCGCGCGCTCCGCAACAACAACTCTGCTCTCGGTTCCAGCGTCGTGTTGTTCTTGTTCTTGTTGTTGATGTTGTAGCCACACTCCGTTAAATTTGCTCTTACCTGCTACAAATCACCCTACAATGGAATTATTGTATCACTGCTTACAATATACTCCATTCTAATATATCTTTCTTTATCGCATGATATTATACCACGTTTCGTCCTCCTTTACTAAAGCATTCGTAATTCTTTCAGCGCTGAGTTATTGGAATAGAACAACAATCATATAAAAAAAACCAAAAAATAGAAATACTTGATATATTAAACCATCAAATTTTCGAAAGTTCTCCTTTTGAAAAGAAAAGCATTAAGATGATGCCATTCGTCGTAAGAAATGTTTACAATAGTCCTGCATTTTTTAACGATTCGACCTATAAGACAATATTTTTAAGATCATGCAAAAAATTAACATTCGGGGTTATTTTTTAGAAAAGTTACTATCGTAACAACTTGCTAAACATGAAAAAATGAATCGTTTTTGACAACTAAAGAAATATTCTCCATTAAACATAAAGTTTCGATGTCATTATGTCAACATTAGGAAGTTGTTACATAGGAATTTGCAAATGGTAACAAAATCACATCAAAACTTCATGTTAAATGGAGAATATTTCATTAGTTGTCAAAAAACGAGTTTTGTCTCAATTAGCAAGTTGTTGCGCTAACAAATATTTAGAGAATATGTATGCATTCCAGTATAAGAAGTGGCTTATTGAAACATTCAAAACAACCAGCTAGTTGCTACGTATTTACAGAAATAAATAATGTATTTGTCATTTAAAATTTATTTGACAGAATCTTCTATATTTGATGTTGTTTAAATACAGAGCGATCATAGAAAAATAGGGTTTTTTCAAGACTGGGAGGGAAACTCGGTTTCGACATATGAAAGATTCAGCCAATTACATATCTTCGGGAGATTTGTGCATTTTTTCTCCCGTCATGAGAGAAAGTACACAAATAATGTGAAAAATGAACAAAGTTAAACAAATCAAAGGTAACTATCATAAATTATATTACAATTCAAATAGTTTTGAAACACATAAAAACCATCATAAATATTAGGGTCGTGAAAAAAATAGTATATACACCGCAGGAGAGAAGTAAATTTTTTCCCTTGTCGTATTTACTCCGCGGGAAAAATCATACACTTCTCTCCCTTAATGTAACTATTTAAAACTGCTAGTGTGTATGGATATATATTAATAGTACAAGATATTAGAACTTTTGACACTAGTTGCTAAAATAACTATTTAGTCTACTGTTCGATTCTGTCTGAAATTGTATTCATATTCAAAGATAATATAGTTTTAACTAGAGAATAAAAGTGGACGTTTAAATTGCTTTTCGTTCGTAGTTTCTTTTCATATGAAATAAGGGTCAAGTGTTGGATTTGAAAATTCCAGAATAACATTATCATGTCTGGCATAAAATAGAGGGATATAGAAAAGTTCTAATCTCTGAAAAATAACATAGGGACGTATACAGGTACTAAAATGATCCGTATATAGATAAAAATAGATTTTCTTCATTCTTTAGGGTTTTTACAATTGTAATTCTTCATAGCAAAATATTAAAATTTATGAATATCATATTACTTCAAATAAATAAAACGTTAACTTTCATTTTCTAAACTTTGTTTAGGAAGTAAAAACATTTGCTTGGCATTCCAAATTTAGGCTCTGGCCCTTGGGCTAAGAAACGCTGAATAAGCAATTATGAGTAAAAAATTCAAATATAAGTTCTATCGGTTTTAAGTAATCAAAACTGATTTAAAAGATCAGTAAAAAATCGAAGGTTGCTTGATCAGTAAAGATTGAAGCAAAATTGTAGTGAAAATCTGTAGACATTTCTTTAGAACAGCCTGTACTGTATAATGTAATTTCTATTCGCCATTGGAATATAGTTACTATTGTTAGATAGTGAAATCTGGGTGCAGGATAGCATAATTCTAGCAATTAGCGAATGCTGTCAATGAGGATATATATCGCGGCGAAGTACGTGCATGGCGGGATGTAGATGTAGAGATGGCACACAATGGGGTTGAGAGGGCTGTCGTTATGATTTAATTCAGTGTAGGAACGAAGTCTGCAAGGAGCAGTTCGGCCGAAACTTCACAGATAACGGTTTAATTAAAACGGCTTTCGGAGAAGAGTTCGGATTCGGATTGGGAAGACGGTGCCAGTGCCAGGTAGGAAAGTGCGGCGTCGGCGTCGGCGGCGGCAGCGGCAGACAAGCGTCGGCGGTGAGTTCAATAACGAGCACTACGCCGACAGATATTTTGAAGTCGCATTGAAAGGGAGCGAATGAAACTTTGTCTGTGGGGCGCGGGTAAATAGTCCCGTGATCAATACCCACCGTGCGACGGGGCACTGGCTTCGCATCGCATCGTGGACCGTCTTATTAAAGGGGACCGACACTACCAAGTCGCGTCCCTCGGGATCTGCTGTGCTGCGAACGTGAAGGTGACTCATGGAAATAGACTCGCGTCTCGCGCCGATATTAAACCCGGGCCCGCCTTCGACACGGCCAACTTCAATAAAAATATCGGCCAACATTTGAGCCGACGCGCCGGCATACAGATTGCTGGTTTACTTACACCGCCAGACGTCTTCTGCTCTCTCTGCATCCACATTCTCTGCTTCTCTTCAAATCAATACCTAATTAGGCATTACCTGGCTAAATCTCACTTTAACACAAAATTATCGAAAACTTTCAAACAAAAAAATCAAAATGCAACATCCTTTACCTCTAAGTACATTTTTATTATTAATACGAAATATTGATTAATTGTTAAAAATTAATGTTATTTTCATTAATATTAATATGTACATAATTTTTGATTTAGAATAAAATATTATACAAACTACGACGGACAGTTTCATTACAGTCTCAGACTATAGCAAACTTTTGCGCTATATGCGTTAAATTAGCTATCTTAATCTTCGGCTACAATGAAACACTTTTCACTTAGGTATGTAATATACTATTCCTGACGTGGTCGGGAATATTTTCCTGTTTGGTTTTAAATTAAAAAATAAAAAGTTAAAATCAATACCTAATTGGTCAAATATCCCTTTATCACAAAATAATTAAAAACTTTCAGGAAAAAATATCAAAAACTAATATCCTCTACCTGTAGTAAACTTGTATCATTAATACGCAATACTGATGCTAAAATAATATTTCAAATAATCGCTCTGTAACACTGTGAAATCATTAAAAAATGTTTCTCCATTTAGACAAAATAATACTCGTATATTGTGCAACAAGTGCAGAAAAATGCCTGTTTCAAGTGAGATACAAAGTTAGCACACTAGCTTGAAATATAAAACTATATTTTTTATGACCACACTCAATACAGTTTCATAATAAATATTAGGTATTTTTTTATACATATAAAAAGGATGCATTCGTCACCATTTTGGAGATAGCAGGTACGGTAGTTTTTATCTTCGATTCCATTCATCATAATTTTTATACCATTATCACAATTAATAAAAATTACTTTTCGCAAACTAAAGATGGTGTCTCAAGCTATTTGCTGTGTGCGCAAGTGCGCGCAGTGTTACAAACTATTCACACATTAATTGCAATAATAATCGAGTATATATTTCTGTAAAATTCTTATATTAATGCAGTTAATTTATAATCTCCCTATATAAAATGAATATTTAGGTATATCAAATATGAAATATTCATCAATGATGTAGTAACTAAATCCATTTTATATAAATATTAACAAGTAAGTCATGGAAACATTGAGTGCGAAATTATTTCAAGTATGCTATAGAAAACAAGATACATAGTATCAGAATAATTACGAATACTTAAAATTTGGACTTTTAAAAAGTTGGAAAGTCAATTAATCCAATTAATCCAATCGTTCACTTTTCAACCGGTTGGAAAGTTCCTACTTTCCAACCTGCGAATTCAGAGTATCTTGGATTACTAATTGATTATAAATAATATAGATTTTTCTGTGGAATCAAATTCGTTACTTCAGTCTTCCTTAATTTTTATTGTTAAATTTTCAAAATATTGAAAATTTATTGACAAATATGAATGTCATTCCGAACACATGTAATATTCAGCATCTACTAAACAAAAATATTTCATCCGAAAAAACAAACGTTAAAAATTAATGTATTGAAACAATTTTGGTATGTAATAATATGTAATAATACTATTCCTGAAATATTTCCTGCTTGAAGTCGGTAGGAGTATAAATTTGTAGGAAAGAGATCATCCCGAATTTGATAATTATTAAAATAAGTAATGTTTGATGGGTGTTTATTTCTAAAACATGTTTACAGCAAAATAATAGAGCGCTTTCAAGTTTAGTGAGTGAGTCAGTGAATTGACTACATCTGTTTTAGTACTCGTATTTTTGCGAGGTACAGTCTGTGTTTTGGAGAGATGCGACGGTGACAATTGGCTCCATGTGTAAACCGCAATTAGTGAAAATGATGTTTGCCGAGTTACGCGTGACGAGAATATCTCCACATCTCCAGTTTGCAGCAAACTGTCCACGGCCATCTACCAAACTTTTCCTCCACAAACAAATGAAAATACTCGTACACAAATGTGACCTTCTCCGTCGCTGTCATCATATTTACTCGCGGAATATTACATTCTTTCTTTATATTAAAGCAAGTTTTGTTACTGTGCATCCATTATATTTCAAAATAATATCCGTAATGTATGACGCAAATGGTTGTTTGTACTATTATGAAATTTCATTATTAAAACCTTGATTAAAGCAAAATTGTTGATGATGATGCAGCAGGTACTACGAAGATAAATAATTTATACTTTCGTGACCGACATAACTACTCGACGTTTCCATAGTAATCATATATTGTGTTTTTACCTATGATATCAATTTAAATATCCAAATTGTTAGTTTGATGATTACATTTTACATATTTCAATTTTTGATAAATATTTTCCAAATAATATCGAATTTTAAAATGACTATTAGATCTTTCTTATCTGTGTAGGCCATTTTTCTTTTTTATTATTTTTTGACGTTTCTTAAAACCAATGCAATGCTTCATTGTATGTCACGTGTCTACATTTTAACATTTTAACCAATCATTATTATACTGAGAATAAAGCTCTAGTGATTATTCCCGGGAATATTCTCTGTAGCTTTTTTGTTTTTGTTGACAAATGTATAAAGGCGAGGATGTGACAGGAACATGTGTATTATAATATATTTAATGAGTAGAATATGATTAAAATGAAATGAAGTAAACGATTTACCTTCTTACATAGCACAAAACAATAACATTATGATATTCTTGTCTGTGAGAACAGTGCAGTAACCGCAGATTTTCAACACTTGTTTATTTCAAAAACAACCAAAGAAATGAAAGTTGAACAAGATTTAACGATACATTTGTCTGAAACTTCTACGAATAAAATTACTCGACAGAAAACAGCATCATCCACCTTATTAATTTACAATTTGATGTAATTTTCTGTAAAACGTGAATAATAATAAATAATTTTAATAAAAAATTTATACAGGTCGACTCGTAACGGTTAATT